>JALIZF010001928.1:10000-610000 GCA_029948255.1 Telmatactis stephensoni | reverse complement strand
TGACTAGCGTGACAACATCATGACGCCACGTTCAGGATGCCATTTCACTTGTTTTCATGTCCTCCTCTTGATATCAGCGACGTCAATGGTCATTTCAAACAAAATTTGTCAGCATGTGTAGTGTCCTCTTTAACATCACGTCATGTTTGCTAAATCACTCTTTTGTGCCAAGCTGACATCAATGCTAGAAGTGTAGGTCAGACAACACATGTCAATAACTTTATGACCTACTTCTCCTGAATAGTGGTGTGGGATCGGGATTTTCTTTCCTGATTTTAGGGGTCAACTTATACACAGAGTCGACCTATACACCGGCAAATAGGGTACTTACTTGAATGTTTCTGAAGTTTCAATGCCTTTGGATCTGCCACAGTGTGATACCTTGTGATAAATTTAACAGTACACATTTAGAGCAGATTTTGTACAAGTGTGAAAACAGAATTTCGAGGGTTTTTATAGACAACACAGTACTGACACAGCCACAGCATTTACATGTATGGCATGGTCAATTTCACACCATACAAAATCTGCTCTATACAACTATTTAAACAGGTATTCAGTGTACATATGGAATATCATTCTCAATCTCTGCACTAGTATGGAGATTTATCTTGACTTTTCTTGGTTACTCAAGAGAGCACATGATTCAAACTGTGCTAACTAAAGTTAAATGCTCTGATGAGATCATATGTAGCAAATAGAAGTATTACAGGGTACACCATTTGAAAACTCACTTCAATTGTCCAATAAGAACATCTAGACTTTTCCAGAGAGATCGAACAACATCCTCAGTAGAACTGTTAGATACTAAAAACAGAAAAACCAAACAAAGCAGATAATTTAAAGAAGCAGCCACAATACAATACAACATAATACAATAAAACACAATACATTAAGATACAATACAATAAAACACAATACAATACAATACAATAAAACACAATACAATACAACACTACTGACACCTGTGGCAGGCAAAAATGAAAGCCAGAAGTACTTTTTGAGAACACTGCATACATGTATATTAGTGTCATACCTGATTCTTTTATAGCTACATAATCTTCCAGTATTGATTTGAGATTAGGAGTCTGCACAAAGGGATCCATTGGTGGGTTCTATAGGAAAACAGTAGTTTTATGAAAAATAAAATTATTGAAAGTGGTAATTACAAATTATTGTTTTTGTGGGATTGTGAAAAAAGCCAGTGCTGCAATATGCAATGTCGATGGCAAAAACAGTGGGTTAGTTGGTAGTCATGGTAACAATGGATTAGATTGTTGACTTTGGTAGTCATGGTGACAGCACTAACAATGAGTTTAATTGTTTACTGTGGAAGTCATGGTAGGAACACTAAAATTGCATTAGGTTGTTGTCACTAGTTGTCATGATGACAGCATTAATAATAGATTAGGTTATTAATAATGGTAGCCATGGTAACACCACTAATGGTAGATGAAGTTGTTGACACTACTAGTTATGGTGACAACATAAACAATGGATTAGTGGTAGCCATGGTAACACCACTAACAGTAGATTAGGTTGTTGGCACTAGCTAGTCTGTTGTCATAATGACAGCATGAATAATGGATTAGGTCGTTAACCCTTTTGCTCCTACAGCGCCCGAAACCGGCCGTAAAAATTCTACTCGTCTAAAAAATTACTTCTTCCTAAAAAAGGACAACTCAAACTCAACTTTGGTACGAAAGTAAACTCTAGTAAATGAGTCAAGTTTTGAAAATCAAACATTGTGAAACAACTGGCGATTTCTGCAGAAATTCGTCATTTCAAGGCAAGGAAAGGAAAAAATCACCATTTTGGGCTCAATTTTCATCCTTGAAAATCACACATTTTGGACCTCAATTTTTCTCAACAAATTATCCTTTCCTGCACACGAAACAGCATTAACAACCAAATTCAGTCCTAGTCTTGTGTTCTCATGGACTTTTTGGCCTTCTTTTCCTTTCACGGACACAGCTGCGGCTGATTCATTGTGGCCATTTTGCAAGCACGTGTTTTTGGACTTTTACGACCTAAATGCATTCTGGGTAATTCAGCTCCTACGCGACAGCCACAGCCCTTCCCTCCATCTTTTACAGTTTTTAGTAAAGTCTCGAGCCCCCTCGGAATTCTGCCCAAATTTCGCGCTTGCTGTGTTCCTTAATCGTCACAACTCCCAAAAAATGCCATGGCAGGTCCGAGAAATTGCCCTTGGACGAGCTTCAAAGCACACTTCATCTTGGCGCCACTCAAAATTCACCCAGTCAAAGCTACGAGTCAAAATGCCTACGAAGTGTTACACCTTGACGAATTCTTACGGCAAGTAAGCTCTCTGCTACTTCCAAGGCTTAATGATGCCCAGCCAGTAGGAACCAAAGGCGAAAAAAGGCTTGAAAATTCACAGAAATCCAAGTTTTCTGGACTTTCAAACGCCACAATAACTCGACCAAAAACGCTACCGCGGTCATTTTTACTCGCTGCGAAATTTGAACAATAGATTTTATTCCCAACGGGTACTTGTTAGCTCACTGCGAGTGCTTTCAGCGAGAACTGGAGAATGGCCTTAACATTGAATTAGGATGTTGACAGTAAAGACATCAATGAGTAATATATATTTATATCACGTCCTACCAATATAGGGTCATGATATTCTTCATAAAATGATTCCACTGTCTTCCGTAGACCCTCTTCCTCTAGATAGCCTGAAATACAACCAGTGAGGTATTTTTTCTGGTATAATGATCAACATTATCCAAGCCCAGTCAATGTTACAGTACAATAAATGTACGAAACAGATCCCTGATTTAACAATCTTCCAATATAACAACAAATTATATACAAGAATGTTGTTTAGTGTTTAACCTTGATAATTTCAATGAATAGATATCGTGAATAACAAAATACATAACAGAAAAAAGATAAAGGTTTATACATACTAGTTATACAATGGTTTCGAGTGGAATACCTTGGAATATCCCACAAGTCACTTGTATTTTCTAGTATACACACTAGTCTTTAGGCGAGTGTGTATTGAGGTTTTTCAGTCATGTGACTCAGTGTTTACATGCCATATTGGAGGGCAAATTCAAATGTGGGAAGACGGCAGAAAGCAACAAAAGTTAAAATATTATTGCAAAGCATGAATCTGACTATATTTACAATGTGCATTGGTAGATATAAATAAGAAACAATGAAAAACTTGGTTCTTTGGGATAATTTGGCTTCTTTAGATAAGCCATCAAGATAGCCAAAATGATATTAAGCTCCCAAGTGACGATTTCAATTCCCTTCAATTTGCTTACATCCTCTTTGACAAAACCCCAAAATTGACAAAACGTGCCTGCCAACATGGCACACACAATGCCGTGACGTCATGTGAAAACTCTCAATACAAAGAAAATACAAGTGATGAGTGGGATGTCCACAGTATGCCACCGGAAACTATTCTATAACTATTTTATCCCACACCATAGAAAATACAGCCAATTAGTCCCAAGCGTGATGACATTTTGACCCCCCCTCTCTATACCAGAATTCTTTTTAAGTAGCTTGTGTTCAGTAATTATACTATTGTGTTCGTATATGAATATGAAAGATTCTTGAAAAGGATTCTGGTATAGATAGGGGTCAAAACATCACCAAGCCAGAGACTTGCCGAATATACAATGACCAGGGATTTCATTAATAGGCAGTCACCGGCAGTTTACCGCCGTCTGTTTTGCCATTCACCACCACAGGGGTTTCATTAATAGGCGGTTACCAGCAGTTATCGCCGTCTGTTTTGCCATTCATTACCAGCTGTGTTTTTCTAGTTATACAATATTTTAATGGTAGGACATCTGTATTTCAGACACCTATCTTTAGTAGTGGAACCTGCTATTGTTAATGAAACCCATGAATGACTTTCCTGCTTTCTGATTGGCTATATTTTCTATGGTGTGGGATAAATGTGATTACACAACACAACACACAAATTAGAAATTGATTTTGAAATTGAAATAGATGAGTCACGAGATGGTCACAATTCGCTCTCAAAGATTAAATTCTCATGTAAGAAAGCTTTTCACACCAGAAGGCAAACTTTTCACAAATAAGATCACTTATTTTTAGTACAAAATAACAAATTCCCCACACAGGAACACAAATAATATTATTTCTTTGTATTACCATTCGTTAACACGAGAAAAAAATTCTTGTTTTGAGAAATGTTTGAGACTGGACGAAAAGTATAGTCAAAATAACTTAATTTTCGTCTTGATTTCTTAGTTGAACAAACACTTACCTAAAACAAGCCTTGCTAAAGATGATGGAGGTATCATTTTAGCTTGAATTGGCCCCAGAACGGAGAAATCACCGAGAAAAAAACAAGATTTTTACGTCAACATGTCTGACACAAACAATTTTCGCGCGTTATTATAATGCAACTGCGCATGGTCAAAACATGATATTTCTGGACAAAAGAAAAGCGGGCTCAGTACTACACAGGAGGCCCAAAGAACTTTAAAAAGAGTTTTGTTTTGTTTTATTTTTATTGTATCGCAATAAAAGAATAGGAAGAACCTAAATTTTCCTTTTTGTGCGGGTGCTCGCGGGTGCCGCGGTTGAGATTGAAAACCAAAAATTATACCCAGCGAGTCGCAAAAAATTCAAAGATGGAGAGAGAACGTTACTGATGAGAGACAGAGGAATTTGTCAAAACATCCAAAACAACTAAAACATAAGAATTTGAAACGCATTTTCGAAGCTTTATTTGACGACATCCGCCCCTGATTATTCACACATAATCTTATCAGCGGTTTCCGCTGGAGGTCAAATACGATCTGATATCCCATACCCTCGAACCAATCAATCAACGACCCAGGCAGATATCCTGGTACAGTACGTGAGTTCCTATCAATAATACAAACCGCAAATACACGCTCAATTTAATTAACAAAGTGAGAACAAAGTGACACTCACCGCAAAAATCTCGACCACCAAAACTTGGCATTCTTCCCCTTTGTCTGGGTTTTGAAGTTCCTTGTCTCGCTCAACTGGGATGGGTCAAAGGCGACGTTGATAGCAAGCATAAATATACGAACAATTTTAATCGGATCATGAACTAAATTCGACTATAGTCGTGTTGAGGCGATTTGCCTCTGAGCATTAATTCACTAGTGTATCGTGTTTTGCAGCATTGTTTTTCGGGAAGAGGAGGACGCCCCGAAAATTTGGGTGGGGTGTACCCTATTTGAAACCAAAGTCTTACCCTATTCAGGCCAAATAATATAATTATCAAACTGTACCCTGTTATACCTAAAGTTTATACAGAGGCCGCTCGAGTACCACACGGGGAGTGAAATCGTAAAGTAAACAAAGATAAAATAAATGAAAACAATTAATTGCCGGAATGTTTATATTTTTCTTGTATTGTTGAGACCTCGGGTCCCGATAAAATGTGTTGATACAGGACCCGACATAAAAACAAGTTGATCGTTTTTTGCTGCTACGCTGTTTGTCTTCAGTGTTTTTAGTAAACAAATTACTGTATGCCCCAAAAACATGGATGTTTTTACATAGTTGTTGCTGCAGGAATGTTCTTTCGGTCTCCTTTGCATTTTTTCAATTCCTCTCCTCCCCTCCCCTCCCCACCAATGAACTCATGTACTCACCCTTCCCTCCCCTCCCATTCATCTACTTCGTTGCTACATGTACCCGTTGTCGTAGAAATGTTCTGTTCCTCATTTGCATCCCTTCCCTCCCCTTCCACGTATCCTATTTACTCCTTACCCACCCGTCCCTGTTCATGCCAAGTACGTACAAGCGTGTTACAAAATTGGATCAGTCATTTATTTTCTTCATACGTGAAATAGATGGAATTTCTGATTATAAATCATCGTGATTAATCTCGTACCCAGATATAGATCTAGATCACCCTGCTATCTTAGGTCCAGCTGACCAAGAAGAACGGAGGCTCTGGTACGAGATTGATCGGAATCAAAGCCATGCATTACTAAGTGACGTCATAGGGACATACCGATGTGGGTATGATCAAACTCATCCGCTTTGTTGAAGATCTTGCGAGGATAAAACTATATTGACAAACGAAAATAGAGCATCCAAGACTAGCCTAGACTTAGCCCATCGTTTGTCAGCAAAATATCTACTAATAATCGCAGGAATTTTCAGTTCAGTTTTTAAAATAATCATCGAGGAAGTATTTCGATGTTGACTTAGAATCGCCAATGAGTGAAAACCATTTTCGGGAACTTTTATCAAAAAAATTGTTTTGCGTCACTAATATTGTAAAACGACGATCCATTAGCGAGGTGATGGACGGTCTTTTTATCAGTTAAGGTATAACATGATGGGTTTGCAAATTTGTTTATTGACTTTTTATCTCGGTCAGTAGTTTATCGAGAAATCTATATTGAATAAAAATGACCAGTTCAATATGAAGGAGAATTGAATGAATTGGGAATAACATCGGGTTTTTGTTCTTTTTCTTTAGTTTTCTCCTTCCTTCCTTTCCTTTCCTTTCCTTTCCTTTCCTTTCCTTTCCTTTCCTTTCCTTTCCTTTCCTTTCCTTTCCTTTCCTTTCCTTTCCTCTCTCCTCTCGACCTCTCCTCTCCTTTCATTTCCTTTCCCTTCTCTTCTCCTTATTTTCGTTTTCTTTTCATTTTTTTGCTCTTCATTTTAGAATGTCGAGATACTAGTGTTAGATTGAATGGTTGAAAGAAAAGTGCTAAGGGTCAGGAACAGTCTATGGTTCGGTACAGTAAAAGCAATTCTGATCAGCGTCTATTTTGCTTGTCATCTTTTTGCTATTAACTACTTTTCAATTATCAGAAAACTAGCGCCGAAAGATGTGGGCTTGTGTGCATGATCAAAGACGAAAAACCTAGCAGCATATATACAATTACTTACTTAACTATATAGAATGATTAACTTATAGCCTTAGCAATTTGTCGGGGTACAACAAAAGCGTATAGTTTTTCACAATTTCACTCCGACAAAGATTACTCTAGCTCACTGGCTGACATCAGTAAAGTAAATAGCACTCTACATTAATAAACCGATGTCACAGCTGCAAATATTCCCTCATTTATGTTTCTTTTGCTTGCTTTTTTTGTTCACTCTGTAAAGTTCAACCGTTTTTTTATGTTTCATGATTTAATTTCAGTTTTTCTGGTTTAGTTTTCAGTAGAACATTGTTTTACTTTCCAAACTGGCAACTTTCTTTTTGCGAGCAATGGTCCGGTTTTGCTCTCGCTTATCCTCTTGTTCATGAAGTGGATAAGAGAGTCAGAAAAGGTTACTTTCAGTTTAGAATGACACATAACTTACCCACCGCTATATCCTAAACCCATAAAAGGCTCAAATGAAAAATTAAACAAGTGAAAAAACATTTCAACACAATATCTGAACAATATATACGCAATGTTTTTAAGGCTTTGTCATGGCTTTTTAGAGCATTTTCCTAAATTTAACTCACCAAAAACAGGAACAGTATAAGCTCCTCATGATAAAACATTTAATATCTCATGTCAGGAAACACTTTGATACAGCTAAAGTTTCCGCAAACGTGTGTGGGATATCATTCTAAGATGGTGATAAATTACACGATCATAACAAATTTAAAGATTACTCCGTTAAAGGCTATAAAATGCAACAAGGTGGTTGAGCTTGAGGCCGGATATGTACATCTGCAATGAGTAAGGCCGACTTAAAGGGGGGGGGGGGGGGGAGGGGAGGGGGGCTTTCGTTCACAAACTGGTATTGAGACAGTAACACGAGCTGGAAACTTGCCCATAACGATTTTTGGCTGGGGAGAACACCCATGAATGTACAAAACATTGTTCTTGGATAATTTCACGAGGCAAAGCTGCACCAGGAACGTCTTCTTCTACATATAAAATTTCACTTGTTTGACCCCAATATTTTTTACTATGCCATTTTGGATTCTGTCCAGGCAAACGATCAATGCATGTACTTTTGGTACCTGTTTGGTCAGTACCTGCGAATTGTAACTTGATCGTCTTTTAAATAAAGTATTTTAATTCATGTACTATCAGATGATCTTGCGTGCACGCCCTAAAGTCGCCCTAAATCGTCTTAGAGGTCGAGGGTTACGGAGGCGTATTTGAGTCATGGCGATCTGATTTAAGCAAAAATTGACCAAAGAGTCGATGGGACTTAACGCGACTTTGTGTGATTTAAGGCGACTTTGTGCGATTTAAGGTGACTTTGTGCGATTTAAGGCAACTTTGTGCGATTTAAGGTGACTTTAGAGCTCCGAGTAAGCCGGCAGGGATACATATCAAGTGAGCGGAGAGGAACGGTTTAGGGAGGAGGGAGAAATAGCCCCAAAAAAGTAGGGAGGAGAGAGAAAAGAGACAGAAAAGTCGGTTTGGGAGGAGGGAGGAAAACAATTATGAGATGTAGTGAAGGAGAAATGGCCGAAAAAATTAGAGAGAAGGGAGAAAAATGGCATTAAAATGAGGAGGAAGGATATTGAAATGCCTGTTCCTCTCCGCTCTCAAGTGACGACGTGCTAGCTCTCATTTCAACTCGGAACTGAGCTGCCGAGCCAGGAGCCAGCTGGATCAGTTATATGGACATTAGCGTGATATATTACAAAAATAGCATTGAAATACATTAAAAATGAGTGAGTAAGAGTTGACATGACGCGTGGTATCGCAACAATAAGGACTTGGAGTCAGTTATGAGTTCACTGAGTCATAAATGTTTCCGATGAAGCGCGCGGAGGAAGGAACAAACCAACAGAGGAAAAATTCGTCAAATTCCCCACGTTTCTTTACTTCCCCTCCTTTCGCCCCAGGTCCCAGTTGTTAAGAGGACAATAAATATTATTCCCGGAATAAAAAAAAGTATTTTCTTAAGATTCAATCCTTGGTTTGTGCTAATAAACACCATGGTTAAGGGTCTACGCATGCGCGAGATTTCGCGGGCTTACGCGCGCTCGCGTCTTGAAGTCACAGGAATACCAAGCAATATTTTAAGATATTTGTTGTGTGGCGGCAACCAGGTTTCATAATATCAATAAATTTGTCTCTCTAGTTAAAAAATAAAGTTTGAAAAAACTAAAATTGTCCGACGTATATTCAGTCATGAATATTTTTAGAATTGTTTTCTTTAGATTTTCCCGCTTTTTGAGCTAAATTTTGAGTAAAACAGGAAATTTATACTTGGTCCAAAAGGCAGGTGATGTACTACTTTTATCTTCTGCGGCTCGAGTTTTGTTTGTTTCACTGCCGAATGTTTTCTTTGGGGAGGCGTTTCATAAAACACGCATGCGTGATACGTTTTACCGCTGTGCTAATTATAACTTTTTAAACAAGTCGCAGTATCTCTGAAGGCTATGACGTCATAACTAAATCTTTCTTGCTGAGTGCGGTGGCTTTCAAAGCCTCCCTAGAATTTTTGAATTTTTAACTTCACATCTGCTCTTTCCGTGACTTCCTTGATGACTCACTTTAAGGCTCTTCCATGCACATCAGAAAGTTTAATTTTCTGACAAATTCAGTTCTAAGGCAAATCGATTTTTCTCGTCTATGCTAACGAATTTCATATCACAAATCCATTTGTTAAATGAAATTTGGTTATATTTTCTCATCCACTCGATCGCGCAAAAGTTATTTGTCCAAAAAAAAATTGTCACTAAGAAATTTGCTATGTGGAAGCCGGGGCCTTTAATCTGATAAATAAACTTTTTAAAATCGAAAAAGTAAATAGATTTACTTGTTCAGGTTAATGCCAATTACTCTAAATGACAAAATACAACACTTTGGAATAAGAATTGACTCGTTTTACTTAAGCAAGCCATAAAATCTGCCACAATTTTGCCAGCACTCAATTAAGCGGCTTAGACGAATAGTCTACTTAAAACGTTCAGTATCATAACTTCACAAATTCTGTCGCGTTTATCATACTGCAACAGTTTAATTTGTCGTAAATGAGTCGTTTCTAACGGAGTGTCTTAGAAACGCTATAACATGGCGTCTCTGCCCTTGGCGTCTGTCGGTGTGCTTTGATGGCGGTTCTCTTCAAACGACGCATAAATCTCTTTTTTTTTAACTAAGCCGAACAGCTCATCATATAAAAGAACCAAGGAGTTGTCATCAACTGAATGCCTTTAAGAGAAAATGATGTCTTATAGAGTGAAAATGGAGTGAATCTCTAAAATTGATTCTTTTCAGTTAGTAGCAGCTGCTGGCCACTATTGATCGACGTCACTCACTCACTGAATTCACAGTCTGCGGTCACGCTCACTGGCTGGTTCCGTCTGTATTTTTTCTTTTTTTCGCCCTTTCTTTTTGACTCAACTATTAATCCCATGATATCCTTGTCAATATTAGGATTAGGTCTAAGCTGTAATTCGGTCATAGACTACTTAGTGGCTGACGGAATGTCTTAACTTAGCATGTTTTTGGTTTGCGGACCGTCTTTAGCTGCGCCGTGGAGTCTCGAGTAGTGAGTCATACACACCTTTCCTTTCACACAAAAAAATATATAAACAAATAAAAGAAAACGAAAAAAAATCGGTTAAACGCAGAAGTGATAAGACTGAAATACATATCCGGCACTCATGTTAAATCCCACTCTATTTAATTTTGCAGTTCACCTCATACAGAAAACCTGCCTCGTTTGACATTCTAGTCATTCATTGACCCACTTGGAGGAAGTCGAAGAAATTGCCACGATAAAATCCTACGTGACGCTGCCTAGCAACCGAGAGTCATGTAGTGAATTCATCATTCAATGAGGTGATTGAGTGAAATCGTCTTGTTGTAGTGAAGATACTTTCTAGATTTTCCACGTCCTGTTAAATTTTCTTTTAACAACTCTTTGTATTAATCATCTTCATCATCTTCGTTGTCGATCATCTTTTAGCGTGATGAAAAGCCAAGGCCCGACTGAAACGTCAGTAATCCGGTTTAAATCCGTCAGTTTTTATCTTCCTCATCCTCATCATCATCAACAGCATCATCATCATCATCATCGGTTTTGCCGTCATCATTAGCAGTCATCATTGCGTGTGGCAGTTCTTCTTTCCCTAATTTTGTGATATCATCCTGGGTTTGGTATACTCAGCAGCATGTGGCAATCTGTCGGCCTCGCAGACTTCCAGACTTTTTATTGCTTTTCTTCATATCCTTAATGCCAGTTCCCCTCAGGCCTTTACTTTACTTAAAGTGTTAGGACAAGATGCAAAATTTCCTGTGCTATAAAATCACTGCCTGAAAACAAACTTGCTGTTAGAACCCCACTCATTGACAAGAGCAGTCCATTGCTTGTGTTAAGGTGGCTCAATGACGTTTTTATTCACTATGTTTCTATACGTACTTTTTCTCATTTTAGGAAGTAATTATCTTATCTCGCGCATTTGATCATATCCACATGGAACTGAATGCGCATTATAAGTAATAAATATTATCATTATTATTATATTATCTTAGAGCGATTCAAATGACCTTTGTACCAGTTAAAGGTTTAGATGAAAGTTATGATGTCAATTTCAGTTTTCAGCGTCACCTTGGAAACGATAAACAAAGATTTTTCATGAATGTTTCTCGATTTCGATCAGAGTCCAGAAAAGCTAGTGACTTTAATAATCTACAGAGAGAGACAGAGACAGAATACAAATTATTTGATTTCGACTGAATAAATTGCAAAAACGTGCATAATATGATTTAGAGCTCGAAAAAGAAGGCTACAAATATAATCCATTTCAACCACTGCCAAAAGTTGCCATGTACAACCGAGGGCTGATTAAGGGTTTAACGCAAGTTTTATTCATGCACTCGTTTTAATTCAACTATTTCATTTTATTTTTTCAGTTTCCGATATATATATATATACTCTTTCTTCTTTATCATTTTTGTTCTTTTATCATTTTTTTCTTTTGTCATGTTTTCCCCCCTCTTTTATCACTTTTATCACTTTTTACTTTATTATTCTATTTATTCTTCTTTTTATCAAATTTTCTTTCTTCCAAATTTTTTTCGGCTTTCTATTATGATCAGGTGTCAGTCATGAATTTTCGGCTAAAATCTTTCTTCTATATATACTTTTTCATTACATTTTTCCTCAATAACAGTAACAGTGTATCATTTTGCCCACATACACACTGCTTTCTTTACCTACTCCTCCTTTCTGATTATATTCTTTTTTTATTTTCATTGTTTTTGTTTCAATTCAAGATTGAACTCAGAACTGTCAAGTATGTTCCGCATTTCGTCCTCACAGAGCAAAGAATCACTAACAGCTTGACGCCTCTGACAGAGTATCTTTGATCATAATGTAGATCCATTGAGTTGGAAAATCTCTTCTTTGTACCAGTCTAGGAAAGAGTCATGCAAGTATTTTAAGCGCCGAGGCTAGAGTTTTTTGCTTCGCCGCGGGACTTCGAGAAGCCCTGCAAAAACCTTTATACTCTACTCAGCTTGACATCACTAGTCTACACATCGCAATCAACTAAACCAAATGTACTCCTATTCATATAAGCCTATGTTCGTGGTTTTAGGCATATATTTTGATGATTTTTTTGTATTATAGAGCAGTGATTATGCCGATTCTGAGAAATGATGACGCAAGAGAGGAATTAAAGATTGATTAGAACCGGTGCCACAACCGGCGAGCCCTGTGATTCATGGACGCAGGGAGTACATTTGCCGTAGGGCAATTACTATCATAAGCCAAGAAACTCGGCGAAATTGGAAGTCGTGCGTAAATCAGGTTTTCAAAGAGTTTCGAATTCCAAAATATAATCAAAGTGGAAAACAGGAAGATTTTCGTGAAAATAGAGCTAAATTCTTTCCACGGTTGTTTTAAAAGAGCTAAAAAAAACAGCACATAGATCGTAATAATTATAAATTATATAAAATGAAAAATCAAATTTGGGAGTGAATTCACCGCACGGTATAAAATCAGTAATTTCGTAAAATTGGGGAAATATGACAAAATGATATATTGAAATTGGAGCGTGAAAATTTAGTTCTATTAAATTAAAATTTACGGCCTTTCTTTCTTTCTTTCTTCCTTCCTTCCCTCCTTCCCTCCCTCCTTCCTTCCTTCCTTCATTCCTTTCTTTCTTTCTTTCTTTCTTTCTTTCTTTCTTTCTTTCTTTCTTTCTTTCTTTCTTTCTTTCTTTCTTTCTTTCTTTCTTTCTTTCTTTCTTTCTTTCTTTCTTTCTTTTCTTTTCTTTTCTTTTATTTCCTTCCTTAGCTTCCTTCTTTTTCTCTTTCTTTAATTCTTTTTCTTTCTCCCTTCTTTCCTTTCTGGCTGTCTTTCGCCATAAAATCTTGAATCTCAATCGGATAATCCTACAATTATCTTATATTCTAATGACGTTTCACGGAACTGGAACAAGACAATGCAAAGATTATATAACCACCTTTGGATTCAAATTGACTCCTTTATAGAAATTACCTCAAATAATTAAAATACATTGCAAAACAACAATACATTTTATGAATCTTCATCACTGCACGCAGAGTTTAAAGCCAGAGTTTCAATAAGTACGTAGTAAAACATTTAGCTCGATCACTTTTAATTAAAACTGAAAATGTTTTAACGTAAACACTTTACAGTTTTAAAAGTATGAAACGTGTTACTGTAGAGAGTTATCCGATTAATACTTGTTGCCTATTCTCAGCTCTCCACTCTCCGCACGACACTTCTATGGTACGTATCGAGTTTGGTCTCAAGAATTGAAGGATTATATTGAGGGATACATAAATGAGTTATCATAGATATGATGGCTTGATAACCTTTTTGCCCGGCCCCCTTGAAATTTCGTTCGATCGGTACTGAGATCGTCTCTACGTGTGATCAACATCTCTATGTACGCCCAAAGATCAAGCTCAAAGTAGATTTGGTCATCAGCAACATAGACATTAGCCTAATGGGTTAATTATCTCACTTTCAAACATTTGCCACGACGTTTTCTAAACTACCTTGGACTAAAATTACCACTAAAACCGTTGCTATAGAAACATTAAGCTCTTTTCGTGAGTGCAGCATAATGGCTAGCTTTTGAGGCAATTCAGAGAAGCAAGCGGCAACCAGAGTGCTTAATGTCTTTTAAAGCTTTAGTGGTCCCCAAATGGACCAATGGCACCGTTAATAACGGACCAAAGTGCATTTTCCAATCAACTTCCCCTCGTAAACTGCAAAACGGCGTGTTCATATAATTATTGTAAAAGAGACACCATAAGGGCTTATGACTTCATGTGAGCTTGTTATACAAAAGCGATTTGGGTAGTGTTCGCGGATCTCATTTAGTTCGGTTTTTTTGAGG
The DNA here is from genome assembly GCA_029948255.1 of Telmatactis stephensoni. NCBI lineage: Eukaryota > Metazoa > Cnidaria > Anthozoa > Actiniaria > Isophelliidae > Telmatactis > Telmatactis stephensoni. The sequence continues at coordinate 595,701 of JALIZF010001928.1, read as the reverse complement.
TACGGGGGTTTAACGACCCTAGCTGACTCACATAAATACGACGAATAAGTAGGATTTGGGCGGGTTTTTTTCGGCATTTTGGGCGTTTGTTATATGTTCATAATAAGGCTTCGCTCGATTATTCAGTCGCTTGAGGCTGCCGCCGGTCAAAAATCGTTGAATCAATACTTGAACTGGAACAAGCCTGCTCCTTTCTGGAATATTCTAACCTTGACCGTATTTGAAAACTTGTCATCTATTTGGATTATGAATGGCTTTTTGGGCGACTTCGGGGAACCGAGGTGAAAGCCTTGTGCCGGGAAAATCACGAGAATTCAGGTGACAAGTTGAGACTTCGATCTGCTCCGTTTACAAAACAAACAAACCGATAAATACAGGAATTTTTACAACATTCTACGTCTCTAGTGTTTACTTTTTAATATTATGGCTTCAAACGAAAAATTTGTTTGCTGGAGAGCGATATCTGAGGATTTTTTCGGGGGCTTGAAGACATCTTTAGTTGCTTAGCAACCATTTGTTCCAAAATCAATTCGCTCGATCTCTTCGCTTTGTCGGCGTGTTTTCAAATAAAACACAGGAAAAAGGAATCAAGCTTCAATTTTCTATTATTTCTTCTTCTTTTTTTAGGAAAACAAAAATCGAATTGTCGACTTAAGACTGATATGTATTCAAAAGCGAGTGACTCACCGACTAAGCCGAGGCAGTTTAAGACACTTAGCAAAATTAATTGCATTTATTTTGCATATGGAATTATCTCAAATTATTTTTCGAAGGCTGTCTAACGTGATACTTAGCTGTTGAAATGATAAAAAAAACGTTTCGGTGAAAGATAATTTATTTTTAGGGGATTTTCTTGATAAAATTCAGAATTCGTTTCACCTTGATTTCGGAGCCCTTGAAATCGTGTTTTCAGGGATATATTGGGCAGATGTTTAAGTTGTGGCGTGTTTAATGTGTTTTCTCACAAATTCTTCCCAAGTTTATACGATTCGCGAGAAACATCAGACAAAAACACGCGAAGTGCAGCCACAACTCACGCCAACCTCTCACGCCATACCTCTTCAAAAACGAATTCCATATTTTTCTTTCTTTTTTCTTTTCTTTTTGTTTTCAACTAATCTTAAACTTTTATCTTTAAATGTCACCACCCAGAAAGCTCAAAAATTATTGTTTTTGTTGGCAAATTAAAATATCTTCATCTAATGCTTTATCTTTGAACGTGTTCAGTCACTTTTCGAGTAACACTATTTGCTCTAATTTAGAATCTCAAAATTACGTAATTTCTATTTGTCGAAGAGATAAACTTATTATCAGGCTGGCTTTTCGGACAGCTAATTGATGCGTACTCCAAGCCTACTACTGTTTTTTCTCTCAATTCTACAAGTATATTTACGAATTATGCCGACACAATATCGAGTATATCTTATCATTTGATCAGTGAAATAATTTGTTGTAAACCGAATACTTCGACAGTTTTGGAAACCTGTAGTTTGTTTTTAAACTTTGCGCAGTTTTTTGAACACTAATTTACACGAGTTTTCGCTCTCCAGCATAGCAAGAGTTTAACACAGCTTCTTTATTTCGCGTCGTCTTCAATTACTCACTGAGAATGAGAAGTCAGAAGCTATTTTTAGTAAAAACAGAAAAAAACCTATCTCAAACAGCGTCTAATATACTTTCTCGGTATAATTTTCTAGCAATATTTTTCGTTTTGTATTCATTACCGTAAAAAGTAATGATTTAAGATTCAAGTTCTTTGAAAGCTCGGTTTCGAAAGTCGGTGCTTACAGTCCAGTGGCTCAACACAATTTTATGGTATACGAAGTCGAACAAAAGCAGACCTTTTTTTGACCCTCTTGTTCAATCTAAAAAAGTGATCCATTGTTATATTGAGTTATAATAACTTACAATAAAACTCGTAAGCCCCCCTATAAGCTTATCATCACTTGGTTTACTAGAGCGTGGATCGATATTAGAAGGTATACCTCTTCATGCATAGCCGAATCATATACTATACCTTGGGGGAACTAACGAAGACTTAACAACTTGAACCCAACTTTGACAGCTCAAGATTTTGGCTACGGTGTTAATTTATGGCATGAACTCTTGGCAGAAAAACAAAGGGTGCTTGTTTGATTGAACATAAGTCTAACCCTTAGCTGTCAACTTCAACGGGTACTTACTCCAGCACACAAAGAAAGTAATACATGACAATTTGGAAAATTTGCATAGTCTATCCACTCAACCAAATAAGCACATGGCCGAGAGCAAATCTTGAAAATATAACTACATATTGCTCATACGGAAAGAACTTGAGTTACAAAGAGCAGTAAATAGAATAGAATGACATACTATTAAGGCAATGAATATTTTAGTACTGTGGTTTCAAAGTAACATGTACAGAATTTTAGTTCAACAGAAATAATTTAATTGGAATCATATAAATACTCAGTGAAAAATTAAACAGCCAGGAACTATTCTACATTAAAGCCAGCATCAGCTTAGAAGTATGATCAAAATTTTGGAAGCCAGTGAAGGTCAACATTGAACTAGATACTGTCTCGTTGAAGCTTGTATAAGAACTCTAATATACTTAAGAGTTTGGAGCAAATTGAGTACATGGTAGACCAGCTCAGTATTGAAGCACTTGGTAACACACTATCTACAATATTATTCTATGCTAATCTGTACAAAATATTTGCAATGAAATTAATGTAGTATAATAGTTGACAATTAAATGACTTATAGACTCGAATATTACCAGTGACAGCATAAAACCTTCCAAAATGAATCTACAATTTAGATAATTACCTAATAATATTCTGCCTAACACTACAGGATATATAATTTATTACATTGTCCATTTTAGTCTGAGGATGTCCTAACTAGGCTCAACTACAAACATAAAAATGTTTCACCTAACTTTTGAAGTTTGAGGTGTCCACAAAATATTGGATACAGTATATAGAACACTTGGTCTTATTTCATCAAGCTCTTTTTAACCACTGACTTGCACTTGAAGTGAATACTATCTTGCACCAACATATTTACACTGAACCAAACTGACAATAGCTTCTTGAGAGCAAAGTGGGACTTGCGAGAAGCTACTAGGGGAAATTTCTAGCAAAATGGCATGGTAGCAGAGGTTTCGGCATATACAGTCATATGAGACTGTGTTCTGCTTGGTGAATTTCCCAGTTCTTTGTTCCCGGAGTGCAACTTTACTTGCACTGGGGTCTATTGCAGCTGATTAGAAAGTGAATGCAACAGCAGAAGTCTGTTTCAGAACAGTTGACCTGATAATTCTCCTACAGTTACTGGAGTATTAGTAATCATAGGAGAAACAAGTTGTTCAAAATCAAAGTCAAATCCACCGTCTATGTTCAATTCGTTTGTGATGATAGTGTCCATATCACACTCAAGTTCTTCATGAAATGCATCAAGTTCAAGATCACTGGGAAATCTGTCATGTATGTGCTGCAACTGATTATTACATTGTCGTTGCCCATGTATCGCTTGTTGCACACTAGTGTGATTCTGAGAAGGGGTGAAGTTTGTACAGTTAGTTTGTTGTGGAGGGTTATTGGCTACGAGTGAGTACAAATACTGATCATAACTATCCATTGGAACATCCATAACACAGTTCGTTGTACAATTAGTATTAAATGATGGTTGAAACATAGTGGATTGTTGTTGTTGTTGTTGGTGATGCACCTCCATATCGTTTTCTCGTTGATACATAACAGAGTTCTCGTGGTTGGACATTTCTTGTGGATAGGAGTTTTGATATTGCTGTCGTCGGCTCATCGCCAAACCGTTGAAATTCGGCTGCCTTTGGACATTCATCGCCGGTGCTCGGTTATGGTGGTGCTGATTTTGAACCGGTTGTAAAGCATAAGCAGTCGAATCGTACCCATTCACAGGGCTTATAGTAGTTGGTGTAGAGCGAATCTGTTCGGCTTGCGATCGATCATTCGGAGGTAGAAGGTTTGAAACCGGTGACATGTTAGCTCTAATCCGTCGACTTGGGATAAGCGACATAGAATCGGCCATCATAGTGGTTAGCTCGTCCGCTGCAGGATTTGGAGTGCTTGCCATATTGGCATGTATAGGCGAAACTGAATCTTGGCTGATTTCTACCTCGTCGTCATCTTGTGATGGAATAGGTGATAACCTTCCCATGCTGCTTACCGTAGAAGCATTTGACGATGTTCTAGGTCGGCCAAAACTGTCATTTAAAGGAAAAGGTAGCGGTGATTCGTGCTCATATTCCACTAGCTCAGGTACAGTAAGCAGAGAGTCGGAGCTTGAGCTTGTTGGTGAAGTATTGCCAGGCGAGCTGGAACGATTTAGAGTACGATTGACTGACAACCGTGGACTTCCAGGTCGGTCTATTTCTTCTCGAAGCTTGTCCTTTTTTCTGCCTCGTTTTTTCTCGGTTCCTTTTTGTCCACCTTCATTAAGTGATTTGGATCGTCCACGGTTAGTTTTATTCCCTTTAGCATCTGGATTAATAACCCACCACGAACTTTTGCCATTACCTTCGTTCTGGACCCGAACGAATTTACTGTGAAGACTTAGGTTGTGACGGATCGAGTTCTGGGGACAAATAAAAAACACACGTTAATTCACTAGTAACTAAAAACTTTACTTGCACTTCCAAAAGTCAAATAATTCAAAGTCAAGTCTCTATAAAGATATCACGCTATACAGGCATGTTCGCACGAGAATCTTTATACCTTCCAGCCCGCAGAACTGTTGCTATCACCCTTATCCCTGAAATACGGCACACTATTCACCATCCACTCATAGATTTGCGACAATGTCAGCCGCTTTTCAGGCGAACTCTGGATTGCTTGAGTTATAAGATCAGCATATGAGAAGTTTCCCCATGCATTTTTGCGTGAACTTTTCTTGGGGCCTTCGCCAAGTTGTTTCAAAGCCTGTTCGGTGTCCGTGGGTTCAGTTTTTGGTGGAATAAAGTCCGAAGGCTCTGGAAGCGGCCAAGTATTCGAGCGTGGACGGTTGTCACGTCTCTCTTCCTCAACCATGTTAAATTCCAACAATCAGGACAGCTGATGTAGCGAAATCACAGTCTTACTGTCTAACATGGAATAATTCTTAAGCTTTCTCCTTCGTCTTCTTCGAAGGTGAAAAATATTCGCTATATGCTAGTTGATCGGAAATTAGCTCTGGCGTGACGTCATGTGTTGTCAAGGGCAATGCTAAATGGGTTTTTGATTGGTCTAGAATTGACAGCTAACTCCACCTATATAAGCCAACCAATGAGGTTGACGGTACTTACGATAGTCAGACTGTATATTAAGGAACCAATAGGAGCCTGGCTGTACTTGTCAAGGAATTGTATTATCACTACCGCTACAGTCAATCTTTTTTTGTTGTCATTCTTTAACAGTTAAGCTATGCATTGTTATGCTTTTGTCAGCCAAGGAGAACCAGGATAATAATATCCAACACCTCACGCAAGCCTCCATTGTTCCGCTAGAATAAACCCTAAATGGAAGTACTAATTGACGTCGACGACATTCGTAAAAAGCAGCAGCAAATATAAATTAATAGAAAGCTTCCTTAACCTATTTCCGGTGACCAAGCTAAAACCGGAAGTGATGACACATCGAAAGGCGACAAATTTCACGATCAAATTTGTACTTCATGTACGATTTTCTAGGTGTGTTTTATCATGTTTAACTCGATAATTTGTGGTGTCGAAATGCTGTCTTCGCATAGTTTTTTAATGAAAAGAGCACACAAAGAGTAGACATAATTGCTCGCTTCCAAGATTTCTAGCCAGAACAGGTGGCCCAACGGTAAAACTGAACCGGTTGTATTTTGTTTCTTTAGAAAAACTCACATTTTCGGGATGAAATTTAAGTCTTCAGCCGGTCGTAGTCTTGTTAAATGCGATGGTCACTGACCACAAATTATATGAACATTATTCATGCGAAACTGCATACCATGGAACTGAGCGAGTACAAATCGTGATACGTACAGAGCTAGAGTCAGACGAGATGTCAAAAGATCGCAGGGCTCCTATTAAACGCTATTTGAATTCTCTTTGACAATATTATTCAATACGTCTCCCTACGTGACCATTTGAAAAATATTTCATGATTGGAATTTGGTTGCCTAGAGAACATGTCTAAAAGATGCCCTCTGAACAGCTGATGACTGACGATGACTGATGCTATAGGATATCCTATTTTTTGGCTTTTAAAATTGTCCCTTTCGTCGTAAAATGAGGATTTTTATGGTCAGTTTCGGGCTGATTTTTGAAGGCTTTATTCAGCTGCCCTTGGAGTTTGGGCCCGAAGGTCAAGAGACATCTTATCCACTTTAGCAAAACTAGCCACTAGTAGATGCAGATCGAGTGAAAAAGAATTTTTTTAGTGTATATTAACTCATAAAGAGCCAAACTGTGTAAATCTGCTAAAAACTCTTCTCTCCTCCCCCTAAAAAAATGAATTTATGAAAACGAATTTTGCTATATAAGATTATACCTTCGGGAGTCGACAGTTATCTGATACGATTATATCGATGTAAGCTATCGATCCCCAAAAAATTGACGGCAAAAACCTAAGACAGTTTTGCGCCCGAGAGAAAATACAAGAATGTACAAAAAGCGTAAAGAACAAAGGAAAGCCAAGAGGACCTATAAACTATAAGTATATGGTGTTTTATATTCATTCATTCATATTAATGATTTCAGGCATCATATACCATGCAATGGAGCTACTGCATCAGTGTTTTATACAAGGCTCAAGTCACGAAAGAATGCAAACGCCATAAAAAGTTTCTTTTTATGATAATTTTACAACGTTTCAGAGCTTATATCACTGTATCGCTTTTAGATGAACATCCATAGGATATATATAAATATAATACTGCACTTTATTTGATGTATCAATTGATAACCTTGTAGACGTCACGATCTTACCACGCGAATCGCGTGGGTTGGTTGAAATCTTCCTCAGACGAATGACATTTTTATGCGCCTACAATGAACTAATGAAGGTTTTACGTACACAAAATTAAGAGGCGGGCATTTCCTGATGATTTTCATCAGAAAAAAGTGATTACAGAGGATCTTTTTTATATTCTTCTTCATCGTGACAGGCTATTTATCAGGCACTACTAATTGACTTGATTTTAAGATGATTTATTGAAGGGACTTCTGGCGAAGAGATAAAATATGAATTTTTTGAAGTGCTGTTGGGGGATTTTTTGTCGTGCCGGCTTCAAGTGACAGTTTTTGAAAGCACTCAAAATGTAACAAAAATAAGATAGTAATGGCTTAGAGTACTTGAATTTTGACTTTAGAATTATTTGTTTTTCTGAATGTAATGACTTTTTAAATTCAATTCAGATGTCGTCATTTCCCGCCAAATTTTCAGGCCTACAAAGAGCACATGGATAAGTGACGCGTACGTGCAGTGTTGATGAACTGGTACCTAGTACACCGGAAGTGAATTTGTATTGCCAACCTGTTACAAATGTAATCAGCTTACAAACGCTCGCCTTTTTGTTGATTCTTGTTCAACGTGACCTTTTTGTTATCAAGGCGTTTGGGGTGTCCTATGATCTGAGGATTTGTTGTTTTTGTTTATGTCTCCACTGTAGGTTCCATGTGTGTGCAAGGTCATTCAAGGACTTGAGTTCCAAGGGCAAGTTTGCAAGGGAAAGACTGATGTGTTTTGATTGAAAATATCTTATTAGTGGGCAGCGCAAATCAAGGCGTAAATTAACTGAAATATTAGAAACCATTTTCTGAGCAAAAGCTTTTTATATAAGAAACAAGTCGATACAAAAACTAAACCCGGAAGACAAGAAGAAAGAAATTCACACTCAATAAAACACTATACATATATTTCTTACTTCTTTCCGAGTGTCAATTCCATTTATAAAGTTCAAAATGGTTTATAATTAAAAAAAAAGAAGTGAAGAAAAAAATCTGAGAAATAAAATGAAAGAATCTTATTCGAAACGACGAAAAAAATTGTGTTAAAAATGAGTTAAAAATAGTAACATTTGATAATAGTTGGGGAAGGAAGGAATTCAGCAAAACAAGAGATTTTCAAAAAGGCACTGATAGAGGACAGGAAATGGGTCTATTATTATCCATAACTAGAGATAAGGAAAAGACAAAAAAGAAAATAACAAATTATTCCAATTTTCATCAATTCTGGTAAAGTCCATTAAGATTAGGGCAATGGAGATTTTGCGCACGTGGTGGGGGCGAAACTTCAAAGAATTGAACTCATGAATATAACCCGTCAAAAGTTAGTTCAGTTTACGAAAAAAAAGAACCACCGGAGCGAACCTCAATAAATTACTCCAAACGACAACACACAGATAAACTATTAGCTATTTGTTTGACTACTGACAAGTACGGAACCGACTCGTAAATAAAACTCTACGAGAAACACTTGGAAATTGAGTCACCAGCAGTGTCACGTTGCCATAATAGGGAACGCTCGTGATCAGGGTGGCTTCTTTTACCCATGATGACGTCATAAAGGTAAAAATACAGAGTTTTAATAAACATTTTGGTATTTTGTGGAGGAATGACTTCGCCAATACGTCAGACCGGTAATTGACTTTCGATTCATCAGTGGGATACCTATTATACCTTTAAAGGCGATTATAAACATTAAATTAGGCGTTTCCTTTGACAAACCTTCAGAAACTACTAGGCAAGGTTTTGGCTTAAAAAAATACAAAGTTTGTTGACGCGCCGACTTGTTGACGACCGAATGTTCGAGAACATTGATTTTTTTGTAAATACTGCGACTATTTTTGTAACTAAGTGATGATTATTTTTTTTGAAATACATACGCTTTCGGTTTGATATATGACTAAAAAAATATTATTTTAAAATATACATTTGGTGCACAATGTCTTCTTACAACGTCCATCGCGACTCACGAGCGACTTGCAAACCCCTCCAACAACACTCGACATGCTTTTTCCTCTCAAACATCAAAACTGCGGAAAACATAATCATTTCACTGTATGGTGTTTTGAAAATTAGCTCTCAAAACAATTCTTTTTCATGGTCAAGTTAAAAGTTTTCAACCTTAATGAGTGTTAGTTTATACCGATTTTAGCAAGTCAGTTTTGGAGCGCCGAAACTTTCATATAGTATCCAGAGAAACGTTCTAAATAGGGCCATACATACGAGCGAAGATAACACGCGTTTCGTCTAAGACACGACTTAAATAAGCAGCACTAGTCTAAGACTCGACTGATCGAGGAACAGCGTTTTGAGCTGTTCTTATTTTGTTCGCGTCTTCGGACAAAAAGTGTCGTTTATACTGAGAGTTCGCATCTTATTTAAGTCGTGTCTAGATAAGACGTGTCTTATTTTCGACGTATAAATCGCCCTCTTATCTGAAAGTGCTCTTCTAATTTTGCTCATTCCAAGCTCAAAGGAATTAAGTTTTTTGTATTCGATACTACTGTAGCCATAACAATACCAAAGTAAAAAAAAAATTAAAGAAAACATGCATGATCATCAGTAAAGGTAGCAAAGTGTTGACATGGCTATTTAAGGCAAGCCGTCCCTGGTAGCCGGAACAACTCTTTTGTTTTCTTTTCTCTAGAGGCAGACACTAGAGTGGTTTAATTTAACTCGTGAAAAAGTTGGCCAACTTAAACTAATAGTTAGGAGTAGTATACTCTAAACCCATTGTTTTCTTTTGTCTTTAGCAACTAGTGAACTAAATAGTCATCTTTTTTTTCACGGATTCAATCAACTCACTACCCACGGCTCCCAAACATAGTAAATTCAGTGCTGTTTATTGGCGCGAGGATATTAGCTGCAACATGTTTTTATGACGTATTATACTTATTGATACTCATCATTACTTCCAAAAAATTACTTGGAGAGGCTGGTTTCCTTCGTTGAATGAAAGTGTCCTTAGTGGTCCTTGTAAGAAGAGAGACTTTTAATTAGAAAGCTCTTCGGCGAAGGAAACGCTGAGTTTTACTTTTAATCATCGGTAATAATTTGAAAACAAAGAGTAAGGCAACTTAAAAAGTAACTTTCAGAGATTTTATTGAGTTCATAATTCTATTTTCTTTCAATGGCTAGCTCCTTGATATGCAGGCAATATCTCCGTTATTAATTAATACCTTTTCACTACTGCCTCCTCTATCAGTCTGGTCGTTTGGAGGCAGGAAAAAATAGACACAAAATGTACCTGGTTTCAGCTGCGAAACATGGAGGGAATATGACCGAAATTACAACAGTCCTTTTGCTCCGTTCCGCTCTATTTCATATATAGATAGTTATTTTAACATGCGCTCAAGACTGGACTGATATCAATGACCGGAGGCAACGTTGTCATGGGCTATGGGGCTGCCCAAGGGCGCAGATGGTCAGCAGCACTCGATTGTCCCTCCCCGCGGGCCTATATAAGATTATCTAAAGCAATGCATAATAACTGATTCATTTGAAGAATCTGTAAAATGCGATTAACGGTCTGGTTCATATCCACTAATGCCTCTGCCACTTCAGCAGTAATTACAACCACTAAACCGTACTGCAACAATATCGGTTGTCTCGTCCTTTGCAAGTGGAACATGCGTCAGCACTTCACTTACAAGTCATCCTGATCATTGACGCTGGCAAATAAATGGCTTTTTTATTAGCCACATGCAAATACAGTTAGTTCATATTACCAAATTTGTGCAAAAAGATCGTCGTTTTGTTTACAGATGAAAAGGTGTATGCGTTCTGAAGTAGTTTAAAGATGTTTTTAGGAAAGGAAACTTTACTGTACACTTGTGTGTTCACCAGCGTTGCGTTAGCTAACGTAACGCGTGGCGTTCAGTTTACGTCAATGGGACGAAATATAATGTGGAAGTTAATACCAAGAGAATATTGTGTGTGTGCGCTGAACGTGTTGGTTAACCCTGGCATTCAGATAAAAATATGGCTAGAAAGGTCTGAAATAACTTATACAAGACCCTATATAATGACTTAGGGGCTGTTAGAATGACGGCGTTAGGAGACGGTTGGTTTTCGAGTTCATGCTGGATTATCTATCCGTAACCAGTATCCATAGTTTTAGGAGATGAGAGAATTAAGTGAATGTTTTGTTGACCAGTAACAGTTTATTAATTTCCACTATTCCTATAGACTCAATATACAGTCCTTGCCTATCATTGATCAATCATTTTTGAATCATTTTTTTGTTCAAAACCTAGCTTTGTCCAGTCATATTTGAATCAAACCTTTTTAAGGCTTATTAATTATGCAGTCTTTCTAAGACTAACATTTCTCTTAATTAAAATCAAGTAAGTTGATTGCAGCGCGCACCACAGGAAGCTAGGATTTGAGTTAAGTGTGAGTTTTTAAGGTATCTCTGATAGCTTTAAACTCTAGATTACTGTAATTAAACATGGAGTTCAACTTGTCTTTTAAACTTGAAGAATTCAAAAATTCTGTAGTCATCCAGGCAAGAGAAACCCCGTTGTGAGGCCCTAACCACACTAAAATCGCCGCTGACCATAAGTGACCTCAATGGCTGACCATCTACTATGGTCCAATAGCAACGTGTCAAAATCCACTCTTCTTCTAATCTTACTATTTGTTTTGTGGGAATTTGCAGCACATTCTTGGCTGAAGTTTCTTGTCAGTAAAGTAAATATTATTGAATAGGATAAAACAAAGGATTGAAGTCAGTTTGTGTTTGTGCTTCTGCCGATGTCGGCGGTTAGCTTGATTTATGCTGCCGAATTTGATTTTGCTATATAATGTAAATACTTAAAAAATAAATAATGGAACATTTTCTGACTAAACTTTCCGAATTTACTGCCAGTTTTGAAGTATTTCAATCATTTTATGAGTGTTTACGGCGTCTAGGGTCGGCGCTGACTGTGAGGAGTCACGGAAAACTGAAATTCAATGCTGTTCTAGTTTTTATTTCTATTTTTTCTCCACGGAATTCTTATTTAATATTAAAGAAAAAAGGCAAAACTGAGCAGTGATAGACAAGTGTTTTTGCCCACATGTATACAAATTCTGTGTGCTTTAATGCTGAGTTTAGTGGGTGGTACGGACAAGGAAGACAACGAAGTCCATTTTTTCCCGCCATAAAATTCCCGCCAAAATTTCGCACGCGTCCGCTCACTTTTACGTTTTTTATCAAACCGCGTGTTCCAGCCAACACTTAACAGCAGATTACAGTCGTTAAAAACTGCAGGCTCGCTAATGAATAAGAGTTTTTCGCCACGAAAAATTCAGTGTTAAGTAGAACTAAACCACAATTAAGCTTTATAATTAGGTTCACGTGGAGCTTAACGTAGTTTAACGTTAACTCAAGTGTATAGCAGTATTAGCTTTACGTAAAATACCCACCTAAAGGATTTTTCATTTTGCGTCAACTTTTCAGTATATGTGCGTTTAATAAGCATAAAACTTTAACAGAACTTTTTTTGAAGTATATTTAATATTTTATTAGTCCCGAAACCATTAATGGATGCTGTAGATAAGATGTGGTCAATGTCTTTAAACCTCAGTTTTGGCCAAAAAGCCAAGACTCTTGCACTTGCTTATTCACCACACACTCAAACTCAAATTAATTATTCTGGTAATCAAAAATTACTAATGATAGGCTATTTTGTATGTACTGTGGTCGCATAGGTGTTAAATGTACAATGTTCCTTCTAATAATAGTTAGGTGTTTATATTTTTATATTTCCACTCAAGTTTGGGATAGAAGTAACTTGAGCAAATATATAGTCAGATGAATGTGCGTTCTTGTTGTAAACGGAGGAATTTACATACCAGAAAGTAGAATAATTCGTACTTAAATGCAAGCAAGACTCATCTTCTTTGCCACCAGCAAATGTTGTATTCGTATTGTAGATGAAAATAGGCCTAGTGAATGCGATGATTGATTAACTGGTGACTGAATTGATGGAGTTATCGGTATGAAAAGAAATGAATGTATAAACTGAGCGAAGTAAAGAAAGGAAGAAAGGAAGGAAGGAAAAAAGGAAGGAAGGAAAGAAGGAACGAAGGAAGAAAGGAAGGAAGAATTTCATTCCATGGTTAATATTTATTCCGAAGATTTAAAGTTAAAAGGCCTACTGTTGTACAATTACAAGTCTTTTGCCCATTTTTCTCTTTCCTTTTCAATTTACGACACTTCAGCGGCGTTATTTTTTATTCATTGATCCACGAAGACCACACTCAAATTGAAACACAGCCAATCCTACTATAAAAGTCTTGTGGTTGACTGGTGGTTGAATAGAACAAGATATCACTCCATGTAAAGACTCTGTCACGTGATTATCGATCTAAAAAAGTTTAAGTGTCTCAGTTTGACAAGTATATCAATTAATAATAAGCGAGAAGAACATTGACGATTTGTTCTCAGATAAAATTGAAAATGCCTTCTTTCTATGATCCATTTATTTCTTCGTCCCATTTAAGAAAAGGAAGAATACGGAAAAACAAAATATGAAGTTCATATTTTGTTTTTCCGTATTCTTCCTTTTCTGAATTTTTTTGTCCTTGGTTAGCATATACATGTCAAATGACTGTAATTTGAGTTTCAGCTCGTAGGTAATTAACATTTTTATCCTGACTCTTTTGCACCACCTGTTATTAGTAGCATTCAGTATCACAAAATTATATCCACTTTTGAGATCAGCCTAAATTACCTTAATGAAAAGGACTCAAATTACAAACTGACTCAATGGACAGCTTAATTGTGAAATACTGTCAGATTACACATTGTCGATATTTCAATGGGGTTAAAGCACAGTTAAAATCTGGGCTACAGGAAAGAGATTTGGGGAACAAATGATAAAATAACTTGATGAACACACTGCCGTGAAATACTGCCAGATAAAGTGTCAACGGTTCAGTTGGGTTAATGTTTTTTACAACTGGGTTCCAAGAAAAAATACTTGGTCAACCCACCTCACCGCCCCTCATCAACACTTGCCAAATTTAAATACTCTTGTAGCATTTTTCATTTTGCAAATAAAAAGTCCAAGGAAAGGGTCCAAGGAAAGACACTTGAGGAACACCTAACGGTCCATCACTTGACAACATTAAATGCACTTGTAGCATTTTATTTGCATCAGCTTTGGGTATCCACAAAAGTTCATTTTCGTTAATTGTAAATGTGATTCAGCGTTAAGTCCTTAAAGCCTTCCGCCATATTCTCACTGACACCTGTCGCCTCTCAAAAACTCTTCCAAAATTTGAGGCACTATGTAGATTTAGTAATATTTACTGAGTGGTCTGAAAATAGACCCTGGAGGAACACTTTCTCAAAATTCCCACATGGACGCAAATTTTCCAAAATTTGCAGCTTTTTATATTTAGTTCTCTTGAAATGAACGAAGAATTTTTAATAAAGGAATCAGCAGGAGCTAGACGAGCTTCTCCTCAACTCTCCTCAACACATCATTACAATTTTGTTTTATTTTTCGCAGATATGTAAGTGACCTATGAATATCGATTTCAGAAAGGACGAAAGAAACCCTGCATAGCACCTTTGTTGTTCAATAACACGTGGAACATATCGTGTCAATATCCTAGTTCTAATCCCCCTCACATATTGAGTAATTATTTATAACAGACTAAAATACATATGTATGGTCTGTAAATGATAAAAGTTTCACAGTGGCAGCTATGAATCAATAATTGTCTGCACTGTACATGTCTGGTTCTCTAATCATAACCAACTCAGTTTGACATGATGTGAATAGCTCTTCTACTGTGCGGTTAATTATGCCTTGAGGAGGAAAAATAGATAAGAAATACTTCTATTTCCATCAATAAATTCTATCAGTTTGTTGGCAATAGTTTTGGCTTAAATCATAATTACTAACTTTAAAAACCTTGTGAAAAAAAATTTATTTTTTTCTTATAAATTCCAAAATCGTGCAAAGCGCACGTGTCCCAGTGGTCGACACTTATTTAAACCACGTTTTTAATCTATTTTCAAATTTGCTCATCATGTTCAACTCCTATCAGCTAGTTTTATTTCTTTTCTTTCCAAGTATCTTGCCGTGTCGAGACGGGAAATTATTTTGGTCATACAAAACCATTCAAGCCACAAAATTGACATATTTCTTGCCGTGTCGAGACGGGAAATTATTTTGGTCATACAAAACCATTCAAGCCACAAAATTGACATATTTCAGTTCAGTTTCATAAATCATACTTTCCTAATCTCATTTCCCATCCCTTGAAAATGTAATTTCTTCAGCAACGAACTTATCATCATTAATTAATAGTGATTTCCATGAAGGTCCTCGTATCCTTGTTACTTTAGTCAACTTCATTTGTTTTCGTGTATTCTATTTCTGCCTCAGTTTTAATACCCTTTCTTAGCCATGTTATGGGCACAGATTGCCAACAAAAACCGATCAAGTCAATATTATGACAGTCTTTTAATTCCTAGGTGGAGCTCTTTTCGCCACGTTTCTGACATCGTGACAGAAAACTAACTCTGTCACCTCATAGTTTGTTCAACTCTAATCGGTTTGAGCTGGTGACAACAGGTAAAAGAATTTGACAACAAAGTACAAGGTCATAGTTATGTTTTATGGCTGGAATTTTTTACCATAACTGTAACAAATGGTGGTAGTAAGTTTACCACGGGTACGTGTCGCCTCTCTCAGCTGGAGCGCAGGTGAAATTCACAACATAATGACGTAACAGAGAAACATTGGCAACGATTGTCACGGAATTTAGTAACAGTAAAAACTTGTAAAAATATCTTTAAACTACGAAATTGTGTCAAAAAATGTTAAAACAATAAGTTGAATTTTTATAAATTGTGTGGTATTCAGTTTAATGTAAGTGTAAAGCTTTTTGATCGGAAAGTGAATGTAAAGTTTCTCTAAACTAGAAGTAATCTATGAAGTCAGAAACCCATCATGTAGTAAAGCTTGTTTCTTGCTTTTCGTTGAGTGTTTTATATATTTCAATGTATTTCTGCGTCTCTTCATTTCTTCTTTTCCTTCTTCTCTCCTCTTCATTCCTCTCTTCTCCTCTCCTCTCCGGGCCTCACCTTCCCACCCCTCCTCTCCTCCCCTCCCCTCTCCACTGCTCTTCTTTAGATCTTCCTTTCAACTCTAATCAAATATTTTGGTGTTTTTTTTCACTCTCCTCCTTTCCATTGCTTGTTAACTACTTTTCTCTCTTGTTCTGTTTTTCTATCTTTCATTGATATTTATGCCTTTATCTCGTTCTCTCTTGGCATGTTTTGCAGAATCTCTCATCTTCAGGACTAGAGTTCTTTGTATTTGGGAGTGATGCCCTTTATGATATCCTTTGGCTTATCCTATTTCAAAGCAGAAAATGTGACTAGCTATTTTCCCTACCCTATTTATCAAGGGCTGTTTTAGGGGAGGTGTGCAGGGCGTCAGCATCCCCTCCTCAGACAACTTTCTCTGGACGGTTTTTGATTTCTGTAACGCTGCATGTACCCCTACTGAAGGATAATGGTCACGGATCTGCCCCTTTTTCAGATTAAAAAGATTTAGTATCATATATCGTTCAAGAGACCATAATACTAAGAGAGCTAAACTCAGTATTGATGTCTGTGTGATGTTCGTGGCGGCTAAGGCTATTTTTAGTTATTTCGCCATCGCGCGCGCAAAACTCTCGAACAATAGAATTTGATTTTTAACATGCGCGCGGACGGGACCGTTTGCTTTCGGCTATATTGAATTCTATTGTTTGAGAGCCTTGCGCACACATTAATGTCGAAATCACTAAAAATTGCCTTAGTCGCCGCGAATATCGCACAGACATCAATACCGAGTTTCGCTCTCTTAGTATTATGGTCTCTTGATATCTTTATGATATCGTGAACCACTCAACCGCTCAATCAAACTACCGGCGCCGAATAACAGGTTTGTGAACAAAAGCAAAACCGACACCCATGCCGCCAACACACCGACACGCTAATTAGACCGCCAATTACGCAACACCAGGTAATTGCGCTATTGTATCACGTGACAGTATAAATATAACCTATCTGACTTTATTCTTCACTTGACTCTGAAGATGACTTCCGCTCAGGTTGCCGAAATGTCAGTCACTACATCCACCCGGATGATCCTATTACAAATATAGTTACTTCGACAAATATTGTTACTTCGATAAACATTATATATCTTATAAAAGCGTATCCTTTTCAGAATAAAAATGTTCAAAACTAGACATATAACCCTATATATTTATAATGATGATAAATTGATTATATAGAGAAGTATATTGTTACTAATTCGACAAATATTGTTACTTCGATAAACATTATATATCTTATAAAAGCGTATCCTTTTCAGAATAAAAATATTCAAAACTAGACATATAACCCTATATATATATAATGATGATAAATTGATTACATAGAGAAGTACATCTTTTGTTCTTAGACAAAAAAATTCAGTAACTTGTCCGGAAACTCAAACAGTGTGGAAATCGAAGTAGTGACAAAATGGTACGTCCATTTACACAAAGAAATTGAGGAATATTTCTAAAGTTTAAGGTAATGTTTTTTACTTTGAAAGCGCGGGAAGTGGTTGTCCGATTCTTCCGAGCCAGGGGCTTGGGTATAAAGCGTTCGAAATGTGCGCCCTCTACTCTCTCTCTCTCTCTCTATCAGCAGGGGCGTGCCCAGGGGAGGGTTCCAGGGGTTGCGGAACCCCCCTTTGCAACCAATTTTTTTTACAAATGAGTTTGTAATCGTTGAATAAATAAATAAGTAAACACACTCATGGATATTGTTTTTCGTGTCTCTGTATATGAAACAAAACCTTTCTATGATGACCCTTTGTGCTTTTTGCAATGATAATTACTGATTTTCTTTGTTGGCATGAAACCAAACAACGTAGAACCCCCCACCCCCTTACACAACTCCCGGACACGCCCCTGATTAGTGCTCTGTTTCATGGGTATTTAAAGCTAATTGAAGCTACACAGAATGGATAAAAGTCGAGACAAGGATAAGAAGTCACTGCTGATTAAAGTCGTCGTGGAATTGTGAAAAACAAACAAACAAAACAAAACGAAATTAAACAAAATTAAACAAAACTGACAGACAAAACAAAATAAAACAAAACAAAACCCATGAATTTGGTACGTCCTTAATTTTTCTTTCGTGAGTTTGGCCCACTCGAGCTAGCGGGGTCACGACACACAGTCTCACGATGAATGGCAGGTAAATTGCCTTCAATTACGCATTGACAACGGTACACTTTTGTCTGATGAGTCTACAAAAAGTCACCCTGTAGCTTAGAACAACTGTCCAGCATCTGTTCATAACGAAAAACATTTTTGGTGATGTCACCTGTCGACATGCCTCACTGACCAAGGACGAAATCCTCTCCTTCTCTTTCTTTCACTCGTATCTTCTTCCTCACTTCTTTATATAACCTCTCCGGCTTCATTTAGTTCCTTTTGTTATCTTCACTTGCTTTCTGTCTACTTGCTTGGTCGAAATCTCCAATGCATCAATGTTTTTTACTAAGAAAACAGCCATCTCAAAATCCAATGTTGCTTGGTTGTGTTTTCTTGTTGTTTTCAATGTTGCTTGCTTGTTTTCTTATTGTTTGAGTTACAGACGTCCTAGGGCATTAGAATCCACCATCTGTGCTTCTAAATGCAGTGCACTTAGAAAGTGCTTAATCATGGGGGAAGTGGTGCAAATTAATCGCATACTGTGAACATTTGTAGATAAAAACATTCCATCCCACGTAGGCATTTTGAACAGGTGTCAGTCTGGTATACCAAAAATAACTTCTTAAGTTTTTGGTGGTTACGCCCAGTAATAAGACTCAACGGGAACACAGGTCAATACACGTCATTGTTAGTTGATTACAGTTTTTGTTTCAATAAAGAATCGTCCGGAAGTCAAATTGCGTCCTCGTGAAAACAGGTGTAGAGGGAAGCCTTCTATAATTTATTATAATCTTAAGACAAATCCGAGTGGTGACAAAAGAAATAAAGTATAACTAAAGTATGGCTTGACACAGATAAACGAAGTCATGACGCGAACCAAAAGCCCAGCTATTGTCTGGGTATAACGACGCAGTGATCGAGAACTGGAGACCATCTTATGGGTGGTATCACCTGTTTAGTGCTCCTCAACAGTCCGTTGGAAGTTTAATAAATAAATTAAAGGAAAAAAAAAAACAGCTGGATGCACAATTGCAAGTCTGATATCAGCAAACATTAGCATTGTATGCAGTGATCATTCTGTATTCCACCCAACCAGTTTTATGCTTTTTGCATAGAACTAAAGCCGTTTCTAAACGAGCAATTTTTCCTTGATAAATACATACATACATACATCAACTTTATTTAAACACGATATTTTTTGGGTCGTATAAGTTTCGGCTTTGACAAATTTTCTTGCTCTTACAGACTGACAACAAGGTTTTCTTGACACGTTGTTCTTGTCAAGAAAGCTTGCTTGCGTAGACGACAAACTAGTTTTCCTTGCGACAAGTTTGTGCCCGAAATATTCTTTGCAAGCTAGAATACTTGTCGAGTTTCCTTGCTGTCCGTCTACACGAAAAATATCTTTACCGTGACACGTTTTCAAAGGACTGAAAAGCTGGCCACTTAATTTTTCAACAAGGCAACATGTCAAGAAAAAAAAAGTAATTTTTCGTCGTCTATACCGAGCAAGTTATCCTTGTCGAGAAAATCTTGTCAAGGTCAACTTGTTCGTCAGTAGATAGGACTTAAATGAAAAGGTCTGTTTCTTATTGTAGCGTTCCCTGACAACTTCTAAAATGTGAAAGTTTAAGGGCCATCGAAAAGAGATCGATTAACCCACGTTTCCTTAAACGCAGCCATTTACAATATGGTACCGTATTCTTACTGTAAGATTACTAAACAATATACTACAAGTACAGTTCGGTGGTAATGACGTAATACGGGCGTGGCCCTTACCCTTTGTCAATGGACCCAATTAAGGTACCTGTTATCCACCAGCCTAAAACACTAGAGCACATGGTCAGCGTCTAGAAGGGTAGTTAGTTGGTATAAGGTGTCTATTTATTAAGTTAATAAAGTGGCTTATCTATTGAATGGAGGACTTAAAGCGCCCATTCAAAATTACACACCAATATTAGAGGGCTTTACTTCACCTTAGATATCTACTTAACTAACACACTAGAGTGATTTTTATTTAACCCGTGGAAGAATAGTATCTTTCTTTCGTGGGTTAAATAAAACCACTCTACTAATCCATGAATTAAGTATAAATAATACACACTAGTGCCTATTGAACAATTACACACTATTCGTAGTGTTTTACTTTATCCGGCAATGTAAAAATAGAAGACTGGCCTATTGAGGGATTTCATGGCAGCCATGTTTGTGGGCAAGTATAATAGAAGGTTTTTAAATTAGAAAAGGTTGTATTTCTCTTGGGAAAAAAGCTCTATTAGTTTGAACACAAACATGGCTGCCGTGAAATCCCTCTATAGAATCTAATGTCTAGGGTATTTAACTGTATTGCACGAACGCATTAGTTCCTTGCAAAGTATATTAAAGGAGGCGGAAGCATGGTCGAGTGGTCAGAGCGTCGGTCTCATGCAGAATCCGGTGACCCGAGTTCGAGTCCTGCTCTGGCCACTAGCTGAGACTGTATTTGTTTCGGGTTCGCCATGTTCAAATTCAGTTTCTCGACCATGCTTGTAAATAGCCAACTGCAGTTTTATCCTCCTTGCCAGTTGGGTTTCTTAAACATCTTTATGCTCCATTTACATTATTTAGTTGTGATTATTTCAGTGGAGTGCCTGGAAACTAGCTGGATAGCTAATGGCCAAGTGCTCTTCCACTATAAACAAAGCATTTACAATTTGTTACACGCCAAAGCCACATCTTTTCGTCAGTGCAAGTTTTCTTTCTGATCATGTAGACAGACCAACGGGTTTTCTTTTACAAGTTTCCCTGTTTATTGATATGCTTTGTAAGGCCGGGATTACTTGTAAAGTTTTCTTTGTCGGTCTATACGAACACATCTTTGCCTTGACAAATCATCGTTGACAGGATAGAAAATTGGCTCGCCAGCTTTCCAACAAGGCGACTTGGCAAGGAAAACAGTTGTTCGTGTACGTAAATGCGACTCTAATGTTTTTCAGGTTCTTTTTTCTAATACACATGAAATAGCAGACTAATAGACACAAGTGTCTATTTTATTCAACCCGTGAAAAAAAGACCACTCTTTAGTTCGTACTAGTTAATAAAGAACAAAAGAAAACAATGGCCAGGTTTAGATTCAATTACTATGGGTTTGCCAATTTTTTACGGGTTAAATATAAAACCATTCTAGCACACACACATTATACTATTGGAGTTCAATTAATTCAGACTAACAGACACCAGTTCCTATTGACGTCATAAAGGCGTGACCCATACCCTCTGTTAATGTATCCCAATTAAGGTACCTGTTGAAATGGCCGTTTAACACACTGAGTAGATTCAAGCACATGGTCCGTGTCTAGGATGAAGCTCGATTTACACGACACCCCAAAATCTTGGCACGCGGACAGATTATTTTAGTGGGGTACGGCACCCCTATAGGGTCAACAAATTTTCTGTTTATATGATACTAATTACTGGTGCCGTGTCCACAATATCATGGTCCGGCGTGGCCAGAATTAGGGATGCCTTGCCGTGTAAAAAGATTGGTGTGTGAATCGAACTTTAGTAGTTGGTAGACAGACACGAATTAATGTCAATTTAGCTTTTAGGTCCAGTTCAGACGTCGATTTGCCGCGTCGAATCTAATAGTTGCATTTTGTAGATGAGAAGTGCGGCTTCTGAACCAATGAATTTGACAAATTTGATTCAAACTGAATTTTTCAATTTAATACTTAATCAAATCTGTCAAATACAATTTCAGACGCCGCACTTCTCATCTACAAAATGCAACTATTAGATTCGACACGGCAAAAGTTCGACGTCTGAACTGGGCCTAAGTGATTTTATTCAGAGCGATTTTTTAACCCGTGAGAAAAAAGTTAAAGCGCAATAGTCAAATAGAAACAAAAGAAAACAATGGAATTATAGAGTCTGCTAATTTGTATTAACTTAAAATCTATTTCAGGGTGTCAATAAAATCGTTCTAACCCGCCATGAAACAAAATTAATAGGCAACGTGTAATACTCACACACACACACACAAAAGAAAACAATAGAATTAGAATTTAGTTCAATTTACTAATTTGTAATAACTTAATTTCACACTGAAGTTGGTTATAGTTTACCAATAGTAGACTTTTAAATCTTGTTTACACGAGTGACGCAAACGTGAGCGCATTGTTTACACATGAACCAATCTCGTTCTCAGAACTGCGCATGCTCAAAGAAATAACTTCGTCGAGCATGCGTAGTAAGAAATAACGATTCTGGGAACGAGACGGATTGAATGCAAATGTAAAGATATAATTTTGATTGATTTTGATTTTCGAAACTCAAAAATCCCGTCAAATAGCTCTAGTTTTGAGCTTGGGATACCTGTGGTAAACCAGGCGTTCTAGCCCAGTGCGTTCGTCCCGCGGGATTAGTTGGTCACGTGACGAGTTTCAGATGATTTTCGGGAAAGGCGTTTACATGGAACCGGGACGAATTCATTTCACGATCAGTTTCCTAATCTGGACGACATGAAGCTGTACATAACCGTCTGTATTCAAAGTTTGAGTTTCCCCAGACTGAACACACACTAAAAACAACAGCCAAGAGTGAATTATAATTTGAAGATGCTCATTTGAGTGTTCACTCGGCTGGCTTTCCGCGAACCTGGCCGGCTGAGCTATAGTGATCTGTATTTTGGTGATGGCGTTTCGTTTGTCGCATAGAAACAACAATCAAAACGTCGCATAAACTTGATTCTACGCTAGATTTTGAAATACGAACGAGGTCGCAAGAAGAGGCATTAACGGCCACGTCACACCCTGTTTCGGACACACCCTGTTTCGGACACACCCTGTTTCGGAAAAAACCTGTTTCGGACAAAACCTGTTTCGGACACAACCTGTTTCGGACAAAATTAAACCTGTTTCGGACAAAATGTTTCTCAACAACAGGAAATCATACGAAGCGGAAAGTCACAAAGTGGGATGGCTTGGATTCAACAGTTCACACACGAACGTCGTTCGACGAGGAAAACGTTTTTATTACGTATACCTTCAACTGAAATACGTTATTACGTTATTAAAACGTATTCCGTTAAAAATGTCACTCTATTATCATCAATGCACTACCGGAACACTACAGCGAACCACAGAAATGTCCTGACAGAAAGAGGGTAACTAACCGCAACAGAATAGACCTTAGTTAATTTTAAAATATGGGTTTACGTTTTGATTTTGATTTTACGGAATGTGAGTGAGGTTTACGCATGTCAGCACAACGTATTACGTATATAACATCGTGTTTTTTTTTACAAATAGTTGTCTATACGTATCCACAAAGCCTTCTACATATCAGTGTATCGGCTTTTCCATCCATGGGGCTCATGGTATTCTTGACCGCACACCCGACGTTGGAAACATCGCAAGTTCAACGACGATATGTACGTAAATACATACGTACGCATGGGTACGTAAATGCGTTACGTGTATCTTACGTATTCATGGGACTCGGCCGACTCCCACGTTATCCATCATAAAACGGCTTTTTTTTTCAATTTCAGCTGTCATTTTCTTGGTCAGCTTTCTCTGCTTGCTCCAGGACTTGCTGCAACAGGTTGTCCACTGTTTGGTCATGGTATTTATCTTTCAGGTCTTCCACCTCTAATTCTGGCACCAAAACGCGTAATAATTTCGAGACGTTTGCTCGAAGAGCGTACAGTTGTTTTAACTGTTGAGTTCTATTTAAAAGAGCTTGTAGCTGTTGCCCTGGCGACATACTCTTGACGTCATCAAGGACGTCTTTGTCTATTGTGTCCATGTCGCATTTTGGAATAACTGCATCAATTTCCGGTACATTCTTCTTGACTTCCGGTTTCTCTCCGTTTACTTCCGCCATGCTTGTATCTTCTTCCGGCATCGTGTCCATATCCGGTATGCTCGTGTCAATATCAGGTACATCTTGGTTAACTTCCGTTTTCTCTGCATTTTGGTTGCTGTTATCCAATTCTTCTTTTACTTTATCCATAACTGGACTAATTGACCTCATGGGGGGTGGGGACGGTGGGTCGATTATGATGATGTCGGTATCAGGCCTTGGTTTCCTAGCAACAGGTTCGTCAGCACTTGTGCTTTGGTCGTGAGGACGTTTTAGCTTTGAAACGTTTGGACTAAAATCGTAAAAGTTATTAAATTACCAGGAAAATACAACTGCTACAAAGATGTCAAAATTTCATTCATAGACGACATCACACGTTGTTGAGAAAAAAGAGAGCTTGTCATTAGAATTACAGCTTAGCAAAGATAATGCAATCTGGCTTATTGTCAAATCAGTGAATGAAAAAATGAATGGATGAATGAATGAATGAATGAATGAATGGATGGATGAATGAATGAAGGAATGGATGGATGAATGGATGGATGGATTGAATGGGATTACAGCAGTCTTCTGAAGGAGGGATGGAGGGGAGAATAGGAGTTTTAGGGAGGGGATGGGAGGAGGTTTAGGAAGGAGGAGGGAGGTCTAGGGAGGGAGGGGAGGAGACAGTTTTGGGGGGGGGGGGGTTAGAGAAGGGAGGGAGGTGTCTGTGGGGGAGGGGGTAGGATATTTAAGAAGGCCGGGGAGGAGGAAGACTGCAATGCACTAAAGGATTTCACACCCAACAAACCTGCTAGAATTCTGTTGTTCAGTCTTTACACCAGTTTGTGTTGCTACAGCAGTGTTTAGTGTCTGTGGTTCACTTTTCACCTATAAAACAAGAAGCCATGCAAAAAAAAAACACCAATCAAAACTATGGTACAAACTACATCTTGGGGAAGATGCAATACCCAACATAGAGGGAGAGTGAGGGAAATTTACATGATATACTGTCTTTTATTTTTTATTTAATTTCTATAGTTTGGCAGGACCTACTATGAAACACTTATGTGACGTATGCATTCCTGAATAAAGACTGATTATTATTATTATTAACATGGAGTGAACTCCATGAAATGGCACCATTCAAGTTACATAAAGATTCCACAAAGTTACATTAGTGTAACTTGAACAGTGACATGTGAACAAATTCAGCCTCAGCTTGTGGCCAGAGCAGGGACTCGAACTCAGGACCACCGGATTGCAAGACTGACGCCCTGACCATGCTGCCTCCTTCAAAGGAGAAAGATGATTCAATCGCCTTTTGGTGTTATGATGAGTGGCTGAAGTGAGTGATTTTGTTCTTGTATACATCACACGTCTAAAGGAATTATTTAGTCCCTCTTCCCTAGCAAGTATTCTTCTATAAATTTAATATAGGGAACTGAGGAAGAGGAGGGAGGGAGGGGATGAGTATCCCATTCTTTTCCCTTCTTCCCCATCGCAAATCTCTACATGGAAATGTCCGCTGTGCAGACTACCCCTTCCCTGGAGGCCAAACACCAAGAAGATTCAAAATGTACATTGTACGTTACTTTGCCAAGTCTGGTTATTTTTAGCCTCTTAAGTCAAATGTGATCAACAATGCATCTGTGTAGCTATACTTTCAACTTAATTTTTTAAAACCACACATTTACTCTTTAAACCGTTTTGCCGAGTTAGATGTTACATCACTATATTTAATATGTGACAGTTTGTCAATATCATATGCAGGTATATTCAATGACAAGCAGCAATATACTAGTCAATCAAAAGCTTCTAATCCAAATCAGAAAGAAAGTAAGAGCACGATTCATGATGCTGATGTGTAGACAAACCAAACAATAATTTTGTCCAGACTTATGAAGGGCCACAAGTTTATTAGCCTTTGGCTATTTAGTGCTACCCTCATGAAATAAAGGATTTATTATTATTATTATTATTATTATTATTATTATTATTATTATTATTATTATTATTATAAGGTTATTTATAGTTAGAAATGATGAAGTAGGAACATGGTTTGTGACACTATTATGCAGAGTGACAAAACAAGAGTTTTGTCTAGATGTGATGCAGGCTATTTTCGAGTAAGAAGCTGTTTATATGGAGGCAAGCCAGCCCGGTAAGTGGGCTGACTTCTTTTGTTTTCTTTTCCCTGGGGACCACAGAACAAAAGTCAGCCAACTTACCGGGCTGGCTTGCCTCTATATAAACAGTCCCTAAGAACATGATGAAGTAAGAACATGATTTGTGACCCGGCTGTGATGTAGAGAAACTAAACATGTGACGCAGGCAATTTTTGAGTAAGATTCTCCCTTTCAGGAAGTTTTTTATGCTAATTACCGTACACAAAAATGTGGTCCTTGTAGTTCATTCTATACTACTACTAACCTGCTTTAATACAATAAGCTGTGGTGAAGCAGCATTAGTCTGTAGTGCAGTCTGGCCTAACGGTGCTATATACAGATATCTATCATTCACTGTCACATCCTGCCGCCCAAGAGGAGTGGAATCCTGAGCGGAGGTAGGCGTGCAGTCAGACTGAGACTTCTCCATCACAGCCGAGACAGGTGAAATGGTATTTATTGTTGCCTGTCTATTAACTTCTTTCAGAGACTCAAGTGGTTTGTAGTTAGATGTTTTCTGCGCCTCTGTTAAGATGTTTACCTGGGCAGTTGGAGTTTGCGCCAAGGTCTGCGTTGAAGAGATATCTTTTCTGCCTGGTGTTTTTCCAGTCAAGTTTGACGGCACAGGTAGAGTTGGAGACTGGATGTTAGTGTTAGTTGGTGTTCCGACAGGCTTTATTAGGATGTTACTTGTTTGAGACGTGGCCACAGACAAATTCGGCTTTGCCAAGGACTGTACTGAAACCACCTTAGGTTCCACAACAGCGGCCACTGGAACCATAGTTGGCAAGTATTTGACCTGCTCAGCAGCTGCCTGGCTGCTAACTTTGAGTATAACTGGTGGACCACTAACCTTGGGATGTAGAGCAGTAGGCTGAGCAATTGCAACTTTACCAGTGTTTACCATAACGACAGGGTTTGATTTGCTGCCAGCTGGAGTTGCTGTGCCTTGAACATAAATAATACTTTGTGTTAGCCAACAACTAACCAATGAAAGTCTCATCTCATACTCCAGGTCCCCACAAACTTGATAAATAGAAATTCCCCAACTTTTCCCTGATCAAATCCCACTATTAACTGACCTCATGATCACTCAACACAAATTTTAAACAATTTCTTTCCTAACGAAATCAAGGAGATAAAATTTGTGGAATTCTAAGGGCAAATCAAGATGCTACAAGGGTTTTTTGACATTCTCAACTCAAAATTCCCTGGGACCTGTAATGGTTGCTATGACACTAAAGATGCAATCCAGATAAGTATGACAATAACTATTAGTATAAACGACCCACTAATGGTCTATCACACATACTGCATACCGATTAGTAGGTTTATACTAAAACAATTCGACCTCTCAGCCTCATGGACTATGAGTCAATAGCCTAATCTGCCTTCAGCCTCATGGGCTATTGATTTGTAGTCCATTCATCCTTGAGGTCTAATTATTAAATAGAGCAGACTCCTAAAAGAGTAGATTTCATATGACTGTGAAATGGGCTGTGCTGTGTAGTGGCCACGTCAGTGCCATGTGTTGTATATAAAAACATTTGAAATTCCTGCCGTAACCACGGCGTGACCTTGCCATGGCGTGACCTAGCCATTTTCACAGTCATATGGAAACTGCTCTATCATGGACAATGCATTTACCCTTTGATATAATGTTAACAATCTTAGCTCCTTGTTGTGGGGTGACAGTTGTCACCGTTGCAGGCTTTTGAAATATTGGTCTATTGGGTGTTACATTCCCTTGCACGACCACCATCTGAGGGTTCTGGACAATCTGCCGTGTAACTGAAGTAGTTCCTGGTGTCTTGATAGTAAGGGTTTGGCCTGGTGTGACTGGCGTTGAGACGGGAGTTAGGACAATGCTTGAGCTACTTGTTTGCTGTACGATAACCTTTTTGGGAGTTGTGGTTGTTGTTGTTGTTGCTTGTCTGGGCACAACGGATCCAACAACCTACAATAATCAAGGGTTGAATGGAAATCTGTAGCATCATATCAAAGAGAGAGAACTTCCTGACATTTGAGCCTAGGCCCTTCATCGGAGTAAAACAGACTACAATAAACATAAATAAATAATCTACTGACTTGCCATGATTATAAACAAAGAAATAAATAACCATACATAAAGAAATAAATGGTCAGAAATTGATATATAAATGATCAGAAATAAACATTCAAATAAACATAAAATAAAGAGACACACAAAGAAAAAAAAAAGAAAGAAAGGAGAAAGAAATAAGTAAATAAAGGAAGGGAGGAAGGGAGGGAGGGAGGGAGGGAGGGAGAGAGGAAAGAAGGGAAGGAGGAAAGGAAGGAAAGAAGGGAGGAAGGGAGGGAGGAAGGGAGGAGGGGAGGAAGGGAGGGAAGGAGGGAAGGAGGGAGGGAGGGAGGGAGGAAGGAAGGAAGGAAGGAAGGAAGGAAGGAAGGAAGGAAGGAAGGAAGGAAATAACATAAAATAGAATATTTTCTAAAGATGAGGAGAAGGAGGATACTTCAATGCTGATTTATTTACTCCTGAAAGTATTTTAAAGTTGGGAATACAGCTGTGGATTTTTACTTGTCACTTGCATTTTGGATCGCTTAAAAGCTTGCCAAAATACAACGTGACTCATAAAAAATACACAGCTGTATTAGCTGGTTAGTACACCAATAACCTATATATATAATAAATAATGTGAAAAGAACAATCATCAACTGATGTTACTTTAGACAGCTCTCTTGATTCGACACTGATAGTAGAGTTTAACAAAGATTAACTTTCACAATGAACAGAAAAGACTCACTTTTATTTGTAAGTTTTTGGGGACTTTGTGCTTCTGGTTTGACATTGGACTTCTTATAAAAAGAAAAGAAAGTAGGTTAGGAATGCTTTGCTATATTATTTGTGGCAAATGAATGTGGTAGGAATCTTGAGTAGTCTGATGTGATCAAAAATGGACGGTATAGTTCACAAACCTGTTGGATGGCACTTTTTTGTTGGTTGCTCTTGGCTTGAACTTGTTGCATTAACCTGATAACAATAAAATACAATGAATGATTATATAACAATTGGTATATTACGTATGCTCTGATTGGTTCGAGAATCCATGTGATTACAAGTACACATGCATAGATGGCATCAATTGAATCTTACACGCACTCTGATTGGTTGTTTCGATGAATATTATATAAAACAGATAGATTCTATTTTTCCGAGGGTCTGTACTCTAATAGATTCACAGACGACATCAAAATGTGGCAAACGGGGCAATTTTAAAAATTGGGACCTTGCAGGGGTGTCCACCTTGATGGAGTTCACTGTATTCAGTTGAGTCTCCATCCCTCTCACACTTCTCTGGTTACACTAAACTCTCTAATAATAATAATAATAATTTATTATTTATATGGCGCAAAATTCATATGGATATGCTCTAATGCGCCTATAAAATAATCAAATAAAATAACTAGAACACAATAAATCAAAAATAATGTAAAATGATAAAAGAAAATGAAAATATATAAAAACAAATCGACTTATATATGTATATGTGTATCCTAAAAATATCCTAAAAATAGAAATGAATATGCATAAACTAAAATCATGACCTTGCGGTTGATCTCTTATTCCTAACTAGTATACATTATATCTAATTCAAAGTTATTAGACGCATTATTTTTCATTGTAACTAGATTTATAAATTAAAATTACAATATCTATAAGAGAGATCGAGACCCACACAAGTGGGCTCTTATGTTATCCATCTTAGAGAGAGTTCCTTTAAGGCTTCACTTGCTCGGAACGTCTTTTCTCATTGGTTTGATACAACAAAAGAATTTATTGTTATTATTGTCAGTTGTTTTATTTCTTTTGTTTAGATTCTATGGTAATAAATCAATTGGATGGCATCTTCCAATACAGTGTGACCTTACCCTCTGATCCTTTGATTGGACTTCCATTTATCATTTATTTTCTCACCTTGATATTTCAGCCTCCTTTTTCTGGAGTTCTTTCTTTCTTATCTCAAGCTCCAACTCTTTTATGCGTTTGGCTTCCTAAAAACAATAAGAAGAAATTTTTATTGGTCAGTTTTGACCTAAAGATATGGAAACTGATCAAATGTTGCAAATTCATTCAATGTCTTTTAATAATTAATAATAATTCAATAAGGATATACTATTTATATTGCACATATTTCATATGGATATGCTCATATGCACACATCTTATATTGGTTCTTAAAATAAATTACTACTGTTATCATTGAAGTGCAACCTGTGAAGCTCAAAGTCTTGTTTGGAAACTTGCATTCAGACAGACGTCAATCAAATCACTTGACCAATACAAATTGTGATTCCCAAGAAAAAATGCCTCGAAATTACAACAAAAGTTAATTATACATTTAAAGTTTATATTTATCTAAACTTTCCTTGCCAATTCGAGGCATTTTTCATGAGAATCGCTATTTGTATCTGTCAAGTGATTTGATTGATGTCCATGTGAATGCTAGTTTCAATTCGAGACTTTGACTTTCACAGGTCGCACTTCAATGATAACAGTTGTAAGTGAATGATTTAGTAGATAACTAACCCTTTCCTTTCTCTTCTTCTCCTCAAGTTCTTTCTCTCTGTAATAAGGATCAAAATAGTATAATTACAGGTACTGCCCAAAGTTATACTTTGCTGGAATTCATCCTTTTGTACTCCTGAATAAATTAATTTCAGCAAAGTGTAGTCAAAGTAAGACTTCTTTACTCAAGCTGATACACTATAGTATCCATGGGATAAAATGCCTTAAGTGACAGAAAAAGATGAAGGGATACTCATTAAAATGGCCTAAGTGATTTTTCTGATGATTTTTTCAATTGTATAAAATGATATAAATTAACTTTCTTATGCCAAGATATCAATGTCTGAACATCCATCAAATAGTCACTTAGGCCATTTCTTATGGGTAACCCTTCAAATAACACTGTACTGTCGATGTATACACTTACAATCTTTTCTTTTGTTTCTTAACATATGGTTGCACTGTCTCTTCATTCTCTTCTTCCAACTCCTCCGGCACATCACATGACCTCCATTTCTTCTCAGGGGTGGTCACAGCAGTACCATTTTTCAGGAAGATCCTCCGACTTGACAGATGCAGGCAGCTTTCTCCACTTTAAACATTCTGGGTTATCACACTGTACCCACAGCTGATCTGGTACTGATCTATTAGAATACAATACATACCACTTATTAGATATTTTCTTGTTTATTACTATTACGGGTTATTTTATGAGTTGCATAGTGTCTTTTGCTGAGCCTTTAGGCGAGGCAAAATGTGAGCTATGTGTAAAATGTCAGCCCATAATAAACAAGAAAATATCTAATAAAGGATTTATTATACATTTGCATTTTTGCTGTGTTTTTAAACAGTATTTGAATTATGAAAACAGCACTTTTTGCAAACCAGCACACACAGGAAAAAGAATAACAACAAAACCAGTTTGAAGCATTGATGTTATACAGGGCCGAATATATATGCAAACCGGTTTTCTAGAGGGTATTACCGTCCCATATTGGCCCTCAAATGATACCAAATGATATCAAATGATGAAATGATATTTGGTAAATTTACGTCACAATTGTATAATAAACTGTTGTAATACACAATTTCTCCCTGTGTGTCCTCACTCAGCAAATGCTGATCCAGGATTAATCCTATGCAGGGGTGCAATATTATACAAAATTGGAAAATGTCTAAACGATGATCCATGTTTTGATGTTCTGAAGCAACTAGAAGAATGGCCAAAAATCTCAGGAGAGGGCGTGCGCCCCCTGCACCCCTAAACCTGCCGCTGCTAAGGCATCAGGGAGATGAGCAGGTACAAATTTAGCTACAGTCATGATACTCACTCGACTTCCTTGGGTTCTGGGATGATTGCATTGCTGTTGGCTTGCGCTTTGCCTTTCTTTTCATTCCTGTATTAAATATGAATTGTGTAACTCTCTTAGAAGGGATAGTGAATGTCAACCAAATCAATTTATTATTAATATTGAGAAAAGTGCTTATTTTAATTGTAAAACTGCAAATTTAAGGTGATAAGCTGAAATTGGAATTTGATCAAGTGTTCCAATTTCAGAATGGCAGATGCTATGTAGCAGTATTTCCATCAAGTCCCTTTTTCTCAAATGTAAAACTTCAAGGAGTTTCAAGGAGTTTGAACAGAATTTGAAAAATTCAAGGTCTTTTTAAGTGCCCTTGAAACCGAAAATAAAATTCAAGGAGTTTTCAAGGAGTTTGAGGAATAACATGAATCCTGACTTACCATAACCTAGATGTCAAACTTTGAAATCTGTTGTTTTTGTTCAAAATGGCAGGATTTCACTCTTTTTTAGCTAACATAGCATTGTAACTAGCACTGTGACCCCCCATTTTCTTTATTGTTTTGATGTATAACATAATTATTAATTATAGAGTAGATTTTGTATGACTGTGAAAACAGCACCGCACGGTCATGGCATGGTTACGGCAGGAATTTCAAATGTCTTTATAGACAACACGGCACAGTCCATTTCACACTCATACAAAATCTGCTCTATTATTATCAATTATTAATTACCATTAATATTTCTTACCAGTAATCATTTAACTTGGATCCCAATGCAGACATACTAGATCTGGAGAAAAGGGACAACACACATTATAACTAAAGCCTGACCATAACCTGTTCATGGTGCAGCACCCCTAAATCTTGGCAAGGATAGCACAGTTGGTAAGTGCACATCCTTCAGTGTGATAAGTCCTAAGTTTGATTCCCAGTGACTTCACATCCTTGTTTCGACTTTTTTACTTTCCATGTAGCTTTAAGTAGCTGTAAATACCTGTAAAATGGAGCACTGATGGAGAGAGGGGGTAGAATGAGTGCACCGTCAGCTTCCTGGGAGAACAGCTTCTAGCTTTGCTTCTAGCTGAAGGAACTTCCGACATTAAATATAGCCTTTACTTTTTAGCATGTAGGCCAATACTACGAGTACAGCAACTCTACCAGGCCAACAAATTTTCTGTTCACAGGACGATAATTATCACAGGTGCCATGCATAAAATGATGGGCCCACGTGCCCAGAATTAGGGCTGATTTAGCATCATTAAATTAGAAGATGAAATTATACATACCTGTATGCTTTTGTATAATCAAAATCTTGTTTATTATGGGTGGGTTGAAGATAATCACACTGAATAACTCCAATTACTCCCACACCAAGATTGTTGGCCTAAAAACAACATTTACAAACTCTTAAAACAAGAATTTAAACAAAATCTTAAATGTGTAGTTTCAGAAAATATCCATACCCCCACCACGCCAATCAGTATCACTATACAATGTACAACTCAATACTAACCCTTAACTGATAGCCAACATGGACATCAGGCTTAATAAGTGTATTACTATACAACTCAATATACTAACCCTTAACTGATAGCCAACACGGACATAAGGTTTAATAAGTCTATTACGATGATACATCATTATGCCATAATGGTTTTTATTTTGGCTGAAACCAAATGTCACCTTGATTGGTCTAGACTGAGAAGGCAGTTAAGGAAATCAAGGCAACCTTAATAAATTATTGAACTAATACATTATTGGAATTTATAAGAATAAAGCAGTTACTGTGCAATGCACCATATCATGGCCACCCAATTAACTTATTACAAGATCTTTGATGAGGCAGTTCAGTCCAGTATTAGTGAAGAATCTAAGATCACTATTACCTGGGGAATTGCCAGAATCTGACAAGGAAACCTTTTCAGCTGTGTCAGTATGGCAACACATGATGTATGTTTTTGTTGTAAATATAAATAAAATTTTGCTGTCACAACTTTTACTCACACAACAAGTGAGTTTATGTGCAAGTGTTGTTATAGAGGTGGTCACATGTTGGGGTACCATGGTATTTAGACGATTGGGGTTTCATGGTATTTAGACAGTTTTCAAGGATACAACACCTTGTGGCTTGTAAGTGTCCACTTCTGTCTTGCTTAAACTTTTAGCTATAACTGTAGTCCGTACTTTCTTCCCTCGTAAAATGATTTGCATTCTGGGTCTTAGGTACAAGATAGAACAGTATGCCTGGAAATGAATGAATAAACAAATAAAGGGATATATGTGACAGTGTTGTGAGACAGAAATTGACTCGCAATAAATTGAAAACCATTCATTGAAAGAACTCAGTTTTTTGTGTGAGAACTTTTCTTAATGATATACCGTAAATAAAATAGCTAGGAAACAGTTTCGTGTGATGAATAGTTTAGATTTTAGCTTTTTGCTGACGTCACATACAACTCAAGAATAGTGAAAATTTTTTTCCCTGATTCGACTCCATATTTTCCAAGATATGAAATCAAATCTAAGAATTTCAAATCTTAAAATGCAAATGATATTATGTCAAACAAGGCATTTGTGCTAACTTTTTGTGGCTTTTACAACAAGTGCTCTTTAATAGAATAATCAAAGTTTTTGCTAAACTGTAGGTTTTATGTATGAAATAGAAACACAAATAAAAAATTCCAGTATTTTCAATAACCAACTTCCGAGTTACACTTTACTTGCCACATACAAAAGTATCAAGACAAGGCTACGTGCATAAAGCTCAGTCATTCATAACAAGACAAAAGTTTTAGCACATAGCCTCGTTCTGAGTCCTTTGTATGTGACAGGTACCTCGGAACTGGGCTATTGGTTCCTATTTTCATAGGAACTTCAAAATATCATCAGAATTCACTTTAAAAAACATTTTCATGTGGATGAAAAATCAAATCTAGACTGTAAAAACAGACAATAAACCTCTAGCATCAAGACCATTTCCATATAAACCAGACAAATTCCATAATGACCAGTCAGAATCCTTTTTGAGTACCTTTTTGTTATGCAAATCAAAACTACCATCTGGATATTCCCAAAAGAACTTGATTTTGAATATATAAAAGATGCTTTCAAGGATTCAGTTCTATCCTAGAGGTCTGAAATGTTCACCATTATGTTTCCAGCTTATTAGCTGAGAGTATCAATGACCTTACTTATTTGACAAAGTCATGACAATTATCAAGTATTACTATACAATTTACTTGAACTACTTCAAATCTGATTGGTTGAGAGTATACAGATAATTGTCAATAATAAATCCAATAAATGTAGCATATATTGGATTTATATACTCTCAAGTTCATTCAAGGACAAAATCAACCTTCTTCCAAGGATGTTTTTTTGTATCAAAAAGGCAGCACACTTTGTTTCTATATCAGAAGAAAATTTAAATATTCTTGTTGACGAAAAATATTCAAAAATACCCTAGAGAGTAACAAACATTAGCATAAAAAATATAATAAATATTATCTCAGTAAAAATAGGCCACAAGATAAAATGGCCAGCATTTTGAAAAAGCTATTTTCTTCTTTTATTTATATGTCACATAGAAAAAGTGTAATAAAACAATTATTGAATAACAATTACTGAATTTGGTTTTCATATAATATCGTAAATTATGAAGACCTTTAGTCTGTATTATCTGTCTCAGCCTATGGCTTCAGCACGCAACCAGCTCACATAATTGACCACCTCTTGCAAGCAACCAGTTTTCCAAACTACAAACACTTTCCTAGTTAAAACTCTGTAATAGCTTGCTTGTTTTGTCTACCCAATTAGTAGGGCACCTGTGCCCAGCTAGAAGAATTGAGACATTAATTAAGTTATTATTATTGTAGCTAACTTCTGAGATATTTCTACTTACTGTATACAAAGGAATCAAGATGAAACTTTGCAAAAGGCTCAGTAAATAAATAAATAAATAACTGCATTTGTTTATACAGACTGAGTTTTGCTACTAACAGCTGATGTGGGCCAGTTTTCTCTCACACTCACTATCTCTACATTAAATTATTTTGCAAACCTTGCTCAAGTCACATGTTGATTTTTGTAACAAGACAAAAGTTTTATGAGCTTCATGCATGTAGCCTTAGTTCCTATTCCTTTGTATGTGTCAGGTAACCACATCTCAGAACCAGACTACCGAAACTCTCCTTTACTGAAACTTTCTTCTATAAGGGACCAAGTGGTTGCTGATGAGGGCTCGCTTAGGGGAAGTTTGACTGCATAACTACATTTTCACTCACCCTAAGTGAATAATCAGACTCTGGTATGTGATTCTGTCTTTCTTGTCTTTTATACTTGTTATTTTCCATCTCGGCATCATCAGGAATCCTTATATCAGAATAATCAGCACGAAGATCAAACTCATATTTCCCCTCCTGAGTTCTGCGCATTCGACTAATAATAATCCGTGTACCAGTAGCGCTTTTAATCTGATCAAACTGGTGAAGAAGATCTCTTTTGGTTTTAAATAGACTGTATTTAAGGATATCTTGTAGGGCTTTGTCGCCATCAGCTCGTTCAACCATTTTTGTGAATGAAGTCAAGAAAAAATCATTATAGCTACAAAAAATAGAATACTAGAATAGAATAGAATTTCTGACTTTGTGTGGGAAGTAAAGTCAGACTTAGCCAATGAAGCTCACTGTGAACTTCCAAAGTATGACCTAAAATTTGGAACCCACACATCAAAAGTTATGTGAAAGATTCAACTATATAGTTTTAATAGTATTATTTCATTATTATGAATAATTAATAAGTGCTATATTTGTCCCATTCAATAACAGTTCATGTCATTTCTATGGAATTTCATGATAGTTATAATCACGCTAGAGATTTGAATTTTCCTGTTTCGTTTTATAACAAGTACACTTTGGAAATGATTCTAAAATTCGAAAGTATCCTTGCTTCAATTTTACGCGCCAAATTTAACTTTGGCGCGAATTTAATATGGCGGACACTTTGAACACAATAGTATTTTCAAGGATATTTTCTTGTGAATCCCAGGAGACAATTGGCACCAGAATTGTCTGAGCTTTAACTGTTTCTAAGTATGTCTGAGATAAGAAGCCAACACTTCGGGAATCGAGTTTTTTCGTGAAGACGATCGCATCTTTGCCGAGTCTCATGGAACCTGATTTGAAGCCGTTGCCGTAGTGGCCCACCGGTAAATGGTCGTTTTTTGCTTCCTGTGGATTTCAAAATAAAGAGAATACTTGGAATTATCAATAATAAAACAAACATCTAAGAGTTTAATAGTTTTAAAATTTGTAAAAAAAACGAGGGCAGAACCTCAATTAATAACGCAATTTTACGCGCGAGAAGAAATTCTCAACGGTGGCACGATCGTGACTGCAGATGAGCGGAGAAGAAAACTCAAAAAATAAAATTAAAATAAAATACCTTTTCGCAGAATCCAAAACTGAAATGCAAACAAAGACGTGTCAAAATGATAGAAATTCTATTTAAATGGAGGAATTCTTTTATGTAGCAGTTTATAATACCTCAACATTTTGTGGAGTTTCAGAGAATCCATCCCGGCGCCGTTGTCAGTGAATGTTATACACTGCTCGAAACCATAGCGTTCTATATCGATCCACAGCTGACTAGCATCAACATCGGGATCATAAGCATTATCTATAGCATAAAAACAGTCAATATCATCCATAGCACAGAGGCAATTGCAAGGAAGCAAGAACAAACACTCACCTATTAGTTCTGCAACTGCAGAAAAGGGCCATGTATGACTTGTCGAGTTCGTGTGCAAATATTTTGGGCTCAGCTGAAAGAAAAAAGTGCAAAATTCACACAATATTTTCTCGGATATGTTTTGAACGATTTGCAGTGGACTTACGGTGCTCAAACGGACTCCCTGTTCGCCGGGAATCAGATTAATATGAGACATTTTTAGTGAGAAAGTGTTATGTGACTACTGTCACAACACAAAACCCTTCTTCACTTTTGCGCTTGGAGGAAGACTAGGAGCGAACGTGTGCTGTTAGTTTATGTAGGAGGGAGCTCTCTAATGTGATTGGCTGTTGTCAATATTTTAACCAATCAGAATCCACAAACCCAGTGATTGACATAGCCATCAACCAATCAGAAACGTTTCCATTTTTAGAAATTCTCCGGAAATTCTTACTCAACAATATTTGAACCAATCACATTGCGGAATTAAGGATTTTAGGCTTTTGATTGGTTGAAGAAAAAGGTGGTTCACCCGCCGTGATGAGGTCATATGTTATTTCCGGTATTGGTGCAGCCCCTACGCTGTGATTGGTGTTTCCGTAGCAACACTTATTAATGATTTGTACCTTCTTGTGGAGGTCCGTCATGCATTGCGCTCTTCCGTGCAAAGTTTTCTTGTGGTACGCAAAGGCTCATGGGTGGTTGATTTTTGTTTTGACTTGAAGCGCGGTCGTAGCACTGGGACTTGTAGGGACAAGAATAAAGCAAAGCCGCACAGTTTGACGTCGTGTTACTTCATCGCTTTCAAAGCAAAATGAACTGAAACTATTACTGTGAATCTGTTTTTAAGCCGGAAGGCTAGAAGTTTTTAAATTCAGCATTCTGTATCTCGGTTATTTTTAAATATAAAAGTTATAATGTGTAGTTTGACAAACATTACGTGGAGTCAAAACAGTTTAATTTGTTCGAATGAATAATCCTGGGGCTAAAATTTAATCTTTCTGACGTCATTACTTTGGTACGCCATTTTGTTATCGTTCAACGGTTCAAGGAGTTTCCGTACCAAATTTGACAACGCTTCAAAATTTACAAGTGTTTTATATGAAAAGAAAAATAATTTCTTTTCTGGTATGATTTTTAAATTTGATTGAGACTGAATGATCGAGGTTCAGCCTTTTACTTTAATGATCGGGAAAAGGTTTTTAATTTTGCTATTTCTTAGGGGAAAATCGATTACATCACTTCCGGACTAAACACTACCAGTTTCACTTGGAACGCGCATATTGAGGAAAAATTAGCAGTCGTTCAACTCTTTTCTTCCGGGTGTTTCCATGGCGTACATAAAAAAATACAATCAGCATGGAAAATATGAAAATAGATCATAATAGGCCATATATATGCACTAACAGGTCACGTGACCCTATCTCTCCTAAATCAAGCGGCACCGTCAAAATGAATGCCAGAAATAGAAAGAGCAACTCGATATTAGTAAAAGTTCAAAGTTTCAGCTCATAAGATGTAATGCAGGAGAAATGACAGTATAAATTTAAGATGGGATATTTTCTTAAGATTCGTTTGGAAAAACACGTTGGATGGCAAGCTCGTGCCATCCAATGCGCTTTTCCGAACGAATCTTAAGAAAATATCTTATCTTAAATTTAATGTCATTTTTTCTCTTAATCATCTTATAAACTGAATCTTTGCACTTTTACTAATATAAAGGTGCCCTTTCATTTTTTGGAGTTCATTTTGATGGTGCTGCTTGATTTAGGGAAGATGGGGTCACGTGACCTGTTAGTAATATGGCCTATTGTCGTAGATATGGCAATTTGGTACCAATTTTGGAAAAACATTAGCCGGGACTGATTTGCCAGTTGTGCTGAGGGTTCTCCACGCTTTCGTCACAAGTCAATGAGCTTTTATCGTGTAATTCCAAAAATCACAGTACAGAAATATAATTACCATAACTGAAAAGAGCACGTCAAAATTAGTAAAACGGTGAAGTTTGAATGACGTAACTTTCCAACTCACAAAGATACGAATTTTCCGAAATCGAAATTTTGTATGAAAAACATTCGCTGGTAGGCAAAGGTTTTCTTACAAATTCACACTTTTCAAAAACCGCGAGTTTTGGACTTAATTCCTTCAAACTTCACTGTCTTGCTAATTTTAACATGCTCTTTCCAGCTATGGTAATTCTTTTTTCTGTTTTACGAATTTAACTGAAATACCTGATAAAAGCTCATTGATCATATAAGCACGGAATATCATAAACATTTATAATGGCATACCTGTATCTGGAAAACTAATAAGCTTGCGACGTCTTCAAAATTTCTATTAAATTTTCACACATGGAAAATGAATTTTTCAGGCGGTTAAATTTGCTGCGTTACAAGCTGTAAAAGGCGGTAATAACAAGTCCGCGCGCTTTTGCTATCAAATTGGCAGTTTATACCAATTCTTCGTCGGTACAAATTATTTGAATATTCGAGTTTCTTTCGCTTTTAATGCGACAATCCAGTTCTGGCAAACAAAAAGGGAGGAACTGAATGTTCCGTATGGTTTCAATAGGACAGAAACAGGACGTAGGCAATTTTCTATTGTTCTACGCCAATTTCAACTTCCCCACATGGGAATGTATTGGTTTTCAGACTGATAATATATTAAACTATGGGGAACACATTTTTTAAAATCGAAAACCCTGTTTTGAAACAAAATTTCTTTTGTACTATAAAAGATCTTGTCCAATCATAGACGCTCAAAACAATAGCCAAGAGACGCTTCCAATTTGCTATGTTCCCCAAAGAACATTTTTGCTATACTTAAGCTCATGAAAGCTTTCATGAAGTTGCATGACGGTTGACGGTAAGAAATTCGTTGTTTTGACAGTTGACTGTTACTAACCAATAGTTAACCATCAATTTTTATGAAATTACATCGCTAGTTGTCACTGTTGCAACTTATTTCCAAGATTTATTATAATATATTATGATAAAAGTGCTAAAAGTTTTGACTGAAAAAAAAAATGACATGCGTTTCGAGACATGTCTCTCTTCTTCAGTGTCTAACAGCTTGTTGCAACTTGTTGGGTGTCTAACTTGCCCGTTTCTTGTATTGCGGTTTAATATTTGACCTGCAGAAAATAAAATAAATATGCTATATCAGGCGAAATGGATTAGTTCCAGGCCCTTCGCTTAATTGGTCCCCTCCCTTCCCACAGAAAATAGCCGCTTAGCTTAGGCTACTAGTACTTTTCGTTAAGAAACTATAGCCACATTGTTGCATTTCTCACCAAATAAACCTTTGGTAAATGCTGGTGAATTATGATGGTTTGATCAAAACCCCGACCTTCAGCTATTTATTTTAACGATTTCTTAGATTTAACAACTGAAGTATTTTTCACCATCAATTTTTATTCGTTCATAATCTTTTTCTGCTT
The DNA here is from genome assembly GCA_029948255.1 of Telmatactis stephensoni. Classification (NCBI taxonomy): domain Eukaryota; kingdom Metazoa; phylum Cnidaria; class Anthozoa; order Actiniaria; family Isophelliidae; genus Telmatactis; species Telmatactis stephensoni. The sequence continues at coordinate 554,512 of JALIZF010001928.1, read as the reverse complement.
CTGTGCTTTTTCTCTCTCTTTTAATTAAGAACTAATTTCGATTTTGAGACAGAAAAAAAAAAAAAAAGATGGGCCCCTAGCCGGTTTCGAACCCGGCTCTTACATCTGCTCATTTGCTTCACAGTTCAAGGGTTTTCCAACTGCGCCACGGGATCGCGTAATTTGCACAACAATAGCAAATTCACAGGATACACTAGGTTATTTTGTCTTCCAAATCCCTCAGTAGACCAGTTAGCCTAGTGGTAAGGTTCAGTTATCTATGGCCTAGGATCCGACTGTTTCCTCCCTCTTTGACTGCGAAGCTCGCTGCGTTCTACCGGATAGCGCGGAAGGGGCCGAAATCTCCATCCTATACGTAACATGCGATGATTCAGCGATTTGTCTGGATGCATGGTCCGATTTTTTTGGGTTTTACATAAAATTAGCATACTAATTGCTTTGGGTAACGGGTTCGAATCCTGCCTGCGCTAACAACTTTTCTTTTTTTCTTTTTTTTTCTGTTTTTAATTGATTCTGTTTCTCTTCTCTAATTTTTCTTCGCTTAGAATTCAGGTTTCAACGAAGAAAAAATTAACTTTTTAAATTAGCTTGATGCTTTCAAATTTTGCATAACTCAAGTATGTTAAGACAAGGAATTTTGCTTCAACAGAAAAATTAACTTAAATAGTTTTAATGATGAGCAAGCATGATCATATTTTGTCTTATGGGATATTTCATTGAACTTAACATTTTAAGGTATTTTTTGTGACCATCGACGTATCACGTGACATATGACGTCATAAATTACAGTTTTCAAAATGGGCCAATGGGGAAAAAAGGAGGTGATTTTTTTTTGCTGTTTTAGTATCCTACTAATGACTTCTTTACAAAACTGCCCTTATCGCTGGTCCACCTCTCTTGTATGAAGAGATAATATGGAAAACAGGTCACGTGACCTCATACTTAAGCTTATATCTCTTAAACCAAGAGAGATGGACCAGCGATGAGGGCAGTTTTGTAGAGAACACATTAATAGTGTACTAAAACAGCAAAAAGTGTTTCGCTTCCTCTTTTCCCCATTGGCCCATTTTGAAAAAGGTAATTTGTAACATCATAGGTCACGTGACACCTCGATAGTCACAAAATATACCTTAAAATGTTAAGTTCAATGAAATATCCCATAACGCAAAATATGATCATGCTTGCTCATCAATAAAGTTAGTTAAGGCAAAAAATAACTTTTTATCGTTTGTATCAAAAGTCCTGGCCTTAAAGCCGCGGCTACACGAGCGATTTTTTGCTTGCACAGGCGACGCGATTTTCTGAAATGATCGGCGAAAAGTGAAAATCGCGCGTGTAGCCACCCTTGAACAAGCGACGCGACAGCTAAAAAAATCGCCAAAAAAAGTCGCGAGAAGTTCAAAGAGTTGAATTTTTCACGATAACGTCGCGGACTTCCTCTTTCGTGTAGCCACTCCGCGACTTTTTCTTCGCACTCGCGACGCGACCAAATTTCAATTCTTCAATTCTTCGAGATTATTTTGACCGACAAAACCACGATTTGTTTATTTATATTTTTGGATTTCATCGCCAACATTTATCGTCAGTTTTTGTTGCTTCGTGTAGCCACCACCGCGCGCCGATCATTTCAGAAAATCGCGTCGCCTGTGCAAGCAAAAAATCGCTCGTGTAGCCGCGGCTTAACATACTTGAGAATTTAGAAAAACATGCACATATCTTGAAATAAGAGTTATCTAAAAGAAATTCATTCACTTTCTAAAAAATACGCGCACTTGGAAAAAATAACTTAGAAAAATTGTTCCAGAGTGTATTTGACGGTTATATTTTTTTGATGGCTGATCGGGTTAAAATTTCCCGTATCTGACTGTTGACGGTTCATCTTTGATAAACTTGCAGCACTTCGTCTGCTTCAAATGTCTCTAGTTTACAACTTCACAGTTTTTCTTGCACTCCGAGAAAACAGCGTGAAATGCACCATTCACTTTCGGTAAACCACAGGTCAGAACACGTTTTCTCAATTTTCTTCAAAACTAAAACTACAGGACAGGTTTTCTAAACGCTATTTTTTTCACTAGTTGTCTTTAATACTTTAACATAAAAACAATCTCAGCATAAATTAAATTCGCGAGCGCATTTCTAAAAAAAACTAAATTTCACATTCCAAGGTCACGTGACCACTTGATGTCACTATTTTCAGTACTAAATCATTAAGTATCTTGAATATAAACTTCTGCCTAAATATGAATACCATAGCAAAGAAATCCAGGGAGTTATAAAACTAAACGTGATTTTCAGTGATATCGTTTTGAACCAGGCCTTAACAATTGAGATGCTCGAGTCCCTTCGAATTTGTTGATACTTGAGGAACGTCCCCTCCAAAGCGCACTGATGAAAAATGGCCCTTCTTGTACCGTGCAGCAACATGCGTTCATGTCCACTAGTACCCTCGTCCCAAGTTTTTTCTACTATACCCGAATTATTTTGAAACCCTTGGAACAAGGGAAGTCCCTGAGTATTAAAAATCATCAAAACACTTCACAAGCAAATTTCTTTCACAGAATTTTAATTTCACTTTTTTCATAGATCTGTCCGCTCATTGTTACAGAGTCCAGTTTGCGAACGTTCCAATCAGAGCTCAGTTTATATTGTTGTCATGACAACCCGTTTGCTTAAGTGTTCTGTGTGTTCCGCGCGTTCAAGTTAAAGTTGGGAAAGTTACAGGAAGTTAGGTCTGAAGTACCGTAATACTAGCATCAGAAAAACCTTGTTGTTTACTTAGGGTGCTCACACGAGTGATTTCGTCCCGGGGGATGCGTTCGTCACGGGACGGGTTTTACATAATTTTCGGGTGAGACGTTTCCATGGAGACCAGGACAAGAATTCATTTACGTTTGCATGAGTCTTTTCTACCAGGGACGACATGAAGGTATTTTCGTCCCGCGGGATGAGTTCGTCACGGGACGGGCTTTACATGATTTTCGGGTGAGACGTTTACATGGAGACCAGGACAAGAATTAATTTACGTTGACATGAGTCTTTGGGACGAAATGAAGATGTTTTCGTCCCGGACTGAAACTCGTCCCGTGACGAACTTATCCCGCGGGACGAAATCACTCATGTAAACACACCTTAAGGGCCCGTTTACACGAAAGTAGGTCAACCCAAGCAAGAGCGATAACTCGTTTTTAGTGTCCCCCGCCATGGAAAGTAATAATGTCGTACCCAGAGTCCGCGCTACTTTCGACCTGCCCGAAAGTAACGAAGGGCTCTGGGTTCGAGGTTGGGAAAACGAAAAAGGTTAGCTCTAGTGCGCAAGCGCTAGGGTTACTCTACATGTAATAGGGGTTTGGGGACGAGCTCGAACAAAAGACTTCGGCCAAGGTGTTCCATATGTGTGAACAGGGCCTTGGGTAAAATATTGGTGATCTCCAATGATTTCTTATGTGATTTTTTTATGAATTGTTCATATGTTTAAGATTCTGGCTTGATAGTTACTCCTCTTCGAATCTGTCCCCATCCAATCAATCTATGGAAAGAAAAGCTCTGGTGAATATGCAAGATGATATGGAGTCTAGCACAGCAAAATCATCAGCATGGACAGAGATAGGTATACTTTCTTTTGGGGGCTTTGAGCACGACTTCTGTATTCCCCACCCCTATTTCGATATTGTGAGATAATACATATTTTCACGTTCACTTATTTCGCGAAAACGTAAGGGCAGGGACCGCAGAGCACCTTGAAAAGTTAGGGGCTAGCATTTGACAATAAAGTAGTTAAAAAAGTTTTCAAACAGAACATTTGACTAAGTAGCACAGAAAGTGTGTGTGTGTGTTGGGGGGGGATTGGGGGGGGGATTGGGGGGGGGGGTATAGCCCCCCACCTCCACCCCCTCCGCGGTCCCTGAAGGAGCATGTTCTACAACGATACCTAACAGAACCATAACAAAACAAACCCTAAAAAAGTAAAAAAGTTGCGACAAGACAACGTTATTACGGTGCACAGGTCAGTATTTACCTATAAAGTTCATAATATCTCAACGTTGCATATTATAAGAATTTGACACATTATGATCATGTAAAACTCAGAAATTAAATTTCGCGTTGTTGATTTTTGCGAGAACTTTTTTCGTAGGTCTTTAATTTCGCGATTGTTTTCAAAATTCACGAAAACTAAGTCCCGCGAAGATCAATAAAATAACCAAGACGCATTACCTCCAGTGTTTTTCTACTCTTCTACTGAGGGCAATCTTTTCTCCAATTTCTGTACAAACCGGTTGAGTTAAAATAATCTTGGCTAAATCAGCTTTAACAGCAATTACACGACCACCAGTTGAGAGTGACCCAATATTGACCATTAGTACTTCATTCTTTGTTAGTTTGGTTACCTAATAGTGGAAAAAGAAATCACATAAATTAATGGACCTCTTTAAAGTGGACACCAAAGGGCCCAAAGAAAACTGTCCGTAATATAGAGGTGTTGCTTTCATAGAGGTTTCATCGATAAGGACATATTATATTATATATATATATATATGAGGGGTGACAACACAAAAGGGGTCTTGTCTACTAAGACCCCTTTGATGTACCATCTTTCAGATTTGCCGCTTTAACAGCAATCTTTAGGGTTTTTTTGGTCATTTCTCGGCGAAGATAGGAGAGAGAACAACAACAACAACAACGAAACTCTCAAAAGAGGGGGGGGGACAGAGAGAAAAGAAAGAAAAATGAACAGAAAAACTGCAGAGCGCGCTTGGGTGAGAGAGAAGGTAAGAAGGAAAAACAAAACAGAAAACAAAGACAATAGTTGTTCGGATTTCTTTTGCCAATTAGTGGGAACCAAAAACAAACTTAAAAAAAGAAATAACTAACAAATGAGAAAGAGAAAAGAAAGAAAAACAGAAAAAATGTGTTTGTGAAACAGAAAAACAGAGAAGAAAAAGAAAAAAAAAACGGGAAAGAGAAACAATAGTTGTCAAGGTAACTGTCAATTTGGTGCTGTTCTAGAAGACTGAAGGCTCACTTATCCAGTGACGCCTGACGAATTCTAGGGTTTACGTTCGGTGAGCGTACTGATCGTGGCCTGAATTCAGCTTCTAAGTGCTTTTTCGAGTCATTTTGTAGCACAGAAGTCGCTTGACTTGCATCATCAAGCAAGAAAAGACGACGGAGACAATCTCCTGGAAGAACTCAGGAGTGGGAAGCGACTTTACGAAGAAAGAGTCACAGTAATTACGGCGACAAGGTTCAACTGTGATCTCCAGAGTATTGAGGCTTCTCTGGTCGTTCTGTGATGCATTCCCCAAGCCAACAAGGTCATTTCGGCGAGTTTTGAACTGTAAAGAAGGCAATCGGTGCCGTCTGGGGCCTGTTAGCGAGGGGGGCTCGGCACTTCTAAGAAATTTCTAAGACTAAGAGTAGGGGATGGGTGCTGTCCAAATTTTTCATGGATGCCCATAATCCTTTTCTTCCGCTGTATCTGATCCAGCGGAAGAAATGCATTATGGGATGCATTTTTGGACGCGTACAGTGTTTTTCCTTGGACCAGCTATGGTTGTAGCGCTGAGAATGCCAAAACGGGGTCGACTTGCGCACCGTGCGTTACAGCCTATCTTATGGTCAACCTTTAAGACCCCTTTTGTGTTGTCACTCCTCATATATATATATTATATATTTATACAAAAGGTCTATACCAAGTCCCATTACAAGCAAAAGTCATGCACTTACCTTTGCTCCTTTTTTGTCACCTTCTGTTCTCACACCCAACAATCTTCTCAGCAGAAAGTAGCTGATCTCAAGTTCTGTGTAGATTTCAGGTAAAGCACCTACAGCACCAAGGACCTAAATACAGGTATAACATAGTTTAAAATTGAAGTTATGGTGAAAGAAGCAGTGCTCTCTTCTTTCATTCTAATTATTTCCATTTCATTCATGGATGTATTTGACCACTGCATTTAGCCAACATCATACAACATATCTTTTGTTCTAACACCAAAGCGTAACTCAACATTAGGTCTGCCTGAACTGCCAATCACAACTGCCAACAATGATGGCATTGTTGGGATATCATATGATGTTATACTAAATATCAAGTCAACATCATTTCATTTGAGTCACATTATGTCAAGTCATTTCATATCATGTTACATTACGTTATGTCATTTATGTACTAAGTCAATGGGTCTTCCTATATGCCACAATCAATATTCAAGGTCAATATGAACTAACTGACCTGGCCAACCATTCTGTCTGCTCTGCATAGTGTAGGATCAATCTTTGTACCAACACCTACAACAGTCAAAAGTATAAAATAAAGAAGGGTTCCCTGTGAAAATGACCTAAGTGACTTTTTGATGGATGTCCTGAGATTAATTTTTCCAGCATAGGAAAGTCAATTATACCATTTTATACCATTGAAAAAATATCATCAAAAAGTCACTTAGGTCGTTTTCACTTTGAACCCTTCTTAATTATCAGTGACTTCTGTACATTTTTTTTAAAGAGAAAGGTTGTTCTCCTTCAGAGTCACAAGATTTCCTTACCTATAAGACCTCCAGGGACAGCATAGTGCAAGTCATTTTGTTCAGCAAAAAGAGACACGATGCGTGAGAAAATTGGACGACATTGTAGTTTGCCTTCATTGTCTTTGGAAACAATGCCTGGTCGGACTTCTATTTCTTGACCAACCTGAAGAAAGCAATGTAATTAGTACTTTTGCATTAGCAGATATGGTAAATGATATCAAGCCTAATAAAATGTTTGAATAAAGATATTTTGATTTTGACTAGCCACATTTTGAACAGTTTGAAGATTTGTAATGTTCTGTGAGAACTTCAGAATGCATGTAATAATTTATTAGTGATAAAACATTGACTCTGTCCTCTAACAACACTTGACATTCAGCCTAACAACAACACATTCAAACTGTCAAAACAAAGGTGCAAAATGTTTTCATTAAACACTCAAACACACTCTGCTGTAAATAGATATTGAATTGATGATGATGATGATGATGATGATGATGACAATGACAAAAATAAAGATGACAATGTCACGAATAAAGCATACAACAGAAAATAGGATAAATAACAACACATCACCTTTAAAACTCCCCTAAGGATACTACCACCAGCCACACCACCTTTTAGATCATCAACTTCACATCCTGGTTTATTGACGTCAAATGATCTAATAACTGCAAGTACATCACAGGTATAAGAATATATAATGTGACATATACGTGGAGCAGGGGTCTCATTGTTGCTTGGTTTTCACAAGGTTTTCATGAGTGACAGGAGCAGAAACAATATACGTACACTCAGTATTGCAGTGCATATTGTCTTTTCTCATACCTATGTGAGAAATGCAACACTGTGTCTGTGTATGTTGTTTCTGCTTCTCCTTCCATATCTCCTGAAAGCCAAGTACCAACAATTTGCCAAAAATGTTTAAGCAATGTGAATTTGGACATATTTAAGAGAAATAGAAGCTGATTTACGAATATATGAATTTTGTTTTATATGTAATTTAAGCAAGTTTAAACTCAAGATATTGCTGGCCAACATTATCTCCAATCTCAAAGGGTGGATATGAGGGCCCTCAGAGAGTTTAGAGGCCATATAGAGGCCATAATTATAAATGTATTCATGTGAAATCTACCTAAGGTTTCTTTGCTGATCACTGCCCATCAAGCTGTTTGAGCTTTGCTGGTTGTTGTATACTGATCCTTGTGAATCATACAGCAAAACACTTCAGATGTGTGCATTTAAAAAATGTAAAGGACCTTGTTTAATGTTGGTAGTTCCTTTAGCTGAGCTAATCTTCCAGGAAGCCGATGGTGCGCTCATTTTACCCCCCTCTCTCCATCAGTGCTCCTTTTTAAGGGTATTTAAAGCTGCTTAAAGCTACACGGAAAGGAAAGAAGTTGAAACAAGGATGCAAGGTCAGGACTGGGGATCGAACAGGGGACCTCTCGCACCGAAGGCTGCGCACTAACCAACTGTGCCATCCTTGCTCCTTGCTCCTTAGATTTCACATTACCTATAAGTCTTGGTTGTGATGTAAAGTCTCGTACTGGGACAGGGATATTCCTACAGATATATTCACAGATAACTTCAATGTTATACTTGAGCTGTGCAGATATTGGTATTACTGGAGCTCCTTCTGCTATTGTGCCTAAAAAAAGCAATCAAATACAATGTGATTAGAGGGGAAACCCAGTATAGGTATATGGAACAAATTTTGGTGTCTACTACTCACTTAGGGACTCACTTATGAGCATTACAACTTATTGTATTTTTAATATTCCATTCTTCAAAACACAGTTATTTATTTACTCATTTATTCACATCACATTATTTTTTGAATCAAGGAGGTGTGGATGAACAAAGCAAATACTTCAGTTTTGTCAAAGTTTTGAATAATTTGTGAGAAACATGGCTGACTTGGACAACATGTAACTTTGAATAGATTATTGGACTATTTATCTATTATTTTGTTGATTATTTGTTGATTCATGTACTCCTATTTAGATAGCTACTCATCCATCCAACCATTCATTTTCAAATCTCCATAATTTATTCATTCATCCACCTATTCAGTCATTAATTCTTTCATTTACTCATTCATTCATCCATCCACTGAGTTATTTATTCATCCATTCATTTAGATTGAAGCTCATTCATTCATCCATTCATTCATACCTTGTACAAATTTAAGAATTTGATCATATTGTTCCTTTGCTTGAGTTTCTTTGACTAAATCAATTTTATTTTGTAGAATAAGAATGTGTTTCAGCTTCATGATCTCAATAGCTGCCAAGTGTTCTGATGTCTGTGGCTGAGGGCATGACTCATTACCAGCTACAACAAGAAAATATTAGCATAAGTCAATAAATCTTTGACAATTGAACCTCCCTTAAGCAGACAACCTGGAATTGGTGTCTACTGAGAAAGATGTTCCCTTATGGGAATTTAAAAATGTAAGACTTTTACATAAGTACTAATCCTGGATTTAATCAGTAGTGTAGCTTAATGTCATCTTTGACTGCATTAATACATGTATATTCCTTGGAGGTTTGTTAACAGTGCTGGAGAAAGGCAAGAAATGCAAAGAAATGAACTGGTGTTAATGAACAAGCAAAAACTTTAGATTTCTATGGCCCTCTGCTCAGAGTTTTGAATAATGTAGGAAATCAAGGCTGACATTGGGCAATGAATAACTCATATGCCAAATGAACTGGTCTATATGCCTCAAACAACTGGACAGTCCACCACCTTAATTTTGTGTGTATTTGATTGTATCTTCTTTGTAAAATGTATAACATTGTTTTTACCAATAAGAAGAAGAGCAGCATCCATAACAGCTGCACCGTTCAACATTGTTGCCATAAGAATATCGTGACCAGGGCAATCCACAAACGACACATGCCTAAAGACAAAAGTACAAAAATAGACCTTATGAGTCATGTCAAACAGGTATCACAGAGAGTAGTGCTGATGCTACAAACAGAAGACCTCGTTACACTGTGCAATCTTCTCAGCAACTTGTTTCGCAACAGTATTGCAAGACAAGTTCTAGGACAATTGCATAGCGTAACAGGGCTTGTCTCACAATGTTTTTGTTGCACGCAATGTTGTACAAAGTACAACTTGGTTCTGCTTTTCATAACAGATTGCAGCAAGGTGCATCATCATTGTGCCTTGTAACATCCCTCAGGCAACTTGTCTTGCAATTTTACGCATTCTTCTTGAAGAGTGCATGTGTATATAAATGATACCAGTCCTTCTCAGCTTTCCTTGGTAAAAAAACAAGTTGCTGTAACGTGTTGCACAGTGTAACATCTTGCCACAACTCTCCACAATGATACAGTTCCTGGTGTTGCAAGATAGGTTGATGGGAAAATTGTACAGTGTAATGCCACATTAAGACTAGAATAGGTGCATTTCAAAATATTTCCTTCCTCCATGGTCCCTGAACAATGTCAACCCAATTCAGCATGACAAAGCTCTAGAGGAATGATTAACTTTTTCAGTTGGACAAAATCAGCTCAAATGATATAATGCATGCATGATATAATGCCAGTTGGGATTCTTAAACACTTTATGTTTGATTTACAATATCTAGTTGTGATTATTTCAGTGGAGTGCCTGGAAACTAGCTGGATAGCTAAGCACTCTTCCACTATAAACAAAGCATTTTTTTTTTTAATTTATTTCTTTTTACAATGTGTGCCATACCTCATAAGTCTAAATTTCCCAGTACACCCAGGTCTTTCACAGGGGAAGACATCTTCTTTAGCACTACCAGCTGATCGATAGCAACCTGGCTTGGGACACGCTGGGTGATCACACTTGAAGATCTAAAATTCAAATAATATTGGAAGTTGAGTGGTATGACTTTGAAAACTATGTGACAGCAGTGTTAATTTAAACAGTGCTGGTGGCCAAGCTTGGCTTTTGCCAATTATTAGTGTATAAAGCAACCAGCTATTTTTATCATACTATCTAAAATGTGCCTTGATTGACAAGTACCAGATACTTTGTATACTATCACAGTACAAAAATTTCAAGTGTTTTGATATATAGCAAGAATCTAAAACTGTCACAGAAGGGTGCAGTCCATACCATCAATGTTTCACAAAAGTTTCTCATATAACAACAAAATTATTGAGGGAATTTATTCAGTGTGTCACTACATTTGCTTTATTCACGAGGCGCCATCTTGAATTTGCATTGTTTGACGTCTTTGTTTCTAACAGTAAATTACCACGCTTGACCTCATTTCTATATAAGAAACAAAGCCATCTGGTTCAAGATGGTGTCTCCATGATTAAAGCGAATGTAGCTGTACAGAGGACCCAGAAAAAATTCTGAGTCTGCCTGACAGGAATCAGACCCACAACCTTTTAGATACCAGATTATTGTATAATGTAAGCATACTGTACCTTTGCATTAGCATATCCTAGTTTTATAGTAATATTTCTCTCCAGTTCATTTTTGAATCTGACAGTCTGTACACCAGATAAAGCTTTAACTACTGTTGATTTACCATGTGCCACATGACCAATGGTTCCTATCAGAAATAAATATTATCTTAATCCTGGCTTGACAATTTCATTTGATTTTAGAAACCCCAGGTAAAAGAAGAGGGTGTGAGAAAGTGAATGTAAAAGGGAAGAGGGAAAGTGGAACAGTTTGCATTCAGTTTGCATTTTTCTCGGGGTGCCCATTTCCTTTTTTCACCAATCCTAAGTATCAATTTGACAGATTTGGTAATGAAATGTCGAACGCAATGGATGTGTTGACTATTTTATACTTTGATAGACCTTACCAATATTAATAGTAGCTTGACGGCTAATAACATCTGGAGTTAAAGGGTTCAGTTCTGAAACATTCTACGAACACAAGTATCACAAGTCAGCTAAAATAAAGTAAACTCTAATAATAAATAATAAATAAATAATAAACTCTACTTCTGCCTTACAGTATGTACTGTAGTTCAAAACTGTATATTCTTGCTACCCTCCAATAAGCATTTAGATCAAAGATGTTGCTAGGATACCAACCATGAGCTGCTTAACTTTAGAATACCTGGTCACTTTTTACATAACAATAGAGCATTTTATATTTTTGCATCATTTTCAAAGAGTAACCTAGAATTTCTATGGTGCACAGGTATTCCATAGTTACTCCATAAGTTTTTAGCAGGCTTTGTTCCAGAGGGGTATTTCTTTTGGAGGTATGATATGGTTGACAATATAATGCCCTGAGTTCTGGATGATGTAGGATTTCGTTACTATTGAATCATTCATTTCTGTCATCAGATCAGTATCTGATGACATCAGATCCATGATGATACAGTGATTCAAGCAAGAAAATTGCAATATAAAAAGATATTTTACAAATAATATGAATGCCTGAGTATCTGAAGCAATTGAACCCAGATAATTTCATTAAATTAATAAAGTAGTTTAATATATGAGTTAAGATATATCTACTACTTATAACTTTAAGTTTAATTTATTCAGATCGGAGATCATATGAACTATAAAAGCCGGCAAAGGCTGATTTCAGTGTCAGTTTAGAGTTCCTGACGGGTTCCATTGTTAAACAAACGCTACAGGAACACAAACATACTATAATGAGCATTTTCAGAAGCTTTCCTTAGCTTACAACACGAAATACAACCAAATTCAGATTTTGAAAGCCTTAAAAATGCTCACGTGGCCACAGAACTTCAAGGAAAAACAGCCAAACTCACCAACGTAGAAATATCTTGTTTCGATAGATGTGGTTGTCCCAACGGAGGGAGATCTATTGTAGAATCAGATGCCATTTTATTATAAGAAATTTGACAAACTGCTCGTCAAAAATTCAAGGTTTTTCGATTCCAAAATGGCGGCTGGTAGTCGGGTGATGCAACCTGTTGAGTAGGCCTGGTAACTGGTACTTTTTGAATGATGTGGGAGGGGAGGGAGAAATTGACTTCCATTGATCCGATTACGAGCTCGCTGTATCAGCGTCAAATTCTTGGCACAATTTTTAGGGGTTTTCGGGATGACAAGCATTTGGTCTGTTTTATGGAGCTATTTAAGCGTCAGTAATGTAATTCTGGGCCTACTGTTCATCTTTTTACTCAATTATTTATGGGTTTTGTATGAATTTCGTGATATGCCTCCGGGTCCAAGGTACTCGTGTCTTCCTATAATTGGTAACCTCTTAAGCTTTGATCGAGGATTTGAAGAAACCAGTGAAAGGTACGAACACCAAGTATAGATCTTTTAACTTGCATTTATATTCTCTTGGGATATCAATCGTACAAAAACCGAATTACTGAAATCAATCATGCATACCCAACCTTGGAAGCACGGAACGGTGGGATCAGGAATCAGGGATCAAATGCTTGGGATCAGGGATCACAGAAGAGGGCGGGATTAGCTTCCTTCGTAGACTTTCTTAGGTTAGTCACGCAATGCTACTGAATTCTCAACTTAACGCAAGGACGTAACGAGCAGAAATGAGCATTGCGCGTGACGAACCTAAGAACGTCTGCAAAGGAGCTTACCGTAACGCTTACCACTGAGATTGGGCACAAAGAATGAGTATTTTGGTCGAAATTTTAGGCACAGCGTAGTGTCCAAATTATACAGCCAGAACAGATTTCGTATTCGAATTCCCCGACTTTCACATATCCATAATGCCTTGCGCTTTGGGGGGCAGCTAGCATTTAGATAGACGCTTTTTTGAAATAAAACTTTTTAAAATTATTTGCAAGAGGTTTGTAGACTTGTTTTGAGTTTTGGTTTTCTCATCATTTTTTTTTAACTGTTTATTTAAGTGTCCAAGTCTTCTAGCGCTTGCGCACTAATTGGGGGACACTGTACTCTCACACACACTACCTCTACATTGACTGTTTTAAGCATACAACTCTCAGCTCACATGTTGATTTTTACGGAGGGAGGAAAACCGGAGAACCCGGAGAAAAACCCTCGTGGCAAGGGAGAGAACAACACATCTAACAAACTCTACTCACATGTGGCATCCGCAGGGCTCGAACCAGTGACCCGACCCGTTGGACCACAGCGGTGAAAGGCCAGCGCTCTAACCGCTCGGCCAACCATGCAATGTCATGTAGACATTTCTATATATAAGATTTTATGCTGCTTCCTCATCGACGCTATTTTGTTTGTTTTGCATAATAATAGTTGCCTCCCAAAAACAAAAGGCATTATGGAGCATGTGAAAGTAGTGAATGAGTGTGAAACGGACCGCGCCGTGCCGTGCCCGTCAGTGCCGTGAAGTCTGTAAAACGAGATTCCTGCCGTGCGGTGCCGTGACCGTGCGGTGCCGTTTTCTAGCCTGCGTAGCGGCCCTAAAAGGGAGGGGGAGGGGCTTAGGAAGAGAGGGGAAAGGGGGAGGGGGCCGCTACGCAGGCTATGCCGTTTTCACACTCATACATGCAAAATCTACTCTAGAATGGACATCGAACCCTCTGGGCGCCGGTTCCTAAAAGCCCGGTTAGCGCTTATCAGGATTAAAACCAATGGTATTCTCAAGAGTTAATCCTAGATATAGCACTAATCGGAACTCAGCTAGGCCAGGTGGCTGGAATCAAGAGAACCTAATCGGAACAAAATCGGAACCTTATCGGAGCCCAATCGGAACGCCTTTGAGATTTTGGCTGATTTTGGGTATTTTATGTAGTTTCCTTCGCAGCCTCCGGGGTTATCGTCACGCGGGTTATCGGGGTTATCGCATCTCTTCTGAGAAGCGTTGCGTGACGAAACTATCCTTCATAAAGAGTGGTAAAATTTGTATTATTTCTTCAGTCTCCATCGTACGTATGGTCGTGTATACTCGGTCAAACTTGGTGATTACAAGTTGGTAGTTGCTACTTCTGCTGAATCTATCAAGGAAGCCTTGATCAAAAAGTCGGCTGACTACGGTGGTAGAGCACCACTTTATGGTTTACTTGTGCAGACACTAGGTATGAATGAACCCCTCTAACACGAACTCTATTATCTAGAAAACCTCACTATGTCGAACAAAGCCCAATTCCCTTGGATCCACTTGAACCCCTCTATCTCGAATTTCATCTTTTCACAGACCTTGGCTTCAGTCTCTGCAGACCATTTGCGCGCAACGTTGCAAGAAAAGTTACATCGCATGTTTTTGTATGATTTTTGTTTGACAGGCGGCAAGGACATTGCTTTTGGTACTGGACCAGCATGGAAATACCACCGTAGACTGTTTTCTGCAGCTTTACGCCAATATCTCTCAGACATCCCACTGCTGGATTCACGCATCCATGAACAAGCGAACAAACTCGTGGCGTTTATCGCAGAACAGGACAGCAAACCTTTCGACCCTGAGCGCATCTTAGCAACATGTCTCGGCGATGTAATTTGTGAATATACTTTTGGGAAGTACTTTAATTCTTCGTGTCCAGAGTTTCATGAATTTCTCGGTATTCTAGACGAAGTCTTGGAGCTGGAGCTAGATGCCGATATGTTTGTCCTTGATATGTTCTTTTGGGCGAAATATCTACCTTTGGAAACCTATAAAAGGAATCAAAAGATTACTGATAAAATGTTTGCCGTTCTTCGACAAGTATTCAAAAAGCGGGAAGAAGATTACGACGTAGCTGATCCGGCCAGCGATTTCATGACAGCACTGCTGAAAGTCAGGCACGAAGCTGAAGTTGAGAAAGATGAGTCAATTCAGGAGTTTTTGGTTGAAGATTACTTGTTGAATAGCATTCTCGACATGTTTAGTGCAGGATATGAGACCACAACTACAACGTTGAAGTGGGCCATTTTGTTCTTGGTCAATTTCCCACAGTATCAAACCGAGATTCAAGATGCACTTGATAAAGTGAGCCTGTACACATGTGTGGTGACTAAACGTGTTTATTTCATTAGCTTTTCCTTCCTTCCTTCCTTCCTTCCTTCCTTCTCAAGCACATTAAGGCCTGGGTCAGCAGCCAAATTCTTAAACTAAAGTATGATTTTAGTATCAGCCTACACACATATTCAAACAAGTTGAAATTTGGCACATCAATATAACTTGTGTTTCTTGATTGCCTTAACTCAAAATATTCGTGAAAGACTAGTCACGTGATCAGTTAGTCGTAGAAAATGTAACAAATCAGTCTTTTAAATACTAGGTGGCCAGTTATATTGATATACAATAGCAGATACCCTCAATACAGTTTAATTTGAAAGCATGAAAAAATCACGTTTGGAATGGATGACTAACGTTCTTCATTAAGGAGATATAGTATAAAACAGGTCACGTGACCAGATGATCAAATCACTTTTTACTCAATATCTCCTTAATCAAAATCGAGAGCCAACCATTCCAAACGTGAATTTATAAAGCTTATTATGATGTGTATATTCATGGTACTTTTAAGGGCAGACAAACTACACTCGCCACCTAGTTTAATTTTTCCTATTTTCCAACTCAATGACGTCATAAGTCACGTGATTACAATAACTTTAAAATACAATTCTTAGACCGATTTGTGTATTATACAAACAAAAACCTGTTAAGATATTGAGAAAAATAGTTTTTTTCAGATGGGCCAAAAACCCAGGCCTTAACATGCTTGAGTTCCTTCCTTCCTTCCTTCCTTCCTTCCTTCCTTCCTTCCTTCCTTCCTTCCTTCCTTCCTTCCTTCCTTCCTTCCTTCCTTCCTTCCTTCCTTCCTTCCTTCCTTCCTTCATTCTTCGTTGCTTCCTTCCTTGCATCCTTTATTCCTTCCCTCCTTCCCTCCTTTCTTCTTTCCTTCCTTCTACTTTTTCATTTTTTGCTTTCATTTCTCCATCAGCCAATTATCTCCATGCATCTCTTCTCGTTGCGATGATTGCTCTTTCGATTTGCGTCCTTCCTTCCCACTCTCCCTCCTTTCCTTGTATGTTTTTTTTTCTGCTCTCTCTCTCTCTCTCTCTCTCTCTCTCTCTCTCTCTCTCTCTCTCTCTCTCTCTCTCTCTCTCTCTCTCTCTCTCTCTCCCTCCCTCTTCCTTCCTTGCTTCCTCAGTTTCGTCATAGATTCCATATCCTGTAGTTTGTCCTTCGCTTCTGTTTTTTGTATTTCATGGCTACGTAGACACTATTCAGAATACAGGGGCGGATTTAGGGGCGGGGTGCAATTCCATTGGCTTCAGAAACGTAATCAATAAATGCAACACAACTTTCCATTTCTAGGTTGTTGGTCGAGATAGAATGCCAAACCTCGGAGACCGCCCTAACCTTCAACTCATCCAAGCTACAATCATGGAAACACTTCGTGTTGGCAACACTTCTTCTCAAACTATCCCTCACTACACCGTTAAGGACACAACCTTGTGTGGTTACCGTGTCCCGAAAGACACCATCGTACTCATAGACCTAGAGGCTATGCATAAAGATCCCTTGGTCTGGGAAAATCCCGATGTCTTCTACCCTCACCGCCATCTAGACTCGGAGGGACAGCTCATCGGTGGACAGGGAAACCTCCTTCCCTTTGGAGCTGGACGGCGGGTTTGTGCTGGGGAGGCGTTTGCTAAAACTATGCTGTTCATGTTCTTGTCCTGTTTGCTGCAAAAGTTTACTTTTGTTGCTGAAGAAGGGAAGCCACCTCCGTCGATAAAAGGTGCTAGAGGACTCGTGCTTAGTCCACTGCCTTACAAGATTCGAGCCATTAGGAGACCGGAGAATGAGTGACTTGTAGTGGACGTTTTCCATGTCATTTGAGTATTATTAATTTTTCTGTTTGATAGCAAAACAAAGGCTGAGCAAACTCTATTAGGTAGTTTAGTTTATTTAGCTTTCCCTTCCTATGGAGGCAGGGTCCTCACAACAGCCTTCGCTAATTATAGAAATATAAAAAAATTACTATGAAATAAATTTAAACCGAATTTTTCCCAGAAAAGTTGGGTTTCCTGTGTTATTTCTGTCAACTCGCAAATCATCTCCTCCCTACCCCTGTAAATCCCTGAACCAATGTATTTCCAAAACGAGGCTGAGTTAATGAAGCCTTTTGATTGGCTAAGCTGACGAAGATAAAAACATTACACAACCTTCAAAACGACGCCATTTTGTGATTTTCTCAAAAAAATTAGTTTAGTGAAAGATCTAAGTCATCGCAGTAAAATAAAGAACGATTTAACCCATCGAAGATACTTTTCTGAAAGAAGAAACACTACTCTGTAGTTTAGGCTAGCTATTTTTCTACTGTTAGTGGATTTGACGTGTGAAAGATGGCCTGTGCGACATTGAAACGATCATATGAATTCGACCCTTTATTGAGTCCGCAACACCAGCCATCATCGAAAAGAAGACGATGTATTCCCATGTCTTCACCTTCCTCAAGTCCCAGTACATCTACAAAAGATTCTCCTTTCGCTGAAGTTACACCAAGGATAACTCAAGGTAAGGGTTTTCTTTTCTTTTTTGAGATTGCGTTGTCATCCCTTCTTGTTCAACCAAAGGTGTTGATGGCGATTGATTCCAACGGCTAAAACGTATCGTTGTGTAGGTATAAAAATCCACAGTTTAACCCAGAATTCCTCCTAGGTTAAGTATTGGAGGTTATATTGGGCTATTTCTTTTTCGATTTAACGTCTCGTGTTATCAATCATTTCCTCGACGCTTTGCATTTGTATGACGATTTTGGGCTCCAAGGGTGTATGAGGCTTCGAAAACTAAAATTTCTACATTCAATCTCGACTTCAATTTCTCGGCAAACTTTCTCTAATATTACATATTATCTGATGGCTATAGATTTTCTATTACTTGTTTGCTTCTACTGTAAAACAAAAGAATCCTTTGAATATTTTGTTTCAGTACGTCTTTGGGGGTTCGCTTTGTTCATGTTTCAGACTGTAATCTTCAAGGGTGGGTGGAAATTAACCACGTATTTTGAATTTCAAATTTCTCTGAGTGTCATTCAGATCTTGTTAGTGATTCGGAGAATTAAGAACACAAGATGTTTTATATACTACATTGAAAATATTTTAGGTTTGTGAATCCTTGCACTATTTGAAACAAAATTGCTACTAAGTCATTTGTTCATTTCTCCCACAATTTACCCTATTGATTTAAATTTTGCTTTCTCATTCAATTCCATTTATTTGTCTAATAAGTCTCACTTGGTCATCTTACTTCAGAATTCTGAATAACCTTTTTCCCAATTCTGTGCTCTATATTTGGAGATCTTATGGGTGGTATCACCTGTTTTGTGCTCCTCAACAGTCTGTTGGAAGTTTAATAAATAAAAAAATAATAAAGTAAATGCTGATTTACCATATGTCAACCAATTTTTGATAAGCTGCATGTGGGATAAGAGAGATATCAGTCCAATTCTGAAAAATCTGTAGCACTGCTTGATTCTAGCCAACAGCTGTGAGCTAAAAAAGAAAAAAAAAAAAAAAAACGAGGTGAAATAAAGTATATTTATGTATGTATGTACTGCTACAGATATTTTCATCTTGGGTTGAGATTTTGAAAGGAAAATCAAGTGAATAAATTGGAGTAGCAAAAACAGTATAATTCAAATTGGGCTGACAAATCATGGCATGTAAATCAGCCTTAAGTCAAATAGAATTTATTTAAGCTTTTGATTGGGTACAATTAATGTATACTCCTCTCTTTTGCTAATGAGTTATATAAGTGACTGGAATGCATATACTCATCTTTCACTTTGATTTTGCAGAACAACTTACAACAAATATTCACTTAGAGTGGAAAAGATTACAGCGTCGTAAGCATCTCAAAGCACCAAGCTCAAATTCTGTAGAAGCAATGAATACAGTTTTAACATCACCTAGCTCTTCACCAACGAGAAAGGATCAGCCATTATTTACTTTAAAACAAGTTTCACTAATATGCGAGAGACTTATTAAAGAGAGAGATACACAATTAAGAGAACAGTATGATAAAGTTCTTAACAGTAAACTATCAGGTAAGGTATATAGGTAGCTTTGTCAATGAAGGGTTGTCCATAAAATAGCCTGAGTGACTGTTTTGATGTGAAGTCATCAATATTTTAGAATAGGAAAAGTCTATTAGCAGTTTGCACCATTTGAGCTTTTTTCCCCTCTCTATGAAGGCAGGATTACCACAACAGCTTTTGGCAATTACTGGGGCCCTGTAGTGTAGTAAGTGACTAGTAAGGATGTATTAGAGATTAACATCAAATCAAGTGGATTGCCTCTTGACTCACGCAATAAACAAATTCTTATTTCAAAGGGTGCCTTACTGCAAGTATCATCCTAATGTTGTTACTATTGTTGTGATTGCAGAGCAATATGATGCATTTGTTAAATTCAACTATGACCAAGTTCAACGAAGATTTGAAAAAACTGCCCCAACTTGTAAGTATTTTCCTTTCCATAATTCAACTTGTTCATTCATCTGAATAATTTTGTCTTAATTTACATCCAAGGAAATCTAGTGGAATCAAGGCCCTTAGGCCACTTTCAAAGTATATTGATAACAAGGCTTATGGGATTAAGATTAGGGGTCTCTGGGGCTTATCCGTGTTCCACTAGCCCTGAGCTATTGTACTACACTTACATTGAACCCAGAATTAATTTTACAGGATCGCACAAAAAAATTGTGATTATGAATCTGCATATGATTCAAAAATTCATTTGTGGAGGATGGGTAATTCCTCATTTGGAAGCTTTTTAAACTTCATTTGTTCTCATTTTTTTTCTTTCTCATTTCAGATGTGTCATGAAAATGAATTCAATAATTTTAACGTCATTCCAGAAGATTCTTAATGGACAAAATATTACCGATTAGCTCCATCAATTTATATTACTAGTAGTAGAAACTAAGAGAACTTTACCTGGATAGTATTACATAGACTGTAATAACACTTAGCACTTTGTGCTACTTTTGTACAAAATTATTATTTTATTGATAAATCTACTATATTATGGAAGTCAATTGCATTGTTGGCGAATTCTGTTGTCCTTTTATATTCTTTTCTTAACACTTTACTCTGTTGAATTTTTATATATTGTCAGTGATAAAAATGTTGAACTGTAGGAAATAACATTTTGAACAACTGTAATCATGGAAGTAAGATCATTAATAATTTATTGTGAAGTTCCAGAAAATATCCATACCCCCACCACAGAGGGAATTTGTAAATGGCTCCCCCTTGTCGTCTGGAGCTTCCATTTTTCTTCTATACAAACTCTGTAATTTTGTTCTTTCTCTGACCCCCTCCTCTCCAGAATCCCTCCATGGTGAGAGTATGGATATTTTCTGGAACTACACATTCTCTAAAGATCAATTTACTCAGGGATGATTTCAATAAAACTTTAATTTACTATTTACAAGTCTAGCTATTTGTGGCAGCTACAACAATATTTTTATTGCTACACTTGCAGATTAAATATGCAAAAGTTTTATTTAAGTCATCCCTGGTTTTATTAATAAAAGGTCATGTTCATACAGGCTTGGTACTATTGCTACCAGTAGTGCTTATCTTCGCCTGTCTAGGTAGAGTACAAACACTAAAAGTGTGCAATACTTTGCACTATTTAGTAGAATTTTAATAAACCTGTGAAATACACTTTAACTTATTTAGCACCACTTCACTGTAATTCTTTTACGCTCTAACTAATACATTTTGTTTCACAGGTTAATGAAATTCACTCTACTAAGTAGCACAAATTACTCTAAGCCCTCATCCTTATGACATTGCATACATACACTTCCAGAATCCTTTTTGGTAGCTGCTTTCGTTATACTAGTTTACACTGACTTGGAATTCTCAAAGGAGTTTTAATATTTGAATTTCGAAAGAAATTTCAAAAAGAATTGTAGTAGCTTAGGTATGGAATACGTCATAAGGGTAAGAGTATGTTGAATCCGAATCTGTAAGAGTCTATTCATTGAAAATTGTCTCATCTAGGAAAAACTAGATTTCATCAGTTTGAACGACACTATTTTCTCTGACAGCATTTTGCTGTACTTTGATGGTTACAGTTAATTCTTTAAGAACAGTAACAGTATTGTGATTAAATATTGTAAATAAATGTTCAAATGATTTGAGAAATATTATGTTAGTTTAGTTCCATGTACAGTTGATTATTAATCTTAATAAAGACAATGTTAGAGGAAGGCAACAAATATTAAATTTTATTGCAGTAAAGGGAAAATAGAGCAGATTCATGATAAAAAATGGTCACAAAAAACTTATTGCCTGAGTTAAGTCAGGCTGGATGGGAAAAGATTTGGCTCATTCATTCTGTTCAGACCTTGCTGTGCTGGATCCATAGGGCCGTGACCTTCAGCCAAGTATTAGTGAACTTCAGATTTGACGAGTATGAGATTGAGTACGAGTACGAGTTCTTAAATTGGTCTTGTGTGGGATGTTGATACTGAATCATAGCCAATTTTCCATTTCTTACAATTAATGTTTCAATCTATGTATAGGACTACGGTTCAGTATCAACAACTCACGCAAGGCCAATTTTAAAACTCGTACTCGTACTCAATCTCGTACTCGTAGTCACATCTGAAGTTCGCTACTTTCCTGTCCAGCCCTCCCACTCAAAATAATAATAAAGTACATTTTTAAAATATTACTTTGTCAATATTTTTACATTGTGCTTACATTTCATTATTGTCAGTCCTATGTATATCTGTGCAGTCTATGTATAATTTTGCCCTTACTTTGGCATCTTAGTAACTACAACACAATCCCACTATCTTAAACTTGGAGAGCAAAGCTAAAACGGTTGTAGATAGTGGCAGGCTTTTTAATGCACTACATGAGGAAGCTCTTCTCTACAAGATGATATATGATAACCTTTATTTTAACACAATAAAATTTAAAGGCTTGTGGGGTCATGCAGAGACATATTTGACTGGAAACTTGAAAGTGTCTTTAAAAGGGGTACCATTTTATTTGAAAGGTATATAAAAAGGATACCTTTTCTTGCAAAAATGGTTTACAATTTAGGGTGAAGGACCTCAGGGCAGAGCCTCCTTGTGTAAAACTTTTTTGAGCAGACATGACAGGAAAATATGTAAGTATTACTGTTAACAATGACAGAAACAAACAACTACCTGCGTGGTTAGCTTAGGAAGGGGCCATGCAGACCACACAGCACAAACAAAAAGATATAAATACAACACAACTAAAAAATTGTCCATAATATTGAATTATTTGCTCTTAAATTATAATATTAATGTAATTGCTCTATTGTCATCACTCAGTCATTTCAAGGCTTTTCCAGGCTCCATTGTCAGACTTTCTTAGCTTGATTTCCACTTTAGTTGGTGAGAGAACAACTGAGCTTTGTTTGGGATCAATTGGCTGAATGAAAAATACAATCAGGAGTCCTCAATACATCAAATAAATCATAACCAAAAGAGTTTTGGATAACTTTAACTTATCCAAAAGCTATTTATGGAATTGAATATTGGAATTTAGTGAAATCTTGTCTTGCATTTGCCATTGATTTATTTTGTTCTATATTGATTTGTATGAATTTTGCAAGTTTGAGTGTCATAAGTAGGGTCATGTTTTTATGCTCCTCTGGAAGCAGCACATCTCTATCCAAGATTTGATCAAGTGTCCCTGGGAATCCCTCCATATGGGAATCAATGACTGGACATGAACTGCTAAATACCCCCTTCCCTAAATGTCCATCCTTCTACACATTAAGCTCTCCCCCTTGCTAAAAGACATGACAGAAAGAACTAGACTGTAAGTACAACCTTATCACTTCTAACAAAACTTAACTTCTAGCAAACTCCAAGCAAAGCAAACTATGACAAACTTACTTTATGAAGGCTCAGCTTTAGTTGAAAAGAACTTGTACCTCCAAATACAATGTTGGCATCCAACTACAAGTTTAGATTAAAAGGTCAATGATAGGTCGAAGGCAAGACTGCTTTCTTCCTAAACCATTGTGGAAGCCCCTTAACAAGGGCAGCTAATGGCTGAATGCCATCTAGTTTAGAGTCAGAAGAAAATACAACTCTAGTCAACTCTGCAAGAAACTAGGGCATGCTTTATTAATAGCATTTCTAGTTTTGAACAGTAATTTTGTTGATTTTTTAATATACGTGTATTTCTTACCAGTGTTTGGTTAGCCTCTATAATGGTCTGTCCAGGATCTGTATTTTTTGCATAAATTGAAAGAACTACAAAATTACCCATTTGATACCAGTCATATCTACAAGAAAATCAATTAATCCATTTCTATGTCAAATCTTATTAATATTAATTAATAATTATTTATAATTTATCAATACTAACCTACATACTACCATTTTATTTTTTTCCTGTAAAAAGTAAACAATGAATTCCTGAATATCAATCACATTATTGGAAGATAATTTGCGCATTTGAAATTACTCACATTGATATTTGTGCTATATAAATTAAATTAATAAATTATCATTATTAAGATCAATAAAGCAAGCCCTTTAGGGTAGTTACAAAAGTCTCAACTGACAATTGGGTAATAGGCTACCTGATGAAGCCAGCAAAGTGTTCGGAAACCAATGGTGAACACTCCTCCATCTTTCTGAATGTTCAGTTGCCTATTTACCAATACTCCAGTTTCGAGTTCATTTTGCTCAGCGTTAGCCTCAATACCGCATAATATATCCTTTTGTGTTCAAGTCATTAACCCTTGGGAATAAATGGAATGTACACAAATGAACAAAGCAAATTCTCTAGAATTCCTCTGGGGTTTGCTTGATTTCTTTGAATATCTCACATCTAATCGAGGCTAACGCTGAGCAACACAGAACTCGAAACTGGAGTATTTCCAGTGAAGAATTTAATAGTCTGTCGGGAGGACTAATAATACGCAAATGGTGACAATTTTCTTATTAATACCATACATCTTTCCCCATCAAGTAGGGAATTGGCACATTTTACAATGATAAAAAACAGGGAAAAGTTAAATGTCTAAGTACATGCCCTACAAGAGACAGAGAAAAAGCAAAAGTCTCTCATATGGCATACAACTAGGACCTTCAACTTTCCTTGTTTCTCTTTGATTTACTAAGTACCATGAAAAGTGGAGACCCAGAAAACAATTGGACTGTTTTCTAATTGAGCTGAGTGTATATGATTGTGAGAAATTTCCAAATAAGGCAACTTTATTAGAAAATTATGTACAATGAACATTTTCTTTGAAACACTTCCACACATTTACAGTATGTGTTGGTGTACCTCTTCAGTAAGTTTCCAGCGATGGGTACTAGGTGTACAACCCTCTTGTTTTAAAAACTCGTTAAAATCTGATGTTCTTTTTTGACAGCATGTCCAGAACTTATATCTGTATGAATTGAAGAAGAAAGGCATCATGATCAGACAAGCCTAACAATGTATTCCTTGGGAAAATCAAAAATATGTCTACACCAGATGGTGCATTTGGATGATAATGTCATTTGACAACAATAACAGTGAGAATTCTTTTCCCCACTTTCTTGTGTCATTATTGCCAGTAGCTGGGCAGCAATGCAGCAATGACTTGTCATTATGTGAATAAGTTTGTGATCCCCATTATTTTTGTTTATTGAGAGGTTTGAGTGCATATTACTTCATCATCATCATCGTCATCATTATCATGTATATTACTTGCCCTTCATGAAATATAGGTACCCCAGGATGATACCAGCATTTCTCATCATTAGAACTTTCATCTTTATATGCCTGCAAAAAATAAATACATTTTCAATGCGAAAACCAATCTTTTGCTTTAAAAGTACATAAATGTTTCATACAGAGATCATAATATCAGTAATTTGAAAGCTCTGTTTTTTTGTTTTCTCCAAAATGAATGAATGATGAATGAATGCTTAGTTTGTCTTATGGCTGGTTTTTGTTCATGAGGGTGGTCCCTTATGTGAAATTTTAAAAAAAAAGAAAAAAGAAATGAAACCAGGTCTAGACTGTTAGATGGTAGATTTTACTCACTACAGTGCAAGCATTATTACGGCACATTGTACCAGGTTTAACTTCATCTGTATCATTTTCACTTTCTGTAAACAAATTACAGTAACACAAATATATTAGGGAGCAATAAATTTCTTTTCTAAGAACATGGGCCTGAAGAATCAAGGAGAGGGTTACTAGTTGAAGTTTTATAATACATTAACAGGATTATTGGTGTCATGGCAAGAAAAAATGGAGAAAGAAAGAAAGAAGGAAGGAAGGGAGGAAAGAAGGAAGGGAGGAAGGAAAGAGGGAAGGAAAGAGGGAAGGAAAGAGGGAAGGAAAGAGGGAAGGACAGAAGGAAGGACGGATGGAAGGATGGATGGAAGGAAGGAAGGAAGGAAGTTAAGGAGGGAAGGAAGGAAATAAGGAGGGAAGGAAGAAGCAACAAATGAATGAGCTAAGGAAAAAAAAGAAAGAAGGAAGAATAAAAAAATTAATGGATGGATACAAAGTTGCATGTACCTTCAGAAGTTTTTTGCTGGCTTTCTTCCTTAAGTTTTGCTAAAGCTTGTTTTAAAGACTGTGTTACTGTAGTTTTTAGCTTGATTTTTGGAAGATCATCACTGTTAGAAAAACAAAAACCCTTAATCTGCTGCATTTTACTGTGGACCTATAGCCACTTGGGTAGAGATTTTTAAACAAGTTTTTGACATTTTACTTTTGATCCTTTTGTCCAAGCATTGTATAAAAATGGGAGGTGGAGTTACAGTAATGGCGGGGATATTCATCTGATCCAAAAAAAACTCTAAATGGCAAAATACATGTATTTACAAAAATAATTGTTCTTTTTAGCTATTATACTGAAATTTTGAGTATGAATTCAAGAGAGACTGAAAGAATTAAAACATACTCCCACCAAAAGCTCTAGCAGTGGTTCAAAGGTTCAAAGGGTTTGTTTTGATCACACCTCCAATGTCCTAGGATAACACCCTTAATTCATCATCATCATCACTTTATTTAATTCATCAATATTTTTATTACAAACCTTGGTCTCAGATCTGGCATTCGAAGCTTTTCCATAGGCTGTCTGATCTCAATCACCTGAAGTAATGAATTTCATGTTGATTTTAAATTCCATCCAATTTGAAGAGATATGTCCAAGAAGGCTTAAAGTAAGCAACTTTTGTACAATTATTTTTTTATTAGTTTTCTTTCAAATGGTTTAAATGGTATCATTGGATTTTCCCATGTTAGGTTTAATGCCTGGATATCAAAAAGTCACTTTGGCCAGTTTTATGGACAACCCTTCAATAGCCGACATCCAAGTTACACTTCACTTGCCACATACAAATGATTGTATAAGACCAGGCTACATAAATAAAGCTCAGTCATTCGTAACAAGACAAAAAAGTTTTAGCACATAGCCTTGTTCTGAGTCCTCTGTATGTGGCAGGCGAAGCATATCTTGTAACTGGACTATTGATGTTCTGTGATGCATTTTGTTAATATTGTATAGGTGAGCTAGCACACCTTATTTTTTATTAGTTATCTTTCAAATGGTTTGAATGGTATCATTGGACTTTCCCATGTTAGGTTTAATGCCTGGATATCAAAAAGTCACTTTGGCCGGTTTTATGGACAACCCTTGAATAGCCGACATCCAAGTTACACTTCACTTGCCACATACAAATGTATAAGACCAGGCTACATGCATAAAGCTCAGTCATTTGTAACAAGACAAAAATGTTTTAGCACGTAGCCTTGCTTTGAGTCCTTTGTATGTAGCAGGCGAAGCATACCGTATTTACTCGAATAAGTGCCTCCCCCAAATAAGTGCCTCCCCCAAATAAGTGCCCCCTTTGGCCCCCCCAAAAAAATAAGCGCCTCCCCCGAATAAGCGCCTTGCACCTCGTTATAGTATACTAATACCAGTACTGTTGTAGTAGTATAACATTGATATTATTGATATTAAGAGGAAAACATACTTTGACAGTTGTGGACGCCTTTCCTCCCGCTGAATAAGTGCCTCCCTCGAATAAGCGCCTCCCCCGAATAAGCGCCCCATTTTAGACGTGAAAAATCTAATAAGCGCCAGGGCACTTATTCGAGTAAATACAGTATCTCACAACTGGACTATTGATGTTGTGTGACACATTTTGTTAATATTGTATAGGTGAGCTAGCACACCTCATCTTTTCCTAGTGGCTTTTCTATTGTCTTCTCAGGTTCTACAGGTTTGACATTACTGTGTTTAGACTTTGTACAACCCTAAGAAAACAAAGAGGGAAATAAAACGACTATTGAAGGAGATACATGTATTACAGAGATTACAGATGACAGGGGCGGATCCAGGATTTTGCAAAGGGGGTGTCCCAAATAGGCCTCTTGAGAGATGACATTACATCCAAGATGGCGGCCTGCTAACAATGGAATCTGACATGACGTCATCTCATATGGCGAAAGGGGGATGTCTGATGCACCTATGGACACCCCCCTGGATCCACCCCTGGATGATGTCAAGCATGACTAGAAACTTGGGAATTTGAATGAGGTTTTGACAGCTTTGTATGAAATGCCAAAGCTATGATAAAAACTTCCCATGTGAACCAATATGTTAGAGCTCAATGGCATGTCCAAAACATTATTCTTTCCTGAGATTTTTAGAATTATTGAAGTTTTGATTGAAATTTTGAATGCCCAAAAATTTATTAAAAATTGCCGAGTTCCCGGTCACACTTGATGTTGCACTACTGCAAGCTTCACATACATGTCGTGATAATATTATTTTATTGTTAAATGTAGCTTGACTTTGGCTCAGATCTGCAGAATCCTGACATGACAATCATGACATCATCTACACGCTCATGTGCAAAGCTGTCAGCTGTCATGTCAGTACAGCCCACATGACATGGCTGCTTTCAGGACCCCTGCACTTTCATCATTGCCATAATACGCGTTAAATGCTGTTAAATACTGCTTACAAGCCCTGGGCTTACACTTCAAAACAGGGAATATTGAGGTGGGGTTTATAACTGGAGTAAAAAAAAGTTTTCCAACAAGCCAATCAATAGACTCAGACCTAGCTGTCTATATTTTTGATCTTTTAACATCCTGTACAGTGAATACTACAAGGATTAATAAATATGTATGTATGTAATGTGTGTATGTATTTATGTATGTAAGAATAATAAGTCTGTTACTGTTTTTTGTTTGTTTGTTTGTTTGTTTTTGTTTTAATTTGTTACTAGATAAGAAAGCTTAAATTATAAGTCTGTTACTTTTTTTGTTTTTGTTTGTTTGTTTTTTGTTTTAATTTGTTACTAGATAAGAAAGCTTAAATGATAGGATGTTTTAATGTTCATGCAATGTTGAAAACTTACAGGAATGTTAAGAAATTCTGTAAAGTCTGTCACTTTCTTCTTGCAGCAGGACCAGCCCTGAAATACGTAATTGATATATGGTATCTATATATGGTGGTGAAGTGGATCCAATGGAGAAACATTGTCAAATAGAGTCGTTTTCGGATGAGTGGGAACACTGTACGGTTACGATACGATACGGTTACAGCATGAATTTCGAATGTTTTTATAGACATTAAGGCACTGACACAGTCACGGTACAGTGCGGTAAGTTTCCCACTCATACGAAAACGACTCTAAAGAAACTAGTTCCTGTACACCCTAAATTAGGTTGCTGACAAGTCCAATGTGAGAAGTGCAGGGCCTTCTGATCACGTCAGGTGGCTCATGATCAGATGCCCTTGTGCACTCTTTTTCACTGCCTTGCCAGCTCAAAGCATTTTACTCCTTCACAGTACTGTCTTTCTCTATCCAGCCAATCACCACGCATTTCATATCTCAAATATTTTATAAAGCTGATATAATATACAAAGCACTCATGGATTTCTGAATTTTTTTTCCAAATACCTTGTATGCATCGTGAAAAACTGGAATTCCAGGATGATGATAACAGTCTAAAAACAGAGAAAATAACTTTGTAATGGCTGTGACCTTTTTAGGTGCTCTTTTCATTTCAAGAGCGAGCAAAAACAAGCAGCAACACTTTTGGTCGAAATATTCACCAAATGAGCAAATGATCGAAACATCAAAAGGGAGATAAAAGTTAAAGACAACTATTAGGAAATTAAATCATTAGTGTTATTATCAAACTTTATCAATTCAAAAGTGGAAGAAAAATTTTCCGGCATTTTCAAACTTCAACTCTGATTATGTCGTCGTAAAAAATGAATTTTACCTTCGCTGTTTTCATCTTCTCTGAATTCTTTTCCACATCCTTTGTTGTAACAACGAAGTAACTTACCAGAAGACATGTTTTTACGTTTAAAATTGGATTTTAACAGCTAAAAAATCACGGTTCTTGGCGAGGAAAAAGAACATTCACGTGTTCAAAATGACAAGTAGAGACACCGCTGGACGGTAAGATTGTGGTATTACCCAGGATGCTCTGCGTGAGGAATTCCACAGGAAACCCATAAAAATAGATTTTGACAACTCGTGGATATACAAAGTCGTGCGCACGTGTTGCCTGTTTCTCCTCTGTTTTTCATGAGTTCGCGCGTTTCAAGGTAGGCGTTCTTGGCATTTTATTCTTCAGCAATCAAGCATTCATACGTTTGTTTGTTTGTCTATATTTTTGTTTGTTTGTTTGTTTGTTTGTTGTTTGTTTGTTTTTGAGTGATCTAGCGGTATCCATTGTACTAGCCTGTGGCTACCTAACACTAGAAAATGCTGAAATGTTTAGTTTTAAAGGTCAAATAGGTGTGAAAATTTGAGCATCACTAGATCAATGATGTTCAATTCCGACTGGAACTCGCTAAACAACTCAATAGCTCAGATAGAATGAGAAGTCCGACATACATGGACCAAGTAGTTTGTTTATTGTGCTCAGCAATAACTGAATATATATTCAAGTAGCTATAACACGAAAGACAAAGGGGTGCTTAACGAAACTGCCTCACTCTCGTTCCTAGTCTCCTTTGCTACAATCCTAGCTTCCCATTCTCGTCCCCAGACCCCACTCATGAGGGACGACAACCGAGGAGGGTCTGGGGACGAGAATGTCCTAGCTTCCTAGACTACAATCTCGTTCCCAGATCCACTCCTTTTTACCGCGCTTGCTCGTCGAGCATGCGTAGTGAGAATGATAACGGGCTCTATTGTCTGCAAGAGGATCCCTGTCCCGACACAGCTTGTAAACTGTACATGCCTAGAATTGCCGAATAAGTGCCAAAATTCACAGACATTTCCCGCAAAGAAAACAAGTCAAGCGACAAGTGTCCCGTAAAAACTACATAATTTTTCGAGTGTAAAATTAACCACAACAATAGAATGGGATTTTTAACAGCGCTCTTTGAGACTATCACTCGACAAAACACAATCATTGTCAAGTAGATGTATAACTGCGCGACCTTAACATCGCATGGCCATCGATCGAGCTCATCCCAAATAAAGCCGTTGCCATGCCACGACATGCATGCAGTTGAGAGTAGTGCGCCATTTTTTCTTATTTAATCAAAACTTTAAAAAGCGTGGTACTTTTTTACAGTTTAACAAATTAGTTACAAAATTACGACTTCATTGGCTGCTGCAACCAGTACCATGTTTCTTGCTATTAGCCAATGTATGCATTTCCTAATGAATTATGTATTAATGTATTATCTATTAATTGCATATATTATCGGTCCTTGAATGTTAGCTTGTCTGCAATATTAGCTATCTATCTAGATTAGCCTTATGTTTGTGCAAAATGTCAGTGTGATTTTATCTAATTTAGAAATGAGAGACAAAGAAATGTCTTTTCAGGTTTGTTATGCATGATGTTATCGTCACTCTTAAAACTACAAAGCTGATCATGACATGTCTTTGTTCACGAACAAAAATCACAGGCATCCCACCAAATCAACTCTCTCCCTTTGCTCTCAAAGAAACGCTTCGCAGGCCAATACACTGAAAAGTAACAGAGATTACAACACTGAAACCAAGGCCTAGAATTATAAGTTAAATTGGAGCGTAAATTGAAGGGACAAACTAAGGCCTTGCTCAGATAATGTTTATCCGCCACGTTTTTGGATAACGTGTAGGCCCCCCGCTAAACACCATCAATGGATTTGTCTACAGTCTGAAATTTAGGACAAAGCCTAAAAAAATCACTAGTAAAAACTAACTGAGATTTTACAAACGTTAAGAGTAGTCGTGAGCTGTCAGTACTGATGAGCGTCAGTGAATTCCAATTCGATCCCAATCACAGGAGAAAATGTCACCAGGATTTGTGGACAGCAATATCCGCTCAAAGGTTTGGTCTTTTAGTTCGCTCATCTTAATTAACACTAGATATAATTCAAAGTTTGAATGTTTTAAAAGAAGCAGTGCTGGCGAAGGGTACTGCATGAAAGTTGTTGTTGTGACGAGACTGTTGATGTCAGGATAAGGTGGCTAACATCATCATGAATGGTGAAAGCTAGACGATTTCGGCTGCGTAGCACCTGGCTGGCAGATTCGGCGTCCCTGGACCTCACGATGTCCCTTCGAACTTATAGCAGCAAGAAGAAATCTTATTTGCAAGCTAGTTAGTTGTGAGGTACATATATAACTGAAGTATCAGAAGCGGTCAGAAATGAAAATAAGTATCCCTAAATGTTCCAACGAGTAACTGAGTGATACGGATGGCGGATTTATCGAGTAGAATAACTTTTTTGTGTTCTTATTATTCAATTTCATCCTCACGCAACCAAAGGTCATCACATTGATGAAGACTCAAGTGAGAGTCGAAACCAAAATTACGTCTAAAATTTGTACATTAAAAAAGTCAGACTCGGTTCCGTTTTCGGAAAATGCTAAAACTACTTCAGAATTATGAATAAAACGATACACTGTGAGAAAATCAACAACTTGGAGACAAAGAATTCATGGCTAGGAGTTAGATGAAGTTTTACAGCAATGAAATAAAACTCGGCTGTAGTGACAAAAGCGAGATAAAACGGTGCAAGAATTGAATCACTCTAATGTAATAGAAATCGAATTGGAATTCAGTTCTTCCGGGAATTTCTAGCTTTCAATTAGTTGTAATTTATAGTTATAATGGTCGATTTGTTAACAATGTATTAGTTATAATAGCCGAGAACTAAGGTCTACTTCTATAAATGTATAAGTCTACCAACGTTTTCAAACGGCACTCTAACAATGAATCAACAAAGACGACGGCACTATAGCTTAAGTTGTTCTTTAACTAGAACAAACAATTGTAACTGTTGTTTTTACTCTACTTGATTTAGTTTTGTTTAATAGCTCGCACTCCAGTCTGAGCTTAAGATCTCAGTTAATTTCTAAGTTTGTTCACTTTTTGCTGTCGCGCGCGTTTGCTTTTAATTCGTTAAATTATCGAATATTTAAGGTATTAAGACGGCTATTTCTAGCAAAACCCTAAAGATGGCTGTAATACTGGCCAATTAAGCCAGTTGCACGCCAATGAAATATTAAAACGCAAAGGAAATGTAAAATCAACAGATTAAAATGTCTTCAGTCGTACAGACTTAGCGAAGCATGAAACTGAACTGACTATAGAAGACAACACGACTTTAACATGTCCGCCGTTAATGAAATTGTTACTACTTTATCAGTTGTTGCTGTAAAGTTTCAAGTGGAGGGACACGTACTATAAATATAAATGAGTTGACACGTGGCAATAGTATAAGTAGACAAGGTCTTTCTTTGAAAAGTAAGAAGGCAACATTTGTCTCGATGCTGCAGGTAAGTATCAACTATGAGCTAATTTAAGCTAATTTAGATTTTTTTAAATTGGTATAGCTCAAAATGTGTCAAAAAATTAAGATTGGGTCATCTTTTCAACTGAGGAATTTCCAAGCAACCATTTCTGACTACTATTCAATGCTTTGAACACAAAAGAAACTATATAGCTCTCTACTGCACTCACGGTCAGTTTTCAAAACTTTGGAGCCGAGCTGCACTTTCTCAACCTTTCGCGTCAAAAGTCTTAACTAGTTTTGCAAATGCCTGTGTGTGTATATACATATATGAACGGGGCGTCCTTTTTCTACTAGTCTGTTTGCTGTAGGGGAAAAGCATATTCATTCAGTCAGTAACTCAGCGACTGGAGGAATTAACACAAACACAAGAGTCTCAATTAATAGTGTCTTGGAATTCAACTGACCCAATTCAAATGTATACTTTTCATTCAACAAGATCAATATATACTTTTTCCAATGTATATAATTACAATATTTTGAAAAGAAATACACATTTTCCATTGTAGAAATTGCGTAGCAGACGACTAGTCTGGAAGGCTTTCCAGTTGACCGCTATTTGTGCTAAAAGTGAGAGCTTAGTTACAAAAATAGCTTGTACGTACGTACGTTGAAAACTGATGATATTGGTATGCTATGTAAGAACTTGTATACTAAATATATCCTTCATTAAGTTTTGTTGAATAACAGGAAAGAAAGCAAAAAAATAATAATAATGCCTAAGTAGAATGAGAAGATGGAACTAAAACTATGACAAGAACAAGCTAGAGTTAATTTGTTCTGAACAAGAAATATCAATGAAAAGTAGCAAATATTAAAACTAGTCTGATGTAAAAAGATGTAATAAGGAATGAATGGAAATTAAATGTAAAAAAGAAAAAGTGCTTAACAATAACTAAAACATATTTAAGAAAGTAAAAAGCTTCAACAAGGAAGAAAAGAAGGAGTTTGAAAGCTGGTATATGTTAAGTTCAGTTCGGCAAAAGCTTTGTAAAGATGGCAAAATAGAGTGCATTCCCATTGTGGATTCCGAATAAGACCAAAAGACCGTTTCGCAGTTATATCAGTCTTGCTCAACAACAGCCTCGACTTCACGTAATATATTCTTTGAAGTAATTGCTAACAGCCTGTGAACCTCCCCTCCCCCCCCCCCCAAAAAAAAAAGCACGCGAATGAACCAGGAAGGTTTCCCAGCTCAAAAAGTCTAGATTTAAATGTACAGTATATCCTTATAATAACATAATTTACATGTCAAAAGAAAAGGGTTTGTATCAATGTTCAGTCAATTTAAAGGTGACTAGATCAAATAGAAGGCATGTGCATAGGATGGCATTAAAAAAGTTCCTAAAAACTTTGTGAACTTTTCGTCAATTGCAACAAAACCTTCAGAGACTTTGGCTTTAAAAAATTGATCGACTAAAAAATACGTTTTCATAATTAAACCGTCCAATTTTTGTATTATTCACTGGCCATAAAATTGAATTGTTTTACGAAGCATTTGCACTTCTTTCCACTGCGAAAATACAACTGATTTTTCGCCATCTATTGTCCAAGCTAATCCGGATTGATAAATATAGTAGAAACCGCATCTTTTTTGCTACGTTTAGGTCTTCCGTCGACATTAAAACCTTGTTTTCTTTTGTAAAAGGCGCGAAAATTGAGAGGGAAAATTTAAGGGTTTTCAATTGTAGACGGATTAAAATAGACGGACATATCGGTAGCCCTAGACTGAGGAGGGTCTGGGAACGAGAATGCCCTCTAACAGATAGCCTAAGACCGAGTCATCCTCACCAACAAATAGCACAGGAAACCCACTTCTCAGATAAAACCCCGAAACCGTAGGAAGTAGATTAAGTTTAAGAGGAGATCTTTTTCAATGACGAGCAATAATGGCGAAAAGCGCCAAAAACTAGACCTTCGTACGAGTTTTAATCCAAAATTTCGTTCTGGATTAACACTCAAATCCTTTCTCTACCGGTTAAAAACTGATGTACCAAGATAAAATACCTGTTTAAAACAGATTTTTGAATTGTACCAAGACTTTTTCTTGAAGTTGTGTTGGGATTAAGCTTTTTCAAGCTGAATATAAAAAAACATATAGCAAATGAGCAAATGAATGCCTAAACCTCATTTTCGGACCAGATCATGTATAGTCCCAAATAAGGACAAGATCAGGGAGGTTAATCAAAGCTCCCAAGAGATAATAAATCTCTAGGGAATGTAAATAATTTTAATTTAATTAATTCAATTTTAATGAAATTTTAATTTAAATTTGAGTATAAAAGTGGGTCATCCACTACTGTTAGAACGGAGCTCGCGATTTGTTAAAACGACAAAAACTCAAAAAATATGTGGATTACTCTGAACAATGTCTTTTTGTTCTACTTGTCGCCTGTGGCATTGTTTCCTTCCGACCGTAGTGTATTACTAGCTGATAAAAGTTCGTTTTGTATAATCAAGCCACAAGCACTTAGAAGATTATAGAGAAGCACATGGTAAAAGAATTTCAAATACCTAACGAAGTCAAGTACCTAAGTCAAGTAAAGTTGAATACAACTATATCTGAAAATTAAAGTCAAGTAAGTATCAATAATAGGCCCGCACACCAAATTTTCGCTTTGGATTAACACTTTGATTCAACTTTCATTAGCCAAAACTACTTACAAACAACTTAAACTTTCTGACAGAAATGATTTTAGTTTTGTACAACAGCTGTTCTTCAACTCAGGAGTTTTTGTCGTTCACTCTCGAACTTAATTGAAAAAAATCCCCTCTAAGGTTAACTATGAAAAATTCTATTGCTAGTCGACGTACTATGTGCAGAGTGTTCGCTTGTAAATCGTACGTGACTTGGATTAATTAAAATAAAGATCAAAGTTCACCAGCAATCTCGACCAAACATACAAGTGTCCTGGCGCATTTGAATGGCTTTTACAACAAAAGAATTTCTAACGGAGCCTTTCATTGGTCGACAAACACATTCATTGTTAAGCAGATGGATGACTGCGCAAGTTACCAACGCATGGCCCCGAGTCAATCGATCATGGCTAAGCTAGCGTTTCACGTTTCACGTTTCACTTGCGAAGGTACTATAGACGCGTAAATGATCGTATAAAAGGACTTACGTATTACGTACGGTCAGTTTTACACATTGCACGTTTCAAGGTGTTCATGCTCGTAAGATCCCGCGCAGTCACCGCCCCGTAAAAGCTCGCGGAAGTGCGCTATTTTTTACGCTTAATTTAGGAAAATGAACGAGTAGGTTTATAATGACTTCATACCGCAAAAATCATTTTATATATCAATAATATCCATGAAAACAAATGGTGTAAAAAATACTAGAGTACTGTCTTGTTTAGCGATCGCAAGAAAAACTTAGCAAGTTGTTTTCTCTGGCTTTAATTTTTTTTTGGATTTCAGCAAAGTCAATTTCTTTTCTAAGTAAGTAAAAACTAGCTGGACTTTCTCCTCTTCTTTCAAATTTCTAATCTCATTAACAGTTATTATGTAAAACGTTTGCTTGCGTGGAGTGGTGTTTCAGACGCGAGGAGAGCATTCGCAAGTCAAAACCTGCATTGACTTGCATTCTATCTATCTCAATCGGCACGGTTCAAACTCTTAACTTTTAGCCATTTTTTCATCATTTATAATTTTTCAAGCTCTCAATAGTTTTGATGAATGTGATTAATGTGGAGAAGGACAAAATTGAAACCCATAAAGCGTTCATATATAAGTAAGTTACGTATGTCTTACTGCTACCACAAAGCCGTAGCGTGATTTACGTACAGGTGTGACTTCAATCATAGTTAATTATGCTTCAATAAAACTGTTACACGTGTACTTTACAAGTGTAGTTATTGTTCTTGACAGCTAAAACAATAACTAAACTTGAAGATTACAAGTGCAAACGTTTAATTGAAGTCATGCACCCCAGGATTTACAAGTACACGCAAGTTACATGTTACAAAATATAAAAATAGGTACTAGCGTTCGACTTACGGATAACGTAGTCGCTCAGTAACGCCAAGCCGTAGTGTATTTTACGTACAGGATTTACGCGGAGTACTCGTAAGTTACATATGTTTAATTTTGCTTGAACGGGTGTAAAATGGTGTAAGATATTGTCAATGACTTACGAGCTACTTACGGGGGTTTACGTAAGTTTACGCACGCACGTAAGTGTTTACTTACGAGTGTTTACGTACATTTACGCAAGCTTTGTGAAAGGGACACCCCTCCATTTTACAAAGTGTGCGTAACGTAGCTCGTAAATCCAAAATCGCGTTCTGTTTTTCCGAGATTTTAAAACTACTTCATTCATTTGCAAAATCCAGGAAGTCTTATGCTAGGATGCTAGGGTGACTATGTAAAATATTATATTTATCAATAAATGGCATTCAAAATCGATTTTATCATGTCAAAAATAATAAAAATGCAAAAATTTCAACGACAACGCGCTTAAACAGACGAATATATAAATTTTTGAAGCTAAATATTTATGAGGAACCTTTGAAAGGAAATGTGCGTAAACACGATGATGAAGCTAACAACACATGTGGTACGTTGTCCCCTTTCATTTCTTTGTAAAAATGCTGACTTGACCTTCGAGATAACTCTTTTGCTTTTAGTAGTCTCCAGGGGAACAGATAACAAAATCCCTGCTACCAGGGACAACTCGCCTTCATCAAAACAGCCCCCTAGAGGAAATGAAAAAAGTTTTTTTAGCAACAAATCATCATGCATGCATCATTCCCCAACGGCTATATGAGAAATTAGTTCATAAGAAATATTTCTAGATAGTTTGATCACTTTTAGATAAATATCAAAGAAGTTATGCGCGGTCAAAAATAGAGATTTTTGCTATGTATTTTCGACTGGAAGCCTTGGTGGCCTCATTTTGGTGCACTTTATCAAAATCTCAAAGTCTCTTCATCTTGTCAAGGAGTTTATGACTTCATTTATAAACTCGTACAAAATTATCTAAACTAACCTTCATAATTTCAAAGAGTCGTCCAGAAATATATTTATTTTTCAGCAATTATGCTAATTAGCAGCACCTATTATGAAAGCAATTTCATGTGCTGGTCAACAATTTTCTTTTAGCCAATCAAAACTTTGAGAAACAACACGGCACTGTCTTTTCACAGTTATGCAAAAACTGCTATTTGGAACTATACCAAAAAGATATAGCTTCCTTAAAAATATATCAAGGAACCGTAGCAAAGCAGTTGGTGAGTCCGGAACTCGGGTATTTCAAAGCCCTACTCTCTATCTCACTAACCGAGCTGCCAAACAATGAGAAACGTGCGAAACCATTAGCCACTGAAATCACTTCCAAACTAGATATTGTTAGCCAAACTTGCCAAAGGGCACTTAGAAATGAGACCAAACTATGGAGATTTATTATTAATTCCGATTGCCATTCATTATTTTCCTCTTTTGACCATGAAATATCTCGTATCTTTGGGAGTAATTTCGTAAATGTATCAAAAAACTAGCCAATCTCGCTACCTTTTAGTTTTGTGACGTATACTTTATTTGAAAGTGATTATGAAACTCTAGAGGCGCTAATTAAAAAGACAATAGGCATTTGAAAGAGGACTACTTGATGTTTAGTTTCTATATGTCAAAAATACGGAAAATGTCATAAACGAACAACAGTATTGTTTTAATAAAACTTTAATTCCCCACTTTCGCTTTTTGGCATCGGAAATAAGTTTCCAGAAATTGATTCCGAAGATGTTCAGAGTTGTAATATTTCTGAGGTCATTTGTTAAAATTAACATCTTTTGGAGAGGAAGATTGAAACAAAAGTGCATAAAAGAATTATTGTTTCAAATTTGATCTGTAAGTTCCAATCCTATCTAAGGAACATTAGATTATTTTTTAGCTGGGGGAGGGAGTGTGGGGAGTTGAATTAGAGGGGTATACCTAAGTCATAAATGTAGAAATTACTTCTCACATAACAACTTGAGACTGGAACTACTTCAAAGGACTTGTTGTTGCATATCTTAGCATTTCACAGTCACGAGAAACCACCACTAGACTTCGCGCTAATTATCTCGCAACATAATTACACCTCACACTGCAGTTTGATTGGCTGGCTCCTGGCAAACGTTATATTTGTGTTTGTATCATGATTTGAATCATTCAATATTTAATGAGTTCTTGCATGAGGCTGTCTGGTGAGACGCAATGGGTGTCCTGAATACATGTCTGGGTTAGACACGCACTGTCAGTTTCAGCCAGTAGTCTTCTCCGTCAAACCAAACTTTCTTCAACTCTCAATGGAG
Source organism: Telmatactis stephensoni (assembly GCA_029948255.1). Taxonomy (NCBI): domain Eukaryota; kingdom Metazoa; phylum Cnidaria; class Anthozoa; order Actiniaria; family Isophelliidae; genus Telmatactis; species Telmatactis stephensoni. The sequence goes on along the minus strand of JALIZF010001928.1, from coordinate 515,035 downwards.
CATCTAGATGGAAACTTTGCTACACCAAAGAGGGTTTTGCTTTGAAGAACTTACGTGAAGAAATCTTCAATATAAGGTTGGGATTGACTGACTTAGTAATCGACATTGTCTACTATTTCAATATCGTAGTCTGTTGTTGCTTCGTGTTGTATAGCTAAGTTTCGACATTTCGGAATTTAAACAAAGTTTTTCTCGATCAGTTGTACTCACAATAATAGATTAACGGAACTACATCAAATCTACGACAAAAAAGAGCTCATTATCGACGAAAAACATTACCTTATACAACACCGTATGTTGTCGCAACAAATGTTCTGCTTCAAGAATTTAGCGTGCTTGTTTGTACTTAATAATCTCGCTCACAAGTGTGGCGACAGAGACATCTATTTTGTGAAATTACACAAACAAGAAAAAAATCCTACTAGATGTTGTCATGTTTTTGGCATTCTAGCCCAGAAAGTGACAGTTACAGCTTCTTTCGTGTTGTTTGCTTGCAACCAACTGTGCGGAACGCGTTCACCGCTCAGATATATTTCTTTGGATATATAAAAAAGAGGTCAAAAATTACACTTGTTACAGGCTAAAAATGAACACTAAAGACTCTAAAATCCTTACCATGTACAAGCAGTTAGTTCTCTTATGAAATAGTCTGCAAAAACGAAACTTTTATCATGGTCTATTCCAAAGATATTCATTTCGTTTTGAAAATTGTCAACCTTCATTTTTTTACACTCACTTTCGTGTTCCTCAAGTTATAAACACACATTTCAGAGAATTAGCTTCAAAATAAATATGTTTGTTATATAACCAAGATATCTACAATTAGCATTCTTCCCAGACGAAAATAAAAACAATATATTTTGTTACACTTGAATGCAAGGTAACCCGAGGGAGCTACTTGGTAGCCAATAAGGAAACGACTTCCCAAGACCCCTAAGTTTCAAGTCTCAGAATCATTAAATTAGCTAGATATAAATGCATAAAAACAAATTGCCAAGTCAAAGAAATTAATCTGTTTTTAGAGTATTTCTGGCCCATGCTTCTAAATGGAGTACTTTTTACGTTGTGTTTTGGGTTACTCTACTAGGATTCTCATCTCGTGCTAGATTATGAATACATTACTAGACACTTACCAGAAATTAGTTTTCAATTGGCTTTCCAAAAACCAGCCAAGAAGAACTAAGATATAAACAACTATATTTTAACTTTCTATTTTGTGGCACAAATAGTGTACTAAACAGCAATTTTTATTGGTCGTCGATTGCCCATTAAGCTAGTGGACAGCTAACCTCTTCTTACAGAAATTCTTGTTGCTTTCATCAGTTAGTCGGTGACTTTAAATACATATATAAAAAAAACTAACTTCCGCTAGAAATTGTTTAGAACTCTTTGATAAAGGTATTTGTTCACTGTTATTTTTTAGCTGTTGTATTTAATTGTTGCATTTTTTGCAGCTATAAACTCAAAATTTAAAGTAAAGTCATGTCATTTTTTTTTCAAAGCTAGTTTATTCAAACATTCGTACCGCCTTCTCCTAAAATGGACAAAAAAGATGAATTTTCTTTCTCCGAGAGAAAATTCGTTTACCACTAACTCAAACATTTTGTTGGTTGACGAAATTATAGTATTCAAGATGGCTTCCGCAGCCAAGCAACAATGAGAAACTACACCGCCACTTCCTTACTCTCTTACTGAATTTGACCCTGTTTATCTAACCGCCCTATTCAAAAGCGGGTTATACTCTATATCAAATCCGCACAAATTTATATAATCCCCAATCTTAGCTATATGGCTTTATTTATTACTCGTACAATGGGTTATTTTAGCAATTCATTCTTATTTGTTAGTTTTACTGGTTTTGATCGACCTGCTAACAGTTGAATGGAAACTTAAAGCCACACGTTACATTAATTTCATCTCATCCATAAATAATATTGTTCACTGCAGCAGTCATAAAACTAGGAAAAACCAACGTTAGATTGATCACTACAGAGCTGTTTTTATTTTGTTAATGGCCAATACTTTTCCGATATAGATATCCGGGTATTACAGAATAAAGAGACTGTAGCTAGAAAAAATATTTTTAACGTTTCGTGTTCAACTTGTCCATCGGTAGACAAAGAAGTTTCGTGCAAGGTATATAACTACTGTACCAGTTAGGGTACCTGTACAAGCTATTATCGATTCCACTAAAACATCATCGGGTAATCTGTTTTTATAGAATTGTGATTGATCTGCAATTCAGCTACCTTTTTTGAAAAATAAAAATAAAAAATAAGAAATAATAATAATAACAAAACAAGTCAAGTCACTTCTCAGAGGATCCTTGAATCGAATTCGATTTCAGTTCTCAGATGGATTACTGCTAGTTAGATTCTTAACTGGATCACTTCAATGCTGGCAGGCAAAACATGGGACCTTAGACACGAGAAAAAGAAAATCAAACAAATGCAAAACATCAAGTGAAAGTCTGTGCCAAAGTGTATTTCCCATACACAACTTGAAAGTATGTTTCTATTTGTCTGAGAGATTGATTAAGTTTTGTTGGTAACAGTTTCTAAAGGATATGCTTACAAAATTGAAACTTAACCATTATTCCACGCACTTTGTTTTCTTTGCCTGCAAAGCTAAACTCGATCGTGGCTGCAATTTGACAAAACTAATCAAACTCCTCAAAGTTTCATGCAAACTCACAGTCAAGAGAAACTTGTTTATGTCTTCTTAATTGTCTTCAATGTTTCCAATTTTGAAAATGTTATTTTTCGTCCCAATTTTCAAGAGGCACCCTACCACTGCCAGCTGAGTTCAAGCTGAAATCATACTGGATTTGAATGGCAAAATTTTCTAAATTCTTCAGGCCCTTGTTTTATTGTGAAGCTTACTCCCAAAAGTCACCTTAAGTCGCACAAAGTCGCCTTAAATCGCACAAAGTCGCCTTAAGTTGCCCAAAGTTAATTACGGCGACTTTAAGCTCCGGAGTAAAGATTTGTTTTGGCACTTGTTTCTCAGTGACTTTGTCTGACTTCTCAGCACTTTGAAAAGTTTCTAGACGATATCCTCTAGTCCGTAAATTGTTGTAGCCCAAGCAGCAATTAACTTCCATAACACCACGACTTGTTTGAAAAGGTTTCCCTGCAGTTTTATGAGACAAAGGAGAATCATTTCCAAATCCTCAGGCGGTCTGCTCTCTCACAACTAATGACCCAACTAGTTATAAGCAAGTCTAGACTTGAGTCTTTAATTAGTTCTAATGCCAGCTTGCGCGCGTGAGAAAGTCCCTCTTTTCATCGCTACATCACATCATCTTTCTTAAAAACACTGAAGCAATTAAGCTATCCAAGAGGTCGTAAATCTCATATTTCGAGCTGGAATGAATCAAAAAGTATACCATCTCCAAAACCAGGCTTGATTACGTGAGGTAATAATATTCTTTCCATTATTTATATTACATTTTGTCGCTTTTGTGGGGAAGCTAAAAGTTTTGAAGGTTCCATGTGTATCCAGTGTTACGCTTCTACGAAAAGTTCTCCAAACGAACAAATAATAACCCAAAACCGTTCCAATGTAGAAAACTCAAAACAATCTAAGTATTACTAGAGTAACTGAGCGAGGAAAGTTCGAAAACTGTAGTATATTTCTCGATATTCAAAGGAAGACACGCAAAACGTGCATCATTTAAGTGTTTTAAGAGTGAACTTCAGCATTCTATTCAATGTATCGAAAACAGGTTAGGGTTTTTCAACGAGTAGTGGCTCATTTAACTGGCTCACCCTTCTCTCATGCAAAAGAGACAGATTGAACAGATGCCCTGGAGTTGCAGGCGGAGAAAAGAGAACAAAAACATTTTGAACATTCAAATACACCATTTCAACAACGTTTTCATTAAAAGAAAATGTATGCGCTGCTAAGAAATTTCTGTAACTTTGCAGTGTGATGGAGTTAGACAAATGCTGTATCATGTTGATAGAAAATTTATCTGAATTTATATAAATTTATATCGACATTTTGGTATCCATAACAATAAAAAAAGTTCGTTTCATTTTAAGTTGATCCGAATAACTAAAGCATAACGTGTCATCTCAGACTTCAAATCCGACTTAATATTTTCGTTTTTGATGCATTATATCTTCTATAAGTCCTGTTAACCGCATTTTTTGCTTGTATGATTTTGAGAATACAAAGTATGAAAAAAATGTCAAAATTTTGCCAGTTTTCAAAACAAAGTCATGAAGCAAAGCGGAACGTCTTGCGAACGTTAGCGTTGCCATGGTAATCATAAAATTTCTCTAAATCTCACTTTCTGCACCCAATTTCAAATTTGCTCCAGAATTACCAATAATTGGCCTGCTCTAAGCCAATCAGAATCAGCATATGCTTTTAGTCGAGTGATTAATCGATATGGTTATCAACTGTTGTTGTTGTTAATGTTGAACAAACGTGTCATCTTTGTCTTGAGAATGAAAGATGGGGGCTAAAGAGCAACGGATTTAGGGTTGGCTGGATTGACGAGACGGCTTTGTTTGATAGCTCAAGCAAATAGAAGTGTAGGAATTGATATTGGATTGATAAATAAACAATCAAATAAGTGAATTTAAAAGGATGAATGATTAAAAGGATGGATGGATGGGTGGATTAATGAATGAATGAATGAATGGATACATGAATGACTAAATGAGTGAATGAATGAATGAATGAATAAATGAATGAATGAATGAATGGATGGATGGAAGATGGATGGATGAATGGATGAATGAATGAATAAATGAATGGACGGATGGAAGATGGATGGATGAATGAATGAACGAATGAATGAATGAATAGATAACTAATAATAACAAACTTTATTTAAACATGGTATCTCTATCAACATACAAGTTCACCAAAAAACTCCCGCTAGTCTTCCTAGAGGCCGTAAAAATACTTTAGAACATAAACATCGTATAACTTACAAAGAAATGTTTAAAAACAGTCCTCCTTAGGGTAAATCAACTCAAAATGCATAATATTTTATTAATTTCATTAAAACTCCCTAAGGTTGCTCCCCTTTGAGAGATTGAGTTTGGTAATGAACTCCACAGCATCCTATGGTATACCCAGGATATATTATTCTGACGCTTGCTTCAGAAAAAAACCCTTTTGGGAACGTTGTCTGTAAGAAATCGTTCCATAAGTAAAGTTTTCTCTCACTTCTCGACCTGATCAGATCGACCTGATCAGATCGACCAATCAGCATTTTGTATATATAGACAAATTACAATAACCATTGAAATGACGTCATAATGAGCTTTGACTTCTGGAACAAGCTACTTGACAGACAACGTTCTAAGGGTTTTTCAGTTGGCGGGGGAGCAAGAAACAATCCAGCGACAGAATAAACTCTTAGGCCACGTCCACATGTATGAGTTTACGTTTGTAAACGCATAAAAGTATTTGCATCCCGACACGAAAACCATGACCGTTTACAGCGGTATCACACGAACAACTTGATGCTAGTAAACGTATACATTTCTATGCGGTTAGACTCGTCCTCACGTAAACGCTTCAACTCGCGAAAACACTGTTAAACGCTATACTGAGCAAGTATTGAATGATATTGTGACGTCCACACGTAAACGCTTTTTAGTCGTTTTCAAATTTATGCACTTTGGAGAGCGTTTTCGAAAATATGCGTTTACGGTGAGCATTTCAGGCGTTTTCGTGTGGACGGAAGGCCTAAACGCATAAAATGTATGCGTTTACAAACGTAAATGCATACGTGTGGACGGCGGGGTCTTAGGTTTCCGAGGATGTGCGTATGTTTATATGAAGTGCATGCTCGCTTCTTACTTTTGGGATGTGAAGGTTTTTGTTTGAGTTACGAAGTTGATATTGATTTAAACCAACAAGCTATTTACAATTTTGAGATCATCAGTGCATGCTTTTTGTTCTAATCTAGTATTACGCAGTTGTTTCGAGTTTAGATCTTGGAAGGCAATGTGTGTGTGTGCTAACTAGCCTCGCAATATGGTGCATTGTTATTATTCTGGTAGCACGCCGGATTTTGTAAGTTTGGAAGTCTGTAGATTTTTGACCGGCGGATCTCAACCCAAACTAAACTACAATAGTTAAAGTAAGGAACAATATTGAACTGTAAACTTTAAGCAGCTAACTAGACAAATCGATTTCAAAAAGGTTTGATTTTCTTTCAAACACTGAGAGGTTTTAGTAATGTGTTCAAAGTGCGATCCCCAATTCAGGTTTTCGCCGACATGAACTCAGAGAAATTTAACAGTTAAGTTTGGGCTCTTTTTAGCAATTCTGGAGTCTATGTCTTGGGCTGATTGACATGAATGAATGGATGAATGGAGGAATGGATGAATGGAGGAACGGAGGAATGGATGAATGGATGGATGGATGAAGACTGATCCTTGATTCATGATAGATTAACGGTTAATTAGTTCAAAGCCGAGGGGTACGCATTGCATACATGGCTAACATATGGTCGATTATCAATGATCACAATCCTTTGTATATTTTCCCAGGTAAATCCCAGCAGTCTTCTATGCACCCACAAGCCATCCCTCAGTATATCTTGGCTCGGCTATGGATACAGCAAGCAGCACTAGCCTGGATAGACACAAACCAATGGACCAGCCCATATCATCGAGTGCACCAGCCCATTAGTCACACCATTTATCCAAGCCTTAATTTAATGTACAATTCCAAGAGCAACAGTCCGGAAAGATCAACATTTATTACAGAAAATGTTCACGATAATCCAGTGCACAGCAGCACAGGGTCGTACATTCGTCGAAGGAGAGGTCGTCCTCGAAAGCACTGGCCTACAAGGCCCCGATCACTACGAGGTGACAAAGAGAAAACAGGACATGCCCCCGCTAACTTTCGTCGATCGAAGAAGACAAAGCGATCCCTTGAAACCAGTTGCCATGCCAATTCATCTCAATCAAGAACACTGTTCTACAAATAAAGGTGACTTTAAATGTTCCGATTTGATAAAGGAAATAGCTTATAAGCATAGTCACATGAGTGATCACGTGGACACTCCAGGAGGTGACGTATATGGATGTTTGGAGTGTCGCCATGGAGATGACACGCGTGGTTCTTATAGTAGAAAATGTAGAGAAAATGGCATTCGGCATTTTCATGGTCGTGATGAGCTGTATCCTGTGCCATATCATCCCGCAAGGTTTGCGATAGAACGGGTCCATGACTGTCAGCCGTCACAGATACGAGAGCTGCAACTCCCTATATTCCGATTCTCGTGCGCTGCACGAAGCTGAAGTCAGTCCAGTCATTGTAGAGTGTTTTAGCCTTGCTAGTGACCAAGTTGAGCCCAAGGTTTCTCCTGAGCGAACAAGTTATCCCAACATTTCTTGTGAAATCAGTTCATCCAAGAACCATGCAAGTTGCTGTAAGGGTTGTCGAGCGGCAACATACAGCCAAAACTACCATAAGCCCAAAACATGCAATCATCTGGACAGAAACTGCATGGTATGCCACCAACTTGCAACCGAAAGAATAACGCAGGCGTGCTGTAATCCAGCCAATGAGCACAAAGCTTGTCCTTGCGCACGTGATCAACAAACCCGTGTAATACCGGTTTTGCCGGTTATGCCAGGTTTGGAAAAACCCCAAATGCGAACAACTGAGATTAACAATCCAGTAGAAAGACAGGACGAGAAGACATGCAAGTCAAAGCCGACTAGGAAGAGGGTTGAGGAAATCTCGAAGTCTGGAGCAGTGGTTGAAAACGGAACAATAGATAAAGATTATTATGAGATTTATCACTCTAAATATTACAAGAAAAACCCAAGATGGGAAGAATACTACGAAGAAATCACGACGTCCTCTGAAAGAAAGGATACGTTTGACTCCGTTGAAGACAGCCCTCCGTGCTGCAAAGGAGATGCACCAAGACAAACAAATGAAGGAACGGATACTAATGAACACTGTATTACCAATTCTGTTATCAGTAGCAGCAACGACGAGAGAAAAGCTTCAGAAAGCAACGAGAAAAGCTTTAGAGGGGTCATGACCCCAGACAGTACAAGTGATGTCCCAACATTCCATCAAGAAGAAGTTCCTCACGAGAACAGCTACGAAATGGCGCATAATGACGATGCTTCATACAGCCCTGAAAACCTTGCGGAATTCGTTGAAGACAACCTGGAGAAAAACTGGAAAGCATCTTACCAAGACATTTTTCAAGAGCAATATGACGCTAATTCAAGTTCTAAAGGCCACACCTGTGCCCACTGTGGAAGGATTTTCACACACCTTTCAAGCCTAAACAACCACATCCGAACTCACACAGGGCAAAAGCCATTTAGATGTAGGTACTGTGGAAAACGTTTCGCCCAATCAGGAGTCTTAACGGCCCACCTTAGGACCCATACTGGGGATAGACCCTTTGAGTGTACCTTCTGCAAGAAGCGATTCGCTCAGACGACGACCTTGGCCAACCATGTTCGTACTCACACAGGTCAAAAGCCATTCACTTGCAAATACTGTAAGAGAAAATTCGCGCAGTCTTCGACTAGGAATAAACATGAACTTTCTCACACAAAGGAGAAGCCTTACAGCTGTAAGTTTTGTGGAAGGAGTTTTGGGACAGAGTGCTACGGTAACAAGACACATGAGAATCCATATGAGGCAAGATACTTATTTGTGTGTTCATTGCGGGAAGGAGTTTCCATACCTACATGCCTTGGATAAACATTTAGACTCACACAATCGTTAGTAGTTTTGGGACTTTATCTGGACTTACTGTCATGGAAATGGCTTCACTTTACAGTTCATAGACATAAACCAGGAGTTTGATCCACCACCTGTAAGTTGCAGCAGAAATCATTACTCCTTTATATTAGTTTTTAGAAAAGCATCGAGGGGAGGGGAGGGGAGGGGAGAAAGATAAAATTTCTATAAACTCCTGCACTGAAAATGGAAAATGTTAAAACTATAGTAACTTTACGAGCCTTGGATTTTTCATTCAAAATCGATTTACGAAAACTGGGAAATCTGACTCCCCCAATAAATAGCGCCATTCACTTTGACTGTAGTCTTACACGCAGGCGCAGTTGGTGTCGTCACACAACGCTTTGCGTGACGACACAAACTGCGCCTGCGCAGAAGACTACTTTGGCAAACACATAAAAGGACTTCTAAATGCACACCGAATGGACCAAAATGGAAAAATGTCCGCGAATTTGGTTGTGCTGAAGTGACACATGACACATTTTTTCAAATTTGAAAATCACTATTCTTTTTAGAGAGCACAGTGGAAATGTTTTCCTATTTTCTGATTTGACTCCATATTTTCATGATATATAAGTTTCAAAAATGCAACCTGGAAATGAGATGACCTAATTTAAGGAATTTAATTTGCACTAACTTCTTGTGGTTTTTACAACAAGTGTTCTTCGATAAGATAACTTTTTTTGGCTAAACTCCAGGTTCAGTTACCTATGAAAATGATCTTCAAATGGAAAATTTCAGTATTTTTGATTGTCTCGTTTTAATATTTTGAATGATGCCTTATTGTACATCATCTCATTTGTATTTTAAGATTTGAAACATGTAGATCTTGGAAAATATGTAGTCAAATTTGTGAAAAATTCTGAAACTATTTTATCCCGCACCATAGAAAATACAGCCAATTGTGACAATGCCTCATTGAATATCGCTCAATATACAGCGGCTTTCCTACTTTCTGATTGGCTGTATTTTCTATGGTGTGGACCTTACAGACTTACACATAAGCGACCGTTTTTATATTGCTTTTATAAAATACTTTCCTCAATTAATTCTCTGATATAACTTTCAGATATTTTATGATGTAGTAAAAACACACATAAAAGAACCGTCAACCTCGTTCCCAGGTCCTTTTTCCTTCGCTTGGGAATTGGACGGGAAAAGACCTGGGAACGAGGTTGAAGAAGCGTGATTTTCTGAGACTGGCTTTTCAGAATGGAGGTTCGTAATTCTGTTTCTTTTATGCGAGTTTTTACCTGTATGTCAAAATGATGCACCTGATTCAAATTTGTTATAAAAAGCTACTTTAAATACTTAACTTTGAAATAATTTGGAAATTCATACATTATTCTACATAGTAGAGTAGAAGCACTAAAATCGTGCAATGTTTTGCACTACTATTTAGTACTAAATAGCACTTCTTAAACAATAGAAAATCGTAGAATTAGCACTATTTAGTACTTATTTATGTTGTACATTTTTAGTGTTTGAACTCTTAAAGTAATTGTTCACTTTTCTATGCATATTCGATATGGAATTTTAGACTAATTTCTATGCACCTTCGTTACGAAATTTTTGACTAATTGTATTGCGAGCGGACTAATTGACTCTAGTCTCTACGAAGTCACGGTGTTTGTCGTCACGTAACGCTAAGAGCATTGCGTGACGACACAACCTGTTGCTGCATAGGACACTAAATTGACTCTCGCTTTAAAAAATTAAAACCATTCAATTATGGAAGAAAAAAATCAAAATTATTGAGTTAAAATTTAGACATTTTAATACGAACTTTCGATATAACTATCCTACATTATTCTATAAAGTTCTGTGAAAAGGTCCATCCCGGCCCGGCCGCATCTAAAGTTTTGCTTGGTTGGACAAAATCGTATTCCAATCAATACTGTACACATTATACTTATTTCTTAAAAGGTTGTCCGTAGTTACATTGCTGCATTCCAATACTGAAATACACTGTGGATTCAAAATTGCATATTATTTTTCAAACCTAAAAGTGTTGAAAAAAAGACCGACTGCTCACGAGCCAAAGCTCTGGGATTCAGTTTTCGACCAGAAGAAAAGAGAGAATGAATTAATAATATTACAGTCTCGTGTTGCCTAATTGCACATTGATCATTATGCATTTTGGCCTTCGAATGCACTCTGCAACAAAATCAAGGACAACCTATACTTTTGGAAATAAGCTCACTCGCCCGCAGAGTAAACGCTCGTTTGAGCGTTCACTCGGCGGTCGATCTGTCTGCCTTTTGTGATGCCGAGTAATAGGTATATACTCAATACAAAGAGAGTTAGAATAAATTTATATCCTAGATTTGGAATTTACAATGATTCATATGTGTGTGAACACCAAGTGTTTAGTTTTTTAAAACTTATTCCTAACTTAATTCTTCGTCGTGAAGTAAAATTAACGAGAAAATCAAACTCGTTGTAAAAACGTAAAATCTTTTTGCATTAGATCAGGAGCCCAAGAATGGGCTTGTTTAGATTTGTAGATAGATAGATAGATATAATTTTAGAAACTTTATTATTCACAAAATCCTATCAGCTGAAGCTGGTTGCCATAGAAGATGAATTTTGATTTTTACATGCAGCGAAAATCATTACATCTCGACTGTACTTTTTAAACTTCGGTTAGAATTTCGCCTTTTCTGATCCTTCAATCATCCTTGAGGGTGGAGCTTATTTTAAACCAACCAATGATCGAACGCCGGACTTCACATAAGCTCCGCCCCTAGAGATGATAGACGGATCAGAAGAGACAAAAAAAACCCAAAGCTGGAAAAAATTCGGGTCGAAATGCAACAATTTTCGCTGGAAAATATATCTGGTTAATTAATACGGTTAAGATAAATACAACTTGGGAATCAGTTGGGATTTGGGCTTCGTACATCTTCTCATTTGTTTCTAGCTCTTCACAAACTCTACCTAGCCTTCGTGAAGAGTTTTTCAATGACCCTGCTCTAGCTCTGGGCAAAAGAAAAATTCAAAACCTCCTAGACTTCGCGACTTTAATAAATAGTTGACAGTTTGGCTGTCTGAGTTCGCATGGTTTTGAAAACTGCAGTAAGGTAGAGCAAGCGCGAAGACGACGAAGCAAGACTCCATTTTCGCGCCAAATTCTTGACGAGTCCGTCGCGCGCGTTCGCACTTAGAACCGGTTTTGCAACAGGTTTTTATGGTCATATAGACAATAATTTTTATATCCACAGAAAATGTCGAGGGCTAGTATGGGTTCTTTTACTCTTACTTCGTGGAGAGAATAAAAAAAGTAACTTCTAGGATACCGTTTCATAATTTTTCAAAATCAAAATCACCATATATAAAATAGATCTTCTAGTTTTGTATATTAATTAGTTTTAGCCTATAGATTTATATGTTTTATAGTATTTAGAATATAGTTTTTTAGGCAGAACATTTAGTAAATATTAGTAGACAAGCAATTCAAATGTCACTAGCAACATTATCTTTAATAAACAATGTTTCATACCTGCATTAATTCTTCTTAACATTTAAAATTGTGATTTACAAGGATTTATATTACCTAAAAATATGACCCCAACAAAATGCACTGATTCCACTTCAAGTTCCCTTTTGCGGCTTAAGTCTCGATTGTTCGGAGGACTTATCGGTCATTTTACGGTGCTTTTTCCACAGGCTTTTCTTTTAGAATTTGTAGCAAGAAAAATTGCAGCGTCTATCGTCACTCTGCAACAGGCAATATTCAACGTATTGCAGACAGAGAAAAGTTCACACTTTTGAACATTCTGTGACAAATTTTTTGTTGAGCGAGATCGTTGCAGGCGTTGTTGCAAGACAGGACACACTCGGCAAATTCGCTCTCGCAACAAAATCTCTAAACTTGCATTAATACCAGCGCGAAAAAAATGCAACAATGCCACTTTCCTGTAATATTTTACAACTAGGCATAGTTGAGTCCCCTTTGTTCTCAACTAAAAAATCCCGTAAGCACGTAGTGTAGAGACGATCAATTTACATACGGACATCTGGACCCTTTGTTCTCAACTAAAAAATCCCGCAAGCACGTAGTGTAGAGACGGTCAATTTACGTACGGACATCTGGACCCTTTGTTCTCAACTAAAAAATCCCGCAAGCACGTAGTGTAGAGACGATCAATTTACGTACGGACATCTGGACCCTTTGTTCTCAACTAAAAAATCCCGCAAGCACGTAGTGTAGAGACGGTCAATTTACGTACGGACATCTGGAACCACTTCCTACACGTAATCGCGAATCTTGAGGACAAGACAACAGAGATGCATGAGACTTGGGGAGAGGGAGGGGTGGAAAGGATGATTTTTTCCCGCCGCATTAGAATCTAATAAAAGGTTCCCTAACCAGGTATGATAGGTACAATACACCACTTCCTGCGTGTAATAATTAGGACAAGACCATAAAACTGTGTGGATAAAAACGTTCCAGATCTGAGGAGAGAGTTTGGGGGCATCTTTCTTTCTCGTTCAATTGGAAATGAATAGATTCCCTAACTATATACTATGCGCCCAAATGCCACTAACTATAAATTGCCAAACTTTCACCATCTTGATTCTTTGATCTTTTCTTCTTCTTCTTCGTGGTATTTTCATCAGTGTCCTTGCTTGTCCTTTTAAGTTCTTTGGTTGGTTTAATTGGTTCAATGATTGTTCCCATCTGACTTCGCACACGGGGTTTAGTGAGTTGTTTGACGGTCGTTGCAGTGTTCCAGTGTTTGCCTACAGGGTTTCGTATGCTCTTTTCAAACTGACTGACGCTCGTGTAAGGGTGAGGGATGTTTTTAACCTGATAAAAGACAGTTGTGCAACAGAATTACACGGTTTTAATCAACTATAAACAAAGCGCCGGTAAAACAAACGAACAAATAAACAAACAAACAAACAAACGGACAGACAGACAGACAGACAGACAAACAAACAAATGAACGAACGAACGAACGAACGAACAAACAAACAAAAAGACAAACAAAACTATAGCAGAAATACTGAACCACTAAAAGCATTTAGGATGAAAACTACTAAATAGTGTAATTTTATGCTATTCTATATAGTTTAATTAGCAGGCTGGCCTGGCTCGGTTTGCCAAAATCCTGACTCGTCTGTAAAACACACAAACTTTGTGAAAAATTACATGGGAAATGGACAGGGTTGAGCCAGCCTGCTTAACTAGTAAGAAGTGGCTAGTCAGATAACGTCAGGTATTATCTGGGTTCCCTGTGTTGAACTAACCTGCATCTTAACAAACTTCTTATTGACTTCCTCATTAATGATCACGTGACCCAAGTCTTTATCTTTACGTGGTGCCGGCTCCTCTGCTTTCTGTACAAATTTCTTTTTCTTTTGCTGGGAAACCTTAATTCCAGGTCCTCCCCACTCTCCCCACCCCGGTAGTGTAAGGTCGATGTCTTTACCCTTGGATGACTCTGCGGCTTCTTCTTTTTCGCGCGCAAACTCTTCAATGACGTCATCGTTGGCAAATGCCTGCTGTATGGTGATTAGCTGGTCAGCGTCATCACCATGGAGATTTGAGTCTTGATTTTCATGGGGGAAAATCTTTTTAGGGTCCACGATAACCGATGTTGATTTTGACGAGGTTATATTTTTGGGTAATACTGCTGATAAGCTGTCTTTTGCTACTGGGGGCTCATCTTCATGAACATTGCCATGGTTACCGTTTTCTAAGTCAAGATCCAAAAAATCTTCAATTTCTTCTTCATTTTTGAGTATTTTAGACTTTTTCTTGTTTTTCTTGTTATTTTCTTGATTTGTTTCTTTATCGTTTTTCTTTTTCTTTTTCTTTGTTTTTGTTTGTTCTTCATTTTCTTCTATTTTCTTCTTTTTGTTTTTCTTCTTTTTAGACTTTGGTTTTTCAGGTTTTGCAACAGTTATCTCAAAATCATCTTCAGGTTTCTCTGTGTCACTGTCTTCATCATGAATGTCTTCCAAGTTTGAAGTATCTTTGTTGGAAACTGGCTGAATGCGTTTGAATCCAGATGATTCTATCAGAAACACAACTAACTGAGTCTATATGAATGACCAAATGCATGTCATTGGATATATGAGTGAGTGACTCAATGAGTGACTGATTGACTCACTGAGTGAGTGAATGAGTGAGTAAGTGACTGACTGACTGACTGAAGAGCCAAAGCCTACAAATGATATGTTGAACAAATAAATATTCAATCTCTACACAAAGATTTCTTTGCTCTGTAGCTCAGATCTGCAGAATCCTAATGCACCAATGACATCATCTACACATGGTGTGCAAAGCTGTCATTAGACACATCAGTACAGCCCACATGACATGGCTGCTTTCAGGACCCCTGCACTTTCATCATTGCTTTACACAAGAAATGTTTATGTATCAGTGTATGATAATGTAGCAGTATATATTACAGAAACACAGGATTAAAAATAAATAAATAAGAACAAACCTTGGTTATCAGTACAAAGCCTGATTCTCACTAGCGACACAAGCATTGTTTAAGCTGCTGTTACACGCTAAAACTTTTATCTGAAACTTGTGGCAATTACCGATGTGAGACGAGTTTCATAAGAGTGTTACACACTGAAATTTTGTCCTTAGACTTGTTTGTGACACAAGTTTCTGTTGCAGGAGTAGAAAGCAGTTCTACTTTTTGTGAAACTGTCTTGTGAAACCAACTGGTGAAAGTTTGAGCTAAATGACCATGTTGACTTGTCTCACAATGGCAACTGAGGGAAGTTTCAGAGAAAAGTTTCAGTGTGTAACAGTGCCTACTGTTTATTGTCAAATTAAACTCATTGGCCATGATGAGGTTCGGCTTGGGTGCCACAGAGCCAGGTGGTAACCATGGCAAGCATTATGTTGCTAACCTGGGAGAGGAGGGTGGGGCCAAAAGCAATTGAACTGCAATGCTCAAGCAAGGTATGGATCCGCAATGAGAATGACCATAATTATGTAAGGGCACCCACACATGCAAGCAGGAGACTGCTGGCCAGCATGCCTTAAATTTTAACTTTGCCTCAATTTCATTGAGCCACAACAATAAATCATTATTCCTAATAAGCTTCCCACCTTCTTTTTCCTCAGTTCCCATTGCATCCAAATTCTCCACATTACCAGTCTTATCTATACCCCATGGGTTGTCTATACTGGCTATTAGACTACCAAAAGTGTTAGCCCCATCTTCCTCTTGGATTTGTCCACTTTCTTCTTCCTCTTCACTCTCCTCTGTGATCTGTTTTTCTGTAAGCTGTCTGCTTAGTTCTAACTGTTCTTGCAATGCTCTTTTGGCCTGATAAAAAAGATAATTAGACAATTTAAAATATCCTTGATAATTCTAGAGGACTAAGGATGTGCTCTCTACCATACATCGGTAGCAATTTAGGTAGTGCGTGAGAAAGCAGTTACAATGTAGTTGACCTAAAAGAGCCTCAAATTTACAGGCTTAGGTTGGGTGTTAAACCTTATCGCACATTTGAGGGAGAGAACAACAACAACAACAATAATAATAGCAACAACAACAACAACAACAATAACACCAACAACAACTGCACCACTGTTTGCAAAAAATAGGGGCACTGATTTTTTCTTCTTTGTGTGCTCTTGTTTTCTACATTACAAGACCCATTGTCACCTCCATGCCAGGCTAAAGAACTGTTAATGGACCATGATCTGATTATACATGTAGTTTACATTGTGCCATTTTTCGTACCTAATGTAGCAAGATAACTAATTGAAATAGATCATTACCTCAGGATTTTTCTGCCCTCTGATGAGTAAGTTCTTTGCCCACTTTGATGTTGCACGATGTTTTAGAGAAAGTCTTTCCTATTTTGAGAATAGATTAAACAGTGGATGAAAAATACAGTACAACAAAATGTAGTACAGTAGTAAAATCTCATAGCATGC
The DNA here is from genome assembly GCA_029948255.1 of Telmatactis stephensoni. Taxonomy (NCBI): domain Eukaryota; kingdom Metazoa; phylum Cnidaria; class Anthozoa; order Actiniaria; family Isophelliidae; genus Telmatactis; species Telmatactis stephensoni. The sequence goes on along the minus strand of JALIZF010001928.1, from coordinate 498,360 downwards.
TACAATGTACATCTTAGTACCAGACCATAAGGCATTCACCTCTTAGTAACAATTTTTTCTTGCTATGTAGTTCTCTAAAACTTGATTCTTTATCATAGTGATGTACACATGAAGGGATTCTGTTGAAAATGGTCTAAGTGACATTTCTGGAGAAATTCACTCACATGGTCCAAATTGGTATTGATAGCCTTGGTCATTTTTGATAACATCACCAAGGAATTGAATCACAGAGATACATGTACCTTTGCTCTTTCCCTATCTAACTTCTCTAACTCTTCCATGGCTTTCTCAGGGTCTGTCTTCTCAAGATCTTCTAGGGATTGTTTGCTGGCAGCACGTTTTTCTGCCCTCTTCTTTATTCTATGGTACTTTTTACTCTTGATCTTCTTCGCTCTGCGACATTTCTCTTCATAGTAAGACTGCAAAGCTCGTAATCTTTGGAGCTCTTTTCTTCTCTCTTTGGCCTGAATAAAAATCTCTGTTAGCACTTCTTTTGTTGAAGTTTTTATTGTCATCATCTTAACAATCATCATCATCAATAACAAAACAACAAGAAGGACAAAAACAATGACAACCGTGGAACCATGGTAATGTAGCAATTCTGATATTTGCCAAGGGCAGAGTTAGGGGGCATGCAGTGGGTGCATTATAATCCCTCCTGAGGTGACTTTGGGCACTTTCCTTCTCGATACTTTTCCAAAATATCCTTTCAACCCTCTGGACGGTTTCCAATTTCTATAATGCTGCACCCCCTGAAGGACAATCCTGGACCTCAGCTTGATTTGATTGCATTGATGATACTGATGATAATGATGATGACGATGATGATGATAGAAGTACCAACCTCTTCAATACTCATAGAGAGTAAAGCCTGTTCCTCTTCTTCAGTAAGTTCTTTGTTCCTTCTTTCCATCATATGTGAGCTTCCCTTTAAAACTGATGCTATTTCTTCTTCAAGTGGTGTTCTTGGCTGACAAAATGAAAATAAAAGTGCACACTGCATGAGGTTGATGTGAATTCTACTCTGCTCTGCTCTGCTCTGCTCTGCTCTGCTCTGCTCTGCTCTGCTCTGCTCTGCTCTACTCTGCTCTACTCTACTCTACACTACTCTATACTCTACTCTACACTACTCTATACTCTACTCTACTCTACTCTACTCTACTCTACTCTACTCTACTCTACACTACTCTATACTCTACTCTACACTACTCTACTCTACTCTACACTACTCTATACTCTACTCTACACTACTCTATACTCTACTCTACACTACTCTCTACTCTACTCTACTCTACTCTACTCTACTCTACACTACTCTATACTCTACTCTACTCTACACTACTCTATACTCTACTCTACACTACTCTATACTCTACTCTACACTACTCTCTACTACTCTACTCTACTCTACTCTACTCTACACTACACTACTCTACACTACACTACACTTACTACTACACTAACTCTACCTACACTACCTACACTCTACTCTACACTACTCTACACTACATCCTACACTACCTCTACACTACATCTACACTACAACTACTACACTACTCTACACTACTCTCTACTCTACTCTACTCTACTCTACTCTACACTACTCTATACTCTACTCTACTCTACACTACTCTATACTCTACTCTACACTACTCTATACTCTACTCTACTCTACACTACTCTCTACTCTACTCTACTCTACTCTACTCTACACTACTCTATACTCTGTACTCTACAGTTCTTTATAATGCTCTAAAACTACTCAACTCTACTCCACAGTACTCTATCGTACTCTACGCTACTGTACTGTACTGTACTTCTGTCATAGTTACTCTACTCTACACTACTCTACACTACTCTACTCTACACTACTCTACACTACTCTACTCTACTCTACTCTATTCTACTCTACTACTACTCTACACTACACTACTACTACACTACACTACACAACACTACTCTACACTACTCTACTCTACACTACTCTACACTACTCTACACTACTCTACAGCTACTCTCTACTCTACTCTACTCTACTCTACTCTACTCTACTCTACTCTACTCTACTCTACTCTACACTACTCTATACTCTACTCTACACTACTCTATACTCTACTCTACACTACTCTCTACTCTACTCTACTCTACTCTACTCTACACTACTCTATACTCTACTCTACTCTACTCTACTCTACTCTACTCTACTCTACACTACTCTATACTCTACTCTACTCTACTCTACTCTACTCTACTCTACTCTACTCTACACTACTCTCTACTCTACTCTACTCTACTCTACACTACTCTATACTCTACTCTACTCTACTCTACTCTACTCTACTCTACTCTACTCTACTCTACACTACTCTCTACTCTACTCTACTCTACTCTACACTACTCTCTACTCTACTCTACTCTACTCTACTCTACTCTACTCTACTCTACTCTACACTACTCTCTACTCTACTCTACTCTACTCTACACTACTCTATACTCTACTCTACTCTACTCTACTCTACTCTACTCTACTCTACTCTACTCTACTCTACTCTACACTACTCTACTCTACTCTACTCTACTCTACTCTACTCTACTCTACTCTACTCTACTCTACTCTACTCTACTCTACTCTACTCTACTCTACTCTACTCTACTCTACTCTACTCTACTCTACTCTACTCTACTCTACTCTACTCTACTCTACTCTACTCTACTCTACTCTACTCTACTCTACTCTACTCTACTCTACTCTACTCTACTCTACTCTCTCTCTACTCTACTCTACTCTACTCTACTCTACTCTACTCTACTCTACTCTACTCTACTCTACTCTACTCTACTCTTCTACTCTACTCTACTCTACTCTATACTCTACTCTACACTACTCTCTACTCTACTCTACTCTACTCTACTCTACTCTACTCTACTCTACTCTACTCTACTCTACTCTACTCTACTCTACTCTACTCTACACTACTCTATACTCTACTCTACACTACTCTATACTCTACTCTACACTACTCTCTACTCTACTCTACTCTACTCTACTCTACTCTACTCTACTCTACTCTACTCTACTCTACTCTACTCTACTCTACTCTACTCTACTCTACACTACTCTCTACTCTACTCTACTCTACTCTACACTACTCTCTACTCTACTCTACTCTACTCTACTCTACTCTACTCTACTCTACTCTACACTACTCTATACTCTACTCTACTCTACTCTATACTCTACTCTACACTACTCTCTACTCTACTCTACTCTACTCTACTCTACTCTACTCTACTCTACTCTACTCTACTCTACTCTACTCTACTCTACTCTACTCTACTCTACACTACTCTATACTCTACTCTACACTACTCTATACTCTACTCTACACTACTCTCTACTCTACTCTACTCTACTCTACTCTACTCTACTCTACTCTACTCTACTCTACTCTACTCTACTCTACTCTACTCTACTCTGCTCTACTTTACCCTACTCTACTGTATTCTACTGTACTCTGCTCTGCTGTACTGTACAGCTGTATTGTACTCTACTTTATTCATTCATCCATCCAGCCATCTTTCACTCTTCATTCATTCTTACAGTGCTACATAGCTATCACCAATTTCATTCATTCATTCATTCATATATTTATTCAGTTCATCCATCCATCCATTTATCACAATCTGTCCATTCACTCATTCATTCATGCCTTCCTTATATACCCATCATCATCTATTCCTCCCTCCCTCCCTCCCTTCCTTCCTCTCTCCATCCCTCTTTACCTCCCTCCCTCAAACAACTTCTTCATGTATTCACAGACTCATAACCTCATCTCTCCTAACCTCATTCCCCAATCACTAAAGTTGATTAAATAGAAAACATGCCTTTGTAAAAGCACTGTAAGTTGTACCTTGAATGTAGCAGCCAGTGTTTTAGTAGTAATCTCTGATGGTTTGTAAGGATTCAGTGGGAATGACAAATGATCAGCCTGGAATAAAAAAAAGCATAGTATCAAATGCAACGCATCACATTCTTACTTCTGTCAATAATTACTATTCTTTAAGCAGCGCTATTCTTGGCATGCATCCACTCATGTTCATAGTGTCACCTTATCGGTGATGATGCCTAGGCATCTTTGATGTCAACCTACACCTTAAGCAATATTTGTTTACCTCTCGATTTTTCTTTACAATGGGTTGCCATTTCCCTACGTCTTTGGATGTTTCATCATAAGCAATGGTTCTTTGAATCTGAAGAATATTTGAATAGAGTTACAGTGTATAATGAGAAATAAAATGAAAGACTAGGAAGGAACAGGAAGGGCAAGAAAAATTGGAAAAGAAATATGGGAGAGAAAATAAGAAGTCTTTTTTTGTAGAAAAATATGGAATGACATTGAAAAGAAAGAATGGCAAAATGGAATGAAATTGAAAAGGAATGGAAAAATGGAATGAAATTGAAAAGAAAGAGAGAAGGTATATAGTAGCAGAAAGGGATGGAAATTAAAAGAAAGGATAAGAATGAAAAGCTTACTTTTTCTGCTTCTGGTTTATGTAGAGGAACATCAAGAGTCCCAGCATTCTTTTCCATGCTTTCCTGCAAAAACATATTAAATTTTTGATTAATTAATAAATATTGATTTATATTGATTTACTGCTATTGAAACTTTATCAAATAATGGAAATTAGGATGTCTAATAGAGGTTATTGCATAATATGGATGAATCATTGGAAAATCCTTATGCAGTGGATATAAAATAATGGCATTTTTCCAATCAATTTATCCATTGGATAACAGATTTAACCAACAGATAACACTATCCATTTGTTCCTGGAGATTCCACAGTAATTTAACTCTAACATCATGTTACATAATCAGTGGTTCAGTCACAAACTTACAAGCTTCTTCTTAAGGACTGCCATATCCACTATCTTTTTGCAATGATCCTATCAGGTCATTGAGGTCTACTTTGTCTTGATCTGTATAAAAAGCAGTGTGTTAAGTTGTAGTAGGCGGTGTACTCAAGGAGTATCACTAGCTTTTTAGCCTGGCTTTATGAAAGACAGAGAGTCTTTCTTGGTGTTGCTAGATGTATTGTTTTCTGAGTTCGAGTTCTTTGTATTGTTTCATGCACAGTTCTTTGTTCTCGGCCATTGTTTTATTGTCTTCATGCATGCTTCAGGTGCCTTGCAACACCAAGAAAGGGCCAGGACAGAGGCCGCAGAAGCACAAGCAACATCATAGACTCAGTAATTCACTACTCATTTTCATCTCTCATGAGATGCTATACTGATTCTACATATACATTCAAACCCTGCCTGAAGCTTGGATTTTAATTCTGTCTTGATAAAGGGCAGTTGAATAGAATTGTTTACTTAGGTATATAAGTTTACCTGCACTGGTACTCAGATGGAATTCTGATACATTGGCACTTGGCTCAAATCTTTGATGCTTCTTTCTAAAGAAGGGGAATCACACAGTTTGTCAGTAATTTTACTACAAAAATACACTGCAAATTATCATCTTTTCTATTCTCTATTGCAAATGATTGTAAATCGTTGGGGGAGGGGAGGGGGTCAGTTATTTCTTTTGTTAGAAAAATATAGTAATGTATGGAATTGCCTGTTTGCAAAAGATGTCATATCTGCTCTCATGAACATTTTTTCTCAGTTGAATACATCAAATTTTCAATAGTATACAGTATGGTTGAGAGCACACGAAGGGCAATGTTTGCCCATCATTTGAAGTACTTTTATCAGCTGATTGCAAGCAATAAGTCTCAGTAGTCTCTGGCAATTCCCAAGGGCAAACACATTCTGTTTTTAAACTGTACCTTTTTGATGTATTTTTATCCAAATTTTCAATAACTTTACGGATATTTGATTGTTTAGACTCATCTTCACTTTCCTACAGAGAAAAGCAATGATAATAATGTTAAGATTCACATAAACTTCTTACTACATTTTTCAACTAAAAACCATTTCAAATAACGATTATTTCTTACTTCATCGCTGGAGCTCAATAATTGTTCATCAACATCAATATCTGAGTCATCGAGTCTTGATGGAGCAAGACTTGAAAAACAACACAAATACAAGTTATAACTTTGTCATTTCTTACTTAGTTTTAACTATTTCTACGCATTTGAATAAATTGTGAGGTAAACTAGTGGTGAAAGTAATTAAGGCTTTATAATATCAGCTTAAACACGACTTAAAAACGAAATAAAGACAAGTTTTCAGTTCACCTCAAAGCTTCTTTGGCCGCCATCTTGCATTCAACACGTGCGTGACAACAGGAAGCCCAAAATTAGTGATCCAATGCTTGACAACAGGAAGCCCAACTTTGTAAAGTGATTTTAACAATATTTTATTGGCAAAACAACAACAATAATTAAATAGGAAAAATTGAATGAAGTAAGCACTTAACTTTATTACTAAATGAATTCTTTATATCCTGTAAAGATTCGTTATATGAGATAATAGTAATGGGCTAATGATAATATTTATATTCATTTTCTCCTATATATGTCGAAAATTTATAAAAAAATTATAACTTTTCTCTTCTTTTGAAAGTTTGAATTTCTATTTAAAAACCTATTTTAAAAAAACCTTGCTTCGTTTTCGCCGAGTAAAAAGACCGCTGTCCACTAACTCTAAGGCTCACTTATAATTTATGCTAATTACGTCACAACCTCCAAAGTTAATTAATGCAAACTCATCTCAATCTTTTGTTGGATGATGTGAGAAGTGTGATATTTTAATTGGGCAAATTAACTCGATCATTGTTTAAACTGATCGATATGAGAGTCCATTACAATTATATCACCTTTTCAAAAGAACTTTTCGACTTTTGGTCGAGAAAATTTGACACTAGAGAAACTTTTCCAAAGTTTTTGAAAGCCATGTTTCCATGAAGGCCAGACATCGTTTCAGAAATGTCAGCTCTGGTTTTCAAACTTTGCGATAATGCTCCAGAATTATTGCGAAATGTGTGTCTCGAACGAGGATGGAGGGAATTTGAAGACGACGACGACGAAGAAGGCGACTGGAATTTGTGGTGGAAGAGCTCTGGATTTCGAACAAGTGACTTTGACGGCTGTCGTCCATGGCAACGGCTTAATCATTTTCCCAAATCTACTACCATTACTCGCAAAGATTGCCTCGCAAGAAGTTTACGGCGAATGAAAGGAGTTTATGGAAATGCACTCTACAATTTTGCTCCCTTGTCTTTTAATCTCCCCAATGACTATCGCAAATTTGTTACAGAGTATTCGAAATGCAACGACGAGACGGCATTGCTTTGGATTTGCAAACCCGTGGATCAGTCAAGAGGAAAAGGAATCTTTTTATTTCGAAATCTCACGGATTTGACCTATGATTGTGCAACTGTTGTACAAAGGTACATTCAAAATCCATTCCTGATTGCTGGATATAAATTTGATCTCCGCTTGTATGTACTGGTTACATCTTTCCACCCACTTCATATATACCTGTATCATGAAGGTCTTGCAAGATTTGGGACAGAAAAATTTGACCTGAATTCCTTGGACAATGTGTTTAGCCACTTGACAAACACAAGTATTAACAAACAAGGCCCTTATTATGCAACTGACAAAGACAGAATTGGAAGTGGTTGCAAATGGAGCCTCAGTCAACTGCGAACTTATTTTTACCAACACAATGTTGATGACAGGTTACTCTGGCACCGAATCACTTGTATTATAATTTTAACACTCTTGATGCAAGCTCCCGAAGTTTCAAACACTACTTCAAATTGCTTTGAACTCTTTGGATTTGATGTACTTATTGATGAAAATCTGAAGCCTTGGCTACTTGAAGTGAACTTTTCACCTTCATTAGGGGTTGATTGCACTCTGGACATCACTATCAAGAAAGCTTTACTTCAAGACACTTTAGATGCTATCAATATTGAAGACCCTGGTATCTCCTCTTGTACCATGAAGGATTGTATCAAAAAGATTGGTATTCAAAACCGTAATTGTTCTTCAAGAGTGACTTCAAAATTCAATGGTCATAAGCTCAAAAGTAGTGTGAGAAAGAGTTGCAGGTTTTATACAAGATCAAGTGTGGGAACATCTGTTTTGAGCAGTAGAATGTCAAAGGATAGTTTAGAGAGTGAATATAGTGAAAGTTTACCATTTAGTGATGAGTTCAGCAGTACTGATGTAAATAGTAATATTGTAAGTACAGATGAAAATAATAACTCTGTAGATATTGAAGATAAGCAGAATGCTGGCCTTCTTTCTGATGGCAGTGAATCCAAAGCTGATGCAGAATTAAAGTGCAATGGAAAAGATAGCAGGAATGAGCTGAAGGATTGTGAATCACGCTGCAGTAGCCTTGAGAAGTCCAGCAAATCCAGTTTGAAATTAAACTTGTTTCAGAATAATGGATCAATGGAATTCCGCAAGGCATTTTCTAGTACTAAAACTTCTGCTATGGGAAAATCCTCAAGCCAGTCAACAAAACTAACTATGACTCAACATAATGAATCTTCGGCAAGCAAAGAACATCTCAATAAAGCAAACTCTTCAAGCAATGTCACACTAGAGAGCAGTATTGAAGAACACCAACCTGTTGCTGAAAAGTGTTCAGCAGCTTTAGCTAATCCTAAATCAAAGAAAAGCCTCCAACAAATGACCTTGCCACCAATTAAAAGATCGTCCAAGAAGGTTAATTTTCCATTTGCTAAAAGAACAGCAAAAATCGCCCCATACTTACCCGTTAAGGAGCAGTATATACCCAAGAAATTAAATCAAAACAAGTTTACTCTGCTGAATTGTTCATGCAGACACGAGTTACCAGGATGGGGAACTAACAGAATGAATCCATCAGAACGAGTAGGAGACTACATTTTAGTATTTCCATTCAATGAAGCTTCTCAGAAATTCTGTTCATCAAGACAGCCAATCAATAAAGTAGCAATTGATGAAGTCAAGAAAGTTCTTCAAAAGATCATGCGTTTGGCAAGGAACAACCCAAAGTTTAAAACTTCAGAAGACGATACTGAGAAGCTGGATTTGAATAAACCATTTTGGGGATTTAGTGCATTATTTAATTATCCAAGCTGAGTTTTTATAACTATTTATAATATTTATTAGTGAAACCAGTTTGTATTTATGATGGATCTCTAACAAAATAGAGAATTTTAGGTATAATTTTACAGTTGTGTGAAACAAGAATAGCATGTTATCACAAGATAATTTATGATGAATCTCTAACAAAATAGAGAAGTTAAGTTATTTATAGTTGTGTGATACAAAGATAGTATGAATTGGTATTACATGTATCACAAGGCTATCTGTAGTTTAAGTTCCCATTCAGTCTTTGCATAGTCATGTGACGTGCTGCTGATAGGAATAATAAAATCAATTTATATTGGAATCTAAATCCTCAGAGGAAAGAGATTCTTTATCTTGCCATCCAACATGGCTGCTATTGCGTTGTCTTGCAAAGCCTCTATTTGTATAGGAAATAATACATGGCTTGGAGTGCAATTTTGGAATAAATTTGAATGAGTGGGATTTAAAAGAGTTCAGCTTTTTGAAATCCCACGAGTTCAAGTTTATTCCAAATTGCACAAGAAAGCCATATGGTTTCCTATTAATAATGCACATAAGAAGTTTTTAGAAACAAATGACTTTTTTCTTTGCAAATGAGCAAACGTTTTTGAAAATACCTGAGTGCACACTTGATGACGTGATGGTGTCGGTAGCGCGCGCACATTTCAGCTAAAATTTCATTCAAAAACAATCTTCAGCGTGTATCGCCGGCTTTAGTCAATCAGCATCGAGATAGTTTTTCATGTATATATTTAATGGTGAAAATAGAAAAAATAAAAAGAACATTACTAAGATATTGGCGTATAACATTTTTTCCTGAGATTGAGAATAAACTACAGGGCACACGATACAACTTTTTCTACAACATTGCGCGCAACACATTTGCACCGTGTGTCCACCCCTACAACTGTTGCGCGCGACTTTGATTGTAGAAAAAGTTACAGAAGTTAGAACGCAATCCTAAACCTGCAACTTGCAGGGGCGGACAAACGATGCAAGTTTTCTTGGAACTTTTTCTGCAATATTGTGTGCAACACAGAGTTGCACCATGTGCAAGCTTAGGATCGAGTTTTACTTTTGCAACTGCGCAAAATTGCGTCATGGTTCGAAAAAAGTGCAGTCTTTTTACAACCCATGATTGCGTGCAACATTTTGCAGAAGAAGTTACATCATCTCCGGGCCTTAACGTTGAAAAAAGCGTCCTTGCTGGAGTAGAGTTTTTATTCAAACCATCTTTTTTTCAAAACTCAAATTTCTCGAAATAGACTCGCTGAAGGACTCTTTCCATAAGGTGTGTTATGTGGAATTCCAGAGTAAAATATAACCATGGGAAAACCTTTCTCAGAGTTCAAATACAGAGAACTTGACACGCAGTTTGCGAGCTCTGCTCAGTTTTACAGAACATTTAAACGCACAGCCTCATCGTCCAGGGCCTTTCTGTTCGAAAGATATTTACCCAGTAAATCCAAACATTCTAATTACATCCGGGTACACTAGTCCGCATTTCGATGGGGAGTTGAAAGACCGGGCCTAGAACTAGATCTACTAGGTCTAGTCTAGTCTAGTCTACGAGCTTGCTGAACTGAGCCGGAGATGGATTATTTTTCGGGCTTGCTAGCACTTTTTAATCAAATTGTATATAATGATTGGTATATTACGCGCGCTCTGATTGGTCGAGAAATCGTGGCGTGCCGTTTTTTTGTTCTCACCACATTTTGACGTCATCTGTGCATCTATTAGAGTACAGACGCACGAAAAATGGAATCTATTTGTTAACTTCATGATAGCTCCCTAATAATTATAATCAAAAAGCAATCACAGTTCTGAAACTGAACTATCGTCCGACAACCGTCCACTTTGTGCCCCGCGCACGCTCCCCACATGTTTGATCGGGGTCCCTGTGGTTCCAACGCCGGAAGTTCTTATACTTGCTTGACCTTTTCTATGATATATATATACGCACTGATTCACTCATCTGCAACACGAATAAGGAGTATTCCGCAACTGATTATATTTTTAGACATTCATTAAGACCAGCACACCTTTTAGCTGAGGCAGCTCCCCGACTGGGTCAAGGACGCCTATTATCTGAATTTGACAATAGAGCCAATAGAGTATAAAACCATGCTTTTAGGACCTAAACGAGTTATGAACCCCTGATTTTCAGTGATTTTCAGTCACTGTTAATAACAGAAACAAAATAGCGTGACATAACCCCACTCCCTTCCCCCCTTGGTGGTTTGTTTTGGTCACGCTTTGTATGTACAGCGGTCTTCCACACAATCGTACCACTAGATCAATTGTGTTTGGGTAAAGGGTAACTGTGACCTTTGTTCAGTAGCGAATTATTACAAGTATTTTCATAGATGATAAGAGATTTGAACCAGTTATTCACCGGAAAAATTGGTAGTCTTTACGGCTGTTCAATTTTAGCTCTAAAGTCGTGTAATGTTCAAATTCCTTCATTGATTCATGATCAAGTTCCTCGGCTGAAGTCAAATTGAAATCGTCAAGGTGAGTGTTTGTGTAGTTCTACTATTAAAGTAAGCTTAAGTTAAGCTTAGATATCGAATGATTTAGTGTTTGTGCTTTTGATTTGAGAGAAATTTGCTGTTGTTTGTATTTGTTATTGGAGGAAACCAATGACGTTAAACCCATTGCATGATCACGCCTTCCCTCCTCAAATGCAGTTTCGGTTTCAGTTTTCAGTTTATTAGCCACGATCGATCTCGTGCTCAATGCTTAAATACCTTAATGTAAACTTAAATCACGAATGGTTTATGATCAGTATTTCACATTTTAATCATTACAAACAACATCGTATACATAGACTTCTCTCAGACAATAAGTACCCATAATTAATAACAATTGTGATTATTAATTACCTTACAAATTTAATAATTAATCTTAAAGTCTTAAGTACTAAGTATTCAATGAGCCATTGTACAGATATGATCTGTTTAATTAACTTATTTGGTCCTAAAATCTTCTAATGATCTTTTATAGAGATAATATTCATAATATTCTAATGATCTTTTATAGAGATAATATTCATGGATTTCATTTTCAAGATTCTCAAGAAAATTCCTGGTGTCTCACTATGGTTCATAATAGTGTTTTTAGCCAGTGGTATCATTATCAATATACTACACGTTTGCTCTCTACCATTATGGCTTATTCATAAGAGTGCATACAGATGGATTAATAATGGTCTAGCATACCTCCACTGGTGCCGTAAGTATATTAATTAAAATGCCATGGCATAAAATAATTAGTTTTAGTGGTATAGCCTCATGCTGTTCCCCATTACAGCAGTTTTCACTCTTGGGAATTTTCTTTTCTTTTCTTTTTTCTTTCTTTTGCCAATTGCCAAGATGAACATTGAAAAATCCCCCTTGTTCATTTGTTTGTTCATTCATTTGTTCGTTTGTTCATTTATTCATTCATTCCCTCTCATTGCTTCATTTATACATTAATTTGTGCATTTGTTTGTTTGTATATTTGTTCATTCATAAAAATGATCCATGCACCCATTTAGTCATTTAGTCACAAAATAATGTTTAAGAGATAAATGTCCTCTCATTGCAATCACAGAACATAAAGTAACACATTAGCGTCAAGATGTTTAATTAGATCATTTATTATCTTTCTTTACAGAGCTAACATTTTTATGTGAGTGGTACTCTGGAGTCAATATCATATTTTATGGCACACAAGAGGACTATGACTATCTTGGTTATGAAAATGCTTTAGTAATTCCAAACCATCGTAGTGATGTTGATTGGCTGGTTGGATGGTCATTATCTGACCGAGCTGGAACTTTAGGGGTAAGAGCACATCACAAAGAAAATACCATTATAGTTAATAAAGTTTGTAAAGAGGAGGCAGATCCAGGATTATCTTTCAATAGGGGGGGGGGGGGGGTGCAGCATCAGAGAAGTCAGAAACCATCGAGAGGATTCAGAAGTCATTTTGGAAAAGTATCGAGAAGAAAAGAGCCAACAGTCATCTCAGGAGGGGGTGTCAACCCTACTTCTCCCTAAATTTGCCATGAGCATTTTGCAGGTCTCTCAACTCTAATGAGATAGAAGAGATTGTTGCTAAACTAATGCTGGTTTATGTATGTAATTGTTGGCTCAAAACATAGACCCCAAAAGATGTTATATGAAGGCACTATGTTTGCACAACTCAGTTTATTCTTTAGAGACTCTAAAGCAGTGGCAGCCCCAAATTTAAATAGCTGTTGCATGTCACTTGAGTGTCTGCAGGAGAGGGCCTTCACTATGTGACAATGAAATTTCTCAAACAAAAGTTGCCAGTGTTTGAGACAACACCAGCTCCTTGTCCATCTGTGGCAAACTGATGACTCCACAATAATATTTTTTTAATTTATGTTCCATCCATTTGTAGAACTGATGACTTACAATATGTTTAACTCTGTGTTTGAAAACTTCACAGGCAACAAAATGCTTTATGAAAGCCTACTTAAAGTTTTTACCAATTCTTGGTGTTAGCTGGTGGAGTACAGAGTATGCATTTGTGAAAAGAAACTGGAAAAATGACAGAAAAGTGCTGGAAAAAAGTCTGCAGCAGTATGAAGATTTTCCCTTTCCTTACTGGGTAAGCTTAACTGCTTCAATACCTTGTTGATGCTTTGTCATATACTAAGTATACTGTAAGCACATTAGAGATAAGTACATGGAAATCTGTACTGGTCATCTTAAGAAGAAGTTCTATAGTTTCCAGCTACAGTAAATTTAATACAGATTTATGTAGAGTTATTTAGTGAGAACCAAAGTTTTTCACCATATACATCCTTCATTCATAAGCAAGCCTCTTATATAACAGCAGTGACTGCAGTAGTCAAGATAAAGAGCAGTTTCCATATGAATGTGAAATGGATTGTGCCGTGAGCATGACTGTGTCAGTGCTGTGTTGTACGTCTATTAGGGGGTGTTTACATGACACTAGGATCATCGTAGCAGGCGAATCATCCTACCTGCTATACATTTACTGCATTCTGTTTACATGGAAATTTGTGTCTTCACTTCAGGTACTAGGATCATCCTACTAAACAGAATGCAGTAAATGTGTAGCAGGTAGGATGATTTGCCTGCTAGGATGATCCTAGTGCTAGGACGATCCTAGTGCCATGTAAACACCCCCTTAAAAGATCAAAATTCTATCCGTAAACACACTGTGCTGTGACTACGCCTTTTTCACAGTCATACAAAATCTGCTCAATAACACATGTGTTTTATTGTTGAAGATTGGCATATTTGCAGAAGGAACTCGTGTCACTGATGCTAAGCTACAAGCAAGTATGGAACATGCCAAGTCTACAGGCTTGCCAGTTCTATACCATCACTTGCTGCCAAGACCTCGTGGGTTTGCCATTAGTGCTAACCTTTTGAAAGATAAAGGTAAGGAGTGCTATATTGGGTTTGTTGTTGAGGGAAGCATTTTTAATGTGGCTTAAAGCAGTTTTTTAATTCCCATGCTTCCATTTTCATTCAAAATGAAATATTCAACAACCTATGCTAGACTGATCAAAAGGGATTTTGCACCAGTTGTTGAACTTGGAGGTCATGTTTTCAACTATGTCTATTTCAGCTTGATTTGTGTTGCCCTAGCTACTGTATTGATTGCAGCAAAATTAATCTCAGTATCAAAGGAACTTCTCAAATAAAATTAAATGAAAATCTCCTTCAGAAATAAAATAATCTTCTTTAAGTTGACTGCTTTAGTGGACTGCTTCCTCTTCCCCCACCACCTCCCCCCTTACCCTATTACTTATTACAAGTGACCTGAATGAAGGAATGCACCTTCTTTCTTGCAGTTGGTGCTGTGTATGACATGGAAGTTGGGTTTCCACCAGACAGTGAACCAACGATGAGACGGCTGATGATGGGTGAAGGATTTGATGCTCATCTGTTAGTACGGTAAGTACTTTAGATAATGTTCTTCGAATTTATTCAGGAATTGAAGGGATATTTCTGAGGCTGCACCACAAATGGCTCCTCACCCCCACTGCTCCAATTTTATCAAGAAATATCTTATAAACATGAAAGTGTTATTTTTCCTACTTCCATAGAAGGAAATTTGTACTTACCATGGGTGGAAAATGGAATAAATTTTCATTGGAAAAACAATTTCCTCCAAACTTACAGATTTTCCAGCAGAAACATAATTCCAGGTCAGCCATCTTGATTTCTGGCCGAAAAAGGACTAGAAAGTAAAACAGGGATCCCAGTTTATTTTACCACAGGAATCCCGAAAGTGACAGCATTTTATTAATGTAGTAATTTTAGTAATGTACCTAAACGGACTTTCCCACTCAAATTACTACGAGAAATTACAACTAGTAATTACTACTAATATTAATTCGAGAGGGAAACTCAGTTTTGACACAGAAAACTATGATATAGCTGGAACTTCACTAGATTTGAAATTTTGGATGGTCGCTTTGGGAGGCTCAACTCTACTTTTGATATTTACATTGAGCAGTGATTGTGCACCAAGAAGCTTAAAAATTAGGCTCCAGGGTCCAGTTGCATTAAACGTAACGTCAGACGTAATTGCTAACGTAAAACGTTACTAACAGTGGTTTAACTGGACTGAACGTCCAACAATAACAATCCAACGTTAAGTTTTATGCAACTGGCCCGGCCAGTAAAAGAGTGGAGAAATTGTGATTAATATATTTCCATCCTTGGCTCATACTCTGATTACATTGTCTGCCATTCAGCCTTCAGCAATCATTTACAAGTGTCAATATTTCTAGTTTAAATTTCTTTTAGTCGTATTCCCATAAGTGAACTGCCCACAGACTCCATAGAAGAAACTTCAGAATGGTGCAAACGACAATTCCAAGAAAAGGTTAGTTACTATAAAAGAGATGAAGCAATGCCGCATTGGTGAAGCTCTTCTTGTAAACCAAGGGACACGGCAGAATGTCGTTAGTACGCGCGCGCGCGCTTGTCAAATTTTGACTGGGCTTCCTGTGATTTTTCCGCTTCAAGTTTAGCCGAGTTTAGCCGGGTTTCCTAGTGCTCAAAGCCGAACGAAATACCGGTAACTTTCGAACGAGTCCCGAAGGGACGAGGTCCTCGCTCCTTTGGAGCTCGTTCAGAGTTACAACGCTCGCTACTATCTTCGGAACTCATGTCGTAGGTGCCGAAGCGCGCAGAAACAAAAATCACAGGAAGCCCGGTCAAGCGCGCGCGTACTAACGACATTCTTCCGTGCTCCCTTGTGTAAACCGACGATTGAGGTTCCATAAAAAATGTCAGTTTTGTTTCACTGATTACTGTTCGCATACTCAAAAAACCCTTTCACATGTGAGATGTGTATTCAGGTTTATTCTGCGCATGCTCACCGGATCGAAAATAATGATTAACTTGTTTTTAGCGTTTAAAACAATTTTGTTGATAAATTCATGTTATAATAGTTTCACTTGATGGATTTTGGGAAAAAACTCGCAGTTTGTGTTTTATCGTGAAATATAAGCACTCGGCCTACGAGCTCGTGTTTTCGTATGACTGTGGAAACGGCACCGCATGGTCACGGCACGGTTACGGCAGGAATTTTGAGTGTTTTATGGACATCACGGCACTGACACGTCCATGGCACGGCGCGGTCCGTTTCACACTCATACGAAATCTGCTCTATCCTATGATAAAACACTCATGCTCGTTTTTACAGCGCGAAGCTCAAAATTGTGACCAGTGTTAATGTACTCGCATACTTTTGTCTCACTATCCTCCAATTAACACTTGGATAAGAGATAAGATAAGAGAATCCTCGGATACTGATCGGATGATTGCCCTTTCCAAAGAATACGAAACATTATAGCTGGTCATACTTTTGGGCTTTGCGCAACAGCAAGTGATAACATGACGAGTATGCGCGAACCGCTGGACAGAAGTGGCCTCAATTACGGTTTTAACCTGGCTTAGGGCTACCTCTCTCATAAAGAGAGTCGTATATAGTCTCCCCAAAGGTTTTTGGTGCATTACAGTCGAGTGCAGAATTACGAACAGCTAGAAATTATCCTTTCAAAATTATCCATTTGTCCAACACAATAGAAATTGGAGACATGCGCAGATGTTATCACTTGCTGCTGCTTTGCGCTGTAAACATCCCTTGAGGTTTGATTTATGCACACGAGAAAAAACGTGAACATGAAATCTGGCTATCTATAGAGGTCGGTGGTCTAACAGAGGTCATCTTTTATAAAGATTGCACTATTTTGTCTTGCAGGACAAAGCTTTCCAGTACTTTGTAAAGCATGGTGAATTTCCAGCTCCAAGAAGGGAGTACCCTCGAACAATGCGTAATCTAATAGCTGTAACCATTTGGCATCTTCTGATGTTTATATTAGTTATGTCGTATGTGATATCTGCATTGATGTCTGGTGATATCAATACGTTGCTTATTATAGGAGGACTGTTTCTATTTGGTAAGTGCAATATTGAACTATTATGTAATAATTGGTATATTACACGCGCTCTGATTGGTCGAGAACCGTGCGTGACTAGAGTACACACGCATAGATGACGTCATTGAATCTTACGCGCGCTTTGAAAAAAACAAACAAACAAAAAACGGTTGCCGAGAGAGAGGCTTCAAAGGCCGGAAAAAGAGGGAAAATTGGTATAATAATTTACCCACTTATTCATGGTTTTATCTCAAGAATAATGGAGCCATTCAAATATATAGGCTTTAAGACGTCGGGCTTCCTGTGTTGAATATCACCGCTGACCATATGCTCATTATTTTCCAGGACTATTGATTGTCAAAGTTTTATTGCACTTCACCGACTCAACAAAAGGCAGCAGCTTTGGACTAAAGAAATCATCTCAGAATGGAAATACACATGATGCAGTAAAAAAAGAAAATTAACGTAGTCTTGTTCAATTGTATAATAATTCTTTTTTAAAATCTAGTGTTTAAATTTTTTGAATAAGTCAATGTAGAAAATATAATGTGTGAATTTAAGTGGAATGTGTATCACACACATCTCGTTCCCAGGGCCCCCCGGGACTCCATTGTAAAAGGATCGGGTATGCTCGTCGTATATCTCTTAGGATTTGGTATCTTTTAGGGTGTTAAAATTGAAGTTTAGAGTTTTATCATTTCCTGGTCTCTCTTAGGGTATCAAGAGAGCCCATCGCTTATTATCTTGTTCTCAAATGGAAGAAATTTGCCCAACAAAAGCGTGTCGACCGTTCAATTTTATGTCTATCATAATACTGTTCATTAGCTTGTTATCGCTGGTATCTCTTAGGTGTTAAAAAATTATCCAGCCACACCCTTCTTAAAAGGCTTACGGTATCTTTTAGGGGTATTTTATAAAATTTCCGACGAGCATACCCGATCCTTTTACAATGGAGTTCCCCCTCACCCACCCCGGGGCCAGAGCCCACTGTACTAGGAATGTGGGTAGGTCCTTCATATATGGTACATTATAATGGGTCCTATTGTATATAACGAAATACTATTATTATTATGATGATGTTATATACAATAGGACCCATTATAATGTACCATATATGAAGGACCTACCGAAATGTGTACGAGTGCCATTTTCTAGAACAAAGCATGATCATAACATTTGATCATATCTGAATGTTAAAATTGCGCGTTATATATAAGTAATAAACATTATTATTATTATTATTATTATGGGAAACTGAGTCCTTGCACTTTTTTCTTCCCGCTGAAATAAGCACAGAAATCTATCTTTGTCATTTTTTTTTACAGAAAATGCAAGTATTTTAGAATAAAATTAAAATGTTACAAAATGCTTGTAGGTCGTTAGAAATCGTTGTTGGATTTTTGCTGAACTCCAAACTCCCAGAGTGCTTTGCAAGCTCTTGCGCAAATTGCCAAATATCCAAATTAGCGATCTTGTCACTTTGGAGAGAATTTGGGATTCCTGTGTAAAATTGCGGGCAACACAAATTTCCCCAATAAAAAGAAGTCTTGCTTTGCTGGCCAGTGTGAAGCTCGACACACAGGACACGTTGCAGGGAAATGAAACAGGGACTTGTTGGACAATTCCCATTGTATGTACTGCTCACGTTGTCCAACAGAAAATTGTTGCCGCATATTCAAGATCAAGGTTGTTAATGACAAGGAAAAATGTAAACCTTCAAGTTGGGGAAACAATGTGGCAGTACATTGACTCCGCGATGACCAACTTAATAATCAAAATGGGATGTGTTAAATGCGAATCAAAGCTTTCACTTTGCTTTATTTGTTGTTAAACCCTCGTTAAACAGACATGCCAATTGGTTTGTCTTTATAGAATACATGTTTGACTTATATGCGGTACTTTTGAATATATATGCAGCATATTTTACTACTTTGCATTAATTGTCTACACTAAATTGCTTTACTACAATCTACAACTTATTTTTATTCTTTTTTTCGATAGTATTTCATTCTAGATTCTCTATGTTCTACACTAAAATTATATCTTTTTTTTCCTTCTTGCTGAGCGGGTGAAACTGATCAAAACTGGTAAAACTGGTTAAACTGGTAAAACTGGTTATCCTGTGGTCTAAACTGACTTAAATCTTTGTTTCAAAGTTGTCTGATGTACATTGCTTTTCATCCGAACCAGTAGCCTCTGCTGAAAGAATAGAACACCAATAGAAATACATCAGAACATTTTCAAGGATGGAAAACACATTTCAGTGAGGAAAAATGTTCTACTAATTCGCTTGTCTTCAAAATAAAGTTGTGACTCAGGGCGGATCCAGCATTATCCTTCAAGCGGGGGTGCAGGGTAAGAAATCGGAAACCGTCCAAAAAGGCGCCCAGATGAAATTTTGGAGGAGCGGTGCACACCCCCTGTACCCCTCCCATAACTCCATCCCTGTAAGTTTGGTCAAAAATGAAACAAGAATTTAAAACATGTAGAACTCACCAGCACCACCTTGCATGTAAACTTCAATGGTTGGGTTATTGTCACAAACATACTGTTGTTGGGATCTACATTGGTCGTTTGGTACTATTAGGTTTAGAATGGTAAAGGTTTAGCGCCAAACTGGCTCTAAAATAATTCAACTAGTCTAGAACTGTTAACATCTCACCGTTCATTTCTTGATTGTTTCTGGTAATTCTGATATCTTGGCCACTTTTGACGACATGTCGTCGTCTTATCCTTTTTAAAGCCTCCTTCACCTAAACAAATGCAACGTGCAGCGTGATACACCTATTTCTAAAAGGTTGCCTGACAAATAAACGTCTTAAAGCCAATGGGACCGTTGCGAAAAGAAGTATGGGAAGATGGTAATGATTTAGTTGTTTACCTGTTCGTTCAGGAAAGCATGGAAAATAGGAATAAGAATGCCCTAAATAAGAAAGAAAGAAACATTAGATATAAAGAGACATCGTCACGGATGACGGTCATTTTGAACTCCAGTACCTATTTTGCGTGCTGGGACGTGAGCATTGTCGTTTGGAAACGTTTTCAGATGGACTGCGAATCATCGTCTAATGAATGATAATCTGTAGGGTAATTCGTGTTCTATTATAAATATTGTTTCGCATGACAGGCTTTGACTGGCCAAGAAAGACTATTTGTAGCTCTAGGTTTGAATTTTAGAAGTTATTATAACTAGAACGATTTAGAAAGCGATTCTTGTCGTTTACTATGAAAAGCGATGTTTTATTCTGAATTTGTAGCCCACTGAAGTTTGAAAATTGGGCTCAAAGCGAGGCTTAGACTGAATTTAAGCTGCGTACGCAACCTTAAAGGACTGGAAATGAGTCACGTGGTCCAGTGGACACGAGTGAAAAACGCACTGCGCATGCTCGAAAATTCGGCGGGAATTCGTGGACGCGTTCGTGTTTACAAATATAAGTACCGTCGACTCAACTGTCGTGTATTATGCGAATTAAAGAGAACTAAAGCGATGTTTTAGGAAAAAATAATCACTAACTTTTCACGAACAGTCTTAACTTTCAAGATTTACTAAACCTCCAATGGTTTTGTTTAAAACTTCCGATTATGCGCAATGCGTTTTTCACCCGTGTCGGTCCAGCGTTTTCGAAAAGAAGCGTTTAAGACTGTCCATACGGAAATGATAGAGTAGATTTCGTATGGGTGTGAAACGGACTGCGCCGTGCCGTGGCTGTGTCAGTACCGCGTTTTCTATAAAAACATTCGAAATTCTTGCCGTAACCGTGCAGTGACCTTGCGGTGCCGTTTTCACAGTCATACGAAATCTACTCTAAATGAGCGTTTAGTGAAAAAAGACACTTTGAAAAGCTTTTCGAAAAGAAGCGTTTACGGTGAAAACGATCAGCCTTAAGGAGCAAGGATGGCACAGTTGGTTAGTGCGCGGCCTTCGGTGCGAGAGGTCCCTAGTTCGATCCCCGGATCTCACATCCTTGTTTCGACTTCTTTCCATTCCGTGTAGCTTTAATTAGCTTTAAATACCCTTAAAACGGAGCACTGATGGAAAGAGGGGGGTAAAGAGCGCACCGTCGGCTTCCTGGGAGACCAGTGTTCAGCTGAAGGAACTACCGACGTTAAATATAGTGCTTTACCTTTTTAGCCTTTCCGGACGGGACATATAAACTTCCCAAAAATAAGGACCAATACTGACAGCGTTTACAGATGAAAATGATGCTGTGCGGACGGAGCCTAAATTGGGCCAATCAAGACCTTTGTACCTGAGATGAGTTGATGATGATGAAAACGTACAACAGGACCCAGTGTAGGTTGGCCGTGAAGCCTAACAGCCATGGCAGACCAAGAATAGGGAATAGTGCAGTAACACATTTGACTTTTTTCCTATATCATCAAAACATTGTTGGTGTTCATATGTTTTAGTGAGATAGTTAATAAAATAATATAAGTGGTGATGTAGATAGAGGCGACACCCGGCAAACGACTGCGCATGCGCGAGTTTTCGCGGATTTAAGCGCGTCCGCGTCTTGACCACAGGAATCCCGAGTAATATTTTTAGAATTTTTATCAAGAGATTTTTTCCATATCATATTTTTGAGCTTAATTTTGAGCCTTGGTGCAAACAGGAAAGTACTTGGCGCAAAAGGCAGGCGATAGATTATCTGTGGCTTAGTTTTCAAAGTACACAGCCAAATGTTTTCATCGGGATCGTTTCGTAGGTCGCGCATGCGTGGTAGTTTTCGCTGTGGTGTCGATAATCACGGAGCCGGTTATCGAGAGATCCTATAAGTTTAAGGTGCTGTTACACAGTGCAATGTGCTATACAAATCTTACCTTGCCATTGTCAACTTATCATTTTGAAATTTGGTGGAGATTTTCCCGAAAGCAATTCGAAGGAAAACGAAAAACAACGTGAAGTTGACCTGAAGAAAAAAAAAGTTGTGTTAAAATTTGCTATTTTTTGTTTTTGATCAAGTTTGCTAATATATTCAACAATGACAATATTTCAACCACAATATTAAGGTTTTAATCTAAATTCTGACAAATTCTTCGGGCTCTTTAAAAACAACCAGGAGATCAGAAGACTGAGATGCACGTCCGTATAAAAACGTATGGCAGCCAAATTTGACATGTTGCCTCACATTTGAGCTAGAACTTTAAATTCATCTTGCGCTGGAAGATGACATGGCAATTATTCACATTATTCAGCTCGTATAGATGGCTTAAAAGGGAGCAAATGTAGCACATGCAGTTGGTTACGTGTCGTCCCGTGCGAGAGGTCTGAGTTCGATTCCCAGTAACCTCACACTTGTTTGGACTTCTTTCCATTCCGTGTAGCTTTGATTAGCTTTAAATATCATTAGAGCGCATTGATGGAAAGAGGGGAGGGGGTAAATTAGCGCACCGTCGGCTCAAGTTATTATAGTTATTATATAACTATTACGTAATTTTACCATATAAGGATGAGAGAACTAAGCAAATATGAGGCCGTATTACATGCCGTATTGCATAGTTCAAAACTGGTTGGCCATATTTTACATAAATCAATCGGAAAATAGGAAACTAAGAAGCAGTTATATAATAAATCCCTTATTACATATTTTCTTGTGTATTACGGGCTGACATTTTACTCATCGCTCGTATTTTGCCTCGCCTAAAGGCTCGGCAAAATACGTACGCGACTCGTAAAATATCAGTCCGTAATAAACAAGAAAATATCTAATAAGTGGTATTTACTATACTTTGCTAAAAATAGCTCAAATGCGGACCAAATGTCACCGCATCAAATGACGCGCGTTCGTGTTTAATTTCATTCTTCTGGCTATTCGCTCTTGAAATAACAAGAAAAAAAGTTGTATGAATTCTCAATTACCAAGAGAAGAGCCAGAATGGGACCATTGTATATCCAATAACCATCATTTAACCAACAACTAGAGAAAAGAAAGAAGGATATTTGTTGAATCCACAAATGAACAAATAATAAACTTGATGATTTAATTTTCCATTTGAAAGATTGGTAATTTATTGCTTGTTTGTTTGTCATCCTTCAGCGACGCGCATAGCATAATTAAAAAGACACAACTGACCCTTATATGGTTGTAGCTGGCTCCTCAAATGGTACTCGATTATATTATTCCTTTGTCATTGTTATTGGCATTAGATATGAGGGTGACACTCTGTTTTAGCAAAAAGCGACGAGGAGCGAGCTGGAAGCCGGTCAATGAACACTGGAGAGAAGGCGAGCGGAATCTACCCAATTACCCATGCTCCATTTCGGTTAATCGCGTGAGTTTTAGGCCTAATCTATTAGTAAACGTTAGCCGATGCTTAGCAGCAGTGTCTAAATACATTCTACATACACATGTCTCAACTTTCAATTCAATTTCTTCAGATGTTCCATTTCAACTTACAATTCTCTTTCAACGCGTATTTCGTACTTTAAAGCACCACAGTACAAGTCGTATTGCGTGACATTCATGTCGTAGGTGGATGGCGTGACAGCAGCGGTGATACCCACCACTAGCAAAGGAATACCTTGTACAAAGAAAAATAAGAGATGCATTCTTTAAACATTTTCAAAACAAAAGCACAAATGCACAGGTAAAAGGACTGAAAGGCGTTCAATGAAACCATAGGGGCCATACCATGGCAAAATATCTTTGCATCACGCTGTCAGCATGCCGTATAATTCACCCACCATTTCTGTGCATCTCTTGTCAAGCCGAAATATCTTGGATGGGGATGCTTGTCGTACCTTGTAGGGGTCAAAATCAGTGGTCTGGTAACTTAAATGGTGTCTCAAATTTTATTGAACTACCAGAGACTAAGCTGGTACCTTTTAGGGTGTTTTTCAGTAAATAAGATGCCCTCAGATATACTTTACAAGTAGGGTCATGTAGATGGTGTTCGAAGATGTTGTCTTTTAACTTTAAGGCTATTAAAACTGAGAAACATTACATTTATTGTTTTGGAGTTGGTACCTTTGAGGGGTAAAAACACGTGTTGCCACGCCCACCTGGATAAGACTCAGGTACCTTTTAGAGGTCATTTTCAAAATTTCGGACGAGCAACCCCAACCCTTCTATATATCAGTTCCCCGGGGAGTGAGAAGAACATTTTCAATGCTCTCCCTCTTCTCTTTCATTCCCGGGACTCGCTCAAACCTCTCTCAGATAACTATTCCATTTAATTTGATGTCAGATTATTGAAAAAATCACCGTACCCCATCCAACGATTGAATACGTCAAACAACGATCCAATGGATGATACAGTACTACGAGTTTAAAGTACAGAGACAAAGCTTCTGCTGACATCCATGTGAAGACCGCTGTGTGAAAGTAGTGCTGTGTAACTGCTAAACCAGTGCATACGCCCTATGTTGAAGAACAGTTTACAATGATAGAATCAATATGACAAAATAATCAATCAATCAGTCAGTCATTTAGTCAATCAGTCAATCAGTCAATCAATCAATCAATCAATCAATCAATTAATCAATCAATCAATATCAGTCAATCATTCAATCAATCAATCAATCAATCAATCGATTGATCAATCAGCCAATCATTCAATCAATCAATCAATTCATCCGGCCATCCATCCATCCATCCATCCATCCATCAATCAATTAAACAACTATGAACTTGTAAATTCAGCTGTAATTCCTTGATCTCAACTTTTAATTCCGACATGGCGACAATCATGACACGTTGATACTATCGTGGGATTAGGAACTACATTGTAAGAAAAAGGCCAATATTTTGCATAGTATCAAATTCACTTGTATTATCTTAACTCAAGTTGTAATTAAGCCTGGGAGGGGAGTTAGATCTATATTGCATCACATAATGTGAACAAAACCCCATATTTTCACAATACTAAACTTATTTGAAAACCATCAGAACTTTAATTTCATTTAATAACTGTAAAAAAGGAATTATCGCTGTGTGACTCAAACGTTGAGTTTCGCGGGGATCAAGGGGAGTGGGCAAAAAGCTGGGGGAGGGGGGAGGGGGGAGGGGGGAGGGGGGAGGGGGAGGGGGGAGGGGGGAGGGGGGGAGGGGGGAGGGGGAGGGGGGAGGGGGGAGGGGGAGGGGGAGGGGGGAGGGGGGATGGGGGAGGGAACTCCCATATAAAAACATCGGGGGTATTTGTTGTATCTGTTAGGGTTCAAAATATATGCTTTTTGGCAGGGGGGGGGGGGGGGAGGGGGATTCGGGGGAGGGGGTGATCAGGAGGGTAGCGAAAGTATGTTTCTCAGGCTATAGCTTCTGTGCATGTTAAGTTGTCTTTTTCAATTTAAGATAAAGATCCTAATACCTTGTAGTGGTTTCTTTGAGTAAATGCCACATCACATACGTACACCACGTTCGCCATGCAGAGAGACAACATTAGTCTCTTATGCACAGAGAGCCTGTCAGGATTTCTTAATCTAAAATAATAAAGGAAAGCTGCTTTGAATTTTTTGTATTGTAAAAATTAACTTCTGGAAATCTTCGGGAAAAATACGCAACGTATTTTCTCTAACTGAACTTTAAAATCATCAAATACCTCGACATCAAAACTGATGAGATCTTGTCGAGAAATTTTCAAAATAAGTTATTTTGAAGTAGTTCTATAACAGACAAACAAACGAACGGAAGAACCAACAAACAAAACAAACACAACAAGCAAACAAAACAAACAAACAAACAAACATCAAACAAACAAACCGAAACAAACAAAACAAACAAACAAACAAACAAAATAAACACAACAAACAAACATCACACAAACAAACAACAAAGGTGTGTTTTACCAACCTTAAACATGACAGTAGTATTATAGATACTACCATCATAACCGTACCGGCACTCGTTAAACCAAGTTCAAGGTACTTTTGAGTCTTGGTAAGTTGTATATTAGGCACTGCCTTCATTATTATTATATTACTACTTTCATTGACCTTTGGAGAAAGAAAAAGTTACTTCAAACATAATTTAACCAAATGGTTCGTGAAAGGCGACCTTAGTAGTGGCGAAAGATGTCACCCTGTTGATAATGGACAACAATCAAAAAGGAATGTCTGAATTATTATAAATAATAATAATAATAATAATAATAATAATAATAATAATAATAATAATAATGATGATGATGATGATGATGATGATGATGATGATGATGATGATGATGATAATAATAATGAAAACTTTATTCATATGTTTTATCTCATAAAATACAATTGTAAATCTCACTTTACAGGTAATTTACAACTGGCTACCAGAACTGACTATACAATTAAGAATATATATGCTTGTTAATGTCTTCTAGCGCTTGTGCACTAATTGGGGACACTATACTCTCACACATCGCTCAATTCACATTTTGATACGTACATCTGCAGGTAATCCAGTGCAGTTTTGTAATAAGTCAGCTTGTTCTTTGTTTTCCTGAAAAAAGTCAGTTATGCAAGATTAAAAAACTTTAAAAGGCTTCTTAAAGTATTTCTTTCTTCTTCTTGTCATTTATTTTGAAAACTCTGGTAGTTCAATTCCTTTTATTGAAAGTCGATGATAAGAAGACCTTTGAAAAGTGGAATCTAGCTGTTGATTATGGTAGCTACCATACAAATTCCAAAAAGGACGAGGAAACCCGAGTAACATAGCTTGTTTGCCAAGACCAAAGTCCTTTTAGGCTTTGCATTTCTGCTTTAAGAGTTAAATTAAACGCAGAGGAGGGTCAAGTAGTATCCCACAATGGATCGCGCGCGCGGTTTGTTTACAAAATGGTGGTGACTTCCGGTCAAGGTACATGAGTTGAAAAACGGGTCCTGAAACTTTCCAATATGTGACTTTAAATGTAACTTACTGTTGGTTCTCTACTGATGTCTCCTTGGCGTAAGTCCATTGGGAAGTTAAAAAGTCTTGTTCTAATAAATCTTTGGTCAAGCATTCCCACTAAAGCATTTCGACTGATGATGTTGATGCTGAGGATAAAAAATAATAATTAGAAATAAATTGATATTTGAATGAAAAAGTGAAGAGGAAATAGATCAGGATCAGATCAGGATTCAATATGCGAAAGATGAGACTAAGTGGGTTTCGTCTAACATCGAGTTCAAATGTTCTGTTTTAGCCGAGGAAGCCGTTTTTTAAGAAAACTTTCGGCAAAAAACGAAAGACAACTCTGAAAGCGAGTGTCTAAGAACAAACCTGGATGTTTAAGCTCTCTGATTGGTTGAAATGTTTCGACGAATATCCGTCTGTACTCTAATAGATGCAAAAAATACGTCAAAATGTGGTGAGAACAACAGTCATGCCATTGGACTTGGTCTCGTGGCCTGCTTTTTGTTCTCACTACATTTTGACGTCATCTGTGCATCTATTAGGGTATAGACACATGGAAATATGGAATCTATTTATTAATTAAATTATACCTCGCACTTTGGAAAGGAATTTTCCTGCACTTGTAGGTTTCCGAGTCCGGGTTTGCCTTTGATGCGTACGTTCTCATAGCACGGAACAAAAGAAATAAATCCTGAAATAAAACAAGACTGCTGCAAACAAAAGTATAGTAAGGACGTCATGAAGGCGCTACTGTGCAAAACTCGATCTCCCTCCAGAAAACCGACGTTCGAGAGGCTGTTAGTTGTTTTATTACGAAGTTTAAGATTATACGACGGCAACGCTGACGACGACAGTGGAGAACAATAAGATTTATCAAAAGAATAAAGAAGATACGTGCATGGAATGTTTAGTAAATAAGTACATTTTAACCATCCCTGGCCAACGACAAACTCGAAAGCTTCACACTCTACCGACAACGCGAACGTGCAACTATTTTTTCATAATTTACTTTGCTATGTCCCATTCGTCGTGTGTTGTAATTTTATGGCAACTACTAACGAATACAAGAAAGCATAAATTTAGCGAATACTGAAAATGGCACTTTTTCAGCCACGTGGTCGTTGATGTTGCCGTCGTGCAATCTTAAGGCGCTGTTACACGATGAAACTTTTCTCTGAAACTTGCTTCAATCGCCGTTAATTGCGAGACAAGTTTCACAACGAATTTTTTTTATTTTTATTTTATTTTAATTCAATATTTTAACAGGAGCATCTAATTTAGCTGTAGCTAGTTTGAATAGAGTCCTGTGTAACACAATAGAATCACAAAATTACGGAATAGAGGAAAAACAATACATGACAAATTCACTTAAATTATACTGATACAATTGAAAACATATTCAAAAAACAGGATTTTGCGCTTCAAATGTCGCTTAGGCTAGAATTTAAGTTCTTCACGGTTTAGGATTTTAACGCTTGAAGTGTCGTTTTGCCTTGATCTTAAATTCTTCGAGGGTCAAACTTTGTCTTATTGCTGATGGAAGTTGGTTGAATTTGCGCGCCCCATTTATGCGAAAGCTACCTTGGTACTTAGTAGTCTTGGCTAAAGGAATGCGCAGTAAATCTCGATGTCTAGTGCGATAGCTATGAATTTCCCTGGCATGAATGAATTCACCAATGAGGTAGTCTGGGGCTAAGCCATTAATTGATTTAAAAACTAAGATAGACGTAAGATAGTCTCGTCGCTTTTGCAAGTCAGGCTAGCTGAAGATGTTAGGCAAGTCAGCATACTCAACAATTCTGCCTTCAATGATACTAGCAGCTCGCCGATGGAGTTTGTCCAAGTACGCTTTGTTGCCCAGGCCACAACTGTCCCAGACACTGCAACAATAGTCAAATAATGGTAGGACCATTGCACAATAAAGTGTAATACATGCGTGCCTAGGTAGAACTTTGCGTGCCCTGCGCAACATGCCTAGACGCGATGATATCTTTTTCCCTATGTATTCAATATGATCTTTCCAAGAGAGATTTTGGTCTACTATAACTCCTAGGTATTTAAACTTTTCTACCCTTTCAAGATTATGACCATTAGCTGAATTGCACCATGTAACATGTTCATTTAGCTGAAACTTTCCCCGGGTCGGTTTCACGAGATGGTTTCGCGAAAAATAGAACTGCTTTCTACTACTGCAACAGAAACTTGTGTCGCGAACAAGTTTCAGGACGAAATTTCAGCGTGTAACACCTCTTATAAACTCGTCTCCCATCGGCGATCAAGACAAGTTTCAGATAAAAGTTTCAGCGTGTAACAGCGCCTTTAGCCTATGTAGTAGGGATAACTATTTTGTTTTCTTTTCCCTGGGATACACAAAACAAAAGAGTTATCCCTACTACAAAGGGGTACCCTCTCTTATGTGAACGGGCCCTTAAACTCCCTATTATCTCACGGCTGCCGTTTTTTAACTGGTGCGCTCGCAAGTCGATGCAAGTAGCGGCAAGAGTTAACGGTCAAACGAGACGAAAAGTCAAAACTTGTGTGGACTTGCATTGACTTGCGTTCTCGTTTGATCGGGGACTTACCTGATGTATTAGCTCTTTCTGGTAGTCTAAAAGTATTTTTTGACAATCGTGTATAAAGTAAAATAACGTCTACAATATAGAAAAAATAAAGACTAAATAAATAAAGACGTAGGACGCTATAATAACGTTAACTTGGGCTATGAGGAAGTCCGAGTAAAAAGCATGCTTGCAAAAGCCATCTGGGTAATTTTGCATACTTGATTGTTTGACGCGACTCGATCTACCAAAAATAGCCCGGGTAAAACCACAAGTAAATAGTGCGGTAAATATCACAAACCATCTGTCACGAAGTGACAAAAAAGACATCGTAAATCCATCGTAAATCGTTTTGATATTTAAGATAAATTATTTTAAGACATAAAGTATATCTATTAATTTGTGGCACATTTGTTTTCAAGTCACTAGAAAACGTGTGACAGTATTGCGTGACAACATTTTTGTATTGTGTGACAGTAATGCGTGACAACATTTTGGTTACTAATAATTCGAAAGCCAAGCAACAAAAATAGATCAAATTTCCAGTGAAGACGTCTTCCGAGCAAAATAGTGGATGCAAGCTTTCAGGAATCTTTAGTTTCGATATAAGTTATGTGATACCTTTAGATGAAAACCAAGAATCACAATGTTACACGCTACTGAGACAAGCTTAAAGTTAAGTTTGCAAAAGATTAAGTCTGAAAACGCAAATCCGCAGCCATCTACATTTCTTTATTATGTAATAATTGGATATTACGTGCGCTCTGATTGGTCGAGAACCGTGTGCGTTTATAGTACAAACGCATAGATGATGTCACTGAATATTACGCGCGCTCTGATAGGTTGAAATAATGGCTTCGATGAATATTATATAAAATAGACATATTCTGTTCTTCCGTGGATAGTTAAACTCTAATAGATGCGTGCGAAGAAGACATCAAAATGTGGAAAGAAACAACAGTCACATCACTAGACTTCGTCTTGCGGTATTTTTTCGCCACATTTTGACGTCATCGGTGCATCTATTGGAGTACAGACGAAAGGAAAACTGGAATCTATTTGTTAATCATACAACGCAAGCTATTGTGTGCAACAATATATGAAAAATTAACGCACCTTGAGGAAATGTGCTGTACTGTTATCATTTTCAGTTGTTACTGGACCAATAACCCTCTTTGCTTCCTGGAAAACCTGGTCCAAATACTTTATAAGGACTTTTTGGTTAGTGAATTCTGATGAGCTATGAATTAACTCTTCGAGAACGCTTTGCATGGACGATGTGCTGAAATTCTTGAACTGCAAGGGTATTGAAAATATAGATCAATCAGAAATTAATGAGATCAATCTTAATTTCTAGCTGGGACAAGTTCTAACAGACAATGCTTGCAGGGAATTTGTTTCTGGGAGACAAAAACAAGCAATAGTATAATACTCAAGGGTCCTGAGGAATTTCCAATTATCATGCTGGATATGGTCCTAAATTTCAGGCGATTGCAAAAGTAATTTAGCAGCATTATCTCGACACCTCGGCAAAATGTACCACGGATGCGCGACTTGTTAAACGATGAAAACATTCGACCGCGTACTTTGCCCTGCGGAAACTAAGACGCACGAGTCAAAGTCAATCCCCCAAAATTAGTTTCAGATCATTGTAGAATATTCTGTTGCCTGTCTTTTGCACCAAATACTTTCCTGCATGTTTGCACCTATGCTCAAAATTAAGATAAAAATGCTCAAAATCAAAGATATCATATGGAAAAAATCTATTGGCAAAACTAATTATAAAGATATTGTTTGGGATTCCTGTGGTCAAGACGCAGACGCGCTTACGGCCCGCGAAAATCCACGCATGCGCAGTTGTTTTGCCGCGTTGTCCATTATATCTGCATCAAAAAGGAGTCAATGTCTGAGTGAGTTTTAAATCGGTGGATACGAGTACCCTCACTTAGTTGACTACAAATTAACAATCATAACCCTACCTTCTCGTCAGTTTTTTCAATAATTTCTTTATTTTCACAAAGAAACGTCTCTTCCCAAGAAACTCTTAATTTCTTCTTGCAGAAGTGCACGGTAAATTCCTGTGGGAAAATCATGCAACACGCTCGTTTTAACGTGCACTCGGCGGGCTTTCAACTCCCCTCGGCTGAGCATGCGCTGTCTGGAGGTGAAAGAGCCCACCGAGTGATAATTTGCATTAAAACAAGAGAAAAGGGAGTATTTTGTTTTATGATCATTAACTTTATTAGCGCTAGAACAGATTTCGCAGTAGTGTGACCATGTCAGTGCCGTGATGTCTGTTTCTATCTCACGTTTAGAATCAAACCTTTTGTTTATCTATTCTGCTTTAAATTTGTAAAGCGTAGGCGTATACCTCTAAATTTAACCTTTTTTTACCTTGTTTGAAGCTGGCCATGAGTAATAATCCCGCAAGCAGCAGCCCAGTATCCCTCTTCGCAAAAACGTGGCAGTTCGTTAGGGGGAAGGGACAGGGGGTTACAATTTTTTTTCTTATGGGGGGGGGGGTAGCCAATTTTGGTAAGGATTGATTTTGTAAGGAATTCATAAGGCATTACAACCATTACATCGCTACAACCGCTGCAACCGTGACAACCGCTACAGCCGCTACAACCATTATAACATTGGTCAACACAACCAAAACATGCACAAAACGGGATTGGCTACAACCGTTACAACCCTATAAACCAAATTGACCAATCACAGACCGCATTCGAACGGTGGTGTATTACTATGATGTCTATATAAGCATTCGAAATTCCTGCTGTAACCGTGTCGTGCTGTGACCATGCCGTTTTCACAGTCATACGAAATCTGCTCTTCTGTGAAAATACTCACTCCTCTAAACTCATTACTTATTTTCACAACTATTCCAACAATAATTTTGAAGACGGTACCTTTCCAGTTTTTGTTGAAGTCAGTACAATTGACCAACAACTCTGTGTTAACAGGAACTTTTTTCCACGTCTTGTTTTCTCTGGTGAGGTCTTTACAATAGTCTAACAAAAGAGGAAAGTTCTTTTAGCATGAGGCTTCAGATCTTCAATCCTTGATGGGCTCTATTTCCATGGCAGATTTAGGGGAAGGGTGCATAGGGTGCGCACCCCCTCCTGCGACGACTTTGAGTCCTTTTTTCTCAATATTTTTCTAAAATATCCTGTCGGCAGTTTCCAATATATATGATGGTGCACTCCCTCCTAATCCCTCCTGATTTCTCCTTATTTAGCATGTACCAGGGAAGAAAAACCTTTGGATCAGTTGAATGCGACATTTGCCCTGTAATTGGGTTATTTTTAGAACTTTTTCGGTCTTCTTCGGTTATCTCGAATTATATAAGTGGTATATTATGCGCGCTTTGATTGGTTGAGAACGTGTGTGATTACAGTACACTCGCACTGATGACTTCATAGAATCGTACGTGCACTCTGTAATGTGATATAAACACATTGGAGATGTAGAGCATCAGGAAAGCAAGCTTAGGAACACGAGGCGTAGCCAAGTGATTCTCTTGCTTTTCGAGTAGTGGCTAGACAATGAGCGCGTGCTTTATATCTCAAATATTTTATAAAATCCCATAGTTCCCATGAAACTCGCGCGCTGATTGGCTATCAAGTCTCCACTTACACAGGTAGCCCGCGATTGTTGTGTTGGCATTTTACCTTTACGTATAAATACATCGCCATAACTCCAAAATATAACACGCATGCGCGACTTATAACACGATCTCGATGAAAACATTCAGCCGTGTACTTTGCCGGCAAAAATTAAGCCACAGAAGCAAACATTAGTCCCAAAAAATCAGTATGAGGACATTGTAGTATATTCTGTCGCCTGCTTTTTGCACCAAGTACTTTCCTGTTTGCACCAGTGCTCTAAAGTAAGCTCAAAGATATGATATGGAAAAATCTACTGATAAAAACTTTTTGCTTGGGATTCCTGTGGTCAAGACGGGAAGGCGCGTAAGCCCGCGAAAACTCGCGCATGCGCAGTCATTAAGCCGTAGTGTCTGCATTCTTGACTCACAATTTTCGCAGAGAACTTCGTCTGATTTATCAAAACAATCTCCATAACCATTGCAGATCAAATCTTTTTGAATGACTTGATCACCACTTTGACATAAGAAGTGTCGAGATCTTGAAAACATCGACGAGTGGACGATTTCTGTTGGTGAATCAAATAGAATTCGATGAACTTACATGCAGTAGAACCCCACTAGCTCTAACCAGTTAACTCGGAAACAAACCCATTCCCCTTGAGTCATTTTTTCAGGTAATTTCTATCAGTTATCTCAAAGTTTCCCTTGGGAATTCGTGTTCGCAGATTTCTATTGTATTGTAGCTTGTGGTAGTAATGGTGAATAATGGTGCAATCAACAAACAAACAAACAACCCCGGTGCTGGCTTAGTTTTCTTTGGTAGGCGACCATCACAACCTCTTGCCATATGGTCAACTCGTGGATTCAAAGTCGCCATATGGCCGGAACTCGTGGATACAATTTAATAGAACAATTCTCGTTCTAAAAGTAAGACAATTCCATGATCTACCTGGATAAGAACCACTGCATATAATGCGATCGATAACAATATTGCACCCTTTGAAGTAGTTGTATTTAGTGCAGTA
Source organism: Telmatactis stephensoni (assembly GCA_029948255.1). Taxonomy (NCBI): domain Eukaryota; kingdom Metazoa; phylum Cnidaria; class Anthozoa; order Actiniaria; family Isophelliidae; genus Telmatactis; species Telmatactis stephensoni. The sequence goes on along the minus strand of JALIZF010001928.1, from coordinate 463,826 downwards.
AAAATTTATCCCTCCATCGACCCATTTGGACATCAGTGGATAGGTTTTACCTTCCCACTTGCAAGCTGTCAATGTAATTAGAAAAAAAAAAAGAAATTAGAAAGGTAGAAGGGTAATCTTTGTTCAGGTTACAATCTTGGACAAAAAATGTTAAGAAAACCGCAATTTTTCCCAACGTTACTCCAAAAGGTACTCAGGTAGGCCCTCTCCCTCCCCTCCCCTCCCATCCCCTCCCGGCTCAATGTTGGTCAGTGGGGTAGAGTGATGACTAGGTGTTACTGCAACATTGTTTTGGTGTTTCAAAACATTTGCACTGGTGTTTCAAATATATTGAACACTTCGCAGCCAATCACATGTGAGTAATTTTTGCAAGTGGATTATTAGCATTGGAAACATTTGGTATTTTTGGTCGCACATTTGGATTTGCATTGACTGTGATTAATTACCAGAACATTGTCCCAAAGAGTCTTCGTGGATATATTTCCATACATCACAGGAAGGCTGTTTACAAGTTGTGTTGTAAAGCACACGTGGAACAAGGTATAGACTGACTTGAGAAACATTTCTTTGACACGATAAAAGTCCTCTCTCACATTTACAACTGTGTGCATGAATTTGGTTCCCAGGAAACACCCTCAAAGTATTTGCTTCCTTTTTCATCTTTACACGTGAGAGCTGGAAAAAATATCATTTTGTATTATTAAATATTAAATGATTAATTCGGTCAGTTAGTTAGTTAGTAAATTAGTTCGTTCGTTCGTTCGTTCGTTCGTTCGTTAGCTAGTTAACTAGTTTGGGTTGGGTTGGGTTGGGTTGGGTTGTTGGTCGAGTGATTGTCTGTTTAGTTGGTCGAATGATGGGATGGTTAGCTAGTTTGATGGTTGGGCGGTTGATTGACTAGTCGATTGAATGATTGACTGATTGTTGATTGTTAGCTAGGTTGGTTGGTTGGTTGGTTGGTTGGTAGTTAGGTTGGTTGGTTGGTAGTTAGGTTGGTTGGTTGGTAGTAAGGTTGCTTAGTTGATAGTTAGGTTGGTTGGTAGTTGGGTTGGTTAGTTGGTTGGTTGGTTGGTTGGTATAAGTTTCTTTCCTACCTTCAAACTTACGATACCCAACGCATCTACTCTCAGATTTTGAAATAAGTTGGAAACCGTTGTCACAAAGTTCGTATCCTCGATGTTGTCTTAATTCTTTGCTTATTTGAAGGAGAGCTGTATGAGAACAATGAAGCAGTGCTTTTTCTCATTTGTTAGATCAGCAACTTTTTGTTGTTGCTATATTTATCTATAATGCTAATCTTTATAGAAATTTCTTATATAACTTACATGTATCGTATCTACCCCAATGGTATACAAATACTGATGATGATGATATTTCTTTTTTTCTCACCCTCTTCCGTTCTTTCCCCCATCCATCTTTTCTTCCTTCCTTCCTTTCATTCGTTCGTTCGTTCGTTCGTTCGTTCGTTCATTCGTTTGTTCGATCCTTCCTTCCTTTATATGGTTTGATTCACGAAAAAGAAAAATGGATTTGAGAACTCACAATTACAGCTAAAATCGTTGCATCGCGACCTCCAACAACATCGGTAAGGTTTTTATCTTTTCTGATCCGTCCATCATTCTATTGTACTAACTTCTAACTGCTGAATATTCCTTGATTAAAGTGCATTCTTACTTAATAATAATAATAATAATAATAATAATAATAATAATAATAATAATAATAATAATAATAATAATAATAATAATAATAATAATAATAATAATAATAATAATAATAATAATAATAATAATAATAATTAAAAAATGAAAAATATAATAATATATAAAAATAATAATAATAATAATAATATATAAAAATAATAATAATAATAATAACGTGTATTTCTAAGCTCCGCCGTTTATTCCATCCTTTCGCTTGAATAATGCGATTCACTCTACTGTTTCGACTGCTTTTGTGGATCTACTACACTAGCAACATTACAACAACGAAACAGCGGCACCAGCACGCTCAAGTAGGAAGAAATACTTCAAGAGAAGTCTACGACATGGGCGATGTTACTAACCAACGTGGGAGCCGAACCAAGTGGACTGAAAAGATGAAAAGAATGTCAACCAATTAGATAAACAGGTGTTTAAACAGGCCAGTCTTGAATACCTAAGACGATTAGCGGTTATATGGACCTCCCCACTCTCCATACCAAGAAAAATAAAGGCCACTAACACATTTGCGTACCCAGTACTGCAATATTATATGTGGTCGTGCGAATGGGCGATTGAAGATCTACAAGAACTAGACAGAAAAACCCGAGCAATAATAGCACAAAACAAAGGCAAGCACAACCATGAGTCAAACCCGATGTTATATTTATTTATCGCCAGATTTGGGAGGTCGTGGCCTGAAGGAAATAGAGGTACAATATAAAGCTACAAAGATAAAAACTGCACACTACATCACAACAAGTAAAGATCCCCATATAGAAGTAGTGAGAACCTTTCAAGACGCCAAAGAAGAAAAAAAGAGGAGATCAGTAATAAAGGATGCGAAAACTTACGCCCAACAACTAAACTTAGATACTACATTCAACGAACGGCTGAAATGTACCACAGTAAAAATGGGCGAGAAACAAATTGTGTTAAAGATCAGCAGCCCAAAGTATATCCAACAGCAACTCAAAGAGGCAACAGACAAAGAGTATCAGCAAAAAGTCTCCGAACAGCTGTGGCTTGGCAACTACGTCACACAACGTTGGAAAGACACCGACATCTCTAAGCACAACTTTAACCCAACCATGAAATGGAAAAACATACCTGATGTCGTACTGAGTGTACACACTAGCATATTACAGCAACTGGCCACTACAAAAGTATACAGAGTAAAGAAACAACAAGAGCGAGGCTTGGATCTAACATGCACGTTGTGTCACAGTGCAGAAGAAACCATCCCACATCTATTGTGTGGCTGCTCTGCTATAGCCCAAACAATCTATAAGTCGAGACACGATAGAATGCTAAGACCGGTATACCATTTCCTATTGTCATTATATAACATAGAAAACGATGAATCCAAAGCCTGGTATAAACAAGCGATCCCCAAAACAAGTACTGAAAACGACCAAGCGAAAATACTCTGGGACACACCCATCTACATAGACAAAGCACCTGAGAACGGCGCAAACAAACCGGATATGACAATCTTTGAAAAAATAAGCAAGAAAATCATACTTGTGGAAGGAACTGTGTGCAACATAGGACAGATCAACGACAGGAATGATTATAAGAAGAGAAAGTACTTGGACCTACGACTAGGACTCCACAAGCTCTACCCCGAATACGAGATCAAGCAAATTAATATAGTGTTCAACTTCTTGGGAGATTTCAACAGCACACTAGAGAAAGAACTTTCTGACCTTGCCCAAAAGAAGGAAGTCAACAAAGTCCTAACCAACTGTCAGAAATGGATCATCACGCAGAACTGCGAAGTGTTCAAGAAGTTTTATAGTTTGAGGCACTAAAACACACACACTATCTTTATAGTTCATCAGGAACTGTTGCCTAGACAATGTCCACAACTAGTTTCAAAAAAACGTGTATATGAAAAAGTACCAATAAAACCGACCATAATAATAATAATAATAATAATAATAATAATAATGATAATAATAATGATAATAATAATAATAATAATAATAATAATAATAATAATAATAATAATAATAATAATAATAATAATAATAATAATAATAAGATTTATATAGCGCTCTTATCTTACTTGATCCTGGGCACGTATGATTGCCAGCACAACAGATTCCACCATTGTATACATAACACTGAGCGATCAGCATGACCGTTGGACAAGTGTTTCTGTCGCTGACTCCAGAGAAGTGGAATTGACAACCTTTGTAGGTCCATGTATCGCCAGCAATTTTCGGTTTGTCAAGTAGGGGTCGAAATTCGATAGCTTGGAAATGACAAATGAACACGAAATTAAATTGGTAAAATTAAATACTTCTTTCTTCCTTTCCATCCATTCATTCCTCTTCTTATCTTTCTTTCTTTCTTTCCTTTCTTTCCTTTCTTTCCTTTCTTTCCTTTCTTTCCTTTCTTTCCTTTCTTTCCTTCTCTCTCTCTCTTTCTTCTTTCTTTCTTCCTTTTTTTGCAACATTTATATGTGGTCACTTACTTGTGACTGTATTGGCTAACCGTGCAATAAATTTCGACACGACGCACGCGTTGTTGCGAGAGCAACGATCGGTCTTATAAACGTACATATTCCCATACGCAGGGGAGTTTATCTCTGTTCCAAGAGCACAACGTAGAAATCCGCCATCACAGTAACAGTTGATTGCCAAGCCAAACCGAAAGACTAGTCGTCCGGTCCATACCGATCCAGCGTCGTCCACGCACAAAACTAATAAGAGACAATAAACAATTATTCCACGACATTTTTTATAAGGTAAAATATTAAGCGATGTAGATAGAGGTAAAGTAAAGCTGTTGACTAAATTCATGTCACTTTTTGAGTTGCTCTAGTTCATAGCAGTAATTAGTAATTACTCGTTACTCAACGGGCCTATGTGGTCGGAAGATCATAAAATTCAGCTTAATTTAGTTACACCCTTTTGAGGAATGAGAATCAAGTTTTGCTTCTGTGGCTTAAGTTTTGCCAGCATAGTTTTGTTTGTTTCACAGCCGAATGTTTTGATTGAAGCCAGCATGGAGGAGAACTGGGTAGGCACGCATGCGTAGTGTGCTTACTATGTCCGCAGTCCTTTTCATCGGATCCGTCTGTACATTCACTTCTACCGTTGCATATATGACGTCTTCTTATCATCACTGATGGGTTGTCGCACTGGAAATATCGGTGTTCTGATGTCTTGAAAAAGACTGTTGAATTAAAGAGATATGGCATATTAATTGAACAAGTTGATGCTACAAACTCATATTGACAAACACCACATGCTCAGTCGAGGACGGACTAAAGCCCGCCGAGTCAACGCTTATATAATTTGATAAATTAGATAAATACCATTGCAGTCCCGCGTTGTCTCGTTCGTTGTCACACAAGCTGGTTCAGCACCAAGGTAACAAGTTTTCTTCTTGATCACAAATCGACCGTAAAGGGCTTGAATGTCGCGCTGTGTGCAGGAAATCAGACCACTGTATTGACATGTACAGATTGTACAGTTGGACATGAACCAACGACTGCCTGGTCCACGCACTATCTTCTTGTCATCAAGACAAATTGGAGCTGGATGTTTTCTGCATGTAGTTTTACCATCTAAGCTACAACGACAAACGGTTTGTCTATCGTCAAGCCGCCAAACGTCTAGAGCTACATGAAGTTTACCGAGGTGATCCCAGCAACCAGTGGTGGTTGTTTCACAAGTTACGTTACCCTTACTGCAGGTGCAGTTTTGGAGATTCTTTGGATGCCAAACTTGTCCTTCTGAGAATATGTTGCCAATCGCATCTTTGCAGACGGCAGCTAAACCATATGTAAATATAATATAGTATCTTATATTTAAGTACATAATAATTAAGTATATAATAATATAATAGAACAAAGAAATTTTAGCATTTGTATAGCGCAGATTCATTTGTTAATCATTGCTTAATCATTTGTTAAAGACAGACAGTTGTACCGGGCGACAATCCCCTACTTTATAAGAATAGTACAACATTACGTATTACGTCCACTTGATGCAGGGTTAGTTTTTGACACTTTTAGCTATTATTACTCAAAAAACAGCTGAATTTACCTTTCGGTCCATTTCCACAGAATCTGAAAGTACAAATGTCAGGTTTCTTCTTGACTTCATAAACGTAGAATGTACTGCAGTTACGTACATTGACGTCAACTGACCGGTGACAGCAGTCATGGCCCTTTGTAAAGCACACAGTTCGCGCAACCTGGCCTTCATCACTCGAGGGATGGTTGCCGAGCAACCAGCCAGGATACTGTGTGCCACAGTGATGCTTCTTTACGCATGATGTCGCCATGCGGGTCCCTGATTGGCCAGTGAATCTGTACCAAGCACTAGGTAGGTTTAAATCACAAAATGACATGTCGTAGTAGTTAAAGTATTCTGCAGAGCGATCTGGAGTGTTGAGAATAGTGTAATTTGTGCATTCCTGTCCTATGTGAGACACAAAAAATACAGTATTTTAAAACGAACTGTTTTTTTTTTCTGACTAGGAACTGAACACGTTCGTCACTGCTCTATAGCAAAATGTATTTAGTCTCTTATCGTCCATGCTCGGTGTCTCGGACATTTATAAACCCGTACCATACTTCCCCTCCCCTCCCCTCCCCTCCCCTCCCCTCCCCTCCCCTCCCCTCCCCTCTCCATACCCTCCCCTCCCCTGTCCATTCTGAATTTCATAGGGTTTCCGCGTTCTAACCCAGTTAATTAAGCCTCGAGTAGGATAGTTCTGAATTTTCTGGGTTTCCCCAGCATTGGGTCCGAATGGAACCAGAGTTTTGCCCGATTATATATATTTACTCAAACAAACTAAATCCAAGCCATTGCCATACAAACCTTGGCATTTCAGGAAAAACGCAATAAGACAAAAGAGAACACAAGTTCTCTTAAAGTCCATCTTGCTTTGATTCCACGCCTGTCAACAAGTATAAAAGAATATAATAATAAAGATAATTATAGAGCGTTTTGGAAATATCAGAAAAAAGCTGATGCAATTTGAGCTTTTTGAAATCCCACGAGTCCATATTTATTCCAAATTGCACGAGAAAGCCATATGACTTCCTATTAATAATATACATGAGAAAATTATAGAAGCAAATGAGTTTTTCCTCTTGAAAAGAGCGAACTTTTTGGAATAAAACCTGAGCGCGCGCTCGATGACGTGTGATGACGTCAGTAGCGCGCGCACATTTCACCGAGAATTTCATTCAAAAACACAATAAAATTCTCAACTTTTTCGACTTTTTTCCACTCAAAATCGTTTCTTGGCGATCAAAATATGCAGTCTTGATGCTAGATAATGTGAACAACAGCAGAACTAAGAAAACTTGACGCTGTTTTTGAAAACTCAAATTTGCACTAAATTTCCTTTTTTCTGCACTAAATTTCCTTGAAACAGCACTGCTCTTGGCCAATCAGCGTCGATAGTTTTTTTCATGTACATTATTAACCAGAAAAGTCGTAGATTGCATGCAAAAGAAGAGCTCTATAGGGAAAAAGGACTTTCAAAACAACTCTGTGCTGCAAAAGGAAGGAGGATTCGCGGCCGGCAGTTTCGTAGACAATGAATGGAAATTCAGCCCAAATGATCCATACCTTTTAGACAAAAGCCGCTTGGAGGAAAATACTGATAGATCGAGGTTCAGATGATTTATTTCAAGTTCTGAGGGACATTTGAAACGCCAGGTATGTTTAACGGGCGTGAATTTGACCGTAAGTTTGTCTTTGAATGAACTCAAATTCTTTGCATTGTTTTTGCTCTTCTTGTAAATTAAATAAACATCTGTCTATAAGCAAAAAGTCCAAGTTACACAGAAAAGAATAACATTTTTATTGCTGGGTTTCATCCATTCCTTTGGGAATTCAGAAGACTATAGAGCGGTAGCCATGTTGGATGAACAAACAAGTGACGCTAATGAGAAATCTTTTGTTGAAGTTCAACCAAGATGCATGGCTACCGTGACGTCACATGCAACCCAAGAATAATGCAATTTACTTTTGAGACAATAAAATATTCTTTTTGTTTCGGTTTGACGCTGTTAGTGTTTTAACTTAAATTTATCCTGTAGAATAATTTTGTTCTCTTTGAAATGAAAATCTTAACCATGGAAAAGCTCACCATTTTCAGAGCAAAATGACAAAAATCTCTAGAAATCTCGATAAACAGAAAACACCATGTAAAGTGCTTTGTACAGTTTTTATTCACTCGTTGTTTTGTATCATAAAACTCCGAGAGTTAAAATGCGACTGTTCAATAACGTGATAAATAGTAACGAAAATTCCTCACATAAATAGTGACTTCAACATAAAAGAAATCCCAGGAATTGAGGTTATTTCATACTTACCTTTCTCGCTCGCTTTCGGGAAAATTCGAGGTAAGAAAGAAATTACTCCTCCCTAATTTTACACAGGAAGCCCAGTGATTAGGCGCGCCTTGCACTGTCGCATTCCATCTTTAAAGTGGCGCATTCCGAGACCTTTACTCGCGCCTTTTGGCTCTTTATCAATATCAGTCTTTAGAATTTATTGAAAAAGTAGGTTTTTATACTGTGATCATCGCACGTGGGACGTATATATTAAATTACTCTAGTCACTTGCTATATTCCCAAGAGAACAGCCTTATGCAAACTTATTGATGCTTTATTCCAAAAACCTACGAACTACAACAACACACTGATGAGGCTGGATGCCAAAACATGTTTGTTGATCGACAAAAGTGAAAGACTATAGCTGGTTCGTCAGCGGAAGAATATAAAGTAAAACCAAGAGACCATAATACGAAAAGCCGAAGCAAACGGTTGTGTTCACGCGCACGTCAAAATCAAATTCTACCAAGAGACCATAATACTAAGAGAGCGAAGCTCAGTATTGATGTCTGTGCCATGTTCGTGGCGGCTAAGGCTATTTTTAGTAACTTCGCCATCGCGCGCGCAAGTCCCTCAACCAATAGAATTTGATTTTTGACGTGCGCGCGGACGGGACCGTTTGAATTCTATTGTTTAAGAGCCTTGCGCGCGCGATGGCGAAGCTACTAAAAATAGCCTTAGCCGCCACGAACATGGCACAGACATCAATACTGAGCTTCGCTCTCTTAGTATTATGGTCTCTTGATTCTATTCAGTTTGCGCGAGCAATGGCGAAATTACTAAAAATGTCTTAGTCGCCGAGAACATCACACAGACAACAATACTGAGTTTCGCTCTCTTAGTAGTATGGTTTCTATTTGACTAGCCCCCCTTTAGGGCTGTACAGTAAGCAGTAACAAGGGTTATTCATTCTGATCACGACTTCTCATAGGCTTCTCATAACACTCCAAACGTGGGTGTGTTCAGTTATTGTTTTGCCACTAAACGAGCTCCAGAAACAAAATGCTTCTTTAAATTTGGATGAAACACCGAGCAAGGGGAAAACAGGCAACACATGATCATTCAGTGATCTGTCGGATCGCCTTACAGCAAATCAGTGAAACAATGATATTGGGGGCTTAATACTTTTGATATAAACGATGATATATTTAACACTTATTGACTGGGACCGAGGGAAACAGTATGTTTAATACAACAACAACAACAACAACGATGACGACGATGACGAATGTATAGGATATTGTTTGACTGCCAAAAAGCATATCTAGGGTCAGTTAAAGAAGTAACTTTTATTTTTTGAAAATATACGTCGCGTTAAAATAAAAAAATACATTGCAATAGAATACCTCATTTTTAGCAAAGCTGGTCGAATCGCATGTTTTTTTGCGGGTTTCTTGGGTAAAGGAAATTCACTGGTGACTTTCGATGAAACGCGACGACTACCCATGATTTCGAAGAGTCTAGTTTCAATCATCATTTTTATAACCTATTATTAGGCAGTAAACTATAGTATCATCAAATCAGAGTAAATCTTACTACGAACAGCAAATCACTTGATAAGAACTCATGATAATATTTTCTTATAGGCTACTAATAATGAATTTCAAAGAATTATATATATAATCTAGGTTTAACCTCAGTTTTTACAAAACTCACAAACAAATATATGCATAGGTACATAGCGGGGCGGGATTAGTCCTCAAGGGTTACGCTTGATTTAGACATCAAAACATCCTAAAAAGTTTAAGTATTTTTAAGACACGATAAAACTCACCTGAACTCGGAGACGGCAAACACTAAGTAGTACAGCTTGCACTCATCGCTGCCCCTTTTACTGGGACGTGACTGCATGGATCAAAATAGGATGCATTGTCGGTCGTAATTACCGGTCTTTTTTGAAACAAACATATAGTTTTCCTGAACTTGAAAACACATTTATATAGCTGGCTGATTATAGAACTTTCACAACAATCTAATGCAAAATTGTTTCCGAATGTTGTTCAATGAAGATGTGTTAACTGAGATCTGAACATCGCGCCTCACACACGGAAGCACAGGAAGGACATTTCAGACTTCGGACTTCGGACTTCGGACTTCGGACTTCGGACTTCGGACTTCGGACTTCGGATTTTCAAATCTTCGGGCTACGGGTGTGTACTTCAGCTACATCGTTTCAAATTTTGTACTTCCAAGATTTGACTACTAAAAATATATAGTAATCGGGAAATATCAACTGTTAAAATATCGGAAATTTAGGTAACTCAGTCTAAGTCTTAAATAACGTCCAGCAAAAGAAGATGATATTTCACGATTGATCACTTGTTTACGAGTCATGCTTCAGTCAAAAATTGAATTCACGTGGACGTAAAATTAAGATCGAATCATGAACAAATAAAAATTCAGATCACGTTTTCACCAGAAATTAAATACCCCGGCCAGTCACGTTTCACGTTTCCCGCAAAAAAGTATATCATTAGGAGACCTTTCAATAGTCTGATTTCCAAGTACAAGATGTATTGATGTTTAATTAACAATATTTATGACTGTTTCTGCTTTTCTTTGTTCTACAAAACGCATTTTATATCAATTTTCTTTGTGTTGTTGCTGTTTGGTTCCTCTACCACAACCATTATCCTAAGCGTTTAAACAATAAAATAGTACAACCAGTCAACAGAATTTTCCTTCCATCCGTCAAAAGCCACAAATAAATTGAACCATATTTTGCAACTCCTACGTTAAAAGTGAAAATAAGTCATTGTCAAAAGCAAATGAGTGGCAAAAAACGGAAAGAAAAAAGGAAAAGGAAAGGAAAGAAGAAGAAAAAAAGTCGACATTTAGTCCAAACAGAACTACCGCGCATGCCCGGAAAATTCTGTCAAGGTAAAGCTCGTTAGTAGCTGTTAAGGTAGTTCCGGACCTTTGCTACTGCGCATCTCCCGCGCGCATTTTTATGGCGAGAACAACGATAAACTTCAATGAGTGATATTCCTTTAGTTTTTTGACTCTTTGTTTTAACGAGGATATAACAGGTAAAGCAAGGCTTTTTTCCAACCTGGTCCTCAAACCCTGAAATAAATACACACTGATAATCGGTAAACATAAAGTGTTTTAAAAATCTTCTCTAACTCTTGAAATAATAAGGTGACCCGTATTATTTTATTTTATGTTTTCATGCCCTCGGTTGTCAGATCACTGTCTACATCACCGAAAGCTACAGTGCTACATTTAGTGAGCTCGTTTTCTGGCCTGTCAACACAAAATTACACTTGTCATGGGGGAAACCCCAAAGCCGCTTTTAATAGAAATTATAAAAATGTCAATATTAACAAATCACATATGCGTACATATCCTGTAAGGCCAGAAAAGGTGAGGGCAAAAACACGCCCGATAAAAAACTTCTAAATATCGTGGAAAGGCGCGGGGAGGAGGCGGGCTTTTGAGACTAGCGTGAACCCGTCAGACGTCAAGTCAGAATGGTGCTGTACACCTAGCAAAGAGGGTCCTTAATGGGACCAGCCCAAGCATCCTCATTGGTCCTTTCCATCATACGATAGTCCATAAACTATATATGGAGAATTACATAACTATTATCTCAATAACCAGATTGAAGACACAGGCCATTGTTGTCTAAAATGTAAGAATCAACGTGACTTGGCACGCGGACAATTAACTATGAACATACTAGAGTCGGCAAGAAAACATAAAAATCCTATTTGTGCCAAATATTTAATTTATTTTATTCTTATTCAAACCCATGTTTAATCACTCTTTCCGTGATCGGAAGGACAATATTGCATTGATTGACTGGATTTTCGCTAATTTTCCACAGTCCTGCAACTATGTACATTAATGAATGGATTGTCACTCGAAAATATGTTAGTTAGAACCTCGCCCTGCTCGCCACTAGAACGTTCTATAGCTCATTTGGTTAAGCATCGGACCAGAAATCCGCGGACTTTTTCATTTACTTTTTCAAACGACTTGTACAATTAAAACTGCTAGATAGACTTTAGATCTATCTTTTAAAACAGTCTAGGCCCTTCTCGCAGAAAAAAATGGTTTGACCACATCGATTGAGTACTTTTTAAGACACTACAAATCAATAGCTAACACCTATACGGCGGCGATCTCAGTTTTTTCTCGGTTTTTGACTTGCCTAACAATAATGATCAGGATATTAAAGAAAACTCACTGATGAAATCTAAGGCTCCGGAACTACCTTAATGGCAAAACAAATAGTCTACAGCAATTGAAAGTTATTAACTGTTCATTTTTTGAGATTTCGAAATTTTAGGAGAAAAACATATTAAATGGCGCGCGTTAGTCACGTAAGCCTCTGGCAGTCTGGACAACTTCACAAGAAATCACTCAAATTACCCACGTTGATTTTTCATCTTTTATTTGATGAAGATCTTCTTATCTATTTTCTCATTTATCGCAATATTTGAACGGCATTTTTATAGGGTTTTGACAGTAATAATATACATGCAAAAATTTCTCGATGCTGATTGGCTAAGAGCAGTGCTGTTTCGAGGAAATTTAGTGCAGAAAAAAGGAAATTTAGTGCCAAAAAAAGGAAATTTAGTGCAAATTTCTTTCAGCAGAAAACATTCAAAATGCACTAAAACTTCAAATTCTTCTTTTTATTCATCAAAGAAACAATTTATAAAACATTTTTAGCGGGATTTGTATCCAAAATTGTCGAAAATATGCAAGAAAAATGTCAAAAAGTGCCCAAGTTTCGGGTGAAAAGTTTTGAATTTTTTCCTTGAGCGCGCGCTTGGTGACGACATCGTCAGGTCACTTTCGAACACTGAGCGCGCGCTAACCTGATTTTTCAACTGAAAAGCTACAGAAAACTTGAAAGTTTTGCTTGAAATTTTGCATGTATATTATTAAAAGGAAATAATATGGTTTACTCGTGCAATTTAGAATAAATTTGACTCGTGAGTTTTCAAAGAGCACAAATTGCACTCGCCCTACGGGCTCGTGCAATTTTGAACTCTTTGAAAACTCACTCGTGCAAATTTATTCTAAATTGCACTCGTAACCATATTATTTCCTATACAAAACTGGGAAACTTCGTGGCGTATTTTCCCCTCCCCTCACCGACTTGAATTCAAAGCAACTTTTGAACACCTTACAACCAAAATCGTTGAATCGCGACCAGCAAATTACACATTTTGTTTTGATTTTGGGTTTTTCTGAGCCGTCAATCAGTTTGGGGGCGGAGCTTCTTTCAAATCAACCAATCACTGAACGAGTTCGTGAAAGCTCCGCCCCCAAGAATGATGGACGGATCAGAAAATACCAAAATCTTACCGACGTTGGAGGTCGCGATGCAACGATTTTCGCTGTAAATAACCAAAACACCTTCTCAAAAGCTTTATCAAATACTCAACGTTTATATTTGGTAACCTTGTTTTGAGACTTCACAAAAGAGAAATTGCCTTAGGAATCAATTTTAAGCCCTCCTGGGCCAGGCTGTTCAAAGGCGAGTTAGCACTAATCCAGGGGTAGAATTAAGGTGTCTGGAAAGTTTATTTGGTCACCAACCAATAACAAATAAACGGTTTAAAAATCACTTTCCTTTGGTCGGATCTTAAAGATATTTTTAGACACAGTTGCTGAAGGATTGAAGTTTGAGTGTTGGGTGTGTCATAGTAATAGGCGTCAATTTATGCATATTATGGGAAATCCCGTAAAACAGACTTTTAGTTCTTTCTCCAAAACTTTACTATAGAATCTTTACTAAGTTCTGGAAATTCATCTTGGAAGTACAAATTAACTTTTCACAGAGCTTCGAGGAACTTTATTTCGTGGATTCAAGGAGCAAGGATGGCACAGTTGGTTAGTGCGCGGCTTTCGGTGCTCGAGGTCCCGAGTTCGATCCTCAGTGACCTCACATCCTTGTTTCGACTTCTTTACTTAAATTTGGGGCATGATTTTTTAAGGCGATTCAAATATCTCCGAAGAAAGCGATGTAGAAAATTTTAATTGGTGTGAATCAGTTGATTTTACGCCAGTACTTGTTTATCACTCTTTATTTATCTGAAATGTTTGGAGACGATTATTTCCTTTATTTTTTACGGAGCTAGAGCTTCAGAAAGAAAGATGACGTTTTCGCATAAGTGTCGACAAATGGGGCAACCGGAGTCAGTTCTCATCTAAATTTCTTCATATAAAATTTAAACCTTTCCGATTCAGCATTATTAAACTTCATTTGGCTGGAAATTCTAGAATGAGCGCAAGAGCCGAGAAACAAAATCTGCTTCATTCTATTTCAGTAAATTGCGTCTCAAGTCAAACGGGAAGCGATTGCATAATTTTGGTCCTGCCCTATTTTTCTCCATAACAATTGCGGGGTTGATCCCTTAATCCCACTACAGAGAATAATAGAATAATATAGTTAAGTTTTTGAGAAAGAACTACGGATTTCCCCATAATATGCATAAATTAATCATAAGACTTCAGTCGTTTTCAGACACCATAAAGGCTTATTTAGAATTACTCGAATGGACGGAAAAACGTTTAATAGCCTCTCAATATAAAGACAACACATGTTTTTTAAAGCCCCTATCACCCATATTTTTTTTATTTTCAAACTCAGTGCTTGTTGGAGAGCATAGTGAAGATCTTTTATCCTGTTTTTCCTAGACCCATATTTTCCGAGATATAAAGGTATCAAATTTCAAAATGCAAATTCTCTGGGTTAGCGCTTGCCTGCCTCAGTAACCGACCCATCTGTTGACATGCAAAGAACGATGAAACACAGGAATCTCAAAATACAAACACCCAAGGAGGACAGTAAGCCGTGGGGAACCGTGAGCGCTATGGTCTGGACTATTTCTCATGCATGTCCATCATTATCTACATCAATAAATGAATGGAAATCTGTAACACTGTATAAAAAGCGAATACTTACATTACTGACGTTTTGGGCTTAGGCCCTTCATCTTGTAATCTGTAACATTGTATAAAAAGAGAGAACTTACATTATCATCAATATACTAGGCCAAATAACAAACCGCCCTCTTAAAAACGCGCCGTTCAGCGGGCGAAAATTGAATTTGACGGGCCGCAAATACATTTGCAGCCCTGTTGCTGATTGGCTGAGAAGGCGTCCCGTGACAGCCTATGCGCGCGACAGCCTATGCGCTCGGGCGCAAATGAAGATATACTCGGGCCACAAATAAACAATATGCCCTCCAAAAGGCATGTTATTGTCCTATTACTGACGTTTTGGGCTTAGGGACGGACCATTAGATTTTTGAGGTAGGCCCTTCATCTTGTAATCTGTAACATTGTATAAAAAGAGATAACTTACATGACTGACGTTTTGTGCTTAGGCCCTCCCTATAACGACAGATTCGCATTTATTCCATAGTTCACTCACTAGTTTTCGTTTGTGTAATCACTCGGGCTACCTGCGATAAACCGAGTCTAGATCTGTGTTGCTCCGATGTGCTAAATTACCCAGATGGCCTTTGCAAGCTTCCTCGTAACCTAGAAGCTAGCCTAGACGCTAAAACAGCGTGTTGTTTATCTACATCAGCAAGAATTTCTGGATAAGGATAGCACAGTTGGTTAGTTCGACCCCTATATTTCGATTCCCAGTGATCTCGCCCGTCCTTATTTCAACTTTTTTCCTTTCCGAGTAGCTTAAGTTAACTCAGTTTAAATACCCATAAAACGGAACACCGATGGAAAGAGGGGGTAAAGGGCGCATCCTTCAAACGTTTGATACACGAGTCCCTGGCTCGGGAGAATTGGGCAGCAACTCCCTGTGTAGCCTGCGTTGCTGGCGATCTGAGACTTGCGGGGCGGAGATAAATGAAGGTCTCTTCATTTTTCTCCACCCCCCCCCCCAAACCGCAGACCTCCAGCAACACAGGCTACTCCCTGTGCTTTGGAAGTAACAAATTACCTTTGCTTTATTGAACCACATCGTGCTATCATATGTGAACCCTTTAATACAACATTTTTAAACTCTTCTTTCATAAATAAATATAGATTTGCATTTGTTTCTGTGCTTATGTACAAATTAAACGATCTATTACTACTATTAATTCTTTTGAAGATTATCTTCATGAATTCCAAGTTATCAGAATTTTGCCCAGCCTATTTAGAGTAGGTTCCGTATGAACCTACTGAGCGGTACGGATATACGTAACGATTACGATACGGAAAATCATTCAATAAGATTCACTAGACGGTATGGTCGGCAAACTACACTGCGGATATACGTAACGGTTACGATACGGAAAATCATTCAATAAGATTCACTAGACGTATGGTCGGCAAACTACACTGCGGATATACGTAACGGTTACGATACGGAAAATCATTCGATAAGATTCACTAGACGTATGGTCGGCAAACTACGTTGCGGATATACGTAACGGTTGCAGTATGAAGTATATTGTTCAAAATTATTTTTGATAACGGTACAGTTGCGATATGGCAAAATTCATGCATACCATGTCGTCTCCCACTCATAAAAATTCTGTTCTACTACAGCTAGCTAGCCCTTGCTATCTCAAACAAGGGAGCAGAATTGGAATTGATAAATTACGAAAGAAGAAAGAGAAAAGAATAGAAAATTAGAAAAAAGGAAAGGATGTAAAAGGAAAGGAAAGGTAAGGGAAGAGAGGGGGTAGAAGGGAAAAGAGAGCAGAGGAGAGCAGAGGAGAGCAGAGCAGAGGAGAGCAAAGCAGAGCAGAGCAGAGCAGAGCAGAGCAGAGCAGAGCAGAGCAGAGCAGAGCAGAGCAGAGCAGAGCAGAGCAGAGCAGAGAAGAGAAGAGAAGAGAAGAGAAGAGAAGAGAAGAGAAGAGAAGAGAAGAGAAGAGAAGAGAAGAGAAGAGAAGAGAAGAGAAGAGAAGAAAAGAGAAGAGAAGAGAAGAGAAGAGAAGAGAAAAGAGAAGAGAAGAGAAGAGAAGAGAAGAGAAGAGAAGAGAAGAGAAAAAAGGTCTGTTTTGATTGAGATAGCACGCCTGCATTGTATCTCACTACTAAATGCAGATTTCGTACGACTGTAAACACACACACATACACACTGTGTACATTGCAGTTATGGCGGAACGCAGTCAAGGGCACGTAAAATTCTTCAAATATTTCGATATAGGCTTCGATAACGTCACAGTACGGCGTGATCCGCGACGTTAGGGTTTTACAGTTTCATAAACCTTGCTCTGCTATCTAAGTCTGAATCTGTGGGCGGTTGGTCACGTGATCATTGGGCAATACAGTTGTTCCCGACATCCTCAGCGTACTGGTCGGATACAAAGGTCCTCAAAGTATCAATGTCTTTTTGTATATCTTGGATCTTACGTAACTTGACTGTTAAGCCTGATATATCGTCATTAGCATCTGCGAGATCATCGCTGCACAACGATGGGCCTAGATTACGATTGAGAAAACTCTTAATAATAACTTAATAAATTTTGGGTAGCTCATCACCCTTCCTCGCAGCCAGGTGCTGAATTACGAAGGGCGCAGCTCAACGTGATCGAGTCGAAGGTATATACAAGGGCGCTTTCATTACGAACAGTGTTACACATTTACATACAAATTTACACACACATGTAGCAGCCACCATACAACCCATGTCTGATCACGGAGCACAGCTTAGATCAAGACTACTTCGTTTTTACTGTTTTTTTTTTAAATAACTGTTTTTATTTAAGTGTCTAAGTCTTCTAGCGCTTGCGCACTAATTGGGGGACACTGTACTCTCACACACACTACCTCTACATTAAGTATTATGCAAATAATCACTGGACTCAATCGACTGAGGGAGGAAAAACCGGAGTTACCCGGAGAAGCCACATGTGATGCCCCGTCCGGGAATCGAACTCGGGACCCCCTTCCTCTACTCTCACTTAAATTTGGACGCTCTTTTAGACTGAGCACAGTCTCAAAGGAATGAAGTACTCATACCTCTTAGGCCTAATAATAAAGACATGTTGGGATCTTCGCCATTTTTTCTTGCTGTACATAACTGCACTATGGCTTTGAGGTCTGACACGCACTTCGATAACTGGAAGAAACAGCACATTATTTCAGGAAAAGGTGGAACTTGGAACTTTGTTTATTTTTGCCAGTAAATAATAATAATATTACACATCACAATACTATAATAAAATTGGCGAGGAAATTTGACATAAAGCCCAATGGCTTATCAAAACTTGTCAAATCTCCTCTATACATTTACAGGTGAAGATGATGATGATGATAATGATGATGATCAAACGATCAACTTTACATACAGTCGACCTTGTCGTTACACGTTTTGAGCAATATGTATCCCTGGACAGTTCAGCATGGAAAAAATATGAAAACATCTTTCGCGTTTTTCTGCTATGTCCAGGTACCGCTCTTTCTAAGATATCATGATCGTGATTTCTGCAATCCCACTTTCTCTAAAGACGCCTTAACGATAACACGTCAAGAACCTGGTATTTATCCCCTGTATTTATTTTCCTGTTCCCCCTAAGCCATATTTTGTTTGATATAGCCTTTGACATTAACTTTGAACTCATTTTGCTTGAGAATGGTGCCTTGTAGACACCCAAGCGTCGCATTAATCTCTATTATATTTATTACATTTTGTACTTCAAAATCTTTACTTATAAAACCCCTTTAACTCATGATGGCATAACTTAATCCTAAGTCCTTCCCTGATATTGCAAGACATCAACCCCTACTTACTTCACTCCATAATTTTCTACTAAGCTGTATTTTCTCTGATTCCTGTGACTTGGCCTTTTCATACTACAAAGAAACGATGAATGAAGCTCAATCTCTTGAGGTAAGGGTATATTTTGTATGAGTGGGAACTGTGGGTAGATGTAATATGAGTGAGAAACCTACGATACGCTTCACGCACTGCAAAAACTCGCAAGTAAATTATACTCAAAAACTTGAGTACATCGGTGCATCTCCAGTAACACACTTATCCAAGTAAATTTACTCAGTTCTTTGAGTAACTGAGTAGAGTAAAAGCACTGAAAATGTGCAATACTTTGCACTATTTAGTACTAAATAGCACTAATTAAACAATAGAAAACAAAAGAATTTACATAATTTAGCACTATTTAGTACTATTTATGTTGCACACTTTTAGTGTTTGTACTCTACTCTATACTCAAATAACTGAGTAACTGCGTACCCTTTACTCAAATAACTGAGTAAATTTACTCGAATAAGTGAGTTACTATGGACGCATCGATTTACTCACGTTTTTGAGTAAATTTACTCGCGCGGTTTTGCAGTGGGGTTACGACAGGGAAAACACAGCCAATCATGATTCCAATGGTTTCGTTACAGTTAGGGTGCGGTTCCGGTCCGTCCCTTATAAGCGAGTGCGGTCTTTTGGTTATAGTCACATGATCTGTCTTATTTGACGGGGAATATAGAACAGTTCTCGTATGAGTCGGAAGCGGATCGTGTCGTGCCGTAAATTCCTGTCGTAACCATGCCATGACGTAACCGCACGTAGTTTATCGATACTCTGTTAACTAAAATTGTATACTGTACCCTTTCACACTCGGTTTTCAGGTTTAAGTTTTGCTCCATTAAGTCTTGATTTTGAGCTGCTAACTGCAACACAAGGCAAGAGTCAAAGTCGATTCTCTACAACGGCCATCATACCATGCGCTATCACGAATAGCACCATAGGAGAGTAGCCAATTGGAATGCAGGATTTGTGATAGACCACAAATTGGTGGAATTCTAATGCACATTAGAAGATCGTGATAGGGGTTTTAATATAGAGTATATAGTTGAACATCTCGTAAGCGATCACCCAAAATGTAACCATGCCACCCTTAAATCGTCAGTCAGACTACTCACGTCTTTTAAGGATTTCTTGAGTTGTCGCATGGTATTGTCTTTGGTTGATATTTCATCACGTAGAGCTACGACTGTATCCTGCACAACATACATATAGAAATGAATATATTACGCGCTCTGTGATTGGCCAAGGCCCGTGTGTTATTACAGTACACATGCATAGATGACGCCATTAAATTTTACGCGCGTTCTGATTGGTTGAAATGTTTTAATAAATATTATATAAAACAAATAGATCTATTAGAGTACAATGGAATCTATTAATGCATCTACTCATATTCCTTTTCGGCCTAGGTTTGAATACTCCCTTCTAACAACCTATTAAATAATTTGAAATCCGAGAGAAAGTTACGACCTTCTAACAGGCTCGTAACATGGTATATTTTCGTCTCACTGATCCCGGGTTTTTACGGAAATTTTGATTCCTGAGCCCATATTTTTAGAAGCTTTTGATCCCTGATCCTTGGTGCAAAAAACTGCGCTGATCCCTGATCCTGACACAATGTCCCTGATCCTCGATCCCACCCATTTGATCCCTGAGCCCTGGCCTCTGATCCCTGATCCTGGCCATAATTTAGAGCTTGATCCCTGATCCCATATACCATGTTACGAGCCTGTTCTAACCCTTGAATTTGCTTTCAAATATAAGGATTTGGTAGAGAACCAGACCTCTTCCTGCAAGAGACGTTCTTCAAGTCCTTTTTGTGACACTTGTGACTGTGCATGTAAAGCTTTCATCTTCTTGTGTTTTGCCTCCAGTACCTGCAAATAACAAGCTCTAAACTAGACTGAATATAAACCAAATTAACAGTAGAAATCTACTGCTTTCACGTTCTGTGTGAAATAATGTATAATTACTGAGAGAATATCACTGTTGGAATCCTCATTATTTCATTTAATTGCATTTTGTTTTACTGCACCAGAGTCTAATGGTTTCGATATAACGCGCGCTCTGATTGGTTGGTGGTTATTAAAGAGACATTGGTAGTGCACGGTGATAGTGCTCGAGATAGAATGAACATCCTCATGGGTGGCATGGTTGGCCGAGCGGTTAGAGCGCTGGCCTTTCACCGCTATGGTCTGGGTTCGAGTCCCAGCTCGAGCGCCTGGATCATATGTGAATTGAGTTTGTTTGATGTGTTGTTCTCTACCATGCCACGAGGGTTTTTCAGCTTTTCCTCCCTCAGCAAAAATCAACATGTGAGTCGAGTGATTATTTGCAAAATACTAATAATATGTAGAGGTAGTGTGTGAGAGAGTTATTGGTGCGCAAGCTCTAGAAAACTTGGACACTTAAATAAACAGTTATTTATTTATTTATTTTATTTATCCTCTCGAATCCACGTGAACCTCTAGCGCCTCGTTTCCCTACCAATGACCTCTCTTACTAACCTTCTTTAATCGATTTAGTTCAGACTCCAGTCTTTCGTTCTCCATTTTTAGGTCTTCGAATTCAATTTCTGATACAGGTCCATTCTTCTTGAATTTGTCTAAGTTTGTCTCGAGGCTGTGTAAAAAAGTAATGATTACTGCTCAGCACGTCACGTAAGAACAGAAAATTTATATTTCAGGGTTTATTCTAGAAATTGGTCAATTAGGGCTCAGTGGGCCCTCTTCTGTAATTTTAGGTAGGATGATCCTAGTGCCAGGATGATCCTAGTGCCAGGATGATCCTAGTGCCATGTAAACACCCCCTGAGTCTGCGTATGTTGCTTGCGCTTATGCTTATGTCGCTAGTGTGAACAGGCCCTTACAGATTTCAACTTACGTTGTAACTTTTTCTTTTAAAGCTTTAGCTTCTTTGTGAAATTTCTTTGCATCTTCGGACTTGTGAATAAAGAGACAATTAATCAAATAAGTGGAATGCTTCTGTGAATAGTGAGGGGATTGCAATTGTACCTTGGTACTGTAAGCTTTGTTCATCTGTGCTAGTTTTCGGTCCTTATTGGTGATAATGTCCTTTAGTTGTGAACATTCTTCTCGTACATCTTTTAATTGACATATGTTAAGGTATTTTAAAATGAAATACAGACTGACAAACAAATAGGGGACATAAAGGCATCAAAAATAGACAGTCACGCAAACAGACAGTCACGCAGACAGACAGTAACGCGGACAGACAGTCACGCAGACAGACAGTCACGCAAACAGACAGTCACGCAGACAGACAGTAACGCGGACAGACAGAAAGTTACATAGACAGTCAGACAGACTGATGCACTGTCACGCAGACAGACAGTAACGCGGACAGACAGAAAGTTACAGGGACAGTCAGGCAGACAGACAGACAGTCACGCAGACAGAAAGGCATTAACAGTCTTTAACAGAGGGGAAGAAGGAAAAACATCAAAAATTGACAAACAAGAGACAGAAAGACAGAAAGAAACAAATTATGGCCAATGAAAAAGTTTGGTTATACAGAATGGGTCTAGACTGCGTAGCGGCTCTTTGGAGGAAGGGGAAGGGGAGGGGAGGGGGAAGGAGGGAAAGGGGAGGGGGAGGGGGACTGTCAGAAAGACAAATTGGGTAGGTCTTAACCCTCTGACTAAGTAGAAAGGGGGTACATAGAGAAATTTTTGAGGAATATATGCAGACAACCACTTGAAAGATTGAAACTAAGATAATGAAATCAATGGACAGAACTAGACAAGCTACTTACACAAAGGAACATGTATTCTTGGTAAATGAATGATCAGAAAGAACAGGCAAACAGAGAAGGGTGGGCAAGGGACAGACAGTTAAAAAATAGAATGAAATTAAGGATATTGTTTTCAGTGTGTTTTGATGTTCTTCTGTGGTTGGCACTTCGGACAGGTATCGTTCTAAACCTTCTATTCTATGCCTACATGGAACACAATAAATATGAAATGATTGATTAATTGTGAAGATATAATTTAATTGATTGTGAAGATATAAGTATTCTGTAAATGACTAATTGATTATGAAGATATAATTTATAGTATTCTTTCCCTGAAGAGGATTGGTGTACCATTTGAAACATTGGAAATATTTTAGTTTTTGAAACTTACTTTTTAAACCAGAAAGACTATTATTATAAAAAAAAATCCCAGGAGAATTCCAGGAGTATTCAAGGACCCAAAAACGATTTTTCAAGGAGTGGTGTTAGCCGATTTTTTACTAATGGTTTTACTGAAATACTAGGACATCCTCTTCCCTCGCTTACATGTAAAAGAAAAAAGTGAATACTATGTTTCCCATCTCATTGAAATCCCTTACGGTTTTTGTTAAAAGTATAAATTCAAGGAGTTTTCAAGGAGTTTGAGCAGAATTTCTAAATTTCAAGGGCTTTTCAAGCGCCCTTGAAAACGTAAATGAAATTCAAGGACTTCTCAAGGAGTTTAAGGAGTAGCACGAACCTTGTCTCATCCTTTCTTGCATATATATTTCATATGACTGTGAAAATGGCACCACACAGTCATAGTACAGCAGGAGTTTTGAATGTTTTTATAAACAGCACAGTACTGACATAGCAACGGTTTTCACACCATAAAAAATCTGCTTTACGGTGTAAAACAATACATCACTGCTTGTATTTCAGCATGCCCCTTAAGTCAAGAAATACATTGTAAAATGTAGATAGAAAGGTGGTTTATGGGGACTTACTTAGAATTTAATTGTTCCTTTCTAGCAGTGTCCAGTTTGCTTTCGAGGTCTTTGATAATTTTATCTTTGGTTGATATCTGAACAAATAAAAAATATATAAGACTTTCTCTAGTAAATCGAAAATAATTAGTGACAATTATCAAATATCAAATTATGATGATGATGCATATATAAATTATGATGAAAAGGGAGCTGATAATTTGTTTTTCTGATTGTGTAGTTCCAGAAAATATCCATAACCCCCACCATGGAGGGAATTTGTAAATGCCCCCCCCCCACCCCCCATCCTCTGGAACTTCTATTTTTTTTTCCATAATTATAAACTCTGTAATTTTGTTCTTTCTCTGATCCCCCTCCCCTCCAGAATTTCCAATTCCCTCCATGGTGGGGTATGGATATTTTCTGGAACTACACATTATAATAATAGAGTACAAACTCTAAAAGTGTGCAGCGTAAATAGTACTAAATAGTGCTATTTTATACTAATTCTATTGTTTTCTACTGTTTAATTAGTGCTATTTAGTACTAAATAGTGCAAAGTATTGCATACTTTTTGTGTGTACTCTAATATGGTGGTAATGATGAAGATGATTGTCATAATGTCAGTAGTGTACTTGTACATGCTGCTAGTGATGATGATGATGATGATGATGATGATAGATTAAATAGTGATGGCAGTGGCAATATGTAATCTTGATGGTGCAATAGAGGTGTTGTGATAAGATAATGTTTCTTTCTGCCTTGTTATTATTGTACTCACTTTGCTATGTAGAGAATCAACATCTTTATCTTTAGAGGCAGCTGTGTCTCTCACACATGCATCCATCTGTTCAAGTAGATATTCTGTTTCCCTGTGGACCAAAATAATGTACAGTATGTAACAAGTAGATCAATAAATCTAAATCTAAATCTTACTGCATTAAACTCCCTAATGGGATATATGAAATGCAGGCGATAGCAATAAAATTAGAGCAGTTTTTGTATAGCTTGTAAAATGGTGCAGCCCAGTTATTGAAGGAATTTATTTATTTTTTAATCATCATGGTTGTGTCACTCCACTTTATACTGACACGCATACTCTTGTTCGCTTGCTACTAGTGGTTTGTTTATCAAGAAGTACAACCCAAGGTTCATTAAGATTTTTAACTGGAGGACATCTGGCTATGTATCTGGACAAGACTGCAGATATTTATAGGAAGAAGTTGGTTTGAGTTTCACAACACAACCTCGAAAACCCAGCAAAGTCTTGTTTACAGCTGGACATTTTGTCCAGTGCCGCCCCCCTGCAACTGAAACAATTTTTGTACCTCTAATTCAAACAGAGAATATTATTTTCTCTATAAGAGGAATGAATTACTAGAGAAACTTTGAGACATGATAAAACATGTACCACAATCATAATTTTTGTAAATATTCTTATATATACAATGTACCTACCCTAGCTTTCTTTGTAGTCTTTCAATTTCTGTATTCTTATCTGTAGTAATCTGAGACAATTGTGCTCGCAGTTGAGCTGTTTCAAACTGATATTCTTGTAATTTAAGGGTGACTACACTGTCCTGGTCACATGACTTGACAAGAAGAGCATGCTGTAACTTGGCATCCATACTGAGCTGCTGGTGTTGGAGCTGTGCAATTGTTTTCTTCTGCCTATAATGTTTTTTGATTACATTATTAATCTAATGTTATTAATCTAATGCTGTTCTGCTCTTAGTAATCTAATGTTGCAAATATATATATACAGTACAGCTCACAATTAACATAACCTCTACTTGCAAGTAAGACTGGCAAGTATCGTTTCAATAGTTTTTGAGAAATTAGCTTTTCATTTTGCAAATTTACTGTAAATTTGCAAAATGAAAAGCTAATTCCTCAAAAACTATTGAAGAGATTGATCTCAGAATTTCTACAAGCGTATTGCTACAAGCGATGCCTTCTTCTCATTTCTAGAGTCTATTTGTCTATAGCTTGAAATTCGAATAGCTTGAATACCTGTCAATAATTTGATCTTTTTGACTGATTAAATCATCTTTTGCCTTTAACAATGAGTCCCACTTATCAGAATCATCTGTACTGTTTGTACTTGATGGTGTTCTTGATCTGGAGGAACTTTTTGGTGTACTATATCCATCATGGGTGCTGGGGTCTTGTCTGAGTGGAGCAACATAGGCTATAGATGAACTTGTACCTGTTGAGAAAATGAAATGACCTGTTAGGGCAATGAACTTCCCATACTTCTGGCAATAGCTATTTTACAACACTTGATACTAATCTCGCGATGTGATTGGTTGATTAGAGTGTGTCAATAAGAGGACAGACACACTGCTGACACATTTTGATGCACATGCTCATTCTGCTACCCCATTTGAAAAGGATTTTTTAATTTTATCTCAAATAATTGTGGTAAAAAATGCTGCGCTCGTGATTCCACTTGAGTTTTGAACATTTTATGACATCAAGAGTGTGTCAATAAGATGACAGACAACTCAAAACTATCTTCAATTTGTCAACTTTTCTCTGACAGATTACATAACTACAGTCAGATCTCTCCACAACAGCCACTTTGTGGTTGTTATGGAGAGATGATCATTGTACAGTTTTCAATAAAGAATAATTGTGTGGATTAGATCAATGAAGGGAAATAGAAAATGCTGGCCATTGTGGAGAGGTGATTTTGTACAGAGGTTTCAATATGACAGCAAAAAAAAATGTCAATTCCCAGCTTGGGTCAAACATGGGACTTCCCTGGGTGTAACCAGGGAATCCCTGGGAATCTGTTCTATTTTTACAAGTTTGGGTATTACAGATTCCCCAAATAAAATAGAACAGATTCCCAGGTAAGACCCAGGGAAACCTAAAGTTGGGAATTGGCATTTTTTTTCCTGTGTATAGAGTAAATGTATGGATCAGTCCCAGTGGAGAACACAAAAAATACTGGCTGTTATGGAGAAATGGCAATTGTTGAGAGTTGCTGATAGTAGAGGTTTGGCTGTACATTCAAATAGATTGTACATAGTTTCTGAGACATAAAATTAATACAGCCTTGTACATAAGTATGTGCACATATTACCTTGATCATAAATAGGGTTCATATGAGTAGTGCTAGGGCCATTACTTCCATATTGGTACACATTGGGATTTGGTTGAACACCATAAACCTGCAGATAAACATATTTATGATGATGATAATATTATTATGATATTGATGACATGTTATGATTATAGCAGTGGTGGTGGTGCTAGAGGAGCAGGACAAGGAGGAGGAGGAAAAGGAGGAGCTGGAGGAGAAGGAGGAGGGAGAAGGAGGAGCTGGAGGACAAGGAAAAGGAGGAGGACAAGGAAAATGAGGACAAGGAGGTCAAGGAGGACAAGGAGGACAAGGAGGACAAGGAGAAGGACAAGGAGGACGAGGAGGAGGAGGAGGACAAGGAAAAGGAGGAGGACAAGGAAAAGGAGGACAAGGACGACAAGGAGAAGGAAGGACAAGGAGGACAAGGAGAAGGAGGAGGGAGAAGGAGGAGCTGGAGGACAAGGAGGACAAGGAAGAGGAGGAGGACAAGGAAAAGGAGGACAAGGAAAAGGAGGACAAGGAAAGAAGGACAAGGAGGAGGACAAGGAGGAGGACAAGGAGGACAAGGAGGAGGTCAAGGTAAAGTGTAGTAAATCCTAGACTGAGCAGATGTGTAATGCTACACTGTACATAAGAGCTGAATTTCATATATGAATGTAAAAATAGCACAGTCATTGCATGGCATGGTTATGGCAGGAGTTTCAAATGTTTTCATTGGCAACCCTGTTATTGGATCCCATTATTGGATAATTGCTCTGTGGGTCAGCCCCTGCCTTCATTGGCAAAATGTGTAAAATAAATTAAAAATACAATAAACACAGAACTAATACAGTCAATGACACTGACAGAGCGTAGCATTGTCCATTTCACATTCATGTACTCACCCTATCCAAACCTTCCATTGATCCATGATAGCTGCTCGGCAGCACATGTTCAATTTTCTTCCCATCAGCTTTCTGAGCTTCAAAGCCATCATTTGAAAGTCCAGAGTAAGATGACCACTTTCTCAAGGGGCTTCCCTGTTTGGCATTCATGTTCCGTAGTTGTATCTCCTGTTGCGCAGCAAGCATTTCTGCAAGGTCTGTGCTATCAGTTGATTTCTGTAACATTTTAGATTCATCAAAGCTACTGCTTTGGGGAGTGTTGCTACTCTCTTTGGAATGTCTGTGAGCCCTTCTTTCAGCCTTTTGTTTGGAGTAACTTTTGGAAATTGATTGGTCACCTTTTGGACCTAAAATGACAAGCAATTAAAAAGAAAAAAAAAATGAATTAAATGTTTTGTTTATAGTGGAAGTCCAGTTAGTCTTCAGGCATTCCAATGTACTCTCTCACACACACACCACCACTACGTACATTCTAAATATTCTATATGCATACGTGTATAACTCTCAGCTCACTAATTCATTTTTACTGAGGTAGGAAAACCACAGGGCCCAGAAAAAAACTCTCAAAGCAAGGGAAAGAACGAACTAGCAAACTCAAGTCACATGACCATAAGATGGTGCCCACCCTGGGATCGAACAGCGGTGACAGACTGGCACTCTAACTGCTTAGTTACTCTTGCTTCCCCTTAATTAACTCAGATGTGGTGATTTGATTTTGTTGATCTGTGATATATATTATCTTAAATGAACCTGCTGCAGATAATAATAAATTATCATTCATTCATTAATTAGTAGTAATTTAGTATTATTGTTATTTAGGCCTTTGGTTTTCATGACTGATGAAATCAGAAGCAGTACACAGATACACGTGAGAGGACAATAAACAAGCATTACTGCATTCTGCATCCTGTCCTGATTCTGTTGCTCAAGAACACCAACCTTTAGTGACTAGCACCTATTTGTTTGCCGAGGGTGGCACTGAAGGTTGTGATTGACACACATATGATAATACAAAAGAGGCTAGTATTATTAACTTACCAACATGTTTTAATTGAGGTGATGATGGCTCACTGAATGACTTCTCTAACATCAAGTTTCTATTAGGTGGCCCATCAGATGCTCTTCTTGTATTGTTATTATGTAATAGTCTTGGTGTTTTCCATTCTATAGATTGTCCATAGGGAATACCATGTCTCTCGTAAGAACCTACATTAAATAAAAAAAAGTGGCTGGTTGAGAGTAAATTATGATTATTTATACAAGCAAAAATAAGATGCATCTTATATAGCTATTTTAAAAAAGGTTGAGGGGGAAATGGTGAATGGCAAACAGCGATTGGTAAATTTTGCACAACTGAAAGGAAATTTGGGATAAACAGAACTGCTTCTGATCATTTTCATTACTTAAATACCCAATCAATGCCAGTACCATGCAGTAAAGACCTTATTGGACAAAGTGGTCAATAGGCAATTCATATCTTCATGCCCTGATAGTGGTCTTATAGCGTGACCACAGTTCCCTTCGGTCGTGCAGTCACCAATTGCCGATCACCATTCACTGTTTTCCCCATCACCTTTTTTTTGAAATAGCTATATAAGGCTCGACTTGAATAATGCACAAACTACTCTAGAGCAGTCTAGAGTAAAGGCTTTTGCTATAAACTGCTCGTTGTCGTCAAAGTGAGCATGACCCATGGTCTGATGCATATGCATTAATCATGGTAATTAAAGGAAAACTCTCAGTCATACTTGTACTAAACTTCCAATGATGAAATGCAAAGATTAGGAAATGAATGGGAAAAAATCTAAATAAATGAATCAGGATGAAACACTAAACTGTCGAAAAGCTTGATCCAATTTTATCACAGCTATTTTGGGAAATTTAATTAAAAAATCATTCAACCAACGATAAAAAATTTGGTCACTATGGAAATATTCTGTAAATTATAAATTATACATTTTGTACTCCAAGCTGAAGTCAAACGTAGAAATTGTCCCATGAAACAAAACTTCTAAATTGGTGCCGTGCAAAATATTTTACAGCTATGTACAATAGAGGCTTTATAACTATAAGCTTCAAATTCTAAGCACTTGAAATAAATCAAAGTTTTATTTATAAATTTGCAAAGCGACGTGATACATTTTTGAAAGTTTTTTGATGAAGAAGATCGAAGATCGAAGTCAACGCTTTGCGAAGGACAATAATCAACTAAATGTACTCATTGACCGAGAATTTAGAGAATATATTAACAATAACAAATATTACAACCTACAGCTCCCGCTAAAAACCGTTAACTATACAGCCACATGGAATATTTGAAACCACAGGAATATGCGATTGTATACATAAACTTTAGAATCTTGTGATTTTTCTTCGTCTAAACTTCTTCACTACGTACGCAAAGTCAAACTTGTCATGAGAAAATAAACCAAAGTTACACTGTAACTTAATTACTTACCATCTTCAAAGGAGGGTTGGAAGCTTAAGTCGGGTAAACTTGAATACATGATACTAGAATGGATTTATAATAAACTGACGGAATGTATGAGCTAAATGAAATCCCGCGAAAAGACGAGCGCGAAACACTGAACCAAGGTTTGACTCCGAGCTGACTTCTTCCTAGTTAGTTTAACGCGAATCTAATTTGCTTCTGAAACGAAAACCTATTATTGGCAAAGGATTTTGACTTGTCAATCCTGCTTAAATAAAGTCCTCTCACTTTCAAATGACCCGCTCTGGACAATAGGCGAAGTATCGCAAACATATTACAAAGAAAACTGTGTTCCCAAAGTCAACACGAGAACATGCCTGTCAAACAAGAATGACTACGGAGAAGCAAACACAATTTTTACAAACCTCTAGAAACGGGAGATGTTGGAGAGGCTTTCCTGTACATGTCCCCTTTCGTAAGGAGTAATTTGTGGTGATATTGGTTGAGCTCCAGAGCAAAAAATTATCTTCTAACAACTTTCTCTTCGGTCACTTGCTGTGGTTGCTGAACGATATCGTGACGTCATAAGCTTAGAGGTGCGCAGTGGTGCATTTTTGTGCGGGTTTTTTCTTCTTCTTCTTCTTCTTCTTCTTCTTCTTTTTTTTTTTTTTTTTTTTCATTTATATCAAATTGTATTAGATTATTAATAACATGTTTCAGAAAAATACACAGTTTTCTTGAATAAGCTAGAATGCAACCGTTAAGGGAGCTAACCTCAAGATTATTTATGGATCAAGGATCAAGCGAGGATCACAAGTTGATAGTCCCATATAGTACAGTAAATTTCTGAGATGAAGCAGTTGGCTCAGACTGAAGATTTTTAAAAAACCTAGGGATCAGGAATTAGACCATGTAATTCTTTAGAAAAATTGAATTAGAATCGTACAAAATAATACTAACCCCATTAAACCTAAAAACTCTTTATTTTTTCGAGACGGAAAACGACGAAGACGGGAACCTTTCCGTATAAACGACACTTTTAGTCTAAGAACGTTAACCGTTTTATCGAGGAACATTCCTGAGCTGTTCATATTTTGTTCGCGTCTTATAGGACAAAAAGTGTCGTTTATACGGAGAGTTCGTGTCTTTAAAGATGCGTCGAGCTTTGTCCAGCTTCTTTTCGCTCGATCCGGATACGGGCGGGCGCGCGCACCGACACCGTGGCTGGCTCCGCAAAGCAGTATGATATGGTATGGTTTTGGCGAACTTATATCTTCCATTCGTACGAATCAAACATATGCACTTGCAGTTATTAGCTCGTACAAAAATATAGTACAAGTCATCAAAAAAGACTTACTACAGGTAGCTATACAGTATGTACCAGAGTATGCACTTACTCGCAGTAACTCTTGGTTGTAGTCCCACTGGAAATTCCTTCAAATATCTCGAAAGCAAATCCGACTTTGCTGTAGGTTCTGTGTAGCTCCTAGCTCTTCTTTGCGGGACAGAAGATCTTGTAGGTAGCATTTCCCTTGCAATTCAGATTTCGTTGAATACTTGCTCAGAGCTCACAAACTGTACAGCCCAGGAACCCGATTCACAAAATATTGATGTCTCAAATTGAACACGTACGCGCGCGCACTGTTTAGATCAGCTAAAAGCCACTCATCGTATCGAATGATTACATGTTTATGAAAGGAACCGAGTACTAATTCAAAATGGAAATTGATTAATCAGAAGTTCTTGATTACAACTGGTGTTTATAGCTCTCCTGGGATCCGTTCCAATAAATTGGTCACTTTTTAATTAGGTAACGAATAATTAGTCTATTATCAAATTCTATCCTTTAAGCTATGGGACAATAGCCTATCGAAAACTAAACTTATCCATCTACTTTACCTCTGGAGGTAAGCTTGTTGTAATTGACACCATGGTCAATAAACTGAACTACCTAACAGCGTGGTCAGTTACAAGAGATTAACCTTAGGAGTCGCCTCGTTTAACTTTTCAAAGTCGGCGTAGTTGTTGGAAGTAACTGCAGAATCGCGCCCCACGTAAGGAAATCCGAAGTGATATGCAAGATTCCAGATTCCTAGAGCTGTCTACCTTGTGGCTATTCCAGTGGCCGGATTCCGGCCGATTCCAAGGGCATGACTCGCGGATTCCAAGGACTGGATTCTGGATTCTAAGGACTGGATTCCGGATTCCAAGTGCTAGATTCCGGATTCCAAAATCAATTTTTTTCGTGGATTCCGGATATTCCGTATTACCTTATATTGGAAGAATCTCCAACCACAATCAATAATAGAAATTTTTTGGAGCAGCACTCTTTGGAAACGTCGCCAAAATACAATTTTAATTTTGTACGGTCGATACTGGGCATGGGAGCTAGGGAACTGTAGATGAGTCTGACCTATGTAGGGCCGTTATGTAGGGCTTAGTGGGTGCACATAAACACTGAAATGCATGGTCTACTCACATCCTTTTTGCGTGGAAACAGGAGCCCAAACATATTTGAGCTCCTGAGCATAAACCGCCTATAATATTATTAGGCTATTATATTTATACAAAAAGTGCTGAAAAGTGCGAGATAATAAGCAACTGGGGATGGTGGGAGAGGGGAAGGCGTTAGCCCGCGTAGCATTGCCCTCGTATGGAGACTGGGAGAAATATAAAGCACCGCAACCGGTTGATCTTCCGGTCAGAGGAACTTTTCTCGTCATTTTGTCTAAAGAAGGCGATTCGCAAAGTTATGACTCCAGTCTTTGTTTTACACTCTAAATAATGAAAGAAGTTTTCAAAATACATATTGCTCAAAAACAAAGGATAAACGTTCTTAAAGATTACCCCAGCCTACCCCTCCCCTCCCGCCCTCGTCCAATCAACAAACCGCAAACTTCCGTCACAGGCTAACTATAAATGAGAAAACAAAGTACGTTGTGCAGTGCAGGTGTCTTTTAAAAAGCTTCCTGTGTGGTGTGATTTAGACTGCAGCTCATAGAATATTCATGATTGCGATATTTCTAGCAAATGTCGTCAGTGCAGAGTACGAAGCATACTGAATGTTCTCACAACCTATACCTTGTTGCCGTGACAATATAAAGTTTGGTCTCACAATGCGTCTATTTGTTTACATTGGGAGCATTAGAGTAATGCATTTTTAATCAATTATCACTGATATATTCATCATTGTTCGCAAGGAAGTTCTGGTAGTGAGGCAACTAGCTGTCTTAAATTGCTGAATTCCATTTTTATAACGAGGAATTGCAAAATCAGAGCAAGTTTTGCTGCCATTCGTCCTCTCGTAGCAACAATCCCAAACACTAACACTAGCTACAATCAAATTATGATTTATCATTTTAGCGAAAATCATGCTGTCAGCGTAAAAAGAAATATAGAAAAAGAATGAATCTGGATCTTTCCCGTTTTCTGTTGAAAATACAGCAGTTTTTTTATATTGACTATAATTGGCCTTGCGTTACTGTCACTTTCTCATAGTGTAGGGCTTTTAAAATCTAAACGCTTTGGTTTTTCACAATATTCTATATCTTTCTGTTGAGATAATTAACATCGACTCAAGCACAACTGCAAGCACAAAAATTAAGAGGAAAAGTTTTGATCCTTGTCAGCTTGCATGTGCAAGACTGCTTGCGTGTACGCTTGCCGCGTCGTATAGCGAAAAACAGGCTTAACTGCATGAAGCTTATTCCGCGGCCGAATGGTTCCTTTTTTGGATGATTACTCAAACGTACCCGATTTGTCGAGTACCTGTAGACCAAAACTTGATCAATTTTCAGTCCTCGTTACCATATTTTAACGTTTTTAGATCAGTATGAGTGAAAAACTTACTGCGCCGTACTGCACCGTGTCTACAAGAACATTCGAAAAATTCTGCCGTAACGTATCGTACCGTGCAGTGACCGTGCCGTTTTCACAGTCATACGAAAATTGACTCTACATTATTTTCCACGCGTTCTAACTATAGTTCGGTTTCTCTTCCTCTACAAGTTTGTTTATTCCTGTCTCTAGGTTTTTATTTAGTCAAATCCACTATGTTCAATCTTTGTTTACGCAGCCACAACATATGTACATTGTACAAACCGGTTTTGCACGTTTGGTTCACTATCAGCCGTGTTACACGTGATACTGACGGTTATGCAACATGAAGAACCACGGAAACCACGAAAGTTTGGTGTCTAAAATCTTTGGATTAGTTCGATTATAGAATGGCATAGGCCCACCATATTCAGCCTAATAATGTTGCTTTATCTCGTTTTTGTGGTGAATTGAAAACGGTAAATACTAGTAGAAGGTACGACGTCCGTGCCTTGCCTATAAATGATGGCTGTAAGTTTTGGCACGATTACAGCCAAAGGTCGCAATTTGCTTGTGATATAAGTTACGAGTTTTGGGTTAGAATTGTGCTTCAGAATTAAAAGCTAGAAAACACAGATAAGCAGACTGCTAGAAGCACAACTGAGAATTCCGTTCCGTCTACTGATTTCATTTCTGGTGGCAATGACAACCTGCACACCACGCCAGGCTAAAAATAATAAAAAAATGCTAGATTTTAATGTAGTAATCTGTTGCTAAAAAAAATAATATAGTAAAAAAGGAAAGGAAAGAAAGAAAGAAAGAAAAAAGGAAAAAAATACACAAAAAACATCACTTCAGCAGTCTCATCAGAAGCGTTTAAG
The DNA here is from genome assembly GCA_029948255.1 of Telmatactis stephensoni. Lineage (NCBI taxonomy): Eukaryota > Metazoa > Cnidaria > Anthozoa > Actiniaria > Isophelliidae > Telmatactis > Telmatactis stephensoni. The sequence goes on along the minus strand of JALIZF010001928.1, from coordinate 429,197 downwards.
CGTGACATTACCCGAATCGGCTTCAGAAATAATGATATTCATATTTGATAAAAAGCGAGTCTCGAAACCTTTGGCAGGATCGAGGTTTTTTAGGACAAACCATCTGCTTCGATCCTGCTATGAAATTTTACATAGAAGTCGTATTTTTTTCGCTAAATCTTTCGCTTGATTGTGAATATCTCTACTGTAATATCTGTAATCCAGTAGTCTTTCTTCTGTTACGAAGAAATAAATAACACTGATCTAATCCCCTCCAAGCTTCCCCTCCATTCTTTCGTTCAGATATCGAAATGTTTCGTAATCGTGACGTAACGGCCACGTCCGCCAAAAAAAAGATACACTTCCGGTATAGATCTACTTCCTGCTAAATTTTTAACCAATCAGAACTCAGAAAGCTTGATCATACGATCCACATTCCAGTTTTGATTGGCTGTTTCTGCTTTGACGTCACGGCGCGCCAATCGAAAAGCCGGTGAAGTTCATTTGGAATTCAGTCAGCAAAATGGCGGACTACGAGAAAGTGTTTTACAAATCGGTGAGTCAAGAAATGCAATGTTTAACAAGCGAAAAACAGGTACGAAAATCTTAATACTTGTCTTTTTCCTTTTTCGAGACAAAGACAAATATTTCTAGTAACTTTTGGACGGTAGTTTATTTTGATTTTTCCGTTTTTTTCAGTCCAAACAAAGTCTGGAAGTCGGTATCGAGGTGCGGTGCGAATCTTCGCTCGACTCAACGTTAGATTCAGTCTCAGATGAACAAAGTGACGACTTTGACCCTTGGGCTTTGCCAAACCTGAAAGACACGGGACCAAAATGGTCAGGTGAGTAAAGTTTTGTTTCATTTTTGTTTTTGTACATGATTTTCTTTCATATTTCTCGTGAATTTGATATTTTCTTGTGTACACACTATTGTTTGATTGGCGCCTAAAAATGCCGGTTTGCGCGCCTTTACATATTTGAAGTAATCTCGTTTTTTTTTCTTTAATTTCACAGAGTTGGACACAGCTGGCAAGTTCAAAAGAGCTATCTGGGTGTTTACTCGCCTTGTTATGCTCCTGTTTTTGCTGTACATGTTTATTTGCTCCCTGAGTTTCTTGAGCAGTGCGTTTAGGCTGCTAGGCGGGAGAGCCGCCGGTGAAGCTTTCGCTTCAAACGCTATTCTCTCCAACCCCGTCGCTGGTCTTATGATCGGAATACTGGCAACCGTATTGGTTCAAAGTTCTTCTACAACCACATCTATAATTGTAGCAATGGTCGCTGCCGATAGTACGTATATATTTTTTATTTTATTCTATAAAATAAACTGTAGACGGTATTTGAAAATTGTGAAAATTACACGTGGTCTCGTACTCACGTGTACAATAGGTCCAAATATTTTCTTGATTTGGGGTTAAAATTCCCTTACACTGGGTTGGGGGGAGGTCCTTTTTCTTTTAATTGAATGTAGTTATTTTCTTTTCAGTAATAAAAGTGGAGCCTGCTATACCCATGGTTATGGGAGCCAACATTGGAACATCGGTCACCAATACCATAGTTTCCCTGGCCCAAGCTTCAGAGAGAAATGAGTTCCGAAGAGCCTTTGCGGGTGCTGTAGTCCATGATATCTTCAACTGGCTGTCAGTCTTGGTCTTTCTCCCTCTGGAAGTTGTTTCACACTATTTGTACTACATCACAAGTCATATAATTGGTTGTATGAACCTAGGAACAGGGAGAGCTCAAAAGAAGGAATTTCTAAAAAAGATTACAAAACCTTTCACTAACCTCATCATCCGGCTTGATAAGAAGATCATCAAGAATATTGCCCTGAACAAAGATGTCCCTCTTGGAAAATCTCTGATCAGAACGTGTACCCAAACCAAGCTTGTTGAAGCTAATGTCACAGAACTTGTTAATACTACTTCTGGTTTGGTAAATCAGACTGCTCCTACTAACATGTCTATGAAAGTTCCTGTTAAATGTGACTTTCTGTTCTCTGATACTGGCATGAGTGATACCACCATTGGCATTATTCTGCTAATTATTTCCTTGTTCATCCTTTGTATGTGCCTGATTTGCATTGTGAAAATCCTTCACTCAATCCTCAAAGGTCAGATTGCCGTTGTCATCAAGCGCACTATAAATGCAGACTTTCCCAAGCCCTTCCACCATGTTACTGGCTACATTGCCATTCTTGTTGGTGCTGGTATGACCATTCTTGTCCAGTCAAGCTCCATCTTCACTTCAGCCCTTACCCCATTGATAGGTGTTGGTGTTGTCTCTCTTGAAAGAGCCTTCCCCCTCACTCTTGGTGCAAACATTGGAACCACTGGTACTGGTATCCTTGCAGCCTTAGCTAGTGACCCCAAATCCTTAGACAAAGCCCTACAAATAGCTTTCTGTCATCTCTTCTTCAATATCTCTGGCATCCTCCTCTGGTACCCAATTCCCTACATGCGTCGAGTTCCCATTAACTTTGCCAAGTTCCTAGGAAACACCACAGCTCAGTATCGTTGGTTTGCTGTTGCTTATCTTCTCTTTGGATTCTTCCTTCTTCCTGCCACTGTCTTTGGTCTGTCCTTAGCTGGCTGGAAAGTACTAATAGGTGTTTCTATTCCAATTGTACTGCTTTTGCTCTTTATCATCATCATCAATTTGTTCCAACGGAAAAGACCTAATGTCTTGCCAAAAGCTCTAAGAGACTGGGAGTGGGCACCAAAATGGACACGTTCCCTTGCCCCTCATGACAAAGTACTTGTCAAAGTCTATGAGTTTGGTAAAGGACATTGTAGAAAAGAAAGAACTATTGAAAGAGCAAGTCCAGTAAAGGAAACCTTGGTTTAGCAGGCACCATTCTTGGTCCATATTCATCAAGATTTATGGTGATGGTCTTAACGTGTTTTGTTGTTATAATATAACATTTCTCTGAAGTCCAGTTCACACTTGTGCCATTTATTATAATTATAGTAAAATACACAAACTTTGAGAGCTGCATTCAACCTATAGGAATGAGGTAAGAAAGCACTGCTAATAGAATAATGCACTCTCTAAGCTTGTGTATAATGATTGCCACAGATGTGAACTGGTCTTGTTTATTTATGTCCTCTCAGATATATATTTATTTGTTGACATGTTTTGCTTTATAGGATGGTGTGTGGTAGTATGAAAGGTGTAAGTTAGATGAGATAAAAAGTCAAATAACTTCTTCCCTTCCTTGACCCATAAGAGCATATTTAGAGCCTATTTGAGTTATTTTCATGACAGAATTTCGAATTGTTTTGCTATAGCACAGCATATTCCATGATGTAAGTTTTCTTATATTTGGAAATCTGTTGTATTGTAGCAAAACAAAAAACTTGCTGCTATATCAGCCAACCCAATTCCTGCTCCCATGAAACACCACTTACAACTCGACATTTTATCTGAAAGTTTCTTACACCATTTATACTCTTTGCTGGTAATGTATTATAATGAAACAAATAAAAAATAAAATAAAAGGTTAAAGCCAAATTGGCTTCAAAAAAATCAAAGGTGAGTGCTTTATGATTAATTTAAAATTAGTTTATTTAAAAGAACTTTGTGCAAATTAGTTGATGAAATAGCAAATAAAACAAAAATGTTTATATATGTATATTGTATGCTACTTCGTAGTATGTTTATGTATAATTTAGGATGTCTTTGATAGTGCATGCTAGAGATTTTATTATATTAGTTATTGTAGGTTATTGCTCCAGGGAGAGGGCTGTGGCTCTTTATAATCATTTCCTGGTGCTCTTCTGGCATAATTTTAGTTTTCTATATATGATTAATATTTTTCCCTCAAATTACAGCTTCCCCATGATATACATAGAAATCCTAACCAACTTTAATCATTGCATTTATCCCTAGCAAGATAATATTTCAATCTAAACTGTTGTATACAGGTGTTATGATATTATAATGAGTATTTATTTTCTGTATGCTTTGATATTATTGATATCTGAGCTTTTGGGTCTATTGTCCATCATCAAGGATGAAAGAAATTACAATGTTCTGGTTAAGTGACATAACTGAAAAATGGTAATTTCTTTTAGTTCCTGGCAATGGATGAAGGCATGGAAGCTTGGATATTAAAAATGTCAAAATACATAGAAGATACTCATTACAATAAGATAATTTATTATGTTCTGATGGTAAACTCTAAAAATAATTATTAGAGAGATCTATTTAATTACTCTATTTTTAGTGTTTTGAATTTGCAAAAAAGAGTAGTTGAGGTGTGTGGTTGCTTTTTTTAACCTTTTCATTCCTGCATTTCTCTGTAAGTTATCGAAATTTCAAGATTTCATTTCTCAAAATGAAGTTGCATTTATGGAATGTAGATCTATAAGATTGTCAAATCTCAACATTTGATCAGATTCAGTTTCTGACAATATTTGCATAACTCAGGTTCACTTTATGCTAATTTTAGTAAATTTTCAGTATTCAGTAATTTGATCATGCTGTCAACAAATGTACAAATCTATTTGGCAAATAAATGTGCTGGCTTTTCTCTTTGTTTTGAATTTGAATGGAGGATACTTTGCATCATATTAGCTTCATTGTCAAAAATTGGACCATTTATATGAAAATTGGAGAACATCGAAAGCCTTGTCATTGCTAATATACTGTGTCTAGTAATTCAGAGCGGACTAATGTACTCTGTTGTCACCAAGGCAATTCAACCTTGAGCTTATTGTTTGCGTCAGGAGATCGTTAATACCAAGTGATTACCTATTTAAAGTAGTACCTTGTAGACAAGTGGAGAACCTGTTAGTGACTTTCATCGGACAGTGAAATACTAACTAGCTATTAGTGTATAGCAGTCAAAAGGAAACAATGGAATAGGAATCTACTAGTGTGTATTACATTTGTAGCTTAGCAACTATTTCGCAGTCCAATGAAAATTACTCAAAAAAATTGTGAAAGCAGCAATAGCTTTGAAACCTTTATTTATTTATTTATTTTTTTAATTTATTTTTTATTTACATCAACTAGCATACAATAGTCTTCTTTCTTTCCTAGGTTAAATAAGATCACTCTAATACACCATATTTTTTATCAGAATATTAATATTTTGAATTGCTTTGACAGAAGGCTACAACTTTCAGCAAAAGATATGTTGTGGAACACTTGAGAGGATCAGAAAAATTAGCTTGCATCAAAGTATACAGTTTTAGCTATGGCTCGAGTTATGAAGCTATCAGAAATGAGAACAGGCATGGCAAATGATCAAGTTGAACTGAGCATTTTTGTGTCCGATTTTGTGGGGGGAAAAAAGATTTGGAGACCTGTGACATCTGTTTTTTTGTGGGGAGGGGATGGGGACCATCCACCACACCTAATATTTGATTAAATAGATTTTATTTAACCATTTTTAAAAATTATTTTTAGCCAAACATTTGCATTATTATAAATTAATCCTTACATGATCATACATTTATTTATTCATAGAATTCATGTTGATATTATGTACTATGAACATTTGATCATATCGTACACTTTTACTTTTTATATTATTATTATTTAGTATTTGCCTGAATTTTACCAAAGCTTATCAAAATACCTAGTAATGTTTGCTTTTCATAAAATGGCAGAGTATTTTGAACAAAAATAATTATCAGCATTAGAAATGGTTTTTAGTAATGTCTGCGATCACAGCAGTAAAGTACAAAATATGTATATATCATCACTGAGCAATTTTGTTTTTATTCAACTCGACAATTTAACATTTTACAATGTAATTTGGGGTGCTTTTTAGGAAAGTGATATTAACAAGTGTTTTTTATGTTCCCCATTTCATAAATCCTGCAGTAGACATCCTGTACAAAGTCTGAATTCTGCTTCATGCTCATGTTTATCTTTATGATATTTTATATACATTTTACAATATAATTTGGTGTGCTTTGCAGGGAAAGTGATTATTAATGAGTGTTTTTATAAATTTGTAAATCCTGCATTAGACATTTAATCTTGTACATGTTCAAAGTCTGATATCTGCTCCATTTTAAACTTTACATTTATGATATTTCTAATTTTACAATATAATTTTTGGGGGCATTTTTCAGGAAAGCTTGATTATTAACAAGTATTTCTTAAATATTTCCCACTTTAATCCTGCAGTAGACAATATGTAGATGTTCAAAGTCTGAATTCTGCTTTATGTCAATGCACTGCCATGGAATAATTACAGTTTTATCACAAACTAAACTGGGAATATCAGATTTCATCTTATATATAGTTCTAGTCATGCAAATAGTCATGTACATCCATGTACATTTGTTAATTATACTATTCTATTGAAAATCTTGCTTTGATATTCTCTATTAGCTAATCTATTATATTTTAGCTAGAGTGATCACACTTAACCCATGAAAGTACAACATATGAAGAGTATAAAATCCTTTGTTTTCTATTGTTTGATAGTGCTATTTTACATTATTTAGCTAGTACACTTTCACAGGTTAAATGCAATCACTCTAGGTATGTTTTTTGTAATTTCATAATGCCTCTAGAGTTATTTCAAACAGATATGACATTGCTATACCTTATTTTCATTGTTTGCTTTTATGTCTATTAGGTTAGCTAGTTCAGACGCTGTACATTCATGTTGTTCTCAATTCAAATTCTACTTGGAGCCATATTTATTTGGCTTGCTTTGGTGTACTGTATGCCTAAGCCATTCAAAAGCAAACCAGATACAAATCATTCCCAAAGCCATCCTTTCCAATGTATTCCATTACAACAATTAAGCTGGTACAGCATCTGAACTAGAATGATTTTATTTAACCCATGAAAAAATAGTATGCATAATAGGTAGTGGTAGTAGAATCTAAACCTGTTATTTTCTTTTGTACTTTTTCAACTAGCACCATCTTTTCTTTCATGGGTTAAAGAAAACCACACTAGGTGTTGACTGGTAGATATTTGTTTCACAGGTTAGATTTTAGGCTACTATACAACAGATCATACTTCTGTTGTTTTCTTTTGTATTTATTTAACTATTGATATTCGTATTTCATGGGTTAAATTCACAGCCTATAAGTGAAATTACTCTAGTTGTAGGGATATATATTTTTATGCTACAATGCTGTTCTCTAATGCAAATATATCGTACCATATTTTATTTTCTATTATCTGAGACCAAAATAATGTTAGTTGCCCTTGGCACTGCTAGACAAGCTAGATCACAGCATTGTGCAATAGTTGGTATTTCTGCAAATTATTGTCATAATTTTATTTGGTGTTTTGATAATTTTTTAATGCCATATTCCTTTTAGTTGATATTTTGACCTATTTGTAATGCCATAGATTTATGCCATACCTTTTTTAGTTGGTATTTCTGTGAATTGTTAATGCTCATAAATTTATTTAGTTGGTATTTTGGGAATTTTTTAATGTGAAATTTTATTCCTATTATTATTTCTTCTACATGCCAGACTCTCAGTTGGTATTTCTGATAATTTTTATCTGCTTTTTTGTCATAATTTGCTTTTAGTGGTATATCTAATTGCCTTTATCTTCAACCCATTTTCCTTTAGTTGATGTTTCTGTCATTTTTAGATTTTAAAAATAGATCTTATATAATGCATTTTTAATATAATATTATAGAAGTGCATGTCTAATGTGATGATTTCTTTCTATTTCAGGTTTAGTTATAAATATTCATGAGAAACTCCCACGTTGTTGACGTGGTACAGAGTTTTGATGGTAGGTGTATTTGTAAGCTAAGTGTACATATGAAAATCTGAATAAACATTTTATAAAATCAGCTGGTGTTCTTTACTGTAGTTACGACTTCCTTTTGTCTCGATGAAATAATTGGACAGTGATCATTTTTCATACTCGCCTAATAAAACGACAAGGGGGGGGGGGGGGGGGAGAGAAAACCCGTAACAGCGTTATGGCGGAGGTGACGCTTTTTGTTTGTTTGTTTGTTTTTGTGTTTTGTTTTGGTGACGTTTTGGGCCAAATGAGATTCCCAAAACGTAATCATGCGGTGGAGGTTGCGCGCTAGTTTACTTGACAACCGCTCCTATACCCACATGAATTAATGTCACGTCCGTGGCTAATATCACGTTCTGTTTTATGTGACAACCATTGTCGCACGCCCACCCCATGAACCCACATCAAATCCATAAAAGATGTTTTTTTCGTGTCTTGTATGCCTACCTAAGTGAATTATGACTAAATCCTTAATGAGGAGGATGTTAGCTTTTTGACAACGCTGTTGTATCGCCTATCGAATCTGAAAAAGGTGTGGCGGTGGCGCACTGCGCTTTTTGTACTTGTACATCCACTTAAGTTGATTTCGTCCCGTAAAGTGGCGGAGAAAGCGCGCTTTTATTTTAGAACGCTGTTGTATACCCCGTAGCGCTCTGGCGGAGATTTGCAACCCGTTTTCTTGACAACCAGTGTGCCTACCTAATAAAATGGGTAACGTAGCGCTGTGGCGAACGTTGCGTGCTGTTTTACATGAAAAGCGTTGCATGCTTTCCAAATAAAATTTACAGTCGAAGCTCCTTACGGGCATATCCCGTAAGCGGAGAATTCCATTTATGGACACCTTTCCGTAACTGGCCCAATTTTTATTTGATCCCCCTCAAACACTTGGGTTACACGTTCCTGTAAGCGGACGCGGACTAATCGGCAGGGGGCGGCGGAGACGGGTGGGAGGCTAAAGCCCCTATTCTTCACGAGAGACTGGACTAATATTTTTAGTAAGAATACAGTTATAAAAAGCACTATCACAAACATTTTATGTTATCAATAACAGCCCCCGCACTTTCAAAAATGACCTGCCGCCCCTGCGTTGTTGTGTATCGGCAAAAGTTAGACCTTGAATGCAATTTGCTGCTGTCCATTTTATCCCCTTGTTCACGTCAATAAGAGACCTTTATAAGATATATCCCCAGCTAAACTCCGGTCCGCTTACGAGGATTGTTCTAGTAAGCGGACAGTTCTCGTTACAGACACCTTTTCTGGTTTGGAAGGGGGTCTGTCTAAATCTAACTATGTACATTAGGTATGGAGAAAGAAAAAAGAGAAAAATTACAATATACAGTAAATAAGAGGCATGCTTTACAATTGATGCGAAATAAAGAATTACAGCACAAACGGCGCCCAGACTCTTGTTCTTGGCAACCGTGTTGTCTTCTCACCTACAAGTAATGAATTCATCGCGATATCTATGGCAAAATTTGCATGCTCTTTTTCTTGACTAATAATATACATGAAAAAATTTCTTGATGCTGATTGCATGGCTAAAAGCAGTGCTGTTTCAAGGATCGAAAATTTAGTACAGAAAAAAGGAAATTTTGTGCAAGTTTGAGTTTTCAAAAACAGTGTCAAAATCAAAGTTTTTTCAGCTGTTGTTCACATTACTAGTATCAAAATTATGCACATTCTGATCAACAAAGGAACGATTTTCATGGGAAAAAAGGCGAAAAAGCTGAAGATTTTGTGTTTTTGAATGAAATTTCGCTGAAATGTGCGCGCGCTACTGACGCCATCACACGTCCATCCGAACGCGCGCTCAGGTTCTATTCAAAAGTGTTCGCTCTTTTGCAGAGAAAAAAATTATTTAATTGTTTCTAAATTTTTTCGTTTATATTATTAGTATAGGAAATCATATGGTTTCGAGTGCAATTTGGAATAAATTTGAACGAGTGGGATTTCAAAGAGCTCGAAATTGCACGAGGCTTTAGGCAGCTACTAAAGAACACAATCCTGATTGCATGGCTTGAGAGCAGAGATGAAGCCCATACCCATCAGAAGACTTTACATGATGGTATTCTTTTCAAAGATCAACGTATCACCATTCCACAAACAATTAACAACACACTTTATTGTACCCTCAGTCTTACTATATATACATTATTAACTAAAAAAAATTAAATGTTTAGGGGTACCAACTTCCAAAAATAACTTGAAAGCTAAAAATGCTTGGAAGTTGGAAACAAACAAACACTGCGTTCCGAACTATATAATCACTCGACTACATGTAAGTCATCAAGGGATAGAAGCTTGTCTGAGGAAAGCAAGAGATCGAGTATACTGGCCAGGGATGAATGATGAAATCAAAGATGTCATTCAAAAGTGTCACATATATATGTGCTGAGTCCCAAACAAACAACCCAACCCAGCCAATGCAGACACACAAGATACCAGACAGACCATGGAGCAGACTTGGTACTGACATGTTTACTCATCACTCCAAAGAGTACATAATTTTGGTGAACTACTATTCAGACAGAGCAACACCCACTGCAACCCAAGCAGGTCAAGAGAATACCACCAACAGGGCACCCGAAGCAAGCAACACAACACCACCGTCTACTGAAACAGAGCCCTTGAGAAGAAGGAGTTCTCGGGTCAGCAGGAAACCTGCAAGGTTTCAGGACTATGTATTCCAGTAAATTAACCAACTAATGCTACTAAAAAAAGCAACTAATACTCAAACCAATTCACGTGAGCATTGGAACCATACCTCTTTATATATATCCATACAGTTTTTTTTTTTTTTTTTGTTTGTTTTTTTTGTTTTGTTTTTTTGCAGTCTTTCAACTTGAACTATTTTTGCCTCGGTCAAACTCCTTTTTTATTTCCTTTTTTTAAAGTAATTTCCATTTGAAAAATGGAAAAAAGTAATTACCAAAAAAAATAAAAAAACATTTTTAGGCCGCCATCTTGGATTTATTGATATAACGCGCGCTAGCGTGCGCAGTAAAAGTGCGCGTGAACAATGCCATTCATTCATTCATTCATTATCAGTTTATTTGTTTTTCAGCTATGTCGACTTTCTCTGGGTCAGCGCTTGCCTGCCTTAGTAACCGACCCGTTTGTTGACATGCAAAGATCGATGAAACACAGGAATCCCAGGAGGACATGTAAGCCGTGGGGAACCGTGAGCGCTATGGTCTGGACTATTTCTCATGCATGTCCATCATTATCTACATCAATAAATGAATGGAAATCTGTAACACCGCATAAAGAGATTACTTACATTACTGACGTTTTGAGCTTAGGCCCTTCATCTTGTAATCTGTAACACCGCATAAAGAGATTACTTACATTACTGACGCTTAGCTTTGAGCTTAGGCCCTTCACCTTGTAATCTGTAACACCGCATAAAGAGATTGCTTACATTACTGACGCTTTGAGCTTAGGCCCTTCACCTTGTAATCTGTAACACTGCATAAAGAGATTACTTACATTACTGACGTTTTGAGCTTAGGCCCTTCATCTTGTAGTCTGTAACACCGCATAAAGAGATTACTTACATTACTGACGTTTTGAGCTTAGTCCCTTCATCTTGTAGTCTGTAACACCGCATAAAGAGATTACTTACATCACTGACGCTTTGAGCTTAGTCCCTTCATCTTGTAATCTGTAACACCGCATAAAGAGATTACTTACATTACTGACGTTTTGAGCTTTGGCCCTTCATCTTGTAGTCTGTAACACCGCATAAAGAGATTACTTACATTACTGACGCTTTGAGCTTAGTCCCTTCATCTTGTAATCTGTAACACCGCATAAAGAGATTACTTACATTACTGACGTTTTGAGCTTTGGCCCTTCATCTTGTAATCTGTAACACCGCATAAAGAGATTACTTACATTACTGACGTTTTGAGCTTTGGCCCTTCATCTTGTAGTCTGTAACACCGCATAAAGAGATTACTTACATTACTGACGCTTTGAGCTTAGTCCCTTCATCTTGTAATCTGTAACACCGCATAAAGAGATTACTTACATTACTGACGTTTTGAGCTTTGGCCCTTCATCTTGTAGTCTGTAACACCGCATAAAGAGATTACTTACATTACTGACGCTTTGAGCTTAGGCCCTTCATCTTGTAATCTGTAACACCGCATAAAGAGATTACTTACATTACTGACGTTTTGAGCTTAGGGACGGACCATTAGATTTTTGAGGTAGGCCCTTCATCTTGTAGTCTGTAACACCGTATAAAGAGATTACTTACATGATTGGCGTTTTGAGCTTAGGCCCTCCCTATAACGACAGATTCGCAATTATTCCATAGTTAACTCACTGGTTTTCGTTTGTGTAATTACTCGGGCTACCTGCGATAAACCGAGCCTAGATCTGTGTTGCTCTTGTGTGCCAAATTACCCAGATGGCCTTTGCAAGCAAGCTTTGTTACTCGGGCTTTCTCGTAGCTGAGCGAATGCTATGGGGCTTTTAAGTGATGACGTATTTCCGTCGATTTTTTGAATGATATTTCACGTCCGGGTCCAAATGAGAAATGAGCTAAGCCGGACCAACTTGAAGCTGACTACAGTTCACCAAACTGCAAATATTTCAACACATTACTCTTTATTCACAGAATGAATATTATGGCATACAAAACTAATGGTCAATTCAAGATTGTAAAGCGTTTTTGAAAAAAACTACAAGCATAAATTTAAAGAAGACTACTATAACATCAAACCGCTGTTTTAGCGTTTTTTTCTTTATTCAACAAATCATCTTTTTTTCGGCTTACATTGAAACAAATCTTATTGCATTTTGTACTTGATTTTATTTAGTTCTACCTACTTTGATTTGATTTTGCTGTCCTTTTTCGTGTTTTTGAAGAGTGATTACTCTGTGAAAACAGTGCAGAATGCCGCCATAAAATTTTAAAATACGTTTGACAATCTAGATTGATGACATTTGTCATTGAGATAAACATTCAATTACTACAATCTTTGACAAAACCCGTTAGGACTTTTTCAATTTCTAACATGATTTCATGTCATTGCTGGAAAAATTCAAGGTTTTCAAATATTTTGTCATGCAATCCCCCTCTCCCCCCTCTCAATGTTGAAGCCGAATGGTGGCTGTTCAGTTTGCAAGTACATTCACAACCATTACAACATTGTATGGGGAGGGGGGTGGGAAGTATCCTGAGCAACAAAAAAGACAAGACTCCTCTGACCTACAATCTCGGACATAATTGTTAGGACTAATTTCGGCCTTTTTTCGGCTAAAAGGCCGAAATTAGTCCTAACAGTTATGTCCAAGATTGTAGGTCAGAGTGATACGAATAACTCCTTGCGAGTTGCTCATCATTATTTATTTCTCCAAATTAGAGCGTTGTTGCGTACCCCGCCCAAAAATCAATCAAACACCTCAATGCAAAACGTACTCGCGCCTCACAGGACGCAAGCTTGAAAGATCATTTGTGTAGGGTAGAGCAGATTTCGTACGAGTGTGAAACGCGGACCAGGCCGTGACTGTGTAAATGCCCGCCCAGGGTGTCAGTGCCGCGATTTCTAAAATTAAAAACATTCGAAATTCCTGCCGTAACCGTATTGTGACCGTGCAGTGCCGTTTTCATGGTCATTCGAATTAAATCTACTCTATAAAAACAACAAGAGATGCCTACCAGCAAAGGTTTTCTTAAAAATTCACACTTTTCAAAAATTCATATTCTCGCGAGTTTTGGATTTAATTCCTTCAAACTTCACACTCTTGCTAATTTTAACATGCTCTTTCCAGCTATGGTAATTCTTTTTCTGTTTTACGAATTTAAAAAATAACTGATAAAGGCTCATTTGAATGATTTTTTGAGAAGTTTTCCAGACTGCCAGAGGCCTACGTGATTAACGCGCGCCATTTAATATGTTTTTCTCCTAAAATTTTGAGATCTCAAAAAATGAACAGTTAATATACTTTCAATAGCTGTAGACCATTTGTTTTGCCATTTAGGTAGTTCCGGAGCCTTAGATTTCGTTCATGAATTTTCATTAAAACTCTGTCATTTGAAGATCATTATAGGCAAGTCAAAAACCGAGCAAAAGTTGAGGTCGCCGCCGTATAGGTGTTAGCTATTGATTCGCAGTGTCTGTAAAAGTACTCAATCGATGTGGTCAAACCATTTTTTTCCGCGAGAAAGGCCTAGACTGTTTTAAAAGATAGATCTGAAGGCTATCTAGCAGTTTTAATTGTACAAGTCGTTTGATGAGTTGCAAATATGATTATAAATGAAAAAATCCGAGCCTTCAGCATGGTTTGAACCTACTGCCTTCAGATTTCCGGTCCGATGCTCAACCAAATGAGCTATAGAAGGCTCTAGTGGCGAGCAGGCCGAAGTTCTAACTAACATATTTTCGAGTGACAATCCATTCATTAATGTACATAGTTGCAGGACTGTGGTAAATTAGAGAAAATCCAGTCAATCAATGCAATATTGGATTTCTTCCGATCACTGAAAAATTGATAAGTATATGGGTTTAAATAAAATAAAATAAAATAATACGGGTCACCGTATTATTTCCAGAGTTAGAGAAAAAGAAAGAATATCACTTATTGGAGTTTATCGTTGTTCTCGCCATAAAAGTGCGCGCGGGAGATGCGCAGTAGCAAAGGTCCGGAACTACCTTAACAGCCACTAACGAGCTTTAATTTTGGTACGTTTTTGGATGATCTTGGACAACACATGCACATTTTTTTTTAGGGCTCCTATCGGATACCAAAATACTTTGTATTTTGAAAGGACAACCCAAATAAAGGTTTAACTAACTAACTTCTACCTTGACAGAATTTTCCGGGCATGCGCGGTAGTTCTGTTTGGACTAAATGTCGCCTTTTCTTCTTCTTCTTCTTCTTCTTTCCTTTTCCGTTTCCTTTTTTCTTTCCGTTTTTTGCCACTCATTTGCTTTTGACAATGACTTTTATTTTCGCTTTTAACATAGGAGTTGCAAAATATGTTCAATTTGCGGATTTTGATGGATGGAAGGAAAATTATATTGACTGTGCTATTTTATTGTTTAAACGCTTACTAGGATCATGGTCGTGGGAGAGGAACCAAACAGCAACAACACAAAGAAAATTGATATAAAATACATTTTATAGTACAAAGAAAAGCAGAAACAGCCATAAATATTGTTAATTAAACATCAAAACATCTTGTACTTGGAAATCAGACTATTGAAGGGTCTCCTAATGATATACTTTTTGTGGGAAACGTAAAACTTGACTGGGGTATTTAATTTCTTGTGAAAACGTGATCTAAATTTTTATTTGTTCATGATTCGATCTTAATTTTACGTCCACGTGAATTCAATTTTTGACTTAACTCGTAAACAAGTGATCAGTGATGAATCATCTTCTTTTGCTTGACGTTATTCACGCCGATTATTTATCCAGTAAATGATGTCTTTGTTAATGATGAAGTCCGTCACCATGCTTTGGTCACATGCGTATGTTTTGACAAGCAACGCATGCTTCGTACACTCTTGACAGACACTAATGCTGTGGCAATTTTATCCTACCTGGAGTGTTTTTTGTTTGTTTGTCTAGCCTGGCATGGGCTTTGGGTTTAACCCATGTAAATTAGTGCTAACCCTGGGTTAAATCTTCCCGCTTACCCGCTTTCGAACAACTGAGTCCTCGTCAACGTGTGGAGGACTGATAGTTTTTGTCTGTCTTTTATTTTTCCATAAAAATATAGAATAAAAAACCAAGATAATCACTAGAGTTATGGGAATTAGCGCTGATTCCAGGCTGATCGATATCTTCCCGCTAACCCGCTTTCGAACAACTGAGCCCTGGTCAAAGTTAGCATAAGTTTTAACCATTTTTCTCGTGAATTCTGTGAGACGTGATCGTCTCGATTTAATTATTATGAATGAATGTGGCAGTATTTCGACATTTGATACGTGAAAATCCAAAAATTTTTACGTGAATAAATTTTGCAAAGGAATATATTTGAGATTAAGCTTTTCTTAACGTTGAAATTTGGGGCAAATTTCTATTGATCTAGACGATTCTCTACACCATATAAACAAGCGGTGACATGATAATGAAAGGGGACCCTTTATTTGAGATTAAACTTTTCTTTTCAAAACTTAATTTTGTTTTCTAAAAGTGAAATCAAAATTTTGAAGAAAAACCTTTTACAATTTGGATCGAAGACTTGGTCTTAAGAATAAAAGTATTTATTTTAGTATACAGTTCCCGGCTAAAAGATTGTTGTGAAAACATATGCAATTAAACCTCAAACCTACTGGTTAAACTGTCTTGTCACGGAATTAAACCCAGACAGACTTCCGATTTTGGACTTCCGCAGAGTTCAGGCTGATTCAGACGTCGGACTTACTTCCGCCATGTTGGAAATTTTGTACTTCGATCCGAGATTTGACCATGCATTAAAAATCAATAGTACGTAATATCAAGTGGAAATATTTAACAATTAGACCTCGAGGCCGAATGGACTACTTAACAATTAGACCTCGAGGCCGAATGGACTACTTAACAATTAGACCTCGAGGCCGAATGGACTACGAGTCAATAGCCCATGAGGCCGTAGGCCGAATGGGCTATTCAAACTCGTAGTCCATGAGGCCGAGAGGTCTAATTGTTTTAGTATTCACCAACATATTGGGCCAAAGGTGAATGAGACTAAACAAAACAAAGAGAGAAAAATGTTTTTTTGATATTATTACTCGCGCGCTTCCTCTCAACTCGGGCTATCACCAATAGCCCGAGGTTAGGGAGCCAATCAGAATGCAGGATTTGTAATAGCCCTTATGTTGGTGAATACTAACAAATAATATACGAGATAATTCATCCAAATGGTTATCTATGTACTTTTTTATCGGATGCTGTTGGACTTGTTAGTTAAGCCTGGTTAAAATCGCTGAATAAGTTTTTTTCGGCGTTTTATCTGAAGCGAACCCGCAGGTTTTAGCAAGAAGTTGATTCGAGGAGCTTCGTTCTATTGATGTCTTAGAGAAATATAACTAGCGAAAATATATCATCCGATAATATACGTTATATTCATTTCAGAAATATATCTTCTCTCTTGATCTCTGATAATGATAAAAATAAGTGCTTGATCCAGTCGATGATCTCTGATTATACGATATAATTGTCTTAATATTGATCAATGGTAGTTTCCATATATCGCCCCTAATTCGAAAAATTGAAATCTGAAATTTGCTTCAAGTCTGAAGTCTGAAATAGCTACAAATCTGGGGCCGGTTGTACGAAAGGTGAATGGGTGAATAGCGCTATCCAGCGGATAAATCCTTATCCAGCGGATACATATAAATCTATACAAAATCTATACAGTGGATAACTCTTATCCGGTGGATAACTTTATCCAACCTTCGTACAACCAGGCCCAGAAGTCTGTGGTTTGAAATATTTAAGACTTAGAGTTGCCTAAATTTCGGATTGAGCAAATTAGATGCATATATAGCCTTTATTATCCGATATTTTAACAGTTGATATTTTCCAATTACTATTGATTTTTAGTAGTCAAATCTTGGAAGTACAAAATTTGAAACGATGTAGCTGAAGTACACACCCGTAGCCCGAAGATCTGAAAATCCGAAGTCCGAAGTCTAAAATGTCCCTCCTGTGCTTCCGTGTGTGAGGCGCGATGTTCAGATCAGATGTTCAGATTATTGTTTATACACAATAACACTTTCCAAAAAACACATCTTCATTGAACAACATTCAGAAACAATTTTGCATTAGATTGTTGAAAGTTCTATAATCAGCAAGCTATATATAAATGTGTTTTCAGGTTTAGCCGGAAAACTACGTTTTCTACGTAATTGGAAAAAGACCGGTAATTACGACCGACAATGCATCCTATTCTAGTTGATGCAGTCATGTCCCAGTAAAAGGGGCAGCGATGAGTGCAAGCTGTACTACTTAGTGTTTGCCGTCTCCGAGTTCAGGTGAGTTTTATCGTGTCTTTAAAAATACTTAAACTTTTTAGGATGTTTTGATGTCTAAATCAAGCGTAACCCTTGAGGACTAATCCCGCCCCGCTATGTACCTATGTATATGAGTTTGTTTATGAGTTTTGTAAAAACTGAGGTTAAACCTAGATTATATATATAATTGTTTGAAATTCAGTATTAGTAGCCTATAAGAAAATATTATCATATGAGTTATTTTCAAGTGAATTGCTGTTCGTAGTAAGATTTACTCTGATTTGATGATACCCTGATTGTCGACATACGAACAAAGATTTTAAAGTTAATGCTAGAAATTCGTCCATACATGGACTATTCCTGATACCATACGCTCAATCAAGCAAAGATCTACATTCAAGAAAGCGCTCAGCGATCCGCCGATATACAATGGCCTTATCCGAGAACTTTAACGTGGAGGGTTGTTCCACTTGGAAGACTGTATGCCCCAAATGTTGTTCAGCAAAGGATATAGTCACTAAATCCTGCTGTGTATAACTGTATTAGTTCAATGCGTATAACAGTCGTGTGTGTATATATCTATATTATTGTATATTGTATTTTATTTTTTAATGGAGCCTCGCTCTGTTGTAAGGGCCATGCCACTCCAGTTTTGGAGTGGCTAAAGCTTTATAAATGAATTAAAAAATAAATAAAAACACTATAGTTTACTGCCTAATAATAGGTAATAAAAATGATGATTGAAATCAGACTATTCGAAATCATGGGTGGTCGTCGCGTTTATCGAAAGTCACCGGTGAATTTCCTTTACCCTAGAACCCCGCAAACAAACATGCTATTCGACCAGCTTTGCTAAAAATGAGGCATTCTATTGCTACAACTTTTATTTTAACGCATTTTCATAAAATAAAAGTTACTTCTTTAACTGACCCTAGATATGCTTTTTGGCAGTCAACTATAATAGGAATTAAGGTGGCCCGCGGGTATTTATCGTGGGGGAGCCTCGATTTTTAGGTCAAATTTTGAGCGGGTAAATAGCAACCGATTTCTAACATTTTTGGAACGCGAAATAAGATATCTTTCTTTTTTTAAAACGGTGTAACTTTTAAGGCAAATAAAGTAAAAGTTTAGGAGATATAAAAACCAGGCTTTTTATAAAAATTGGCATAACTCCGTAAATAGAGGAGAAATTTTGTTCTTATTTCTGACAATGTCTTCTAGCAATTTAGGGTTTACTGTGAGCGAGCTAGAACAAAATATTCTGGATAGAAATTGTTGTACAGTTGATTGCTAAATTTTACCTTCAAAACATTAGTCCTTTGTATTTACCTTAACTCCTTTAACAATACAGAAATATTTTTAGAAATACTACTGCCGTTAAGAGGCTTTAGGATATCTACTCGATAAGTAAATGGAAGAGATCGAATACTTCTACGAAAAGTTATAAACGACTGAAGAACAGCATGTTATAGTCCATAATTTAGAAATGCCAAGAAATCGAACTTTATTCGAATTATGAAATAACTACTGATTTGTTTTAATACATTTCGAAGGAGGGTCAATTCTAATAATTTTGCAAACGGTTTATGTATTTGGTGATGTAGGTTTGCGAATTATATTGCGGTTGCAATAATTTACCCGCTCAAAATAAGCGCGTTCTGATAAAATTGTCGTCAGTCACCTCAAAAAAGATATCCTGTAAGATCTGTAAAAAAGGTTCCGTTGAATCTCGCCAATGCCTCCTAAGGCCGTTAATTTTTCTGTCGCTACGAGAAATGCTATAAGGAAGTCCTACCCATAGAGTATACAATAGCAAATGATCCGTCCCCTGTCAGAGTCATTGGAACGGGTTTTGCTGATCAGATTCAAATCAAAAACCTTCGAAAGTATTACTTTTCTCACTAAATGGTGAATTAAAAATACACTCTATTCATCTTCGATCATAGGCATATATTTTCATTAAGTTGATTTCCTATTATTTGAAATGATCGCTGAAAGAACAGAACTTGCGAATATTGTCAAATAGTAGATTTTAGTCATTTCATTGGAATTTATCAACGGAACAATGAAATATATATCATCGTTTATATCAAAAGTATTAAAGCCCCGAATATCGTTAATCGATTGTTTCACTGATTTTCACTGATCTAACTTTGGTGTGGTCTTTTCAAATATATTTTTGTTCCTGTTCGATTAAAATATAAAATGTAAGGGACGAGAAAAGCTCTGATTTGGCCTGACGACTTTTAAGAAGTCCAGCCTCAAAGTTTTCAAGTGTCCCTAAAGTAAATTGCATTATAAAAATATTATTCTTTTCTGTGTAATTTGGACTTTTTGCTTATACTGACAGAAAAAAGGACTTTCAAAACAAATTAATTCACAAGAAGAGCAAAAACAATGCAAAGAATTTGTGTTCATTCAAAGACAAACTTACGGTCAAATTCACGCCCGTTAAACATACCTGGCGTTTCAAATGTCCCTCAGAACTTGAAATAAATAATCTGAACCTCGATTTATCAGTGTTTTCCTCCAAGTGGCTTTTGTCTAAAAGGTATGGATCATTTGGGCTGAATTTCCATTCATTGTCTACGAAACTGCCGGCCGCGAATCCTCCTTCCTTTTGCAGCACCGAGTTGTTTTGAAAGTCCTTTTTCCCTATAGAGCTCTTCTTTTGCATGAAATCTACGACTTTTCTGGTTAATAATGTACATGAAAAAACTTATCGACGCTGATTGGCTAAGAGCAGTGCTGTTTCAAGGAAATTTAGTGCAGAAAAAAGGAAATTTAGTGCAAATTTGAGTTTTCAAAAACAGCGTCAAGTTTTCTTAGTTCTGCTGTTGTTCACATTATCTAGCATCAAGACTGCATATTTTAATCGCCAAGAAACGACTTTGAGTGGAAAAAAGGCGAAAAAGTTGAGAATTTTATTGTGTTTTTGAATGAAATGAAATGTGCGCGCTACTGACGTCATCACACGTCATCGAGCGCGCGCTCGAGTTTTATTACAACAAGTTTGCTCTTTTCAAGAGGAAAAACTCATTTGTTTCTATAATTTTCTCATGTATATTATTAATAGGAAGTCATATGGCTTTCTCGTGAAATTTGGAATAAATTTGAACTCGTGGGGTTTCAAAAAGCTCAAATTGCACGAGCCTTTTTATATTTCCAAAACGTTCTATAATTATCTTTATTATTATATTCTTTTATACTTGTTGACAGGTGTGGAATCAAAGCAAGATGGACTTTAAGAGAACTTGTGTTCTCTTTTGTCTTATTGCGTTTTTCCTGAAATGCCAAGGTTTGTATGGCAATGGCTTGGATTTAGTTTGTTTGAGTAAATATATATAATCGGGCAAAACTCTGGTTCCATTCGGACCCAAAGCTGGGGAAACCCAGAAAATTCAGAACTATCCTACCCGAGGCTTAATTAGCTGGGTTAGAACGCGGAAACCCTATGAAATTCAGAATGGACAGGGGAGGGGAGGGTATGGGGAGGAGAGGGGAGGGGAGGGGAGGGGAGGGGAGGGGAGGGGAGGGGAGGGTAAGTATGGTACGGGTTTATAAATGTCCGAGACACCGAGCATGGACGATAAGAGACTAAATGCATTTTGCTAAAGAGCAGTGACGAACGTGTTCAGTTCCTAGTCAGAAAAAAAAAAAACAGTTCGTTTTAAAATACTGTATTTTTTGTGTCTCACATAGGCCAGGAATGCACAAATTACACTATTCTCAACACTCCAGATCGCTCTGCAGAATACTTTAACTTCTACGACATGTCATTTTGTGATTTAAACCTACCTAGTGCTTGGTACAGATTCACTGGCCAATCAGGGACCCGCATGGCGACATCATGCGTAAAGACGCATCACTGTGGCACACAGTATCCCGGCTGGTTGCGTGGCAACCATCCCTCGAGTGATGAAGGCCAGGTGGCGCGAACTGTGTGCTTTACAAAGGGCCATGACTGCTGTCACCGGTCAGTTGACGTCAATGTACGTAACTGCAGTACATTCTACGTCTATGAAATCAAGAAGAAACCTGACATTTGTACTTTCAGATTCTGTGGAAATGGACCAAAAGGTAAATTCAGCTGGTTTTTGAGTCATTAATAATAGCTAAAAGTGTCAAAAACTAACCCTGCATCAAGTGGACTGTAATACGTATCGTTGTACCATTCTCAAAAAGTAGGGATTGTCGCCCGGTACAACTGTCTGTCTTTAACAAATAATTAAGCGCATTTGATTTATCTATATGGAATCTGCGCTATACAAATGCTAAAATTTCTTTGTTTTATTGAATTATTGTATACTTAATTATTATATACCTAAATATACAGCGTTTTGCAAAAGTTCTGAGAAAGCCAAGTATTGCTGGTTTTCAATCATTCCCTTGAGAGTCAAAATATAAAAGAGTGGCAGCCATGTTGGTTGAACGAACAAGAGACACTAATGAGCAATCTTTTGTTGAAGTTCAACCAAGATGGCCGTCGTGACGTCAATTGAAAGCCAGCAATATACATAGATATACATATATACTAATTTGCATATTTTCAAATTTCTCTAAAATAGCATCTTTTTCATAAAAAGTTAAGCCAAAGTGCTTATCACCATAAAGTCTGAATAACTGCATCGTAAATTTGCAAAGAATTTGTATTTTTCCCCGTATTGTTAGCGATTTTAGTTTGAAAATTACCCAGAATGCACCTGATATATGTATATATGTATATACTTGGCTTTCTCAGAATTTTTGCAAAACGCTGTATAATACTATATTATATTTACATATCGTTTAGCTGCCGTCTGCAAAGATGCGATTGGCAACATGTTCTCAGAAGGACAAGTTTGGCATCCAAAGAATCTCCAAAACTGCACCTGCAGTAAGGGTAACGTAACTTGTGAAACAACCACCACTGGTTGCTGGGATCACCTCGGTAAACTTCATGTAGCTCTAGACGTTTGGCGGCTTGACGATAGACAAACCGTTTGTCGTTGTAGCTTAGATGGTAAAACTACATGCAGAAAACATCCAGCTCCAATTTGTCTTGATGACAAGAAGATAGTGCGTCGACCAGGCAGTCGTTGGTTCATGTCCAACTGTACAAACTGTACATGTCAAGACAATGGTCTGATTTCCTGCACACAGCGCGACATTCAAGCCCTTTACGGTCGATTTGTGATCAAGAAGAAAACTTGTTACGTTGGTGCTGAACCAGCTTGTGTGACAACAAACGAGACAACACGGGACTGCAATGGTATTTATCTAATTTATCAAATGATACAAGCGTTGACTTGGCCGGCTTTAGTCTGTCCCCGCTTAGCATGCGCTGTAGAGACCTGCCTTCATTGTTTTGTTGTTGTTGTTGTTGATGATGTTAATGTTGTTGTTGTTGATGTTGATGTTGTTAATTGTTGTTGCCGATGTTGTTATTGTTGTTGTTGTTGTTGTTGATGATGTTAATGTTGTTGTTGTTGATGTTGATGTTGTTAATTGTTGTTGCCGATGTTGTTATTGTTGTTGTTGTTGTTGTTGTTGTTGATGATGATGATGATGATGATGTTGTTTGCGGATTGCGAACATTCACTCGGCGGGCTTTAGTACGATCTCGGCTGAGCATGTGGTGTTTGTCAATATGAGTTCAATATAAGTTTGTAGCATCAACTTGTTCAATTAATATGCCATATCTCTTTAATTCAACAGTCTATTTCAAGACATCAGAACACCGATATTTCCAGTGTGACAACCCATCAGTGATGATAAGAGACCGTCATATATGCAACGGTAGAAGTGAATGTACAGACGGATCCGATGAAAAAAACTGTGGACATAGTAAGTACACCGCGGCAAAATGTACTGCGCATGCGTGCCTACCCAGTCCTCCTCCATGTTGGCTTCAATGAAAAGATTCGGCAGTCAAACAAAAAAAATCTTTGCTGACGAAACTTAAGCCACAAGAAGCAAAACTTGATTCTCATTCCTCAAAAGGGCGGGCTTGCGACCCTACTAGGCTGAGCATACGGTAACTAAAAGCTGAATTTTATGATCTTCCGACCACATAGGCCCGTTGAGTAACGAGTAATTACTGCTAAGAACTAGAGCAACTTAAAAAGTGACATCAATTTGGTCGACAGCAACTACGTGGAAGACTGCTTCAGTCAATGAAAACGGGGAAAGGGGGGACAATGGAAGTGGTTTTTGACCAATGGGCATGCAGGAATTTACCTCGCTCTTCTCTTGATTACAGCTCACGTCTTTTGAATTAAAAAACCTTAAAAAATAAAAATGCATTTTGAAGGCTCTAGCCCTAGCTTTCCTCATTTCTTTATTTCTAACTATCTTCTCTTTATTTTTCGTCTTTTTCAAACCAGTGACAACTATCAATCATTGTCTCGAAGATTCAGAGCGCGCGTTATATGTGTCGGCATCTTAAAAACGAACGATTTGAAAAAGACGACGACGAAGATAGTGTGCGCGCAGTGCAACCCATGGGCAAATAGTTCATAGCTTTCTGGCCAATCAGAGCGCGCGTAAGATTGTAACTTTGTTAAAGTATCTTGAGGGTTTTGTAAAGAGTTTCAGTCAAATCAAAACCAGTGTTGTTTAGCTTTGTTTTCATAGCCAAGCGTTCAGAGCACAGCTAATGGACGAAATAAATCCTCTGCAAAAACCTTGACTAATGTGTCTACAATAGTGTCTTGCAGTAGAGTAGTTCCCCTGCCAACATGAGATAGTATATTGATCCAAAACAGCCTCCAGAGTGTACACGTACGAGAAGACTTGGAATTTTAATTTTTGTCTTGAAAACGTCTAATCTAGCCTGGTTCAATTTCAAATTATACCCCTGTCTTGATTGGCAAATCTCCTGACTTATAGACGACTTTCAAAAATGGCGGGCTCATTGTTCACGGGAACAACGAGGCCAGAAAGGCCTCCAAAATCATCATGGCATCAAATGAGTCTAAGTATATCCTGTAAAATGCACAGAAAATAGGTATTTCAAAAGGAAGAGGAACACATTGTCTTTGATAGCAATAGAAGTGTCGCCACGCTTATTTTCTGGTAACAAGGCCTTTGAGGCCTCGTTCTCATGTACTAGGTCGCCATTTTTGAAAATCGTCTATAATTGATTCTTCTTTAACTCTAAAACTTATTTCTTGTAGATAAATCTCAGAATTGATTACTAGCTTTCAGTGAACTTTCTCTGTTATAAAACGACTCCTTCGATTGAATGCAACGAAGCGTTGCCGACTCGAAACATGTCGAAAGTGCATACTACTTTGGCAACCACACACACACACACACCTGGTCCAGAGAGGTCCAGAGGTCGATCCCCGGATCTCACATTCTCGTTTCAACTTCTTTCCTTTTTGTGTAGCTTTAAGTAGCTTTAAGTAGCCTTAAAACGGAGCACTGATGGAGAGAGGGGAGTAAAATGAGCGCACCGTCGACCTCAAGTTTATCAGTTACTCAAATAACTGTCGCGAGTTATCGACGTAAAATATGGTCGCTTTACTTTGCTTTACTTTACCTCTATCTATATCGCTTAATATTTTATCTTGTAAATAATGTTTATTGTAATTGTTATTATTTATTCTCATTATATCGATATATTTTTTCTTTTAAATGTGTGTGAATAAGGCAAAGTTCCAAGTTCCAAGTTTCACTTGTTGTACGCGCGCATGTTTCATTTCAAAATGTCGAGAAATTTTTGCGTCGATAAAATCAAAAATCTTCAATATTTCATATGCAGAGGATATACGACTCGACTTCGTGGAATAATAGAGGGATTTCACGGCAGCCATGTTTGTGGTCAAAATAATAGAGTTTTTTTCTCAAGAGAAATGAAATCTTTTCTAACTCAAAAACTTTCTATTGTACTTGCCCACAAACATGGCTACCATGAAATCCCTTTATTGTTTATTGTCTCTTATTAGTTTTATGCGTGGACGATGCTGGATCCGTATGGACCGGACGATCCTTTCGGTTTGGATTTGCAACCAGCTGTTACTGTCGTGGCGGTTTTCTAAGTGGTTGTGTTGATGCAAGAGCGATAAACTCCCCGGCGTATGGGAATATGTACGTTTATAAGACCGATCGTTGCTCTCGTAACAACGCGTGCGTCGTGTCGGAATTTATCGCACAGAGAGCCAATAAAGTCACAAGTAAGTGACCACATATAAATGTTGCAAAAAAAGGAAGGAAGAAAGAAGAAAGAGAGAGAGACAGAGAAACAGAAAGACAGAGAGAGAGAAAGAAAGAAAGAAGGAAGAAAGAACGAAAGAAAGAAAGAAAAAAAGAAAGAAAGAACGATAGATAGATAGATAGATAGATAGATAGATAGATAGATAGATAGATAGATAGATAGATAGATAGATAGATAGATAGATAGATAGATAGATAGATAGATAGATAGAAAGATAAGGAGAGGAATGAATGGATGAAAATGAAGAAAGAAGTATTTAATTTTACCAGTGACATTTATACTATTGAAATCTAAAGTGTGCGGGGCAAAACTAGGAAATCACCTAAATTTCATTTCGTGTTCATTTATCATTTCCAAGCTATCGAATTTCGACCCCTACTTGACAAACCCAAAATTGCTGGTGATACATGGACCTACAAAGGTTGTCAATTCCACTTCTCTGGAGTCAGCGACAGAAACACTTGTCCAAAGGTCATGCCGATCGCTCAGTGTTATGTATACAATGGTGGAATCTGCTGTGCAGGCAATCATACGTGCCCAGGATCAAGTAAGAATGCACTTTAATCAAGGAATATTCAGCAGTTAGAAGTTAATACAGTAGAAATTATTCGAAAATAGAAATTATTCAAAAATATATTTTACCTCACTCTTTTGACAATGTAGGAATGTATCGGATGCACGATTCAACACTCGGATAGCTCACAGAGTTATGGAAGGGGGCCGGTCTTTCCTGTGTTATACAGAGTTCGACTGATTTTGCATAAATTTTGTAGTGACAAAATCAATATAATTACAGCCGAAATCGTTGCATCGCGATCAGCAAATTACGGATTTTGGTTCGAATTTAGGTTTTTCTCATCCGTTTATCAGTTTGGGGGCGGAGCTTCTTTCAAATCAACCAATCACTGAACGAATACATGTAAGCTTCGTCCCCAAGAATGATGGACCAATCAAAAAAGACAAACACCTTACCGACGCTGTTGGAGGTCGCGATGTAACGATTTTAGCTGCAATTGTCAGTTCTGAAATCCATTTTTCTTTTTCGTGAATCAAACCATAAGAAGGAAGGAAGGATCAAACAAACGAAAGAACGAACGAAAGAACGAATGAACAAACGAATGAAAAGAAAGAAGAAAGAAAGGAAGAAAAGATAGATGGGGGAAGAAAGGAAGAGGGTGAGAAAGAAAGAAATATCATCGTCATCATCATCATCATCATCATCTTTATTTGTATACCATCGGGGTAGATACATGTAAGTTAAATAAGAAATTTTACAAAGATTATATTATAGATAATTATAGCAACAAAAGAGGGTTTGCTGATCTAACAAATGAGAAAAAGCACTGCTTCATTGTTCTCATACAGCTCTCCTTCAAATAAGCAAAGAATTAAGACAACATCGAGGATACGAACTTTGTGACAACGGTTTTCAACTTATTTCAAAATCTGAGAGTAGATGCGTTGGGTATCGTAAGTTTGGAGGTAGGAAAGAAACTTATATCAACCACCAACCAACCCATGTAACCAACCAACTTATGCAATCAACCAACCAACCTAACTACCAACCAACCAGCCAACCAACCAACTTATGCAATCAACCAACTAACCATCCTAACTACCAACCAACCAACCAACCAACTAACCAACCAACCAACCAATCAACCAATCAACCAATCAACCAATCAACCAATCAACCAATCAACCAATCAACCAATCAACCAATCAACCAATCAACCAATCAACCAATCAACCAATCAACCAATCAACCAATTAACCAACCAACTAACGAACGAATGAACGAACGAATGAACTAACTAACTAACTAACTAACTAACTAACTAACTAACTAACTAACTAACTAACTAATTAACTAACTAACTAACTAACTAACTAACTAACTAACTAACTAACTAACTAACTAACTAGAGTGATTTTCATAAACCTGTGAAATAAAACTTAGCTTATTAAACACTACTAAACTCTAAAGCTTTTGTTTTCTATTGTTTGAATTTGATTATTACACATTAATAGCTAAAATTTGTTTCACGGGTTTATGAAAATCACTCTAACTGACTGACTACTAACTATCCAATTAGCTAGCTAGCTAACTAAATTACTAACTAACTAACTGACTAAATTAATCATTTAATATTTAATAATACAAAATGATATTTTTTTCAGCTCTCACGTGTAAAGATGAAAAAGGAAGCAAATACTTTGAGGGTGTTTCCTGGGATCCAAATTCATGCACACGTTGTAAATGTGAGAGAGGACTTTTATCGTGCCAAAGAAATGTTTCTCAAGTCAGTCTATTCTTTGCTCCACGTGTGCTTTACAACACAACTTGTAAACAGCCTGCCTGTCATGTATTGAAATATATCCACGAAGACCCTTTGGGACAATGTTCTGGTAATTAATCACAGTCAAATCCAATTGTCCGACCAAAAAATACCAAATGTTTCCAATGTTAATAATGCACTTGCAAAAATTACTCACATGTGATTGGCTGAGAAGTGTTCAATTTATTAGAAACACCAGTGGAAATTTTTTGAAACACCAATGCAAAACGTTGAAAAAGTTGAAACACTTTTTTCATATTGGTGGAAAAGATTTAAAAAAATACAAAATAGCGAATCAGTTTGACAATGTTCTTTCTTTTGTAAACTTCAAATTTCTTCAAAGACAGATTGCGGACATTCTAGTGCTGACAAGATACCATAATAATAAGAGAGAGAAACTGGAAAAGTCAATGAAAAGTCAGGGAATTTAATATTTCAGAATGGCTGGGAACCATGTCTGTATATTACCCCACTTTGCATTACATCGTTGAAGTAGCGACGCGTACTTGGTACGCAGAAACATGTCTGCATGGTAGATTGAAGAAATATCGCTTGGTTTTTCAAAACTTTCTCTTATCGTTTCTCTCTCAGGGTCACTGGACAGAATAAAATAGCTAGCCTGAACGAAGATTACCCTTCTACCTTTCTAATTTCTTTTTCTTCTAATTACATTGACAGCTTGCAAGTGGGAAGGTAAAACCTATCCACTGATGTCCAAATGGGTCGATGGAGGGATAAATTTGTACTGCAGTAAACACTCCTACCGGACAGGGTGCAATATTGTTATCGATCGCATTATATGCACTGGTTCTTATCCAGGTAGATCATGGAATTGTCTTACTTTTAGAACGAGAATTGTTCTATTAAATTGTATCCACGAGCTCGCCATATGGCGACTTTGAATCCACGAGTTGACCATATGGCGAGAGGTTGTGATGGTCTCCTACCAAAGAAAACTAAGCCAGCACCGGGGTTGTTTGTTTGTCTGTTGATTGCACCATTATTCACCATTACTACCACAAGCTACAATACAATAGAAATCTGCGAACACGAACTCCCAAGGGAAACTTCGAGATAATTGATAGAAATTACCTGAAAAAATGACTCAAAGGAAATGGGTTTGTTTCCGAGTTAACTGGTTAGAGCTAGTGGGGTTCTACTGCATGTAAGTTCATCGAATTCTATTTGATTCACCAACAGAAATCGTCAACTCGTCGATGTTTTCAAGATCTCGACACTTTTTATGTCAAAGTGGTGATCAAGTCATTCAAAAAGATTTGATCTGCAATGGCTATGGAGATTGTTCTGATAAATCAGACGAAGTTCTCTGCGAAAATTGTGAGTCATGAATGTAGACACTGCGGCTTAATGACTGCGCATGCGCGAGTTTTCGCGGGCTTACGCGCCTTCCCCTCTTGACCACAGGAATCCCAAGCAAAAAGTTTTTATCAATAGATTTTTCCATATCATATCTTTGAGCTTACTTTAGAGCACTGGTGCAAACAGGAAAGTACTTGGTGCAAAAAGCAGGCGACAGAATATACTACAGTATCCTCAAGAAGCCCAATTCATTTGAATCAAATACGTCAAAAACAAAGTATTTCAAATTATTATTATTTATTTAAATGGGAGCTCTGCTGTTAGGTAGTACCAGATTTTTATATTAAGAACTGTCATCTTTTGTCAGACTCTTGTAAAGACCTCACCAGAGAAAAGAAGACGTGGAAAAAAGTTCCTGTTAACACAGAGTTGTTGGTCAATTGTACTGACTTCAACAAAAACTGGACAGGTACCGTCTCCAAAATTATTGTTGGAATAGTTGTGAAAATAAGTAATGGGTTTAGAAAAGCCCGCCGAGTGCACGTTAAAACGAGCGTGTTGTATGATTTTCCCACAGGAATTTACCGTGCACTCTGCAAGAAGAAATTAACAGTTTCTTGGGAAG
Organism: Telmatactis stephensoni; assembly: GCA_029948255.1. NCBI lineage: Eukaryota > Metazoa > Cnidaria > Anthozoa > Actiniaria > Isophelliidae > Telmatactis > Telmatactis stephensoni. Next base: position 399,036 of record JALIZF010001928.1, on the reverse strand, counting down.
AGACGTTTCTTTGTGAAAATAAAAACATTATTGACAAAACTGATGAGAAGGTAGGGTTATGATTGATTCCTTTCTGATGCAGATATAATGGACAACGAGGTGTCGAGATAATGCTGCTAAATTACTTTTGCAGTCGCCTGAAATTTAGGACCATATCCAGCATGCCAATTGGAAATTCCTCAGGACCCTTAAGTATTATACTATTGTTTGCTTTTGTCTCCCAGAAACAAATTCCCTGCAAGTATTGTCTGTTAGAACTTGTCCCAGCTAGAAATCAAGATTGGTCTCATTTCTGATTGATCTATATTTTCAATACCCTTGCAGTTCAAGAATTTCAGCACATCGTCCATGCAAAGCGTTCTCGAAGAGTTAATTAATAGCTCATCAGAATTCACTAACCCAAAAGTCTTTATAAAGTATTTGGACCAGGTTTCCCAGGAAGCAAAAAGGGTTATTGGTCCAGTAACAACTGAAAATGATAACAGTACAGCACATTTTCTCAAGGTGGGTTAATTTTTCATATATTTTGTTGCACACAATAGCTTGCGTTGTATAATTAACAATTATAAAATATTTGAGATATAACGCGCGCGCTGATTGGCTGGCTACCATGTTTATATCAGAGGACAGAGACATGGCTCGCTCAAAAAACGTCGAAAATATTTTATAAAAGCAATATAAAACGATCGCTTATGTCTCTGTACTGTGATATAAACACTCTGGAAGATGTAGAGCACTCGAAAAGCAAGAGAAACACTTGGCTACGCCTCGTGTTCCTAAGCTTGCTTTTCTCTTGCTCTACATCTTCCATCGTGTTTATAACACAGTACAGAGACATGCGCGCGCGTTTTATATTCCTTAAATAGATTCCAGTTTTCCGTGCGTCTGTACTCTAATAGATACACTGATGACGTCAAAATGTGGCGAAAAACTACCACAAGACGAAGTCTAGTGATGTGACTGTTGTTTCTTTCCACATTTTGATGTCTTCTTCGCACGCATCTGTTAGAGTTTAACTATCCACGGAAGAACAGAATATGTTTATTTTATATAATATTCATCGAAGCCATTATTTCAACCTATCAGAGCGCGCGTAATATTCAGTGACGTCATCTATGCGTTTGTACTATAAACACACACGGTTCTCGACCAATCCGAGTCCACGTAATATCCGATTATTTTATAATAAAAAATGCACATGGCTGCGGATTTACGTTTTCAGACTTAATCTTTTGCAAACTTTAAGCTTGTCTCAGTAGCGTGTAACATTATAATTCTTGGTTTTCATCTGAAGGTATCACATAACTTATATCGAAACTACAGATTCCTGAAAGCTTGCATCCACTATTGTGCTCGAAAATGTTGTCACGCATTACTGTGACACAATACAAAAATGTTGTCACGCCATACTGTCACACGTTTTCTAGAGACTTGAAAACAAATGTGCTACAAATTAATAAATATACTTTATGTCTTAAAATAATTTATTTTAAATATCAAAACGATTTACAATGGATTTACGATGTCTTTTTTGTCACTTGGTGACAGATGGTTTGTGATATTTACTGCACTATTTACTTGGGCTAACTGTGGTTTTACCCGGGCTACCTGTGGTAGATCGAGTCGCGTCAAACAATCAAGTATGCAAAATTACCCAGATGGCCTTTGCAAGCATGCTTTTTACTCGGGCTTCCTCATAGCCCAAGTTAACGCTATTATAGCGCCCTAAGTTGTCGTTGTCGTTTTATAGTTATTTTTAGATCAGTAGTTTTCTTAGATATTATCAATTTAGAATTGCAAATATATAAACATAGTTTCTTAATAGTATTTTTTGTATATGGCATTATATCATAAGTAGTATTATTGTAAAGAGTTTCATGAGAAGCGCATTTGGGCACATTGGAAAATGCGCTATACAAATAAAGTTATTATTATTATTATTATTATTATTATTATTATTATTATTATTATTATTATTATTATTATTATTATTATTATTATTATTGCTTGCATGATGATTGTTAATTAGTCTTTATTTTTTCTATATTGTAGACGTTATTTTACTTTATACAAGATTATCAAGAAACACTTGTAGGTCTTGTAGACTACCATGAAGAGCTAATATTTCGTGTAAGTCCTGATCAAACGAGAACGCAAGTCAATGCAAGTCCACACAAGTTTTGACTTTTCGTTTCGTTTGACCGCTAACTCTTGCCGCTACTTGCATCGACTTGCGAGCGCACCAGTTAAAAAACGCCAGCCGTGAGATAATAGGGAGTTTAAGGGCCCGTTCACATGAGAGAGGGTACCCCTTTGTAGTAGGGATAACTCTTTTGTTTTGTGTATCCCAGGGAAAAGAAAACAAAAGAGTTATCCCTACTACATAGGGGCACTCTTTCTCTCATGTGAACGGGCCCTAAGATTTTTACTGACGACGGCAACATCAACGACGACGTAGCTGAAAAAGTGCCTTTTTCAGTGTTCGCTTAATCTATGCTTCTTGTATTCGTTAGTAGTTGAATCTGTGTTTGTTATGCCATAAAATTACAAAATACGACGAATGGGACATAGCAAAGTAAATTATGAAAGAAAAATGGTTGGATGTTATCGTTGTCGGTATAGAGCGTGAAACTTTCAAGTTTGTCGTTGTAAATTGGCCAGGGACGGCTGAAATGTACTTACTTACTAAACATTCCACGTATCTTCTTCATTCTTCTTGATAAATCTTATTGTCTCCACTGTCGTCGTCAGCGTTGCTGTCGTACAATCTTAAACTCCGTAATAAAACAACTAACAGCCTCTCGAACATCGATTTTCGTGAGGGAGGTTGAGTTTTGCACAGTAGCGCCTCCATGACGTCCTTACTATACTTTTATTTGCAATCAGTCTTGTTTTATTTCAGGATTTATTACTTTTGTACCGTGCTATGCATACGTACGCATCAAAGGCATACCCGGACTCGGAAACCTACAAGTGCAGGAAAATTCCTTTCCATGATAGGACGAGGTACATTTTCGTCAATAAATAGATTCCATATTTCCATGTGTCTATACCCTAATAGATGCACAGATGACGTCGAAATGTGTTGCATGAGAACAGAGAGTACGCCACGAGACAAAGTCGAATGGCATTACTGTTGTTCTGACCACATTTTGAAGTATTTTTTGCACCTATTAGAGTACAGACGGATATTTATAGAAACATTTCAACCAATCAGATTCAATGATAATGATGTAATCTTACACGGTTCTCGACCAATCAGAGCGCGTGTAATATACCAATTATTATATAAATACAATATTATATAAATGGATAGATGTATAAGACTAAAACGGTTATATATAGGTAACCCGCACCTTACTTATTATTTGGTTGACAGACCTGATAGGGTGCGTATATATGGGCGATTTTGTCCCAAGCCAAGCTCGTCACGTGACCAGTTTTTACATGACTTTCTGAGGGAAATGAGGAGACTTGGAGAAGACTTTTAGCTTACATGAATCTTTTCTACCATGAATGAACGACATGAAGATCTTTTCGTTCCGGGCTGAAACTCATCTCGTTGCGAATTCATCCATGTAAACGCGCCCTTAAGACCTGGTTTGCACGATTCTGTAAGGGTTTCCTGTGGTCTTAATGTTAGCTCTGGCAGAGACACTAGTGAAAAACGTCTGCGCATGCGTACATATTACGATGTTTTCCTAAGAAAGTTGCGAGTTTTAGCTTGAAATGAAATGCTCGTGTTCTCGGTGTATACATAAAGTTTCTCTTGTATACTTTTGTGAGACGTGAATACTGGCTCTAAGTTTCAAGAATTAACCTTAATGTCCTTATGACACATAATATTTTATTTTCAAACTTAGTTATTTTTAGAGAGCATAGTGAAGATCTTTTTACCCAGGTTTTCCTTACCTCGTATTTTCTGAGATATGAAGGTTTCAAATGTCAAAATGCAAATTTGATGGCGTAAGAGGAGGCAACACTGCAAACTTCTCATGGGTTTTACAAAAAGAGGACTTCAATTCGAGAGCCAGATTTTTTACTAAACAACAGGCTTTGCCAATGGAAATGAGTTACAAATGGAAAAATACAAGTAATTTAAATTCTCTTGTTTTTGTATAATAAATGATTACTCCTCTTACGTTATCACATTTGCATTTTGAAATTTGAAACCTTTATATCTCAGAAAATATGGAGTGAGGAAAAACAAGATTAAAAGATTTTTACTATGCTTTCTATCAAGAACTGAGTTTGGAAATAAAATATTTTCCGTCATAGGGACTTTATAAGTTTTGACATTTTGTGAAAACTATTGTTGAAGGCAAGCGTAAAAGCCAAGTTTAATTCTTAGTGTAATTCTTAGACGCTCGCTTTCAGAGTTGTCTTTCGTTTTTTGCCGAACGTTTTCTTAAAAGACGGCTTCCTCGGCTAAAACAGAACATTTGAACATTTCTTCAAGTTTCTCAAATTAGAACATTTGACCTCGATGTCAGACGAAACCCACTTAGTCTCATCTTTCGCATATTGAATCCTGATCTGATCCTGATCTGTTTCTGCTTGAATTTTTTCATTCAAATATCAATTTGTTTCTAATTATTAATATTTTTATTATTATCCTCATCATCATCATTATTATTATTATTATCATTATTATTATTATTATTATTTTGATTTTGATCTTCAGCCTGAACATCGTAAGTCGAAATCTTTTAATTGGAGTGCTTGACAAAAGATTTAGAACAAGACTCTCTAAGTTCCCAATGAACTTACGCGAATCAACAGTAAGTTTAATTTAATTCTTAAAGCAGAAATGCAAAGCCTAAAACGACTTTGGTCTTGGCAAACAAGCTATGTTACTCGGGTTTCCTCGTCCTTTTTGGAATTTGTATGGTAGATACTATAATCAACAGCTAGATTCCATTTTTCAAAGGTCTTCTTATCATCGACTTTCATTGAAAGGAATTGAACTACCAGAGTTTTCAAAATGAGTGACAATAAGAAGAAGGAAATGCTTTAAGAAGCCTTTTAAAGCTTTTTTAATCTTGCATAACTGACTTTTTTTCAGGAAAACAAAGAACAAGCTGACTTATTACAAAACTGCACTGGATTACCTGCAGATGTACGTTGCTATTTTTATATTCGTAAACTTGCTCATGAAAGATATTAAAAAAATCAACATGTGAGTTGAGCGATGTATGAAAAATATTTAATGTAGAGGCGGTGAGCTGTGAGAAAAATGTTCCCACAATTCCGGCACGAGAGCTAGAAAAGATATCGTATGAGATATCACACTAGCCGCGCGCAAGGCTAGTGGGAGGGTTTTTAAGCCCAAAAGTGGCTCCCAGCAACCAGCCAGGTAATGCAAATTTGGGCATATGTGTCTTCAGGGATCTGCAGAGATAAGTTTATGAGCAAAGCTTGAGCTTGCAACTTTTAAAACATCGGCTTTGTCTCAATTGAAGCAGACATTGCTTTTTGATTGTTGTCCATTATCGACAATCGGACAGAAATCATCAAAGGACGAATTTCAGCCAAGACGAAAAGACTTTCATGTCGTCCCGTCAAAATACGACTCATATAAACGTAAATAAAGCTCGGTTCTCTTGGGAACAATCTCTCAGCTGTTAGAACCAGTTCCGGAAGTCAAATTTCATTATGACGTCATTATGACGGTTATTGTAATTTGTCTATATATATACTGGATGCTGATTGGTCGACTGATCAGGTCAACCAATTAGAATCGAGAGAAAACTCTATTTCCGGAATAAGTTCTAACAGAGAACGTCCCCAGGGGTATTTTCTCTAGAATGGAGAAACGAACGACCCAATAGACCTTTTCAGCTTCGTTGTTTGTTTTCCCATTTCAGACCTTGTGATGTTACTGTTGGGATTTAATTCTTTAATGTGTTAATACTTTATCATATTCATCATAAAAGAACAATTCTCAAGGGAATGTCACGTGGTCTGAAATGGGCAATTTGCCTACGAAGCTGAAAAGGTCTATAATGCCCCTGAGTTCTCGAAAATGTCGTTTCAGTCGAAAATCATGTTAAAACTCGTCCAAGACGATCTCAGCCTGGAAAAAAAAATTCCATGTAAAAGCACCTGTAGTTTGGTCTTCGTCGGTGTATAAAGACGCCATTATGGCAACTTACAAGAACTTTGTGTTCGGTTACTTGATTAACTTGCATGAGCGTGCACCCGTAGGGATTTCGTGCACGCTATTCAACCAATCAGAGCGCGCGTTAGATTGCAGCTGTGTTATGACGTTTTCTTACGACATTCAATTACGTTTAAAGTAACTTTTTCTTTCTCCAAAGGTCAATGAAAGTAGTAATATAATAATAAAGAAGGCAGTGCCTAATATACAACTTACCAAGACTCAAAAGTACCTTGAACTTGGTTTAACGAGTGCCGGTACGGTTACCATGGTAGTATCTATAATACTACTGTCATGTCTAAGGTTGGTAAAACACACCTTTGTTGTTTGTTTGTGTGATGTTTGTTTGTTTGTTTTGCTTGTTTTTTTGTTTGTTTGTTTGTTTGTTTGTTTGTTTTGTTTGTTTGTTTGTTTGTTTGTTTGTTGTTTGTTTGTTTGCTTGTTTGTTTGTTTGTTTGTTTGTTTGTTTGTTTGTTTGTTTGTTTGTTTGTTTTGTTTGTTTGTTTGTTGTTTGTTTTGTTTGTTTCGGTTTGTTTGTTTGATGTTTGTTTTGTTTGCTTGTTGTGTTTGTTTTGTTTGTTTGTTCTTTCGTTCATTTGTTTGTCTGTTATAGAACTACTTCAAAATAACTTTCTTTTGAAAATTTCTCGACAAGATCTCATTTTGATGTCGAGGTATTTGATGATGTTAAAGTTCAGTTAGAGAAAATACGTTGCGTATTTTTCCCGAAGATTTCCCGAAGTTAATTTTTAGAATACAAACATTTGAAAGCAGTTTTCGTCTCTTATTTTAGATTAAGAAATCCTGACAGGCTCTCTGTGCATAAGAGACTAATGTTATCTCTCTGCATGGCGAACGTGGTGTACGTATGTGATGTGGCATTTACTCAAAGAAACCACTACAAGGTATTAGAATCTTTATCTTGAAAAAGACGACATGCACACAAGCTAGCCTGAGAAACATACTTTCGCCACCCTTCTGACCACCCCCTCCCCCGATGCTCCTCTCTCCCCGCCAAAAAAGCATTTATTTTAACCCCTAACAGATACGACAAGTACCTCCGATGTTTTTATATGGGAGTTCCCTCCCCTCCCCCCACCTACCCCAGCATTTTGCCCACTCCCTTTGATCCCCCGCGAAACTCAACGTTTGAGTCACACAGCGATAATTCCTTTTTTACAGTTATTAAATGAAATTAAAGTTCTGATGGTTTTCAAATAAGTTTAGTTTTGTGAAAATATCGGGTTTTGTTCACATTATGTGATGCAATATAGATCTAACTCCGCCTCCCAGGCTGAATTACAACTTGAGTTAAGATAATACAAGTGAATTTGTTACTATACAAAATATGGGGCTTTTTCTTACAATATAGTTCCTAATCCCACGATAGTCTGAACATGTCATGGTTGTCGTCATGTCTGAATTAAAAGTTGAGATCAAGGAATTACAGCTGAAATTACAAGTCCGTTGTTTGATTGATCGATCGAATGGATGATTAATTGAGTGATTGAGTGATTAATTGATTGATTGATTGATTGATTGATTGACTAAATGACTGACTGATTGATTGATTATTTTGTCATATTGATTCTGTCACTGTAAACTTTTCTTCAACATATAGGGCGTATGCACTGGTTTAGCAGTTACACAGCACTACTTTCACACAGCGGTCTTCACATGGATGTCAGCAGAAGCTTTGGATCTGTACTTTAAACTCGTAGTACTGTTTCATCCATTGGATCGTTGTTTGACAGTATTCAATCGTTGGATGGGGTATGTAAAACACGGTGATTTTTTCAATAATCTAACATCAAATTAAGGACCAATAGAATAGTTATCTGACTGGGATATGTTTGAGCGAGTCCCTGGAATGAACGAGAAGAGGGAGAGCATTAAAAATGTTCTTAGACCTCACTCCTCGGGGGACTGATATATAGAAGGGTTGGGGTTGCTCGTCCGAAATTTTGAAAATGATCCCTGAATGGTCCTAGTCACATCCAGGTGGGCGTGGCAACACGTGTTTTTACCCCTCAAAGGTACCAACTCCAAAACAATAAATGTAATATTTCTCAGTTTTAATAGCCTTAAAGTTAAAAGACAAAATCTTCGAACACCATCTACATGACACTACTTGTAAAGTATATCATCTAAGGGCATCTTGTTCACTGAAAAACACCCTAAAAGGTATCAGTTTAGTCTCTTGGTAGTCAATAAAATTTGAGACACCATAAAAGTTACCGGACCTCTGATTTTGACCCCTACAAGGTACGACAAGCATCCCCATCCAAGATATTTCGGCTTGACAAGAGATGCATAGAAATGGTAGGTGAATTATACGGAATGCTGACAGCATGATGCAAAGATATTTTGCCATGGTATGGCCCCTATGGTTTCATTGAACGCCTTTCAATCCTTTCACCTGTGCATTTGTGCTTTTGTTTTGAAAATGCTTAAAGAATGCATCTCTTATTCTTCTTTGTACAAGGTATTCCTTTGCTAGTGGTGGGTATCACTGCTGCTATCACGCCATCCACCTACGACATGAATGTCACGCAATACGTGTACTGTGGTGCTTTAAAGTACGAAATGCCTGTTGAAAGAGAATTGTAAGTTTAAATGCAACATCTGAAGAAATTAAATTGAAAGTTGAGACATGTGTATGTAAAATTTATTTAGACACTGCATGCTAAGCATCGGCTAACGTTTACTAATAGATTAGGCCTAAAACTCAAGCGATTAACCGAAATGGAGCATGGGTAATTGGGTAGATTCCGCTCGCCTTCTCTCCAGTGTTCATTGACCGGCTTCCAGCTCGCTTTTTGCTAAAACGGAGTGTCACCCTCATATCTAATGCCAATAACAATGACAAAGGAATTAATAATATAATCGAGTGCCATTTGAAGAGCCAGCTACAACCATATAAGGGTCAGTTGTGTCTTTTTATGCTATGCGCGTCGCTGAAGGATGACAAACAAACAAGCACTATAGGGGACTATAGATTACCAATCTTTCAAATGGGAAATTAAATCATCAATGTTTATCATTTAATTTGTTCATTTGTGGATTCAACAAATATCCTTCTTTCTTTTCTCTAGTTGTTGGTTAAATGATGGTTATTGGATATACAATGGTCCCATTCTGGCTCTTCTCTTGGTAAGTGAGAATTTACAATTTTTTTCTTGTTATTTCAAGAGCGAATAGACAGAAGAATGAAATTAAACACGAGCGTGACGTTTGATCCGCATTTGAGCTATTTTTAGCAAAGCATAGTAAAGGACCATATTTTACGTCGGTGGCTCGTAATAGTCATCTGACTAATAAACTTGAGGACGACGGTGCGCTAATTTACCCCCCCCCCCCTTTAACACGCAACGAACTGTGCTACACTTGCTCTTTTTTAAGCCATTTATACGAGCTGAATAATGTGAATAATTGCCATGCCATCTTCCAGCGCAAGATGAATTTAAAGTTCTAGCTCAAATGTGAGGCAACATGTCAAATTTGGCTGCCATACGTTTTTATACGGACGTGCGTCTCAGTCTTCTGATCTCCTGGTTGTTTTTAAAGAGCCCGAAGAATTTAGATTGAAACCTTAATGTTGTGGTTGAAATATTGTCGTTGTTGAATATATTAGTACTTGACTAAACTTGACTAAACTTGACCAAAATTATGAAAATTTTAACACAACTTTTTTTTCTTCAGATCAACTTCACGCTGTTTTTCGTTTTCCTTCGAATTGCTTTCGGGAAAATCTCCATCAAATTTCAAAATGATAAGTTGACAATGGCAAGGTAAGATTTGTACAGCACATTGCACTGTGTAACAGCACCTTAAACTTATTATAGAATCTCTCGATAACCGGCTCCGGGATTATATCGGGACTTCTAGTCAAGTCATGGAAAATGCGCTCTATAAATTAACAAATTATTATATAATTATTATTATTACTATCGACACCACGGCGAAATCTACCGCGCATGCGCGACCTACGAAACGATCCCGATGAAAACTTTCGGCCGTGTACTTTGAAAACTAAGCCACAGATAATCTATTGCCGGCCTTTTGCGCCAAGTACTTTCCTGTTTGCTCCGATGCACAAAATTGATATATGATATGGCAAAATCTATTGAAAAAAATTCTAAAAATATTACTCGGGATTCCTTTGGTCAAGACGCGAACGCGCGTAAGCCCGCGCATGCGCATTCGTTTGCCAGGTGTCGCCTCTATCTACATCACTTATTTTGTTTTATTAACTATCTTACTAAAACGTATGAACGTCAACAATGTTTTGATGATATTAGGAAAAAAGTCAAATGTGTTACTGCACTATTCCCTATTCTTGGTCTGCCATGGCTGTTAGGCTTCACGGCCAACCTACACTGGGTCATGTTGTACATTTTCATCATCATCAACTCATCTCAGGTACAAAGGTCTTGATTGGCCCAATGTTAGGCTTTGTCCAAAGAGCATCATTTTCATCTGTAAACGCTTATTTTTGGGGCGTTTACATGTCCCTTCCGGAAACGCTGATCGTTTTCACCGTAAACGCTTCTTTTTGAAAAGCTTTTCAAAGTGAATACTTTCCCAAGACGCTCATTTAGAGTAGATTTCGTATGACTATGAAAACGGCACCGCAAGGTCACTGCACGGTTACGGCAGGAATTTCGAATGTTTTTATAGACAACACGGTACTGACACGGTCACGGCACGGCGCAGTCCGTTTCACGCTCATACGAAATCTACTCTATCATTTCCGTGTGGACAGTCGTAAACGTTTCTTTTCGAAAACGCTGGACAGACACTGGTGAAAAACGCATTGCGCATACTCGGAAGTTTTAAACAAAACCATTGGAGGTTTAGTAAATCTTGAAAGTTAAGACTGTTCGTGAAATGTTAGTGGTTATTTTTATTTGGTTATTACATCGCTTTAGTTGTTCTCTTTCAATTCCCTGGCCAAATAATACACGAAAAATTTCAATAATATACGACAATTGAATCGACGGTACTTTTATTTGTAAACATGAACGCGTCCACGAATTCCCGCCGAATTTTCGATCATGCGCAATGCGTTTTTCACTCGTGTCCGCTGGACCATGTGACTGATTTCCAGTCCTTTAAGGTTGCGTACGCAGCTTCAATTCAGCCTAAGCCTCGCTTTGAGCCCAATTTTCAAACTTTAGTGGGCTACAAATTCAGAATAAAACATCATTTTTCATAGTAAACGACAAGAATTGCTTTCTAAATCGTTCTAGTTATAATAACTTCTAAAATTCAAACCTAGAGCTACAAATAGTCTTTCTTGGCCAGTCAAAGCCTGTCATGCAAAACAATATTTATAATAGAACACGAATTACCCTACAGATTATCATTCATTAGACGATGATTCGCAGTCCATCTGAAAACGTTTCCAAACGACAATGCTCACGTCCCAGCACGCAAAATAGGTACTGGAGTTCAAAATGACCGTCATCCGTGACGATGTCTCTTTATATCTAATGTTATTTTCTTTCTTATTTAGGGCATTCTTATTCCTATTTTCCATGCTTTCCTGAACGAACAGGTAAACAACTAAATCGTTACCATCTTCCCATACTTCTTTTCGGGACAATCCTATTGGCTTTAAGACGTTTATTTGTCAGGCAACCTTTTAGAAATAGGTGTATCACGCTGCACGTTGCATTTGTTTAGGTGAAGGAGGCTTTAAAAAAGATAAGACGACGACACGTCGTCAAAAGTTGCCAAGATATCAGAATTACCAGAAACAATCAAGAAATGAACGGTGAGATGTTCTAGTTCAGTTCTAGACTAGTTGAATTATTTTAGAGTTTGGCGCTAAACTTTTACCGTTCTATACTAGAAACAGTACCAAGCGACAACTGTGGATCCCAGCAACAGTATGTTTCTGATAACCCAGCATTTGACGATGTCATACAAATTGATGCTGGTGAGTTTTACGTTTTGAATTCTTGTTTCATTTTTGACCAAAACTTACAGCGGTGTAGTTATAGGGGGATACAGGGGGTGTGCACCGCTCCTGAGATGACTATGGACCCTATTCTTCTCGAAACCTTTCCGGCTAATTTTCCTCTGGTTCCTTTGGACGGCTTCCGATTACTTACCTCCCCCCCCTCCATGCCTACACACACACACTTGATCCCCCTCCCGCCCCCCACTTGAAGGATAATGCTGGATCCGCCCTTGAGTCACAAAACTTTAACTTTTTGAAGACAAGCGAATTAGAAGAACATTTTTCCTCACCGAAATGTGTTTTCCATCCTTGAAAATGTTCTGATGTGTTTCTATTGGTGTTCTATTCTTTCAGCAGAGGTTACTGGTTCGGATGAAAAGCAATGTACATCAGACAACTTTGACACAAAGCTTTAAGTTTAGACTACAGGATAACCAGTTTTACCAGTATAACCAGTTGTACCAGTATAACCAGTTTTACCAGTTTTGATCAGTATAACCCGCTCAGCAAAAGGAAAAAAAAAGAATAGATATAATTTTAGTGTAGAACATAGAGAATCTAGAATGAAATACTATTGGAAAAAAGAATAAGAATGAGTTGTAGATTGTAGTAAAGCAATTTAGTGTAGACAATTAATGCAAAGTAATGAAATATGCTGCATGTATTCAAAAATATTGCATACTAGTCAAACATGTATTCTAAGACAAACCAATCCTCGATTCCGGAAAAGATGGCGTCTCGCGTTGCATTTTGGGAAAATGTACCAAATTTAGTTGAATACCAAATGTAAATATACATGTCAAAACTTCGATATCTTTAGTAAGTTTTGCGCCAAAAATCTCAGCTTCTTTCAGCGAAATGCTGCTTGCCGCCATGTTTGTTTACATTTGGTTTTCAACTAAATTTAAATTGAATTTGTTGTCGCTAAAACTAGATTCGCTGTCGCTAAATGAAATTCATTGCATCGCTAAAAACCAATTCGCTGTCGCTCAATTTATTTGCTGTAGCTAAAAGTAGATTCGTTGTCGCTAAAGATAAATTGGAAGTCGCAAAACCAAATCGCGGATCGTACTAAAACACCTTTTTGATGCGCTAAAATAAAAGGTATAAATCTGGCTTTCTTATAATAAGATTTTATCATGTAATTCCAAAAGTCACAGTACAGAACAGTGTAATTACCACAGCTGGAAAGAACACGTCAAAATTAGTAAAAATGTGAAGTTTGAAGGAAGTAACTTTTAAACTCACGAAGATATGAATTTTTCTAAATCGAAATTTTGCATGAAAATTAACATTCGCTGGTGGTAGGCAAGAGATGCCTACCAGCAAAGGTTTTCTTACAAATTCTTCACTTTTCAAAAATTCATATTCTCACGAGTTTTGGATTTAATTCCTTCAAACTTCACTGTCTTGCTAATTTTAACATGCTCTTTCCAGCTATGGTAATTCCTTTTCTGTTTTAAAAAGTACCTCATTGGCCGCCTCCATGCACGCTATTATGCAAATCCCCATGTCCCCCTCTAGAGAGTACAAAATAATTTACCATAAAAGTGATAACTGAAAACGACCATCTACAGTAAGTATTTCCATTAAATGCAATCATTGAGATTGACAGAAAAACGAACTCCCCTTTCAAGGTCCTAGCGACGGGACTGTATCAGATATTTATCAAGTATTTGTTAGGGAGGGGGTACAATGAGCGCACCGTCGGCCCGAGTAACAAAGCTTGCTTGCAAAGGCCATCTGGGTAATTTAGCTCACAAGAGCAACACAGATCTAGGCTCGGTTTATCGCAGGTAGCCCGAGTAATTACACAAACGAATACCAGAGAGTGAACTATGGAATAAATGCGAATCTGTCGTCATAGTAACGGCCTAAGCTCAAAACATCAGCAATCTAAGTAATCTCTTTTGGAAGTACAAACTAACTAACAGAGTTTCGAGGAATTTTATTTCGTGGATTCACTGAATTATGGAGTCTTATATTTGGGACATGACTTTTTAAGGTGATCCTAAATATCTCCGCGAAAAGCGATGTATATAAAAAAATTATTATTATATTGATGTACATCAGTTGATTTTATGCCATTAGTTGTTTATCATACTCTTTATTTATCTGAAATGTTGGAATGTTTGAATCCAGAACGAAAATTTGGATTAAAACTCGCACGAAGGTCTAGTTTTTAGCGCTTTTCGTCATTATTTCTCGTCATTGAAAAAAATCTTAATTAATAAACCTTCAATATCTGTAGACCGTTTACGTTCGTTTTGCCATTTAGGTAGTTCCGGAGCCTTAGCTTTCATCCATGTTTTCTTTAATATCCTGATCATTGTTAGGCAAGTCAAAAACCGAGCAAAAGTTGAGGTCGCCGCCGTATAGGTGTTAGCTATTGATTTGTAGTGTCTCAAAAAGTACTCAATCGATGTGGTCAAACCATTTTTTTCCGCTAGAAAGGCCTAGACTGTTTTAAAAGATAGATCTGAAGTCTATCTAGCAGTTTTTAAAATTTTACAAATCGTTTAAGGACGTTCGCGGGCATTGTTCACGCAATCAAATCCAAGATGGCGGCCTAAAAAAATTTTTTGGGGGGTAATTCCTTTTTTCCATTTTTCAAATGGAAATTACTTCAAAAAAGGGGAGAAAAAGTTCGACCGAGTCGTAAACCCAGTCTCCTCTCGTTTTTCTTTTTTATTTAAACATATTTTCCTTAACATTTGCCCCAAAAGCAACTTGGCTTACATCAATTTTTTTACCATACTTAATCAAAAACTAGCAAAGAAAATGATAAACACATACATAAATAACACAAAAAATATAGCAAAATAATATAGTGTTCAAGATGGCAGCCAAATTTTTAAACTTTACGGCTCAATATCTCGAAAACGAATACGGTGACCCCCACTTTTTTTTCTCCTTTAGACAGAGCTCTTTCAAACATATATAAAATATCTTCAGATGAAAAAAATCTAGGTGTAGGGGAAAGAGTTACAAAACCAAAAAAAAATCCACTTCAACATTCAATCGAATTCCGTAAAATTTTGTTACATCGTGCGGATTAAAAGCATCATAAAAATTTCGTACTTCCTTCTTCAGTTATTGATTTTAGCCAGAAATATTACAGATAAAACAGTTTGTGTTTTGATATGCTTTTTATTGAGCTTTGCCGGTTTATTTTCACCATTTTCTAAATGCGTTTAATTCACGCTTTATGTTTCGCTTGCCGCAGTAAGTAGTATGTCCAGACAAAAAGAAAAAAAAGAAGAAGAAGAAAAAAGACAGGTGCAGCTTCATTTGCCCACGAACGTCCATAATGAGTTGTAAATATAATGTTACTAAATGTGTATTTCAGCTCAGAACAAATCCGAGCCCTCATCGTGGTTTGAAACCACGACCTTCGGATTTCTGGTCCGATGTTCTACCAACTTAGCTATTTGAAGGCTCTGTGGCGAGCAGGACGAAGTTCTAACTAACATATTTTCGAGTGACAATCTATTCATTAGTGTACAGAATTGTAAAACTGGGGGAAATTAACGAAAATCCATGCAGTCAATCAATATTGTATTTTTTCTGATCACTGAGAATGTGATAAGCCGGTTTGTATAAGGATTTGTGATATGCCTTTGTATAAAAAGAAGGGGAAAAAAGAGGGTCATTGTGCTATTTCACTGTTAAACCAAACAGCAACAACACAAAGAAAATTGATATAAAATGTGTTTTATAGTACAAAGAAAAGCAGAAACAGCCATAAATATTGTTAATTAAACATCAATACATCTTGTACTTGGAAATCAGACTATTGAAAGGTCTCCTAATGATATACTTTTTGTGGGAAACGTCAAACATGACTGGGGTATTTAATTTCTGGTGAAAACGTGATCTGAATTTTTATTTGTTCATGATTCGATCTTAATTTTACGTCCACGTGAATTCAATTTTTGACTTAACTCGTAAACAAGTGATCAGTGATGAATCATCTTCTTTTGCTTGACGTTATTCACGCCGATTATTTATCCAGTAAATGATGTCTTTGTTAGAGCGGTTTTCCTATGAGTGGGAAACTGACCGTACCGTACCGTGACCGTATCAGTACCGTAATGTCTATAAAAACATTCGAAATTCATGCCGTAACCGTACCGTATATTGACCGTAACTGGTACTCCCACTCATACGAAAACCGCTCTAATGCTGAAGGCCGTCACCATGCTTTGGTCACATGTTAGGATTTTGACAAGCAACGCATGCTCAGTACACTCTTGACAGGCACTAATGCTGTGGCAATTTTATCCTACCTGGAGTGTTCTTTTGTTTGTCTAGCCTGGGCTTTGGGTTTAACCCTGACTTATGTAAATTAGCGCTAACTCTGGGTTAAATCTTCCCGATAACCAGCTTTCGAAGAAGTGGTTTGCCTCCTTGCCAGTTGGGATTCTTAACCACTTCATGTTTCTTTACCGATTATCAGTGTGTATTTATTTCAGGATTTGAGGACCAGGTTGGAAAAAAGCCTTGCTTTACCTGTTATATCCTTGTTAAACAAAGAGTCTTTTTTTTATTTCAAGAGTTAGAGAACTAAAGGAATATCACTCATTGAAGTTTATCGTTGTTCTCGCGATAAAAATGCGCGGTAGTTCTTTTTGCTTTGGACAAGGACTTTTATTTTCACTTTCAACGTAGGAGTTGCGAAATATGTCCAATTTGCGCCTTTTCACTGACGAAAGAAAAATTATGTTGACTGATTGTGTTATTTCACTGATTAAACGCTTAGGATCCGGCATGGTCGTGGGAAAGGAAACAGATATATAGATTATGTTGAATTAAGTAGAAGTAAAATTACATGCATGTATTTAGTTGTTTGGTAGAGTGCACGCATTTAATCCGTGAAACATAAATAGTACAAAATAGTGCTAAATTATGGTAATTCCTTTGTTTCCTATTGTCTAATCAACACTATTTACTACTAATTAGTAGTGTTTGTTTCACGGATTAAGTGCATGCACTCTATCATGATCACCACTTAGATTGTTCTATTCTTTATATTAATAGCTTGATATGATGAAAGTTGAATCAAAGTGCATGTTAATTTGGATTAAAACTCGCACGACGTTCTAGTTTTTGGCGCTTTTCGCCATTATTGCTCATCGTTGAAAAAACATCTCTTAAAATTTTTATATTCAGTTTGGTCACGGTCATCAGGACTAACTCAGCGATCATGAGCGAGAGCTTTTTTTGGTGGTAAATGAAATAAAGCGATTTTGTATATACCTATTTCAAAAAAGGTTGTCGTATGAGAGGTCTCAAACCTACGCGATTAGACCGAAAAGGAGTATGGGTAGTTGCAAACTTTTACTCTCTTTTTCGTATTGGTCTTGGTTTTAGCATCAGCAAATGAAGCTCTTTGATGTATTAGGTCATTGCAAGCTGAAGTTGAATTATGGTGTGGATATTTGCGTGCTTTTACAGCTTTAGTAATTTTTACCCATGCTTCCTTTCGGGTGAGTCGCGTAGGTTTTCCCCGACATCATTTATTGAAATAGGTGTATTTACGAAGAGGTTGCCGAGAGTTGGGTCGCTTATGAGTGGTCACTGAGAGCTAGAGAGTTGACTTTATTTAATTTTCAAAAATGTTAAAAATGCAAAGTCATTTTTCCGAGAGCACATTAGTTTTTCAGAAAGAAAGACCAGAATTGAAGCAGACCAATTAAAAAATAAGAGGGGAGGGGGGGGGGGGGGGGGGAGAAATCCGGCATCAGCGAGTCTCGAACCTGTTATCGATGATATAATCTACGTTGAGTGAGCTTTTTCTATAGTTAATTAAGTTCTTTTCGAGCATCAGATGCTGAGGACTGTAGAGAGCGATCCAGGATGATCTTGGTGGCTTCCAATTGTTGTGCAAAGTTCAGTTGAAGAGACTGCATCAGTGTGATGTTATCTTTACCTCCCCACACAATGTCCCCATAATCAAAGAGCGGTAGAATCAGGCTATAGAGGTATTTCACGGCAGCCATGTTTGTGGTCAAAATAATAGAGCTTTGTTTTACACAAGAGAAATAAAATATTTTCTAATTCAAAAACTTTCTATTGTACTTGCCCACAAACATGGCTGCCATGAAATCCCTCTATTGAAGTGCAAACATAAGTGCCTGGTATCTAGTCTGCGATCTCATGATTATACGATATAATTGTCTTAATATTGATCAATGATAGTTTCCATATATCGTCCCTAATTCGAAAAATTGAAGTCTGAAATTTGCTTCAAGTCTGAAGTCTGAAA
Source organism: Telmatactis stephensoni (assembly GCA_029948255.1). Taxonomy (NCBI): domain Eukaryota; kingdom Metazoa; phylum Cnidaria; class Anthozoa; order Actiniaria; family Isophelliidae; genus Telmatactis; species Telmatactis stephensoni. The sequence goes on along the minus strand of JALIZF010001928.1, from coordinate 380,640 downwards.
TAGCTACAAATCTGAAGTCTGTAGTTTGAAATATTTCAAACTTCAGAGTTGCCTAATTTTCAGACTTCAATTTTCGTATTGGGTGAATTAGATTGATATATAAATAGTCCGATATTTTAACAGTTGGTATTTCCCAATTGATTTTTAGTAGTCAAATCTTGGAAGTACAAAATTTGAAACGATATAGCTGAAGTACACACCCGTAGCCCGAACATCTGAAAATTCGAAGTCCGAAGTCCGAAGTCCGAAGTCCGAAGTCCGAAGTCCGAAGTTCGAAGTCCGAAGTCCGAAGTCCGAAGTCCGAAGTCCGAAGTCCGAAGTCCGAAGTCTAAAATGTCCCTCCTGTGCTTCCGTGTGTGAGGCGCGATGTTCAGATCAGATGTTCAGATTATTGTTTATACACATTAACACTTTCCAAAAAACACATCTTCATTTAACAACATTCAGAAACAATTTTGCATTAATTAGATTCTCGAAAGTTCTATAATCAGCTTGTAGCTATATAAATGTGTTTACAAGTTTAGGGAATGTTTTCTAAGTAGTCATTGTTTCAAAAAAGACCGGTAATTACGACCGACAATGCATCCTATTTTGATCCATGCAGTCACGTCCCAGTAAAAGGGGCAGCGATGAGTGCAAGCTGTACTACTTAGTGTTTGCCGTCTCCGAGTTCAGGTGAGTTTTATCGTGTCTTAAAAATACTTAAACTTTTTAGGATGTTTTGATGTCTAAATCAAGCGTAACCCTTGAGGACTAATCCCGCCCCGCTATGTACCTATGCATATATTTGTTTGTGAGTTTTGTAAAAACTGAGGTTAAACCTAGATTATATATATAATTAGTTTGAAATTCAGTATTAGTAGGCCTATAAGAAAATATTATCATGAGTTATTTTCAAGTGAATTGCTGTTCGTAGTAAGATTTACTCCGATTTGAAGATACTATAGTTTACTGCCTAATAATAGGTTATAAAAATGATGATTGAAATTAGACTCTTCGAAATCATGGGTAGGTCGTCGCGTTTCATCGAAAGTCACCGGTGAATTTTCTTTTCCCCAAGAACCCCGCCGCAAAAAAAACATGCTATTTGACCTGCAGCTTTGCTAAAAATGAGGCATTCTATTTTTTTAACGTGTTTTCAAAAAATAAAAGTTACTTCTTTACTTGACCCTAGAAATGCTTTTGGCAGCCAAACAATATTTGTATAAGTTCGTTGTTGTTCGTTGTTGTTGTTGTTGTTGCATTATGTTTGTTTATAACATAGCTACAATAAAGCGCGCGCTCTGATATAATATTTTTTTACATCGCTTTTCGCAGAAACACTTGGAATCGCCTTAAAATGTCATGTCCCAAATTGAAGATTCCATAATTTTGAATCCACGAAATAGAATTCCTCAAAGTTCTGTAAAAAGTTAGTTTGTACTTCCAAGATGAATTTCCTGAATTCGGTAAAGATTCTATAGTACAGTTTTTAAAAAAGAACTTAAAGTCTGTTCTAATACACTCTATTCATCTTCTGTCAAATGGTAAAATTCCGGTTGAATTCTTCACATTGTCCCAGACATATATTCTTCCGCTGACGAACCAGCTATAGTCTTCCACTTTTGTTCACAAACATGTTTTAACATTGGGTCTCGTCAGGGTGTTGTAGTGTGTAGGTTTTTGGAATAAAGGATGAATAAGTTTGCATAAGGCTGTTCTCTTGGGAATATAGCAAGTGACTAGAGTAATTTAAAATTTATTGAATAAACATTTTTTTAAATGTTTATAAAAAGGTGCTAAATAAACACACTGTCATAGGTTTTTAATTGTACTGTGGTCGTCGCACGTGGGACGTATATATTGTTCCATTAATCTTTGGGATTCATGCTTTCGTTCGTTCTTTAAAGAAAAAAAGAAAAACGAACGTGCCGAAGGAACAAAGCATGAATTCCAAAGATGAATGGAGCACTATGTACGTCCCACGTGCGACAACCACAGTAGAGAAGTAATTTCCTTCTTACCTCGAATTTCCCCGAAAGCGGGTCGCGAGCAAGAAAGGTAAGTACGAATTAACCCCAATTTTTGGGATTTTTTTATGTTGAAGTCACTATTTATGTGAGGAATTTCAGTTGAGTGTTGTATGCAAAATATTCAATGTAGAGGTAGTGAGTGTGAGATGAAAGACGGCCCAATGGAAGATTAGCGAAAGCTAAATTGGCTTCCGTCCATAAATAGAGACTATACAAAGCACTTTTCATGGTGTTTTCTGTTTATCATACAGTCAATTGAAAAAACGTTGTCGGATCTAAAAACATAGAACATAGAAGCTGAGACCGAAATGGTGCTTGGGATGTGAATAATTACATTCTGATTTATTCATTTATGCTGTGTCTTCAATGCAAAATGCTGAAAGCGTATGCAGGACCTGCGTTGGCGGGACGTTTGGCTTCGAATTTTTATCGGTTGCAGCGTAGATGAATAAATATATAGAATATAATTATTCACCGATCCCATGCACCATTTCGGTCTCAGCTTCTATGTTCTATGTTGTTAGATCGACCCGACAACGTTTTTTCAATTGACTATATACATATTAAACATCTGCAGTCGATTTAGCTGAACTAGTGAGAGTAGTCTGTGTAAATAAAGCAAAGTTTCGATTCACCAGAAATTTTAGCGATATAATATGGCTGTCTGTGAGATTTTACCTCTTTGAAGAACGTTCGAATACAACTCTTATCGTCTTGCAGCTTGAAGAAAAATATGATGAATTAAGTTAACCCGAACAATAGCATTTATAACTGATATTCAGTTAAACAGTGTGCATGCAAAAACATACAGATCTTATGGCTAATATTTCGATCTTTATTACGAGATCACCATCAGAGCAAATGTAAATTACACAAGAGTATGATGAATAAGTATAATAAATAAACCAGTCAGAATAACTCCAATTCCTTAGTGGCCTTTAGCTTGTTTTTGAGTAGAAAAATATCGTGGAATGTACGAAATCTCTTCCTTTTTCTCGTCCTTTTCTCGTCGTTTTATATTTCCAAACCGTTCTATAATTATTTTTGTAATTATATTCTATTATACTTGTTGACAGGTGTGGAATCAAAGCAAGATGGACTTTAAGAGAACTTGTGTTCTCTTTTGTCTTATTGCGTTTTTCCTGAAATGCCAAGGTTTGTGTGGCAATATTTTGGATTTAGTTTGTTTGAGTAAATATATTTATATGATCGGGCAAAACTCTGGTTTCATTCCGACCCAATGCTGGGGAAACCCAGAAAATTCAGAACTATCCTACCCGAGGCTTAATTAACTGGGTTAGAACGCGGAAACCCTATGAAATTCAGAATGGACAGGGGAGGGGAAGGTATGGGGAGGAGAGGGGAGGGGAGGGGAAAGGAAGGGTAAGTATGGTACGGGTTTATAAATGTCCGAGACACCGAGCATGGACGATAAGAGACTAAATACATTTTGCTAAAGAGCAGTGACGAACGTGTTCAGTTCCTAGTCAGAAAAAAAAAAAACAGTTCGTTTTAAAATACTGTATTTTTTGTGTCTCACATAGGCCAGGAATGCACAAATTACACTATTCTCAACACTCCAGATCGCTCTGCAGAATACTTTAACTACTACGACATGTCATTTTGTGATTTAAACCTACCTAGTGCTTGGTACAGATTCACTGGCCAATCAGGAACCCGCATGGCGACATCATGCGTAAAGAAGCATCACTGTGGCACACAGTATCCCGGCTGGTTGCGTGGCAACCATCCCTCGAGTGATGAAGGCCAGGTGGCGCGAACTGTGTGCTTTACAAAGGGCCATGACTGCTGTCACCGGTCAGTTGACGTCAATGTACGTAACTGCAGTACATTCTACGTTTATGAAATCAAGAAGAAACCTGACATTTGTACTTTCAGATTCTGTGGAAATGGACCAAAAGGTAAATTCAGCTGGTTTTTGAGTCATTAATAATAGCTAAAAGTGTCAAAAACTAACCCTGCATCAAGTGGACTGTAATACGTATCGTTGTACCATTCTCATAAAGTAGGGGATTGTCGCCCGGTACAACTGTCTGTCTTTAACAAATAATCAAGCGCATTTGATTTATCTATATGGAATCAGCTGCGCTATACAAATGCTAAAATTTCTTTGTTTTATTGAATTATTATATACTTAATTATTATATACTTAAATATATAATATATACTTTATAATGTTTAATATATATCGTTTAGCTGCCGTCTGCAAAGATGCGATTGGCAACACATTCTCAGAAGGACAAGTTTGGCATCCAAAGAAACTCCAAAACTGCACCTGCAGTAAGGGTAACGTAACTTGTGAAACAACCACCACTGGTTGCTGGGATCACCTCGGTAAACTTCATGTAGCTCTAGACGTTTGGCGGCTTGACGATAGACAAACCGTTTGTCGTTGTAGCTTAGATGGTAAAACTACATGCAGAAAACATCCAGCTCCAGTTTGTCTTGATGACAAGAAGATAGTGCGTCGACCAGGCAGTCGTTGGTTCATGTCGAACTGTACAAACTGTACATGTCAAGACAATGGTCTGATTTCCTGCACACAGCGCGACATTCAAGCCCTTTACGGTCGATTTGTGATCAAGAAGAAAACTTGTTACGTTGGTGCTGAACCAGCTTGTGTGACAACAAACGAGACAACGCGGGACTGCAATGGTAATTATCTAATTCATCAAATTATACAAGCGTTGACTCGGCGGGCTTTAGCCTGTCCCCGCTTAGCATGCGCTGTAGAGACCTGCCTTTATTGTTTTATTGTTGTTGTTGTTTGCGGACTGCGAACATTCACTCGGTGGGCTTTACTCCGTCCTCGGCTGAGCATGTGGTGTCAATATGAGTTTGTAGCATCAACTTGTTCAATTAACAAGCCTATGCCATATCTTTTTAATTCAACAGTCTATTTCAAGACATCAGAACGCATGTATTTCCAGTGCGACAACCCATCAGTGATGATAAGATACCATTATTTATGTAACGGTAGAAGTGAATGTGCAGACGGATCCGATGAAAAAAACTGCGGGCATGGTAAGTACACTACGCATGCGTGCCTACCCAGTCCTCCTCAATGTTGGCTTCAATGAAAACATTCGGCAGTCAAACAAACAAAACTTTGCCGGCAAAACGCAAGCCATAGCAGCCGGCAAAACTTGATTCTCATTCCTCAAAAGGGCGGGCTTGCGACCCTACTAGGCTGAGCATACGGTAACTAAAAGCTGAATTTTATGATCTTCCGACCACATAGACCCATTGAGTAACGACAAGAGACCATAATACTAAGAGAGCGAAGCTCAGTATTGATGTCTGTGCGATGTTCGTGGCGGCTAAAGCTATTTTTAGTAACTTCGCCAGTCGCGCGCGCAAGGCACTTAAACAATAGAATTCAAACGGTCCCTTCCGCGGGCACGCCAAAAAGCAAATTCTATTGGTTGAGGGCCTTGCGCGCGCGACTGGCGAAGTTACTAAAAATAGCCTTAGCCGCCACGAACATGGCACAGACATCAATACTGAGCTTCGCTCTCTTAGTATTATGGTCTCTTGGTAACGACTAATTACTGCTGAGAAGTTAAGAACTCAAAAAGTGACATGAATTTAGTCAACAGCAAGTACGTGGAAGACTGCTTCAGTCAATGAAAACGGGGGGAACATTGGAAGTGGTTTTTGACTAATGGACATGCAGGAATTTAACTCGCTCTTCTCTTGACAACAGCTAATGTATTTTGAATTTAAGAATATAAAAAAATAATGATGCATTTTAAAGGCCCAAACCTTAGCTTTCCTCATTTCTTTAATTTGTTTCTGGCTATCTATTCTTTACTTTTCGTCTTTGTCAAACTTAATTATCAATCATTGTCTCGAACAGTCAAGTTTGTTAAAAAGCTATCATAAAATATCACTTTTACACAATTATTTTGACGAAGTTTTGAAAGAAAAGGATGGTTCTAAATAATTAACTTTTTTACCTTTGTTAAGTTGAAGTATCTTGAGGTCTTTGTTAAGAGTTTTCAGTCAATGTACTCGAATTCACCTCGAGTCGATCCAAAACGCGACGGGCGATTTCAACTTAAGACCAACTAAACATAGTGTTTACACGCTTTAATGATCTTGTCATTCGCAGGCAACAATTAACTTCTAGCGGTAAAACCTAGAAAGGCGGTATCAGAGTCAAAAAATGGCTATAAAATTACAATTCAACGAAAAGACTGCATGCTACGTACATCACTCCCTGTTCCTCGTGCTCCTTGAACGTAACCGCCATGTTTGTTATTTTAACTAAAGCATTCTGGGTATAATTACACAGGCAACCCATATGATCGCACGAAATCTTATGTATAGACTTGCATACCGATACAGTCAAGTCGAAACCAGTGTTGTTTAGCTTTGTACGTTTTCACAGCTGATTGACGAAAAAAATCTTCTGCAAAAATCTTGACTAATGTGTCTACAATAGTGTCTTGCAGCAGAGTAGTTCCCCTGCCAACATGAGATAGTATATTAATCCAAAACAGTCTCCAGAGTGTATACGTACGAGAAGAACTGGTATTTTTAAAATTTTTGTGTTGAAAACGTCTAATCTGGTTCAATTTCAAATTACCCCTATCTTGATTGGCAAATCTCCTGACTTGCAATTAATTCTTCTTTAACTCTAAAACATATTTCTTGTAGATAAATCTCAGAATTGATTACTAGCTTTCAGTGAACCTTCTCTGTTATAAAACGATTCCTTCCATTGATCGAATGTAACGAAGTGTTACTCGAAACATGTCGAAAGTGCATACTACTTTGGCAACCACACACACACACCTGGTCCAGAGAGGTCCGGCAGAGGTCGTTCCCCGGATATCACATCCTCGTTTCAACATCTTTCTTTTCTGTGTAGCTTTAAGTAGCTTTAAATAGCCTTAAAACGGAGCACTGATGGAAAGAGGGAAGTAAAATGAGCGCACCGTCGACCTCAAGTTTATCAGTTTCTCAAATAACTGTCGCGAGTTATCGACGTAAAATATGGTCGCTTTACTTTACTTTACCTCTAATCTATATCGCTTAAAATTTTACCTTGTAAATAATGTTTATTGCAATTGTTATTATTTATTCTCATTATATCCATATATATTTTCTTTTAAACTTGTGTTAATAAAGGAAAGCTCACTTGTGGTACGAGCGCATGTTTCATTTCAAAATGGCGGGAACTTTTTGCGTCGATAAAATCAAAAATCGTTAATATTTCATGTGTAGTGGATATACGACTCGACTTCGTGGAATAATTGTTTATTGTCTCTTATTAGTTTTATGCGTGGACGATGCTGGAACCGTATGGACCGGACGACGAGTCTTTCGGTATGGCATGGGAATCAGCTGTAACTGTGATGGCGGATTTCTACGTTGTGCTCATGGAAGAGAGATAAACTCCCCTGCGTATGGGAATATGTACGTTTATAAGATCGAACATTGCTCTCGCAACAACGCGTGCGTCGTGTCGGAATTTGCCACACAGAGAGCCATTACAAGTAGAAGTAAGTGACCACAGATAAATGTTGCAAAAAAAAAAGAAAATGAGAGAGAGAGAAAGTACGGAAAGGAAGAAAGAAAGAAAGAAAGAAAAAAAGAAAAAAAGAAAGAAGGAAGGAAGGAAGGAAGGAAGGAAGGAAGGAAGGAAGGAAGGAAGGAAGGAAGGAAGGAAGGAAGGAAGGAAGGAAGGAAGAATAACTTTATTAACGTCTCAATTCTTCTAGCTGGGCACAGGTGCCCTACTAATCGGGGAGACAAAAAGACAGAGAGAAATAAAGAAAAGATAAGAAGAGGAAAGAATGGATGAAAAGGAAGAAAGAAGTATTTAATTTTACCAGTGACGTTTTTACTATTGAAATCTAAAGTGCGCGGTGCAAAACTAGGGAATCGCCTAAATTTCATTTCGTGTTCATTTATCATTTCCAAGCTATCGAATTTCGACCCCTACTTGACAAACCCAAAATTGCTGGTGATACATGGACCTACAAAGGTTGTCAATTCCACTTCTCTGGAGTCAGCGAAAGAAACACTTGTCCAAAGGTCATGCCGATCGCTCAGTGTTATGTATACAATGGGGGAATCTGCTGTGCAGGCAATCATACGTGCCCAGGATCAAGTAAGAATGCACTTTAATCAAGGAATATTCAGCAGTTAGAAGTTAATACAGTAGAAATTATTCGAAAATAGAAATTATTCAAAAATATATTTTACCTCACTCTTTTGACAATGTAGAAATGTATCGGATGCACGATACAACACTCGGATAGCTCACAGAGTTATGGAAGGGGGCCGGTCTTTCCTGTGTTACACAGAGTTCGACTGCAGATTTTGCATAAATTTTGTAGTGACAAAATCATTATAATTACAGCCGAAATCGTTGCATCGCGACCAGCAAATTACGGATTTTGGTTCGAATTTAGGTTTTTCTCATCCGTTTATCAGTTTGGGGGCGGAGCTTCTTTCAAATCAACCAATCACTGAACGAATACATGTAAGCTCCGTCCCCAAGAATGATGGACCAATCAGAAAAGACAAACACCTTACCGACGCTATTGGAGGTCGCGATGTAACGATTTTAGCTGCAATTGTCAGTTCTGAAATCCATTTTTCTTTTTCGTGAATCAAACCATAAGAAGGAAGGAAGGATCAAACAAACGAATGAACGAACGAAAGAACGAATGAACAAACGAATGAAAGGAAAGAAGAAAGAAAGGAAGAAAAGATAGATGGGGAAGAAAGGAAGAGGGTGAGAAAGAAAGAAATATCATCGTCATCATCATCATCTTTATTTGTATACCATCGGGGTAGATACATGTAAGTTAAATAAGAAATTTTACAAAGATTATATTATTGATAAATATAGCAACAAAAAAGGGTTTACTGATCTAACAAATGAGAAAAAGCACTGCTTCATTGTTCTCATACAGCTCTCCTTCAAATAAGCAAAGAATTAAGACAACATCGAGGATACGAACTTTGTGACAACGGTTTTCCAACTTATTTCAAAATCTGAGAGTAGATGCGTTGGGTATCGTAAGTTTGGAGGTAGGAAAGAAACTTATATCAACCACCAACCAACCCATGTAACCAACCAACTTATGCAATCAACCAACCAACCTAACTACCAACCAACCAGCCAACCAACCAACTTATGCAGTCAGCCAACTAACCATCCTAACTACCAACCAACCAACCAACCAACTAACCAACCAACCAACCAACCAATCAACCAATCAACCAATCAACCAATCAACCAATCAACCAATTAACCAACCAACTAACGAACGAATGAACTAACTAACTAACTAACTAACTAACTAACTAACTAACTAACTAACTAACTAACTAACTAACTAACTAACTAACTAACTAACTAATTATCTAACTAATTAACTAATTAACTAACTAACTAATTAACTGACTGACTACTAACTATCCAATTAGCTAGCTAGCTAACTAAATTACTAACTAACTAACTGACTAAATTAATCATTTAATATTTAATAATACAAAATGATATTTTTTTCAGCTCTCACGTGTAAAGATGAAAAAGGAAGCAAATACTTTGAGGGTGTTTCCTGGGAACCAAATTCATGCACACATTGTAAATGTGAGAGAGGACTGTTATCGTGTCAAAGAAATGTTTCTCAAGTCAGTCTACAATTTGTTCCACGTGTGCTTTACAATACAACTTGTAAACAGCCTGCCTGTGATGTATGGAAATATATCCACGAAGACCCTTTGGGACAATGTTCTGGTAATTAATCACAGTCAAATCCAATTGTCCGACCAAAAAATACCAAATGTTTCCAATGTTAATAATGCACTTGCAAAAAGTACTCACATGTGATTGGCTGAGAAGTGTTCAATTTATTAGAAACACCAGTGGAAATTTTTTGAAACACCAATGCAAAACGTTGAAAAAGTTGAAACACTTTTTTCATATTGGTGGAAAAGATTAAAAAAAATACAAAATAGCGAATCAGTTTGACAATGTTCTTTCTTTTGTAAACTTCAAATTTCTTCAAAGACAGATTGCGGACATTCTAGTGCTGACAAGATACCATAATAATAAGAGAGAGAAACTGGAAAAGTCAATGAAAAGTCAGGGAATTTAATATTTCAGAATGGCTGGGAACCATGTCTGTTTATTATATGGCTAGATAATTTCCTGAATTCTGATTGGCTAACGTATGGTCTGTATTTTGCCATATCAGGACCGCTGTCCCGGATGAAAAGAAAAGTTTGCGTTTGGCAATTGTTTAAGCGGGACTTCTCAAAGCCATATAATAAATATGTTATTAACCTCGTTTGCTCGGTCTGTATGGGAAAATATCAGACCTCGGTCTTTTTGCACAGACCTCGCTGCGCTCGGTCCGCATTGTCAAGACCTCGGTCTGATATTTTCCCATACAGACCTCGCGCTCGGTTAATAACCCTTTAATATTACCCCACTTTGCATTACATCGTTGAAGTAACGACGCGTACTTGGTACGCAGAAACATGTCCGCATGGTAGAATGAAGAAATATCGCTTGGTTTTTCAAAACTTTCTCTTATCGAGTTAATCATTTCTCTCTCAGGGTCACTGGACAGAATAAAATAGCTAGCCTGAACGAAGATTACCCTTCTACCTTTCTAATTTCTTTTTCTTCTAATTACATTGACAGCTTGCAAGTGGGAAGGTAAAACCTATCCAATGATGTCCAAATGGGTCGATGGAGGGATAAATTTTTACTGCAATAAATACAACTACTTGAAAGGGTGCAATATTGTTATCGATCGCATTATATGCAGTGGTTCTTATCCAGGTAGGTCATGGAATTGTCTTACTTTTAGAACGAGAATTGTTCTATTAAATTGTATCCACGAGTTCCGGCCATATGGCGACTTTGAATCCACGAGTTGACCATATGGTGAGAAGTTGTGATGGTCGTCTACCAAAGAAAACTAAGCCAGCACCGGGTTTGTTTGTTTGTTTGTTGATTGTACCATTATTCGCCATTGTTGCTAGAAGCTACAATACAATAGAAACCTGCGAACGCGCGAACTCCCAAGGGAAACTTAATAGCGGGATTCGAGATGACCAATAGAAATTAAAGGCCCTATTACACGATGCAATTTTTCTTGCAACTTGCAATGCAATGCTGACAAAAGCAGAACATTGCAAGTTGCTGGTAAGATGTCAGGCGCTCACAATTCTCTTCGCAACTCGCAAGGCAACTCTTTCTTGACCTTCCAAAAACCAGATATGTCCATGATCACTACGTTCTGATTGGTCATTTGCGACAGGGATTGGATTGTAGGTTGCTGGATAAATGTTACATGCTGCAACGTGCTTCATAACGTTGCAAAAAGTAGAAACTCGTTTAACTTTTTCTGCAACTTGCAACGTTGCATTGCAACAAAGGGTGTTACACGCGCAATCTCTTCTGCAACTTGCAACGCAACGGTGTTGCATTGCAAGTTGCAAGAAATATTGCACCGTGTAACAGGGCCTTAACTGAAAAAATGACTCAAGGGAAATGGGTTTGTTTCCAAGTTAATTGATAGAGCTAGTTGGGTTCTAGTCATGTAAGTTCACTGAATTCTATACTATTTGATTCACCAACAGAAATCGTCAACTCGTCGATGTTTTCAAGATCTCGACACTTCTTATGTCAAAGTGGTGATCAAGTCATTCAAAAAGATTTGATCTGCAATGGCTATGGAGATTGTTCTGATAAATCAGACGAAGTTCTCTGCGAAAATTGTGAGTCAAGAATGCAGACACTGCGGCTAAATGACTGCGCATGCGCGAGTTTTCGCGGGCTTACGCGCCTTCCCGTCTTGACCACAGAAATCCTAAGCAAAATGTTTAGAATTTTTATCAATAGATTTTTCCATATCATATTTTTGAGCTTACTTTAGAGCACTGGTGCTAACAGGAAAGTACTTGGTACAAAAAGCAGGCGACAGAATATACTACAATGTCCTCAAACTGATTTTTTGGGGACTAATGTTTGCTTCTGTGGCTTAATTTTTGCCGGCAAAGTACACGGCTGAATGTTTTCATCGGGATCGTTTTATAAGTCGTCAAGGACTCAAAGTCGTCTCAGGAGGGGTCAGTGTGCACCCCCTGCACCCCTCCCCTAAATCTGCCCTGGAAATAGAGCTCATCAAGGATTGAAGATCTGAAGCCTCATGCTAAAACAACTTTCCTCTTTTGTTAGACTATTGTAAAGACCTCACCAGAGAAAACAAGACGTGGAAAAACGTTTCTGTTAACACAGAGTTGTTGGTCAATTGTACTGACTTCAACAAAAACTGGAAAGGTACCGTCTTTAAAATTATTGTTGGAATGGTTGTGAAAATAAGTAATGGGTTTAGAGGAGTGAGTATTTCCACAGAAGAGCAGATTTCGTATAACTGTGAAAACGGCATGGTCACAGCACGGCACGGCTACGGCAGAAATTTCGAATGTTTTAATAGACATTAGGGCACTGATGCGGTCACAGTACGGCACGGTAGGTTTCCCACTCATACGAAAATCGCTCTAATTTCACAGAGAAATAAATAACAATTTTAAAGATGATCTTTTGGCCAAAGAAATGCTAAAACCCTTGAACACATTCTGAGTTTGAAGAGCTCATATTACAATAATACTCCAATAACTTCGAACATAAGTTTCAGGTCTAGGCTTTCAGACAAGTTTCTGTACATTTCTGGTACTTCTGGCTCGATAGCCTTGAATTGAAACCTTTCTTCAAAGTATTGGAGTGTATCTGTGAGAGCTATTTATATTATGACTACCGTACTCTAGTTGGATATTATTTTAAACTTGAATATTGACCAAAGTCCCCGGAGGGCCGCGCTTATTTCCTATGATCAGCTTAATCGGCGGGGAGGCTTCGTCCGAATATGGCGTACTCTTTTCACAGTCAATATTACCGAATTAAATAGAGCAGATTTCGTATGACTGTGAAATTAAACAGTCACGACACGGCACGGTTACGGCAGGAATTTCGAATGCTGTTTTGTATTGAGACATCACGGCACTGACATGGTCACAGTACTGCGAAATCTGCTCTAGAGGTAATAAAGTTAATGATCATAAAACAAAATACTCCATTTTCTCTTGTTTTAATGCAAATTATCACTCGGTGGGCGTCTTTCACCTCCAGACAGCGCATGCTCAGCCGAGGGGAGTTGAAAGCCTGCCGATTGCACGTTAAAACGAGCGTGTTGTATGACTGATTTTTCCATAGGAATTTACCGTGCACTCTGCAAGAAGAAATTAAGAGTTTCTTGGGAAGAGACGTTTCTTTGTGAAAATAAAGAAATGATTGAAAAAACTGACGAGAAGGTAGGGTTATGATTGTGAATTTATAGTCAACTAAGTGAGGGTACTCGTATCCACCGATTTAAAACACATTCAGACATTGACTCCTTTCTGATGCAGATATAGTGGACAACGTGGCAAAACAACTGCGCATGCGTGAATTTTTTCGGGCCGCAAGCGCGTCTGCGTCTTGACCACAGGAATCCCAAACAATATCTTTATAAGTTTTGCCAATAGATTTTTCCATATGATATCTTTGATTTTGAACATTTTTATCTTAATTTTGAGCATAGGTGCAAACATGCAGGAAAGGTGCAAACATGCAGGGAAGCAAGGGTGGCCGAGCGGTGAGAGCGCCGGTCTGTCACCGCTGTGGTCTCTCGTTCAATCCCCGGACGGGGCATCACATGTGGCTTGAGTTTCTTGTTCGTTCTCTCCCTTGCTTCGAGGGTTTTTCCTCCGGTTTTTCCTCCCTCAGTAAAAACGAACTAGTTTCGATCTAAGCTGTGCTCCGTGATCAGACATGAGTCGTATGGTGGCTGCTACGTGTATGTGTATGTAAATTTGTATGTAAATGTGTGATTGTTCAATTGTCTCGTAATGAAAGCGCCCTTGTAAACCTTCGACTCGATCACGTTGAGCTGCGCCCTTCGTAATTCAGCACTTGGCTGCGAGGAAGGGTGATGAGCTACCCCAAATTTATATGTTTATATGTTTATATGAAAGTATTTGGTGCAAAAGACAGACAACAGAATATTCTACAATGATTTTAAACTGATTTTTGGGGATTGACTTTGACTCGTGCGTCTTAGTTTCCGCAGGCAAAGTACACGGTCGAATGTTTTCATCGCAACCGTTTAACAAGTCGCGCATCCGTGGTACATTTTGCCGAGGTGTCGAGATAATGTTGCTAAATCACTTTTGCAATCGCCTGAAATTTTGGACCATATCCAGCATGATAATTGGATATTCCTCAGGACCCTTAAGTATTATACTATTGTTTGTTTTTGTCTCCCAGAAACAAATTCCCTGCAAGTATTGTCTGTTAGAACTTGTCCCAGCTAGAAATCAAAATTTGTCTCATTTCTGATTGATCTATATTTTCAATACCCTTGCAGTTCAAGAATTTCAGCACATCGTCCATGCAAAGCGTTCTCGAAGAGTTAATCAATAGCTCATCAGAATTCACTAACCCAAAAGTCTTTATAAAGTATTTGGACCAGGTTTTCCAGGAAGCAAAAAGGGTTATTGATCCAGTAACAACTGAAAATGATAACAACACAGCACATTTTCTCAAGGTGCGTTAATTTTTCATATATTTTGTTGCACACAATAGCTTGCGTTGTATAATTAACAAATAGATTCCAGTTTTTCGTGCGTCTGTACTCTAATAGATGCAGCGATGACGTCAAAATGTGGTGAAAAAAATGCCATAAGACGAAGTCGAGTGGCGTGACTGTTGTTCTCACCACATTTTGCATCTATATATTAGAGTTTACAGACCCACGGAAAATGGAATATATTCATCGAAACCATAGTCCAGAACTGGACCCACTTTTCTCAATAACAATTATATACAATAAACAGTGAACGAAGAAATAAAAGAAGCGCGCGCATTCGAAAGAAAATTGAGAAAAGGGGGTCCAGGGAAATTTGCCTGCGCATGCGTCTCTACATCCAATCACAAGTCACCATGAGCCCACACTCATCATTTATAGCGGCCGAACTACGAAAAATGGCGTGTTTGTCAAATTTTACTTACAGATGTTACTATATACCACCAATACCGAATATATTTTCTCCCCACTTTATCGCGTCCGTTAGCGTTACATCGCTCGCTCCAATTTTAAATTTTGGCCGCGTGGGTCCAGTTCTGGACTATCGAAACCATTTCAATGACCTCATCAATGATGTCATCATGCGTTTGTACTGTAATTACACACGGTTCTCGACCAATCAGAGTCCACGTAATATCCGATTATTACATAACAAGAAATGCACATGGAGGCGGATTTACGTTTTCAGACTTAATCTTTTGCAAACTTTAAGCTTGTCTCAGATTTTATGCCAGTTACTTGCAACAAGATTACCCAGATGTCCTTTGCAAGCATGCTTTTTACTTGGGCTTCCTCATAGCCCAAGTTAACGCTATTATAGCGCCCTAAGTTTCATTGCTTGCATGATGATTGTTAATTAGTCTTTATTTTTTCTATATTGTAGACGTTATTTTACTTTATACAAGATTATCAAGAAACACTGCTTTTAGACTACAAGAAAGAGCTAATACATCGTGTAAGGCCCCGATCAAACGAGAACGCAAGTCAATGCAAGTCCACACAAGTTTTGACTTTTCGTTTCGTTTGACCGCTAACTCTTGCCGCTACTTGCATCGACTTGCGAGCGCACCAGTTAAAAAACGCCAGCCGTGAGATAATAGGGAGTTTAAGGGCCCGTTCACATGAGAGAGGGTACCCCTTTGTAGTAGGGATAACTCTTTTGTGTACCCCAGGGAATAGAAAACAAAAGAGTTATCACTACTATAGTAGGTGCGCCCTCTTTCATGTGAACGGGCCCTAAGATTGTACGACGGCAACATCAACGACGACGTAGCTGAAAAAGTGCCCTTTTTAGTGTTCGCTAAATCTATGCTTTCTTGTACTATTCGTTAGTAGTTGAATTTGCGTTCACTATGCCATAAAATTACAAAATGCGATGAATGGTACATAGCAAAGTAAATTATGAAAGAAAAAAGGTTGGACTTTCGTGTTCTCTATAGCGCGTGAAACTTTCAAGTTTGTCGTTGTAAATTGGCCAGGGACGGCTGAAATGTACTTACTTACTAAACATTCCACCTATCTTCTTCATTCTTCTTGATAAATCTTATTGTTCTCCACTGTCGTCGTCAGCGTTGCCGTCGTATAATCTTAAACTCCGTAATAAAACAACTAGCAGCCTCTCGAACATCGATTTTTGTGAGGGAGGTTGGGTTTTGCACAGTAGCGCCTCCATGACGTCCTTACTATACTTTTGTTTGCAGCAGTCTTGTTTTATTTCAGGATTTATTACCTTTGCACCGTGCTATGAGTACGTACGCATCAAAGGCATACCCGGACTCGGAAACCTACAAGTGCAGGAAAATTCCTTTCCATGATAGGATGAGGTATATTTTACTAGTTAATAGATAGATTCCATATTTCCATGTGTCTATACCCGAATAGATGCACAGATGACGTCAAAATGTGGCGAGAAGAGAAAGTACGCCACGAGACAAAGTCGAATGGCATTACTGTTGTTCTCACCACATTTTGACGTATTTTTTGCACCTATTAGAGTACAGACGATATTTATCGAAACATTTCAACCAATCAGATTCAATGACAATGATGTAATCTTACACGGTTTTCGACCAATCAGAGCGCGTGTAATATACCAATTATTATATAAATACAATATTATATAAATGGATAGATGTATAAGACTAAAACGGTTATATATAGGTAACTGGCACATTTGGGTGACAGACCTGATAGAGTGCGTTTATATGGGCGATTTAATTTTGTCCCAAGCCAAGCTCGTCACGTGACCAGTTTTTACATGACTTTCTGGGGGAAAAGAGGAGACTTGGAGAAGACTTTTAGCTTACACGAATCTTTTCTACCATGAATGAACGACATGAGGATCTTTTCGTTCTGGGCTGAAACTCGTCTCGTTGTGAATTCATCCATGTAAACGCGCCCGTAAGACCTGGTTTGCACGTTTCTGTACGGGTTTCCTGTGGTCTTAATGTTAGCTCTGGCAGAGACACTAGTGAAAAACGTCTGCGCATGCGTACATATTACGATGTTTAATTAATTAATTAATAGAGAAATTAAGTTTATAAAATAATGTGTCGGAGTGACTGGAGTAACGTTAGTTTTCGAGCCAGCTCTCCAAAAACAGATTACAAACATTTGTGACATGTTTCCACAATATTTGAAAAATGTAGAAGATTACTGAATAGAATAATTGTGTGTAAAGATTTCTTCTAGAGTTTTTCATCCAAATATCAATTTATTTCTAATTATTCTTTTTATCTTCAGCGTGAACGTCGTAAGTCGAAATTTGTTAATTGGAATGCTTTACGATGGATATATAAGAAAAAGACTCTTTAATTTCCCAATGGACTTACGCCAAGGAGACACCAGTAGCAAATCAACAGTAAGTTACATTTAAAGCCACATATTGGGAAGTTTCAGAGCTTGTTTTTCACCTTATGTACTACTTGACCCTCCTCTGCGTTTAATTTAACTCTTAAAGCAGAAATGCAAAGCCTAAAACGACTTTGGTCTTGGTAAGTAAGCTATGTTACTAGGGTTTCCTCGTCCTTTTTGGAATTTGTATGGTAGCTACTATAATCAACAGCTAGATTCCATTTTTCAAAGGTCTTTTTATCATCGACTTTCAATGAAAGGAATTGAACTACCAGAGTTTTCAAAATAAGTGACAAGAAGAAGAAAGAAATGCTTTAAGAAGCCTTTTAAAGTTTTTTTAATCTTGCATAACTGACTTTTTTTCAGGAAAAAAAAGAACAAGCTGACTTATTACAAAACTGCACTGGATTACCTGCAGATGTACGTATCAGCAAAATCAATTATTATTATTATTATTATTATTATTATTATTATTATTATTATTATTATTATTATCATTATTATCATTATTATCATCATCATCATCATCATAATCATCATCATCATTATTATTATTATTATTATTATTATCATTATTATTATTATTATTATTTCTGTAAAACTAGGCATTAGTTGTTGTGGCCTGTAGTCTTGATATGGCATCAAGCTGCTTCCCGTAGCCTAAGATGCCAAGACTTAATATTCTCGCAGACCCAAGTAGGGCTGCCCGTTGTAGCAGCTCTGCCAAGTTTTTCATTTCAATTTCGCTCAACCATTTTTGTAGTCCTTTTGGCAAGGTTCCTAGAGCCCCAATTACTATAGGTACAATGGTAGCTTTACATTTCCATATACGAGTGATCTCTCGTTTCAAATCCTGGTAGACCTCTACTTTCTCTTGTTCTTTTTTTGAAACCCGAGTGTCAAATGGACAAGCTATTTTTCTGATTCCAAAACTGGTTCGGGGGTGTAGTCATACCACCTTCCCTTCCTTTCAAATCCCCATTGGCCACAAAGATGCCAATGTACAATTTGGGCTACTTTGTCGTGGCGCCAGTTTTTATACTGTTTCTGTGCTAACATTTTACACTCTGAAAGAATATGGCTTACGGTTTCCTCTTTTTCTTTACACATTCTACAGGCTGGAGGTATTTCTTCATTGTTGGTTGGTATTTCTTCATTATTATTATTATAATGCAGTTTATTAAAAAAACAACTATATGCATATACAATTCCGCATAGGGCGCGAAGCGTAACCTATGGGATAATACAATTATTACATTGGCTATGGGACATACATACATATCGCTAAGGGTCAGATTAACATCAATCCAGGACGGCCCCACCCCGGCCTTATGTCCCGGATTTCGCTAATCGGGCCCTCAGGGGCATCCCTATATAAAAACTATATATATATAAATAATTCATCTGCTTAGTTAACCCTCCCAACCTATTCCAATCAAATCTTAATAAATTCAGACGTATTATTGCCCGTGGAAATAATAAAAAAAAGGTTATAAATATATTAGTTATTAATCTCAATGGAAAAAGAGAGAAAAGGGCTATATATCCCTTATACTTCTGAGAAGGAGCCCAATTAACTGGAATTCGAATACTGAATAATGTAGAAACTCACATTAATTACTTATTATTGACTCTTTATTGAAATTCTTTAGGTTTTGTTTTCACAACTTTGCGGGATTTTCAATTCCTAAGCTAAGCTGTATTGAATAGTTCTTAGCAGTCCTTATTACTTATTATGATGATGATGATGATGATGATGATGATGATGATGATGATGATGATGATGATGATGATGATGATGATGATGATGATGATGATGATGATGATGATGATGCCGTACCAAGTGTTAAGCAAGTGTGGCTAGCCGATGACTTGGTTGGTTGATCGTGAAGTCAGAAGCCATGGCGGCTGAAGCGGAAAGGATTTTTGGAGAAGAAGTTAACGTAACAATTGAAGGTAAACGCCATCTTGGAGCCGTCATTGGATCTAAGAACTACAAAGATCAATTCTGAAATGAAAAGATCTCCAAGTGGAAAGAAGAACTTGAAACTCTTGTTGAGATCGCAAAGAGTCAGCCACAATCAGCCTATATCGCTTTTACAAAGGGATACAAGTCCAAGTTCACATACTTTATGCGAACAATTGAATTTTTGAGGACTATATTGATCCTATTGATGAAGTGATAAATGAAATGTTTCTCCCAACGCTTTTTGATCAAACGGAACCATTACCTGAAGAGCTGTGTAGGCTTTTAACCTTATCCCCGGCTAAAGGAGGCTTAGGCTTGCCTGCACTAAAAGAAGAGGCTCCACAGCAATATGCGGCATCAGTTTTAATAACAGCTTCACACACAGAGGGCTATTGTAACGCAAAGTACAACGATGTCTACGACTACGGAAGAAGTGAAAAAACAACAGCAAGCACTAAAAGCCGAAACCTCTAAATTGAAAATGGATCAAATCGATAAAGCATTACGACCTGACATACTTCGTCAAGTAATTCAAGCAAGGGACAAGGGAGCAAGCTCATGGCTCAATGCGATACCGATTGAAGAACAGGGACTTGTTTTTGAATAAACAAGAATTCAGAGACTCCTCTGTGTCTACGTTATAATATACCCTTATCAGGTCTACCAAGTACCTGCGCTTGTGGGGCTACCTTTTCGGTAAGCCACGCCCTATCATGTAAAAAGGGGGGATTTGTAGCACAGAGACATGACAATGTCCGCGATCTACTTACTATTTTATTAAACAAGGTTTGTAACAATGTTCAAAAGGAGCCACAACTTATCCCTTTGAATGGTGAACAATTTGATCTAAAATCCACGAGCACAAGTCAGGATGCAAGGCTCGACATCAAAGCTGGATCGTTTTGGGAACGGGGAGTAACTGCATTTTTCGATGTAAGAGTATCGCATGTTAACTCCAAGAGCAACCAAAACAATCAAACTTCTGCAACTATTTTCAAAGAACAGGAGAAGGAAAAGAAAAGAAAATACCAACAAAGAATCCTTGATGTCGAGATGGGAACCTTCACCCCACTAATTTTTGGTACCAATGGAGGCATGGGGACAGAATGCCAGATGTTCTTAAAGAACCAGAAAAGTTGGCCAAGAAAAGTTGGCCAAGAAAACAAGAGACACGTATGCTAATGTAATTACATGGATAAGGACTCGCCTATCTTTTGAGATAATTAAATCAGTACATATGTGTATTAGAGGTTCTCGAACCCCTTTTCATAAGAATAATGAAGTTTCAGATGATTTCAATTTAAATGTAAATGCAGCAGAAATTGTTCATTAATTCTCAAGTGTCCGAATTTTTTAGTTTTTAGATAGTTTTAGGGTTTTCAGTTTTATTAAATAATTTCTCTCGGTATTTAAGGAATTTTTAGGGTTTTCTTTCTTTAATGAATTTAATTTTCTTAGTAATAGTTAAATTTAAACTTTTTTATAATTATTGTTGTAGTAGTTGTGGAGTTTGTAAATAGAATTTCTAGTTTTTCAATAAAGTTATTACTTATAAAATTATTATTATTATTATTATTATCATTATTATTATTATTATTATTATTATTATTATTATTATTATTATTATTATTATTATTATCATTATCATTATCAGAGGGCGCGTTAGCTATGTTATGACGTTTTCTTACGACATTCAATTACGTTTAAAGTAACTTTTTCTTTCTCCAAAGGTCAATGAAAGTACTAATATAATAATAAAGAAGGCAGTGCCTAATATACAACTTACCAAGACTCAAAAGTACCTTGAACTTGGTTTAACGAGTGCCGGTACGGTTACCATGGTAGTATCTATAATACTACTGTCATGTCTAAGGTTGGTAAAACACAATCAAGGAAAGTGCAATGTCCTACAACAGTTTAGTTTTTTGTGTGTGTGTTGCTGTTGTTTGTTTGTTTGTTTGTGCGTTCGTTTGTTTGTTTGTTTGTTCGTTTGTTGTTTGTTTGTTTGTGCATTTGTTTGTTTTGTTTGTTTTATCGTTCTTTCGTTCATTTGTTTGTTGTTATAGAAATACTTCAAAATAACTTATTTTGAAAATTTCTCGACAAGATCTCATTTTGATGTAGAGGAATTTGAGGATTTTAAAGTTCAGTTAGAGAAAATACGTTGCGTATTTTTCCCGAAGATTTCCCGAAGTTAATTTTTAGAATACAAACATTTAAAAGCAGTTTTCCTCTATTATTTTAGATTAAGAAATCCTGACAGGCTCTCTGTGCATAAGAGACTAATGTTATCTCTCTGCCTGGCGAACGTGGTGTACGTATGTGATGTGGCATTTACTCAAAGAAACCACTACAAGGTATTAGGATCTTTATCTTGAAAAAGACAACATGCACACAAGCTAGCCTGAGAAACATACTTTCGCCACTTTCCTGACCACCCCCTCCCCCGATTCCCCCTCCCCGCCAAAAAAGCATTTATTTTTTTAACTCCTAACAGACACGACAAGTACCTCCGATGTTTTTATATGGGAGTTCCCTCCCCCCCTCCCCCCACCCCCACCCCCCAGTTTTTCGCCCACTCCCCTTGATACTGTTAAAATATTGGGCTTTTTCTTACAATATAGTTCCCAATACCACGGTAGTCTCAACGCGTCACGATTCTCGCCATATCTGAATTTAAAAAAGTTTTGATCAAGGAATTACAGCTGAATTTACAAGTTCATCGTTGTTTGATTGATTGATTGACTGACTGATTGATTGATTTTTTCGTCATCATATTGATTCTGTCATTGTAAACTTCTCTTCAACATAGGGCGTATGCACTGGTTTAGCAGTTACACAGCACTACTTTCACACAGCGGTCTTCACATGGATGTCAGCAGAAGCTTTGCATATGTACTTTAAACTCGTTGTACTGTTTCATCCATTGGATCGTTGTTTGACGTATTCAATCGTTGGATGGGGTATGTAAAACACGGTGATTTTTTCAATAATCTAACATCAAATTAAGGACCAATGGAATAGTTATCTGACTGGGATATGTTTGAGCGAGTCCCTGGAATGAAAGAGAAGAGGCAGAGCATTAAAAATGTTCTCAGACCTCACTCCTCGGGGAACTGATATATAGAAGGGTTGGGGTTGCTCGTCCAAAATTTTGAAAATGATCCCTGAATGGTCCTAGTCACATCCAGGTGGGCGTGGCAACAGGTGTTTTTACCCCTCAAAGGTACCAACTCCAGAACAATAAATGTAATATTTCTCAGTTTTATAGCCTTAAAGTTAAAAGACAAAATCTTCGAACACCATCTACATGACCTGGGCTCCTGACATGACCCTACTTGTAAAGTATATCATCTAAGGGCATCTTATTCACTGAAAAACACCCTAAAAGGTACCAGTTTAGTCTCTTGGTAGTTCAATAAAATTTGAGACACCATAAAAGTTACCGGACCTCTGATTTTGACCCCTACAAGGTACGACAAGCATCCCTACCCAAGATATTTCGGCTTGACAAGAGATGCACAGAAATGATAGGTGAATTATACGGAATGCTGACAGCATGATGCAAAGATATTTTGCCATGGTATGGCCCCTATGGTTTCATTGAACGCCTTTCAGTCCTTTCACCTGTGCATTTGTGCTTTTGTTTTGAAAATGTTTAAAGAATGCATCTCTTATTCTTCTTTGTACAAGGTATTCCTTTTCTAGTGGTGGGTATCACCGCTGCTGTCACGCCATCCACCTACGACATGAATGTCACGCAATACGTGTACTGTGGTGCTTCAAAGTACGAAATGCGTGTTGAAAGAGAATTGTAAGTTCAAATGGAACATCTGAAGAAATTAAATTGAAAGTTGAGACGTGTATGTAGAATGTATTTAGACACTGCATGCTAAGCATCGGCTAACGTTTACTAATAGCTTACACCTATTTCAAAAATGATTGTCGGACGAAAGGCCTAAAACTCAGCCAATTAACCGAAATGGAGCATGGGTAATTGGGTAGATTCCGCTCGCCTTCTCTCCAGTGTTTATTGATCGGCTTCCAGCTCGCTTTTTGCTAAAACGGAGTGTCACCCTCATATCTAATGCCAATAACAATGACAAAGGAATTAATAATATAATCGAGTGCCATTTGAGGAGCCAGCTACAACCATATAAGGGTCAGTTGTGTCTTTTTAATTATGCTATGCGCGTCGCTGAAGGATGACAAACAAACAAACAATAAATTACCAATCTTTCAAATGGAAAATTAAATCATCAAGTATTTTATTTGTTCATTTGTGGATTCAACAAATATCCTTCTTTCTTTTCTCTAGTTGTTGGTTAAATGATGGTTATTGGATATACAATGGTCCCATTCTGGCTCTTCTCTTGGTAAGCGAGAATTCACATATTTCTTGTTATTTCAAGAGCGAATAGCCAGAAGACTGAAATTGAACACGAGCGCGTCATTTGCAATTGATGTCAGGTTTAGTCCGCATTTCGGAGGTTTTTTAGCAAAGTAAAGTAAAGGACCATACTTTACGTCGGTGGCTCGTAATAGTTATTTGACTAATAAACTGAATAATGTAAATAATTGTTATCCATTCGCTTCCAGCGCAAGATGAATTTGAAGTTTTAGCTCAAATATGCATGGGGCAGATGTCAAATTTGGTTGCCATAGGTTTTTATAATGAGAACGTGCGTAAAGTCTCAGTCTTCTGATCTCCTGGTTGTTTTTAAAGAGCCCGAAGAATTTGTCAGAATTTAGATTAAAACCTTAATGTTGTGGTTGAAATATTATTGTCATTGTTGCATATATTAGCAAACTTGACCAAAACCAAAAAATAGCTTTTATGAAAATGTTAACTCAACGTTTTGTTCTTCAGATCAATTTCACGTTGTTTTTCGTTTTCCTTCGAATTGCTTTCGGGAAAATCTCCACCAAATTTCAAAATGATAAGTTGACAATGGCAAGGTAAGATTTGTACAGCACATTGCACTGTGTAACAGCACCTTAAATTTAAAGTACCGCGCATGTGCGACCTACGAAACGATCCCGATGAAAACATTCGGCCGTGTACACAGAAGCCAAATTTAGTTTGAGGACAATGCGGTATATTCTGTCGCCTGCCTTTTGCACCAAGTACTTTCCTGTTTACGCCGATGCTCAAAATTAAGCTCGAAGACCAGGAAGTGATCTGCGCATGTCTCCAACTTTTATTGTCTTGGACAAATGGATAATTTTGAAAGGATAATTTCTAGCTGTTCGTACCTTTGCACTCGACTGTAATGCTCCGAAAAACTTTGGGGAGACTATATACGACTCTCTTTATGAGAGAGGTAACCCTATATACGACTCTCTTTATGAGAGAGGTAACCCTAAGCCAGGTTAAAACCGTAATTGAGGCCACTTCCGTCCAGCAGCTCGCGCATACTCGTCATGTTATCACTTCCTGTTAGCTCAAAGATATGATATCGAAAACATTTCTTACCAAAATTTAGTTTGAGGACACTGCAGTGTATTCTGTCGCCTGTCTTTTGCACCAAGTACTTTCCTGTTTGCTCCGATGCACAAAATTAAGCTCAAAGATATGATATGGAAAAATCTATTGATAAAAATTCTAAAAGTATTACTCAGGATTCCTGTGTTCAAGACGCGGACGCGCGTAAGCCGCGCAGTCGCAGTCGTTTGCCGGGTGTCGCCTCTATCTACATCACCACTTATTTCATTTTATTAACTATCTTACTAAAACGTATGAACGTCAACCATGTTTTGATGATCTTGTAGGAAAAAAGTCAAATGTGTTACTGCACTATTCCCTATTCTTGGTCTGCCATGGCTGTTAGGCTTCACGGCCAACCTACACTGGATCATGTTGTACATTTTTATCATCATCAACTCATCTCAGGTACAAAGGTCTTGATTGGCCCAATTTAGGCTCCGTCCACAAAGCATCATTTTCATCTGTAAACGCTTATTGGTCTTTGGGGTGTTCACGTGTCCCTTCGGGAAACGCTGATCGTTTTCACCGTAAACGCTTCTTTTTGAAAAGCTTTTCGAAGTGACTTTTTTCCCAGACTGCTCATCTAGAGTAGATTTCGTATGACTGTGAAAACGGCACCGCACGGTCACGTGAAAAGTTAGTGGTTCAGTTTTTTTCCTAAAACATCTCTTTAGTTGTTCTCTTTCCCTGGTCAAATAATACACGAGAAATTCGCATAATACACGACAGTTGAATCGATGGTATATTTTTATTTGTAAACACCGAACGCGTCTACAAATTCCCGCCGTATTGTCGAGCATGCGCAATGCGTTTTCCACTAGTGTCTGCTGGACCATGTGACTCATTTCCAGTCCTTCCAGTCGCACGCAGCTTCAATTCAGTCTAAGCCTCGCTTTAAACCCAATTTTCAAACTTTAGTGGGCTACAAATTCAGAATAAAACATCGTTTTTCATAGTAAACGATAAGAATCGCTTTCTAAATCGTTCTAGTTATAATAACTTCTAAAATTCAAACCTAGAGTTGAAAATAGTTTTTCTTGGCCAGTCAAAGCCTGTCCTACGAGAACGGATATTGTGCTATATAGAACACGAATTATCCGTCTCGACAGATTATCCATTAGACGATGATTCGTAGTCCATCTCAAAATAATGCGTACAAACAACAACAACGTCCCCGTCCCAGCACGCAAAATAGGTACTTAAAAAAGGTAAAAGTAAAGGATCTTGTTTAACGTTTGTAGTTCCTTTAGCTGAGCTAATCTTCCAGGAAGCCGACGGTGCGCTCATTTTACCCCCCTCTCTCCATCAGTGCTCCGTTTTTGGGTATTTAAAGCTACTTAAAGCTACACGGAAAGGAAAGAAGTCGAAACAAGGATGTGAGGTCAGGACTACTGGGGATCGAACTAAAGACCTCTCGCACCGAAGGCCGCGCACTAACCAACTGTGCCATCCTTGCTCCTTTACTGGAGTTCAAAATGACCGTCATCCGTGACGATGTCTCTTTTTATATATCTAATGTTTCTTTCTTTCTTATTTAGGGCATTCTTATTCCTATTTTCCATGCTTTTCTGAACGAACAGGTAAACAACTAAATCATTACCATCTTCCCATACTTTTTTTCGGAGCAATCCCATTGGCTTATAAAAGACGTTAATTTGTCAGGCAACCTTTTAGAAATAGGTCCATCACGTTGCACGTTGCATTTGTTTAGGTGAAGGAGGCTTTAAAAAAGATAAGACGACAACACGACAAAAGTGGCCAAGATATCAGAATTACCAGAAACAATCAAGAAATGAACGGTGAGATGTTAACAGTTCTAGACTAGTAGAATGGTTTTAGAGTTTGGCGCTAAACTTTTACCATTCTAAACTAGAAACAGTACCAAAGGGCCAATGTAGATCCCAACAACAGTATGTTTGCGATAACCCAACCCTTGCAGTTTACATGGAAAGTGGTGATGGTGAGTTTTACATGTTTTAAATTCTTGTTTCATTTTTGACCAAACTTACAGCGGTGTAGTTATGGGGAGGATACAGGGGATGTGCATCCGCTCCTCCAAAAGTTCCTCTATGGCCCCTTTGGGCGGTCCCCCCCCCCCCAACATACACACACACTTGAAAGATAATGCTGGATCCGTCCTTGAGTCACAAAACTTTAACTTTAACTTTAACTTTAACCCATTTGGTCTTTCAATTGTATTTTTCACTTTATCTAATTTATTTACTATTATTATTTTTCTTTTTCTGTCAAATTATGTCAATACGTCTTTATAAATTAATTAATGTCATGTAAACTCAAAGAATATGTCACTAAAGACCAATATAAAGTTGTTAAAACAAAACAAAACAAAACAAAACAAAACAAAACAAAACAAAACTTTATTTTGAAGACAAGCGAATTAGAAGAACATTTTTCCTCGCCGAAATGTTTTCCATCCTTGAAAATGTTCTGATGTGTTTCTGTTGGTGTTTTATTCTTTCAGCAGAGGCTACTGGTTCGGATGAAAAGCAATGTACATCAGACAACTTTGACACAAAGCTTTAAGTTTAGACTACAGGATAACCAGTTTTACCAGTATAACCAGTTTTACCAGTTTTGATCAGTATAACCCGCTCAGCAAAAAGAAAAAAATATAAGAATGATATAATTTTAGTGTAGAACATAGAGAATCTAGAATGAAATACTATTGAAAAAAAGAATAACAATGAGTTGTAGATTGTAGTAAAGCAATTTAGTGTAGACAATTAATGCAAAGTAGTAAAATATGCTGCATATATATTCAAAAGTACCGCATATAAGTCAAACATGTATTCTATAAAGACAAACCAATTGGCATGTCTGTTTAACGAGGGTTTAACAACAAATAAAGCAAAGTGAAAGCTTTGATTGGAGAGAATTTTACGTGCCCTTGACTGCGTTCCACCGTAACTGCAATGTACCTTGTGCCCGGGGGTGGGGGGGGGGGGGGGGGGACTCCTATATATAAGAGGACGGGGATGCTCGTCGGAAATGTTAAAAACGACCCCTAAAAGGTACCAAAGTCATATCCGGGATGGGCGTGGCAATACATGTTTTTACCCCTAAAAGGTACCAACTCAAAAACACTAAATTTAACATTTTGCATATTTTAGTCAATCAAGCGATCAATTGTGTCTATTTATATACGAACAATTTGATGGTCGTGCAATCCGATCTTTGTTTCCAGTATTAAGGAGGCTTCCTACAATTTTTCTAGTGCTCGACCGGTCAACTTGAAACGGCTGTAGTTCTTACATGAAAGCACCCACAGTTATGACCTTTCGTCCACTTACTACATAAAGACTGAAATTTTTATTGGTGTGTGTTTTGTTTACATCAGGGTTACCATAGCGACGAAACGATGACGTCACCGTTTTAGACTCCAAGCAATTTTACGCGTTTTTCGACCTAAACTTTTAAAATGACACACAAGACGTTAATATTTAGGACTTTGCCTAGCAGCATACGAATTTTGGAGAAATTCGTATAGACAGATTTTGAATTATTCGAGGCGCAATTTTTTGACCCCAAAAATCACAATTTCGAGTCTTCGATTCCATAATTTTAAAAGCAAAGCAGCATGACAACTCTTCGACTGTCCAAATGTTGTTCAAATATCAGACTACTTCTCTACGAAGTTGCACGTGAGAAAGTGCTTTGGATCTCCGTCAGCATACGTCCATTTAGACATGAAATTGGGCGAAATTTTATCAAAATTTATACACAAAGCGTTTAGTGCTCCTAAAGAAAAATCTCTCGGTCAACTGTTTTCTCCCTTTGGTGAGTAGAACTTTAGTATATTTGCAATAAACTGTCCAAGCGCCGATTCAATTGAAGCTTTCGAAGGTACTGAAATAAAATTGCAAAGTTGAGTATATTCGGTGTAACTTAGAGCAGCAAGATTCTAGGTTCAAGTTGTTGTTTTAATTCTCACATTCCTGCATGCAGGCATGCTTCAGTATGCTAATTCGAGGCAATGGTCACCATGGCGTGACGCGCTACTTCACTAGCCGTTGTCATGCTGCTTTGCTTTTAAAATTATGGAATCGAAGACTAGAAATTGTGATTTTTGAAGAAATATTCTATACGCAGAGCACGCGTACGGAAACTTAGTAGTGAAGTAGCGCGTCACGCCATGGTGACCATTGCCTCGAATTCAGCAACTGAAGCATGCCTGCATGCAGGAATGTGAGAATTGAAACAACAACTTGAACCTAGAATCTTGCTGCGCTAAGTTACACCGAATATACTCAACTTTGCAATTTTATTTCAGTACCTTCGAAAGCTTCAATTGAATCGGCGCTTGGACAGTTTATTGCAAATATACTAAAGTTCTACTCACCAAAGGGAGAAAACAGTTGACCGAGAGATTTTTCTTTAGGAGCACTAAACGCTTTGTGTATAAATTTTGATAAAATTTCGCCCAATTTCATGTCTAAATGGACGTATGCTGACGGAGATCCAAAGCACTTTCTCACGTGCAACTTCGTAGAGAAGTAGTCTGATATTTGAACAACATTTGGACAGTCGAAGAGTTGTCATGCTGCTTTGCTTTTAAAATTATGGAATCGAAGACTCGAAATTGTGATTTTTGGGGTCAAAAAATTGCGCCTCGAATAATTCAAAATCTGTCTATACGAATTTCTCCAAAATTCGTATGCTGCTAAGCAAAGTCCTAAATATTAACGTCTTGTGTGTCATTTTAAAAGTTTAGGTCGAAAAACGCGTAAAATTGCTTGGAATCTAAAACGGTGACGTCATCGTTTCGTCACTATGGTAACCCTAATGTAAACAAAATACACACCAATAAAAATTTCAGTCTTTATGTAGTAAGTGGACGAAAGGTCATAACTGTGGGTGCTTTCATGTACGAACTACAGCCGTTTCAAGTTGACCGGTCGAGCACTAGAAAAATTGTAGGAAGCCTCCTTAAATCGTTGATGGAGGAAAAAATCACCCTAAAAGGTACCAGCTAGGTCTCTAGTAGTCCACTAAAGTCTGGGACACCCTAAAAGGTACCAGATCGCTGATTTTGACACCTAAAAGGTACGACGAGCATCCCCCTCCATTTCCGATCGGATTCCCCCCCCCTCCCCTCGGGACCTTGTGTGTGTGTGTGTTTACGAAGTAATCTGCATTCAGTAGTGAGATACAATACATGATACAGGCGTGCTACCTCAATCCAAACAAACCTCTTCTCTCCTCTTTCCTAGCTCTCTTCTCCTCTCCTCATCGGCCTTTCACCGCTGTGGTCCGAGTTCGAGTCCCGGTTTGGACATCGGATCATATGTGAATTGGGTTTGTTTGATGTTGTTCTCTACCATGCTACCACAAGGGTAAATTAATTTTTCTCCGGGTTCTCCGGTTTTTCCTCCCTCAGCAAAAATCAACATGTGAGTTTGGCGATATGGTCGTCCGAACGTTTCAAAATTCGCTAAATCAAATTCGTTGTCGCTAAAGCTAAAGCAATTATTTGGAAACAGTGTCAAAGTTGAAACATTCTCTCCCCTCCTCTCCTCTCCTTTCTCTTCTCCTCTACTTACGCGGACTTGGGATTGAGCGAACTAAATCAATAAAAAAACACTTACAAACTCATGTGCCCAAATTCATCTTGTAAACCCAGTAAAAGATCTTCAAGACTACCTCAATCCAAACAAACCTCTTCTCTCCTCTTTCCTAGCTCTCTTCTCCTCTCCTCATCGGCCTTTCACCGCTGTGGTCCGAGTTCGAGTCCCGGTTTGGACATCGGATCATATGTGAATTGGGTTTGTTTGATGTTGTTCTCTACCATGCTACCACAAGGGTAAATTAATTTTTCTCCGGGTTCTCCGGTTTTTCCTCCCTCAGCAAAAATCAACATGTGAGTTTGGCGATATGGTCGTCCGAACGTTTCAAAATTCGCTAAATCAAATTCGTTGTCGCTAAAGCTAGATTCGCTGTCGCTAAATCAAATTCGATCGTTGTCGCTAAAACTAGATTCGCTGTCGCTAAATTGAATTCGCTGTCGCTAAAAACCAATTCGCTGTCGCTCAATTTATTCGCTGTAGCTAAAAGTAGATTCGTTGTACTAAGAGACCATAATACTAAGAGAGCGAAGCTCAGTATTGATGTCTGTGCCATGTTCGTGGCGGCTAAGGCTATTTTTAGTAACTTCGCCAGTCGCGCGCGCAAGGCCCTCAACCAATAGAATTTGTTTTTTGGCGTGCGCGCGGAAGGGATCGTTTGAATTCTATTGTTTAAGTGCCTTGCGCGCGCGATGGCGAAGTTACTAAAAATAGCCTTAGCCGCCACGAACATGGCACAGACATCAATACTGAGCTTCGCTCTCTTAGTATTATGGTCTCTTGGTTGTACCTAAAGATAAATTAGAAGTCGCAAATTTGTCGCTTAAAACCAAATCGTATTAAAATACCTTTTTGATGCGGGATGGGAGGGGAGGGGAGGGGAGGAGGGGGGCTCAAGTTTATTTGTGACCCAGGAGCGCGGGAACATGTTCGGGATCCCGCGTGTGTACTGGCTTTGAAAACGGCACCGCACAGTCACGGCGAATTTCGAATGTTTATAGACCATAGACATAACGGCACTGCTACGGCTACGGTACAGCGCTTAAACGAAATGTGCTCTAACAGTGCTTCTCTTACGCTAATGTAATAAATACAGTTGTTGTCAGCCTACTTTATTGTTTTATGTCCACTAAAAACAGGCTATAGAAGATCAATTTTCATGCGAATATTCATACCCTCATAAGGTCGATCACATGAAAAGTAAACCCATAAAAGGTCGGTTTAATGAGGTGGTCGGTATAACGAGGTGGGCATCGAAGTGATAAATTATGTACAGTTTAAAATTATTTCCTATATTGTCCCTCTCAATCCCAATGCAGATCGTCTTTTGTGAGTGAACTCTGTAAATTCTGCATTCCTTTCAGTACTTTTAAATTTTTATCAGCCTGGACTCCTGGCCGCTTTATTCGGTTTTCCACTTCTGCCGTGACACCCTTGCCTTTGGTTTTGACTGTCGTGACAACTTGAACTTCTCCTCCATTGGCGGGTACCACGGCACTAGCACTTTTGGGGCGGGTCGCTGGGCGTGGTCTTGTCTTGAGCGGTTTGTTTGTTCTTTTACTAAGTTGACGTTTTACCATTGCTATTTGTTCGCCTTTAGCTTCCATTCGTTTCACAAGGTGTTCTAGCTCGCGTTCTAAATCTTCTCGTAGGAGAGGGTCGTCAGTGTCGTTAATTTGACGACCTAGTTCTTGGTGTTCGCTGAAATTAAACAGATAATCTCAACTTTTAAGTGGGTTTTCCTGATTTGGTCTCTATGGTACCACTGCCAATTATTTGGAAACAGTGTCAAAGTTGAAACATTCTCTCCCCTCCTCTCCTCTCCTTTCTCTTCTCCTCTACTTACGCGGACTTGGGATTGAGCGAACTAAATCAATAAAAAAACACTTACAAACTCATGTGCCCAAATTCATCTTGTAAACCCAGTAAAAGATCTTCAAGACTACCAGAGTCGCTAGCTGAGGTTGAAGTACTGCTTCTCCTTGCTTGTTGTTGAGCGATGGCATTACATAAAGAAGGATTGTGACCTTTTAGTAAGGATAGTGCTTGTTGGATATTGGCACCAACTGAATGAGATCTTGTAGCAGACTGTTGAGCAAATACAGTAGAATAGAAAGATAATTAACTTCAGGAAAAGCTGCAACATTGCATGCAGTAGCAAAGATAATGTCACAGTTGCAATGACTTGCACAGCTACATGTACATGCTCATATGCAATTGCTATGTTTTGGTCATTCCCATGAGAAAGATAAAGGAGGAGTAGCCATCTTGGATGAAGGAACAAGAGACACTAATGAGAAATCTCTTGTTGAAGTTCACTCCGAGGTTAGCTCTGAGGTAGCAGGTACGCTTTTTGGAGGCCGATAGTGGACATGGAGCCCTTTGTCAATAGCTAAGCTAACCTGATTCAGTCTACACACAAAGTGCACAAAGAAACTGCCATACATCCAATTACCTTTCCAACAACAAATGGAATGTTTCCTAGTTCAAGATGAAAGTGTCCACCAGGGTCTGAAGTTACAGGTTTGGTTTTGGGTTTTGCTTTTAACTAAAAAGAAGAAGAAAGAAGAAACAGTTTCAAACAAAAGAAGTAAACCCAAGGAGCATTTAATGGAAAATAGAGAGTTAATTAAGTCATTCTTGTTATGTAGTGCTAAAGATTTCCATTTACTCATTATTGCATCATAGAAGCAGAGACAATGGAGCAAGCTCAAAAGTTGTGGAGCTGAAATTAATACCCTGGTTTCTGAAAGAACTGAAAGCATTTGTTTCTGGAAAATTATTCTAGCTGTGAACAAAAAGTGGTTGGGCTAATTAGCCCCACCACCTTCCTCTGTGGTCTCTGTTAAAAGCTGCAATTATTATTGCTGACAAATTCTACCTTTTTCTTCTTCTTTTTAGGTCTTGGAGGTGATGTTGCAGTTTCTAGAAGAATTCTATTTCTTTCTGATTCTGTTTGAAGCTGGAAATAAAATTAAAGAGAACATTTCAATATCTGTTGACCACATCTGAATAAGTGGTTTAGTACATTTATGTACATCAATAATCAAAAACAGGAGCCAGATTGTTTTTGGACAGTCAGATTGTTTTTGGAAAGTGATTATTAATCGAAATGCCCGTATTTTTCGATTAATAATCGAGTTTATGAAGATTCTGCTTTTTACGCGTACGAAAGCAGAATCTTCGTAAAACTTTAATTCTTTGTTCTGCAAAATGTATTATGAACATATTTACTTTTTTTGACGTTCTCAAAAATTTCTAATCACTTTGTTTTCTGGTTGGTTGCTGTGGTTGTCTTCAGAAGTTTTTCTGGACTTGGAAAGCCAATTTGAAGTCAACTCATTTTTTTGTTTACATATAATGACAGCCAATCATCAAGCGAGAAACGTTTTCTGTTTCTCCGCCCGCTTTTCTCCGCCCTCATTTGCATATTGATCAAGTACGATTGAAAAATGCATTTTTGTTTATCAGTGTCGTAGTTTTATAATTCACAAATCAAAAGTTATAAATTACACAAGTTAAATTACACAAGTTAAATTACACAAGTTTATAATAATCTGGAGTTTTTTTCGCGTGAATTCACTTTCAAAAACAAATAAAATATATTTTTCCTTTTTGACGTCCTAGAAAATTTTCATTCACTTTGTCTTCTCTTGACTTGGAAAGCCAATTTGAAGTCGACTCATTTTTTGACCAATCATTGTTTGTTTACATATAATGACAGCCAATCATCAAGCGAAAACGTTTTCTGTTTCTCCGCCCGCTTTTCTCCGCCCTAATTTGCATATTGATCAAGTACGCTTCAAAAATGCATTTTTGTTTATTTTATAATTCACATATCAAAACTTATAAATTACACAAGTTAAATTTCACAAGTTTATAATAATCCGGAGGGTTTTTTTTCGTGTGAATTCACTTTTAAAAACAAACAAATATATATTTTTCCTTTTTTACGTTCTAGAAAATTTTCATTCACTTTGTCTTTGACTTCCAGGTTCTCTTGACTTGGAAAGCCAGTTTGAAGTCGACTCACTTTTTGACCAATCATGGTGTGTTTAAGTAGAGACAGCCAATCATCAAGCGAAGACGTTTTCTGTTTCTCCGCCCGCTTTTCTCCGCCCTAATTTGCATATTGATCAAGTACGCTTCAAAAATGCATTTTTGTTTATTTTATAATTCACATATCAAAACTTCAAGTTAAAACTTCTGAGTTAAAAATTCAGGATTTTGTACATTCACGCGAACAAAACTCCGCAAAATTATAAACTTGTGTAGTTTATAACTTTTGATTTGTGAAGCTACCAAAATGCATTTTTGAATCGTACTTGATCAATATGCAAATTAGGGCGGAGAAAAGAGGGCGGAGAAACAGAAAGTAATTCTCGCATGGTGATTGGCTGTCTCTACTTAATGTTGGTGCCTACTATTGTCCGCGCGCACTGCTTTCTGCGCATGCAAAAACACTGAATTTTTGTCGGTAAAGCAATCGTAAAAGCAAGGCCTTTTTACGACTTTTTGAAAAAATAAACTTACAGAATTAAAGGAAAACCATTTAGCCTTTCCTGTGTTTAAATGAAATTCACAGTTGATAAATAGAACCTGAGTTACAACGCCTGTTTTGACTATCATTTCTACCAGAAACGATCTGTTTTCGCCGCCATCTTGAAAATTTCCCACAATGCATTGTAATTCGCTCTACTTTCCGGGGAGGGCTAGGGAATTTTTGATCATTTTCGCGAATTCTGATCAGTTTTCGCGCGTTTATCGGCAAATAACTTTCTAAATCGCACGGATACCCCTATTTTTTATTTCTGTAAATTGTAAAGTGGAGATTAACCTACTATTTTAAAATACTTTTATGAATTTAAAATTGAAACTTGATTGCAAAAATTGGACTTTTCGTTTGACGGTCATGAACCAAAACAGGTCTAAAACTAGTAAAAAGTCATTGAAAAAAAATGTTATTCTGGTTTTTCATATTTCGTATGGCATTGACAAGTAAGAGAATTGTGTTGT
Source organism: Telmatactis stephensoni (assembly GCA_029948255.1). NCBI lineage: Eukaryota > Metazoa > Cnidaria > Anthozoa > Actiniaria > Isophelliidae > Telmatactis > Telmatactis stephensoni. The sequence continues at coordinate 345,037 of JALIZF010001928.1, read as the reverse complement.
GAACGTTTTAGTAAAAAAAGTTGGACATTTTTTCAAAATATGGGGTATTTATGATTTTTTCTTTGGACCTCTAGAATAGGCAGATTTTGCAACATTTGATGGCGTGTAACTCATTAATATGCACGGTGACCCCCAATTTTTTCCTTGGATTCTAGCTCCCTATGATGGGTTCTTTGATACCCTTGTGGTTTTTGGCCAAAAAAATTACCTTCCCATTAGTAGGCACCAACCTTAAACACACCATGATTGGTCAAAAAATGAGTCGACTTCAAATTGGCTTTCCAAGTCAAGAGAACCTTGGAAGTCTGACAAAGTGAATGAAAATTTTCTAGAACGTAAAATAGGAAAAAAAATATTTGTTTGTTTTTGAAAGTGAATTCACGTGAAAAAAAAATCCGGATTATTATAAACTTGTGTAATTTAACTTGTGTAGTTTATAACTTTTGATTTGTGAGTTATAAAACTACCGACACTGATAAATAAAAATGCATTTTTGAATCGTACTTGATCAATATGCAAATGAGGGTGGAGAAAAGCGGGTGGAGAAACAGAAAACGTTTCTCGCTTGATGATTGGCTGTCATTATATGTAAACAAAAAAATGAGCTGACTTCAAATTGGCTTTCCAAGTCCAGAAAAACTTCTGAAGACAACCACATATGCACAGCAGCCAACCAGAAAACAAAGTGATTAGAAATTTTTGAAGACGTCATAAAAGTAAAAGTCTTCACAATACATTTTACAGAACAAAGAATTAAAGTTTTATGAAGATTCTGCTTTCGTACGCGTAAAAGCAGAGACCTCGTTCCTCGCTCAAGATTCTATATGTTTTCGGCTCTGTCCTGACAGCCACGAAATTCACTCATCTGCTTTTTGGAATGAGCAGTCTATCGACTTGCGAGCTCGGAATGAATTTGGCACGTCAAACTCGATTATTAATCGAAAAAATACGGGCATTTCGATTAATAATCACTTTTCAAAAACAATCTGACTTTCCAAAAACAATCTGACCGTCCAAAAACAATCTGACTGTCCAAAAACAATCTGACTGTCCAAAAACAATCTGACTGTCCAAAAACAATCTGACTCCTGTTCAAAATCTCACAGCAGGAGAACACAAAATATGTGCAAGAACATCTGGCAGGCACAGCATCAGGACATCAAACATCACAATCTCACAGACTGAGGACACATCTTAATGGGTATGGTGTGGAGCAAGTATTTGGACATATACCTGTACAGTTTTGTCTTCCAACATTTTTCTGTGATGTGCCTCACTCCTCAACCTTTCTTCTAGTTCCCTTATTTTATTCTAAAAAAAGAAAAGAAAACAACTTTGAAACCTACAGGAGAAAAGGTTGAGATGGGTTCCTGAACCAAGAATAATGATTAATTGATTGTTTGATCAGCCAACAATAATACAAGAACACACAAGAACATACTGTAGTTACAGTTATAGTTGTAATCCTTTGTTGCAGCCCCCCTACATTTACAGAAACAGAGACACACAAAAGTCATGCACTCTCCTTATTCATAGAAATTGCAGTTTGCCATGGGGGTTAATTTCTCCAGGTACTCCCACCTCCCTCCTTTGATTGCAACCAACGTACATTGCTTTGATCTTGAGCAGTGCTCCGTGGTCAATTCCTTATAATTCAGCCATATAGGCTGCAATTTGGATGGTTAAGCTCTGCCAAATATGTCAGATTGTTATCAATAATAAATTATAACTCTTATAATTGAATCTCGACCACCTTTTTATGAACCATCAATGAATGAAAGTTGCAGCAAATAATTTATCTAACCTCAGCAAGAGAGTGAGAAGCAGTTAGCTTCATGTGCTCTCTCTCAAGTCCAGTTAACTTGCCAAGTTGCCCCTTGAAATCCTCTGTGGCCTGTTGGCTAATTTGTTGTGTAAGCATCGCTGATCTTTGTACGGCATTATCACGGTCCATTTCAGCAGTTTGCACCATTTTGCGCATGTAGTCAAGTTGTTTTTCCAGCAGTGTACATCTAGCTTCTGCTGTCTGGAGGTTGTCTTGGAGATCTTAAAGATTTAAAATACATGATCATTGTAGATTATATATTATTCACTCACAAGCAGACACTCACTATCCAGTTTTACATCATTTTTCTACTGCTGTGGGTGTGATGGTGCATGGCCGTTCTCAGAACTTTCTTTCTTATTATATTATAATAATTGATATATTATGCATGCTCTCATTGGTGGAGAGCCATGCATAATTACAGTACTTATGCATAGATGATGTCATTGAATCTTGATTATGATAACACTTGCATACGTGTAATAGACAGATTTAATAGCAAATGCAAGGCAACATTGAAGAGGATGTTGCATGTGCTAACTGACACTGCATGTTCAAAATGACTACTAACTTGAGTTTATAACTTTCAAAAGATGAAATAAAAACAGGCGAAATAGTGTTCAGAATGTGATATCTGTGGTTGTGCAATGTCATTTGGATAGACAACATTGCTAGTCTTCTGCAGCAGTATTTACATGAATATCCTGGTTGATTAAATAATGTTGAACATTACACCAATTTAAACTGTTATAGCTTTTGTTGAGTGTGATTTAATTAACTTGTAAACTGTACGTAGTGAACAGTCCCAGAATACATTGCTATGGCAAACTATAATTATGATGATTATATGACCATATAATTTTCTCTTTTCTTGTACCTTCATTTTGCCTGCTAATTATTCCTTGAGTGGCTGATTTTGCATAATGTTCTTTCTGTAAAATGTCTTTGTAATGCTTTGATTCTTTTGCAAGTCTCTTCAAATTTTCCTCTGCATCAGTTCTCTCCAGTTCTAGCTTTTTTATTTTCTCTTGAAGTCCTTTCAAAGCTGATATTACAGCTGTATAATCACAATATTGATTGTTATTCAAAATATAAAATGGACAGTAGACTTAAAAAAGATTTGTTTCTATATGATCACCACAACTCATAGAAAAAACAACAACAAATAAAACAACAAAAACAGAAAAATCATAGAGTATTTTAATTCACATGATTGCTGCATTTACTATGGTTACTGAGATCATTAGCTAGACTGCATGATAAAAACATAGAAAAACTTGTTCAGCAATCTCATTTATAATCCCATATGGAGACTAATGTACATGCACATTAACTAGCCATTGAAGTGATTGTAGCAAGTGCAAGCAATCATTTGGAAATGCTTTCATCACTATCAGTTGCCCAACAGTTTTCTGCAATCATAGTTATTTCATCAATCCCTAGCGTCAAGCTTATTAACAAACCTTTACTATTTGCTTGGGGTATTGTTCCTCTAGGTGATGCTAATCCTTCTGCTTGGTACTTTCTTGCATTTGGAAAGTCCCTGTATGATGATATTGAGCTGTTTGCCTCAGACCTCACGCTAGATCTGAACTGTGAGTCTCCTATGCCTTGATAACTTCTCAGATATGGTGATAGCTGAAAATCATACATGTATAAAAAAGAAGCCATCAGCCATTAAAGAAAAATTACATGAGCAATTTAAGACAAATTGCAAGAACAATACATTTTTGGTAAAGAAAATATATTAATGTACCAATACAAAACAAATTTGCACAAGAGCAAAAACGCCCCACAATATTGATATTCACTGGGCAATAATGTGGATTTCATTCCTTGCTGAGAATTAAGTTTTTGGAACTCAAATTTTGATAGCTATAAATTGATACTTTAGAGGAATTTCGATTTTTATAAAAGAATGTAATCTAACGAGACGATATTTGGTCTATTATAGCATCATTAAACTTAATTAATCAGCAAGACAAAAGACTGTGAATCTACTAGCAAAAAGACGCAAACTTGTCACGCAAAATGTGTTTATCTCTAAAAGGCAAAAGTCATTTCAGACAACTCCGGAATACCTCGTTGAGGCGTATAAATTATGCAATCGAATCACAGCGTCCTGATGCTTCCAACAACAACAAAATAAACAGAAAACAGCGGTAGCTCAGCTTTGTTGACAAGCTTCGAAATAGGACGCCATGTTTTGCTCTCAAAAAGTCACTACTTACCCGGCCATCTCGATCATCCATTGTCCTTCCCGACAATCCGATCGTGGAGAAAAATTTCGCTTAGCCTCCTTGAATAGCCCAAAATTTCAGATGTGATGCAAATAAGAGAATATTTTAGAAAGTAACGAAGCAAATCAACCTGTAAACTTTGCTGTTGTATTTTTCAAATGTCCGTTTCTCTCATACGAATACCGCTGATAAGACTTGTGACAGGCTCAGGTAATTTGAAACTTCCCAATGCATGATGGGAAGACAAGGAAAATGTTTAAATCACATAAATGGAAAAAAACTCTTTTAACTTTTTATCTACACATTTTCTGACATATTGAATCCTAAAATTTTTTAATTAAAGAAAATTTCGTATATTAGGTTATGGCTGAAAAAATAAGAATCGCTATTTTATCCAGCATTCATTGCGGGTAGGAATGACACGCGCAGAGCATAGTGGGATACAACATGGCGGACGACATGACAACTATTTCTCATTTTCTTCAAAATATTTAAATATTACTTTAAATGGGATTCTGTAATTTCTTATTTTCATAATGTGGAGATCTGGATTACTTCGTTTTTCTCGCAGTCTTAGAACGAGGAAATCTGTGTATTATATAAGGTTTGTAGTTGCACGAATCTTGAGCAGTGATGCAATCACGTGCAAAATTTTAGTCATTTGAAAATTTATCACGTCAAACATTACTCATTTTATTATTGGTGCAACAAACTCCAAAAGAAAAGAAAAAACATTTTTCCCATTTTAGGAATAATCCGAGATATTTATGTTCGCAATTGAAAGCAGAGACAGATTCTAAGGTGTCAATCCTTGATGCCGCAAGTAAGTTTGGAAATATTAAAGCTTAAAAATATAAGCTTAAATTAAAATCTCTGAATTCTTTTAATTATGATCATTGTTGGATGCCTTAATTGTCAATAATGGTTTAAAAAATAATAATGTCAAGTAGAGTCAAAAATGATATAATGGACGCTCAACTTCAGAATACCCATCTAACTTTTTTGAATAACAATAGAAGCTTTTGTATTCTTGCGTCGTTTTCAAAGAGTTCGGCTCTATGGTGGACGAGTATTCTGAAGTTAGTCCATTGATGTGTGTTCTTGTGTGTGGTGGGGGCATTTTGGGAAGCTCGATAGGGGGCTATCAGATTTTTTGGGAGAGAGGGTTTGAAGCTCCAAAGAAATATAGGGGAAATATAGAGGGGGGGGGGGGGGGGGGGCAATATGAAATTTTTGCCTACCATGGAGAGGAGGTGGTGTTATTTGCAAAAAACGTACTAGTAAATGAAGGCCCTTTGAGTCTTTGATTATGACTGCTATCATTTACTAACTGAGTATCACAGGAAAATGTTGTTTCCTTTTGTTCTTATTAAAAGAATTGTATACTTTCTCTTATCTTTTAGATCAGTTAAAATCAGGTGATCATCTCCATGGTTACACAGTAAACAAGGTGTAGTGCTAGTTTCTTAATTTATATATTCACTTAAAAATGAAAGAAAAAGAAGAAAAAATGGGAATTGTTGAAATCATGGGTCTGGACCATGTTGTTTTAAGTCTGAGCTGTTTTGTTAATACCATTCCATTTAGCTATTTATTTGTGTTTATTTTAGGTAGTACCCATACCAGAGTTATCTTTAGTATCAGTAGAACTGACCCACGATTCAACTGGAGCACAGCACTTGCATATTGCCAGAGATGATGCCAATAATGTGTTTGGGTAGGTGATAGCTAAGAATGAAGACATGATACAAGAAGATGTATTGTAGAACTATTGTCTTAATAAATTATAGACCACTTTTATGGGATATCAAAGCAGCTCAATTTGGAAGGCAAAACAAAAGAATTTCAAGCTCCTGAGAATTGGAACCTATTGTCTTGTCCTCCAAAATAATAGAGCCGCATTCCAAGGTGCTGCAAGTGGTATATAATACAACCTAAGAATTTGTTTAAGACCCGGGGGAGGGGGGGGGACTCCTATATATAAGAGAACGGGGATGCTTGTCGGAAATTTTGAAAATGACCCCTAAAATGTACCTGAGTTGGAGTGGCAGCAATTGATTTCTACCCCTAAAGGGTACCAATTCAAAAACAATAAAGAATTAAAGTAATGAAACACTTTGTTATCGGTGTGCTATGAAGATTCAATTCAGATCATCGAAATCGTCCCTTTCATGCTTATTTTAGGTAGTTTATTTACCCCAAAACAGTCCCTAAAAGGTACCAGCTATGTCTCTGGTAGTCCACTTAAGTCTGAGACACCCTAAAAGGTACCAGATTGCAGATTTTGACCCCTAAAAGGTACGATGAGCATCCCTGTCCAAGTGCTCCAGTCCTTCCAGGAAGTTCATGACTCTTGTCTTTCATTTATGATAATTTCATTGCATCATTTTATGGAAATTCTCATTCACATATAAACAAATATATCCAACCCTTATTATCCTTTTTTGAAATTTTGTTTTTCTTTTCTCTTGAAGGGTTGGATTTCGTACCATTCCCATGGACAGTACTGGAGTTCCACACATCCTTGAGCATACTACACTTTGTGGGTCACACAAATTTCCATGTCGAGATCCATTCTTTAAAATGCTTAATAGATCATTAGCAACCTTTATGAATGCATTTACAGGTAATTAGCAATCATACAGACCTTTGCATAATGTAGCTTTCTATTACAGTCTTTCTTAGAGCAGATTTAATTTGATTTACATGTATAACAGAGCCTAGAACATTAAAAATAGAGCTGAGCAGCCCATGGGGAAATAGTACAGTGTACATAGGTTTTTCAGCCAATCAGAGCGCACATTATATGTGGGGAAATAGTACATAGGTTTTTCAGCCAATCAGAGCGCACATTATATGTGTCGCCATCTTGAAAATGAACGATATAAAAAAGATGATGACAAAGATAGTACAAATAGTCCATGGGCAAATAGTTCATAGCTTTCTGGCCAATCACAGCGCACATTATATCAAATCTATGTTAAAAACACAGCATTATATATGCCAATGCTTTCAGTGTCTTAGTATGTTGTATTTTCTTCTTTTTTCACAGCCAGTGATGTCACAATGTATCCCTTCTCAACACAAAACCCCAAAGACTTTCAGAATTTACTTGCTGTTTATTTAGATGCTGCGTTCTTTCCTCACCTCAATGAACTGGATTTCTGGTAAACAAATAATAATTTACAAAAAGTACATTGGAAACTCATTGTCATAAGATAAACAGGAACTACAAATCGCTACTATAAATCGCTCCTACTTTTAGCTTTTGATCCAGATCGAATTCAAACTTTTAAAACAATCTGCTCTAAATGCAGATCAATTAACTCAGAAATTGTTTGCTGTCGATATATAGGAAATGTTTTTTGTTTAATCCATATTGTTGTTGTATTGTTTATGTGTACACTGTACATGTAATTTGTATGGAGCTTTGCTTGTATGGACTTGAAGCTATGAAGCTATTATATAAAATAGGAACAGGCCGCAGGACTGGTGTTAGAAAAGGTAAAGGACATTGTTTAACGTCGGTAGTTTCTTTAATTGAGGTTATCTTCCAGGAAGCCAACGGTGTGCTCATTTTACCATCCAGGAACCTCATGGAGACCTGTCACCATGGCAACCCTGCCATAGTCCACCATCTCGCACCCATCACACTGAGCAAACAGTGGAAGTATAGTTAGCTGGTACCTAACCCTCCCCAGGTCAAGGGTGGAGCTGGGTGGGGCAAAGATGCATCATCAGCAATAATCAGCATGCTCACAACAACCTGAGGAGAGCTTAAATAACTTGATCCACAATGATCAGCAAAGAAGGCCAATATAGAGTTGGTATGAGTACAAAGAGCCACTGAAAACCCTGGGGCCCTCACATCCACTCCTTTAAAAGGGAAACACTGGTCAGCAATGTCTCAAGTTTAACCTTGCTTAAATGACATTTAACCCCATTTAAAAAGTATGCATTTACATGTATAAGATTAAAGGTTTAAACTGATTAGCCCTATTTTTTAGGCAAGAAGGCTGGAGACTTGAAAATGAAGACCTGACCAAGCCCACCTCTCCCTTAGTCTTCAAAGGAGTTGTCTTCAATGAAATGAAGGGAGCTATGTCTACAGCCGAGTCATTGTATGTTAGACATGCTCAGAGTAAACTGTTACCAAGTCATACTTACAGTAATAATAGTGGTGGTGATCCTCTTTGTATACCTGATTTAACAGTAAGTCTTGTACCTCCCCTCCTTTACTGTAAGTCTTGTACCTCCCCTCCCTTACAGTAAGTCTTGTACCTCCCCTCCCTTACAGTCTTGTACCTCCCCTACCTTACAGTAAGTCTTGTACCTCCCCTCCCTTACAGTCTTGTACCTCCCCTCCCTTACAGTAAGTCTTGTATCAAGACCCCTACCTTACAGTAAATCTTGTACCTCCCTTCCCTTACAGTAAGTCTTGTACCTCTCCTCCCTTACAGTAAGTCTTGTACCTCCCTTCCCTTACAGTAAGTCTTGTACCTCCCCTCCCTTACAGTCTTGTACCTCCCCTCCCTTACAGTAAGTCTTGTATCAAGACCCCTACCTTACAGTAAATCTTGTACCTCCCTTCCCTTACAGTAAGTCTTGTACCTCTCCTCCCTTACAGTAAATCTTGTACCTCCCTTCCCTTACAGTAAGTCTTGTACCTCCCCTCCCTTACAGTAAGTCTTGTACCTCCCTTCCCTTACAGTAAGTCTTGTACCTCCCCTCCCTTACAGTCTTGTACCTCCCCTCCCTTACAGTAAGTCTTGTATCAAGACCCCTACCTTACAGTAAATCTTGTACCTCCCTTCCCTTACAGTAAGTCTTGTACCTCTCCTCCCTTACAGTAAGTCTTGTATCAAGACCCCTCCCTTACAGTAAGTCTTGTACCTCCCCTCCCTTATAGTTAGTCTTGTACCTCCCCTCCCCTATAGTAAGTCTTGTACCTCCCCTCCCTTACAGTAAGTCTTGTACCTCCCCTCCCTTACAGTAAGTCTTGTACCTCCCCTCCCTTACAGTAAGTCTTGTACCTCCCCTCCCTTACAGTAAGTCTTGTACCTCCCCTCCCTTACAGTAAGTCTTGTACCTCCCCCTCCCTTACAGTAAGTCTTGTACCTCCCCTCCCTTACAGTAAGTCTTGTACCTCCCCTCCCTTACAGTAAGTCTTGTACCTCCCCTCCCTTACAGTAAGTCTTGTACCTCCCCTCCATTACAGTAAGTCTTGTACCTCCCCTCCCTTACAGTAAGTCTTGTACCTCCCCTCCATTACAGTAGGTCTTGTACCTCCCCTCCATTACTGTAAGTCTTGTACCTCCCCTCCCTTACAGTAAGTCTTGTACCCCTCTCCCCTCCTCCCCTACAGTAAATCTTTTATCCCTATCTCAACAACAGTAGGTCTTGTACCCCTGTATTATTGTAAGTCTAGTATCCCCATTCTCTATAATAAAAACTGGGGATTGCATAAGTTACATGCGATTGTAATAATGTGGAAGCCTCCAAATCATGTTTTTCTTATTTACTTTGGGTACATGCAATTATTATAGAATCTAGTGAGGATTTGCAGTCCCTCTTGTGCAATAGTACATCAGATCCTTAGTTCTATTACTCCATGTATATTTTTCATTTCCTTTTAAGTGGGAGCAGCTAAAGCAGTTTCATTCTACTCATTATCACCCAAGTAATGCAAGGTAAGATGGTTATCTGAAAACTTATAACTGAGTAGGAGAAACAGCAGGATGGTGGTGGTGGTGATTAATAAACATTTTTGAGGTCTAATCATACACTGACTGTTTTGTTGATTAACTTGGAAGTATAATAAGGTTTTCGTTATTTATATTTCATGTTTTTGAACATTGTAAAGTTGTTAATAATTTATCTTATTGATCTTATTTTTATAGGTTTTATACATATGGTGACATCCCAGTACAAGAACATCTTCAACTTATTGATAAGCTTGCTTTAAAACACTTTCAAAGACTAAAAATAGAGACCGAAATACCTCATGAGAAAAGGTGGAAAGAAGCTGTAAGTTCCTACCTTCTTTCCTTCCTTCCTTCCTTCCTTCCTTCCTTCCTTCCTTCCTTCCTTCCTTCCTTCCTTCCTTCCTTCCTTCCTTCCTTCCTTCCATCTTCCTTCCATCTACCATCCTTCCTTCCTAACTTCTTCCCTCCCTCCTTCTTCTTCCCTTTATACTTCCTATATCTAAGCTTAAACGTTAATTTGTAGCGAGAATCAAGAATATCTGGTCCAGTTGATCCAATGGCTGCAGAACCTGACAAGCAAACTATTATTAGTATAAGTTACCTTATAACAAGGTAAACACCCAGACATGGATTACTTTTTATATGGGATTCTTTTTTTGGATGTGATTCTTAATCCCGGGGGGGGGGGGACTCCGATCGTAAATGGACGGGGATGCTCGTCGTACCTTTTAGGGGTCAAAATCTTCAATCTGGTACCTTTTAGGGTGTCTCAGACTTAAGTGGACTACCAGAGACATAGCTGGTACCTTTTAGGGACTGTTTTGGGGTAAATAAACTACCTAAAATAAGCATGAAAGGGACGATTTCAATGATCTGAATTGAATCTTCAAAGCACATCGATAGCAAAGTGTTCATTGCTTTAATTCTATATTATTGTTTTTGAATTGGTACCTTTTAGGGGTAGAAAAGAATTGTTGCCACTCCCACTCAGGTACCTTTTAGGGGTCATTTTCAAAATTTCCGACGAGCATCCCCGTCCTCTTATATATAGGAGTCCCCCCCCCCCGGTTCTACCTAAAAAACTCATTAATAATTCATAAGGTAAACACAATGAAAATCCCCACCATGACGAGTGTCTTTATATCTGATAAAGATTCAGCCTAATTTACATCAACTTTAACCTCGATTTTCTCCAAGATAAATGAAGATACTTTTGATTTTCTTTTAGAGAACAACTCTAATATGTTTTGGAGTTTTTTAAGCCGTATAAAGAACTTGAGATCGTGTTTTATTGGTGTAAAGATCCTTGCCTACAGCTCGGATCTTTATATCCAATAAACACTCTCTCTCATTCTTTATATTATACATATAATATTATATACTAGCCATTTCTAATAGAAAGTGAAGTGCTGCGAGCAGAAAACAGCTGGTGTATCCACGTTAGCAGAACTGTTCCCCTAAAACTCACGAAAGTACACCGCTTTCTCTGATATCTATGAAATGTTTCTTGTCTATCTCCTGTGCGTTGTGTGACGAACACTGCTAGTTGACCTTCAATGTTGAACTACAAAACATAATTCTCCAGGATCAGTGTTGGACACACACAGTTCAAAATATTTAGCACTTTGAGTAAAGCAATTTTCAGGAATTTTTCAAACAATCACAAACGGCTAGCGTTGGCAATGATTATAAAACTAACTGATTTTAAAAGCTATAGTTGCACGTTGCATCACGGTCAAAGATGCCGCATTAGACATTTGACGCTTTAGATCAAACGAATGATAAATACAATTCCATCACATACAAAGTATAAAATTTTCTTTCATAGAGTAACCAAATATATTGCAGAGATTCTCAGCGCGACCTCACTTCATACTTAATATTATCTTGGCTTGAATTGATTCTGCCCGTAGACGAGCTTCGATTCGAACAGTAACACGCAAAATGACCCGTAACAGAACATTGCCCTCTCGAAAAAATAGCACTTAGCATTTTGTGACTTTCTTTATACTTCGAGAAACGTAAAACCTCTCAAATGGAATCGCACAGGAATCCCAATTCATCCCTGTGACGTCAAGTTCGCCATGAACATACCACCGTACATAAAAATCGAGTTCGCGGATCAATATTAAGGTGACGTCATTAATCGCACAGGAATCCCACACCAAGAATAGTGTTGCTGCTCGCTTCGCTCCTAGCAACTAGATAGTCACTTATAGAGGTTCCATCCTTTTATTGTTTCAGCACCACAGATCCCTTTGAAGGTTTTGTAATGAGTATTCTATCATCATTGCTTATCGATGGTCCAACATCACCATTCTATCAAGCACTTATTGAGCCTAACATTGGATCAGACTATTCTCCTGGGACTGGGTAGGTAATACTATACCAAATAGGTCGCAAATACACTTAAAAAGGGTTCAGCATAAACTGTACTGAATGGTTGCTAAATTACGCTACATGTAATTCTATAGTTCTCAATTGTTTAATGGAATGCCAGTCATTTCGATCCAGGTCAATTCGATCCACTATCGGTCAATTCGATCCATGTGGCAGGTCAATTCGCTCCACATGTAATCAAGTATTTGTAAGTAAGTGTAAGTGTTTTAGTTTAGATAACCACTTAAGAAGTTTCTAGGAGTTAATATTCCTTTTGATGAAGTGGTTACAATTATGGACATTACAAATGTACGCTATAAGCCAAATTTAGTGTGATTTAGTTCTAAATAGTGTAAAGTATTACACACTTAATTTATTTAGTTTTTACTCTAATGAATTTTGAATATTTTGTAATGTTTTACTATCATTAATTTTAGTTATGACAATGGCACCAAGGATTCTTCATTTTCCATTGGTCTAAAGGGAATTAAACCTGATGATGTTGATAAAGTTAAAGAGATAATTCAACAGACATTTGAGAAAGTTGTCAAGTAAGAATAACATTTAATTTGCTCTAAGTTGCTGATGTAGAAGGTAGTTGTGCAGTGCAGTACAAGAAACATGTTTTATTTAGAGTTTATTACATTGTCTTTTGCTCTCAATTAGCTGTAATTCTTTCTCACGAAAACATAAGCCTTCAATACCTTTTTTCTAATGTTTTATATTTATGGTTAGGGATGGAATTCCACAAGAAAGAATAGAGGCTGTACTACACAGAATAGAACTTTCTATTAAGCACCAGAGTGCTAACTTTGGCCTTGGGCTTATGATGGTGAGGTTTTTGTTACTCTGTGTACCAATCCAATCCAATCCAATCCAATCCAATCAAATCTCATCCCATTCCAGTCCCAATCCAATTCCAATTCCAGTTCCATCTACTGTAACACTAATTCCAATTCCAACTCCAATTCCAATCTTAATCCCAATTATAATCCCAGTCCAATTCCAATCCAATTCATTCATTTTCAATTCATTTACTCATTCATTCATGATTACTGTGGGTTTTTTTCTAGAGTCTTATGCAGCCATGGAATCATGGTGGTGATCCTGTAGAATTTTTACAAGTCAATAAATATGTAGAAAAGTTTAAGGTAAGTAAGACTCTCAGTGACTAAATGACTGCATTTTGGATGAAAATCAAATTATTTTTGTAGTCCATCAATAGGAAAAACTCCATTTTTTCCAATCTTCCATTCATTAATTATTTATCCATCCATTCTTTCTTTCTTTCTTTCTTTCGTTCTTTCTTTCTTTCTTTCTTTCTTTCTTTCTTTCTTTCTTTCTTTCTTTCTTTCTTTCTTTCTTTCTTTCTTTCTTTCTTTCTTTCTTTCTTTCTTTCTTTCTTTCTTTCTTTCTTTCTTTCTTTCTTTCTTTCTTTCTTTCTTTCTTTCTTTCTTTCTTTCTTTCTTTCTTTCTTTCTTTCTTTCTTTCTTTCTTTCTTTCTTTCTTTCTTTCTTTCTTTCTTTCTTTCTTTCTTTCTTTCTTTCTTTCTTTCTTTCTTTCTTTCTTTCTTTCTTTCTTTCTTTCTTTCTTTCTTTCTTTTCTTTCATTCATTCATTCATTCATAAACTTTTCAAATGATTGTGTTGGGTTATGTACGTGCAGCTAAATGATCTTATCAGTGAACAATTTTGAACCCATTTATCCACAGGATTGTCTAAAAGATGAACAGTTTCTACAGAATAAAATCAAAGAACACTTTATAGAGAATCAACATTGTTTAACACTTGTAATGAACCCAGATGTAAGTAATGTAAATATTTGTTTTCAATATTCAAGATGTATATATAAACTATAGGGAACAATGAGAAATTTGGTGGAGCACAAGGAATCTGTGTTCCCTGAAAAAATATTTAACTTTCTCATTATTTTTTTGACTGACTGACTGTCTTACTGACTAACTGACCATCTGGCTGACTGACCAACCAACCAATTCACTGACAGACAGCCCATCTTGCTTGTCTGACTGACTCATATTGAATGACTGATTGCTTGGCTAAATGTCTATAACCAACCAAATGATGGATGTCAGTGAGACAGACAGACAGACAGACAGACAGACAGACAGACAGACAGACAGACAGACAAACAGACAAAGTGTTGGACAGATAAAGCACTATGTGAATTAATCAATGCTTGTGTGTGATTATTAGGCTGAATATGAAACAAAAATTTCTGAAAAAGAAAAGGAAAAACTTGCTAAAATGACTGAATCACTTTCCCCACAAGATAAAGATATTATATACAATAAATGTAAGTAGAATGTAAAAAGGCATTTTATAGAGATATATGCTTTTTTTGTTTGCACAATTATGCATTCCATCAGAGTAAAGTTTAATTGGGAATTGGTCAATAGGCTACAAAAAATCCAGACTGAGGCAAAATTTTCACTGAGGATGTCCGTTGGCTTCATGGTAGCCTATTGCCCAGCAATTTCTAATGGAGACTTTAGTCTGACGGCATGCATTGTTATGCAAATGGTGGTAGTACATACATGTGTACCATATTGATAATGCATTAATATTATCTTGATATTTGATGAAATTTTGTTTGACTTGTTTCTTCAGGTCTGCAGCTTGCAGAGCAGCAAAACATGGACCAGGATGCATCTTGCTTACCTGTTATGCAAATTGCTGGTAAATACAATTAAATCATAAAAATATTGTGTGGGATTTCTGTGTTACGTAAAAGCCAGACATAGCAGAATAGTGGAAGAGAATACCTGTCAAATGCCTAAGACAGACATATATATCAATTAATGTTAATTTGAGATCTAGAGTGATCGCACTTAACCCGTGAAAAAGTACAAAATCTAAATAGTACTAAATAGTAAAAAATCCTTTGTTTTCATTGTTTAATAGTGCTATTTTGCATTATTTAGCTAGTACAATTTCACGGATTAAGTGCGATCACTCTATCTTGCAATGCATTACTATTATATTATATGACTGTACATGTATGCATTGCAGTTTTTGTGGGTTCATTTAGGGCCGGGCACTGGGTAAATTGACGTCCATTATGAACACAACTTTGCTGAGTTTTGCCCAGCTGTCTTGAGAAACTCAAGAATAATAAATTTAACTTGCAGTGTTATTCATTCACAGATATTGATCCAAAAGTCAAGCCAGTAGTTTTAGATGAATACATCATAGGTACAGTACTACCTACAATAGCTATCATTTTTTACTTGAATAGAAGTAATATTGCAATCAGCCACTACCCTAAGTTGACTTGCACTCACCTATTTTTATCCCTATCCATATATTTTATTTCTCTTGACAAAACAAATTAGAGCTGATTTTATGTGTGTGAAACATACTGTGTCATGCTGTGACTGTGTCAGTGCCGTGTTGTCTATAAAAACATTTGAAATTCCTGCTATAACTGTGCCATGATGGTGTGGTGCCATTTTCACAGTCATACAAAATCTGCTCTCATAATAATTGAAGGGTTCCCCGTGAAAATGACCTAAGTGACTTTTTGATGGATGTCCTGAGAAATCTTAATTTTTCCAGCATAGGAAAGTTAATCATACCATTTTATACCATTGAAAAAATGTCATCAAAAAGTCACTTAGGCCATTTTCACATGAAACCCTTCAATTTATTATAGATACTGTTAGCTATTAACGTTTTTCTGTTTTTCTGTTTTCTGTAGCTGGTGTACCAGTACAATTTTCTGAGCAACCTACTAATGGGGTGACCTACTTCAGAGCTATCTCTAGTATATCTGATATTCCTGATAACCTTAAACCTTATCTACCACTGTTCTGCTTTGTAGTCACCAAGTATGTACAAACCTGATTGTTAAAATCCACTCTGTAATGTCTGTGTGTCTTTGTCCAAATGTCTGTCTGACTGTTTGTCTGTTTCCTTCATTCCTTCCTCCCTCCTTCCTTCCCTTTCTTCCTTTGTTCCTTTCATCATTTTACCCTCTCTCTCCCCTTCATCCTTCTTCGATTCCTTCCTACATTCCTTTGATTCCTTCCTCTCTCCATCCCTCCCACCCTCTCTTTCTTTTCCACCTTCCTTCTCTCCTTCCTTCCTTCCTCCCTACTTCCTTTCTTCCTTCCATCTTCCCTACCTGACTTGTTTCCTCCTTCCTCCCTCTGTTTTCTTTTTCTTCCTCTCTCCTTCCTTCCCCTTCCTCCCTTCCCTTCCTCCTATCCTTCCTTTGTCCCTCCCTCTCTCCCTCCCTCCATCCACCCCTTCCTTCCTCCCTGTCTCCCCTCCTTCCTTCCTTCCTCCCTCTCTGCCTCCCCTCCTTTAGTCCTTCCTTTCTTTCTTCTTTGTTGCTTTCCTTCTGTCCTTTCTTGCTTGCTTGCTTCCCTCCATCCCTCCCATCCTTTCTTCCTTCTTGCCATCTCTGTCTGCTATCTATGCAAATTTTCTGCATCAATATTCTTTCATCCCATCCTAATGATGGTTTATTTTTTCTAATTTCTACAGAATGGGAGCTGGTAACCTAAGTTATAAAGATTTAGCTCAGCTAATTGAACTAAAAACGGGAGGTTTGTCTGTAGGTACACATGTATGTACCCACCATACAGACACTAATAGATATGAACAGGTAACCATAGCACTTTGGTGTCAGGTGATGTACATGAAATAAAATAATCTATAAGCTAATTGAACTAAATACAGGAGGTTTGTCTGTTGGTACACATGTATATTTATCCACCATACAGACACCAACAGATATGAACAGGTAACCATAGCACTTGGGTGTCAGGTGATGTAAATGAAATAAAATAATCTATAAAAAATAGAGTAACAAGATTCAACCACAAAGTTCCAAAGGAAAGAGAGAGGAAAGCATGATAAATGATACACATCTAAGAATATTTAGCACTTACAGGGTGTCTTGGTTTCACAAAATCTGTACAGGTAGCATGGTTAGCCAAGTGGTGAGAGCACCAGCCTTTCACCACTATGGTCCGGGTTCAAGTCCCAGCTCAAGCACTCAGATCATATGTGAATTGAATTTGTTCGATGTGTTGTTCTCTAACATGCCACAAGGATTTTTTCTCCGGGTTCTCCATTTTTTCCTCCCTCAGCAAAAATCAACATGTGAGTTGAGCAATGTTTGCAAAATAATGTAATGTAGAGGTAGTGAGTGTGAGAGAAAACAGGCCCACATCAGCTCTTAGCTGCAACACTCGGCCTGTAGAAACAAATGCAGCTAGGATGTTTGTCAGAGTGTCGAGGTTTCTCAGAATCTGTAATAAATCCTCAAACTTTCCAAACCTTTTGTAGCCAAGTAATTCTGTTTCTTAAAATCTGTAGGAAACTGATGAGACAGATGCTTATTATCGTGATTCTTGTTTTGTTTACAGGGTTTGATATTTTCATCTCACTGTCTTGACAACAACTTGTCCCACATGTTCTATCTGTGGGGAGAAATATTTGCAAGGTACAGCTGTATGCGATCAATTAGTCAGCTGTCTTACTGTCTGTCCATTCATCCATCTATCTGTCTGTCTGTCTGTCTATCTGTTGCTGTCACACAGTCTCAAAAATGCACCAAAATGAACTCTCAGACTTCTCAATTGTTCTATTTTTTAAATAACTAGGAGTTAAGCAAATTGAAAGTAGTTTTCTAGTGTATCATATTGTACTCTCATTGACAATGGATGATGTCAAAAATGTTCAAAACTCAAGTGGAACAATGAACAAAGCAAGTTGTTTCCCAGCAAAGTTTTCATTGGGCAACACAACCAAATACATTTTATAAGCACTGTTATCTCAGATAATTTGTGAGATTTTTTTCCCAAATGACACCAGTAGTTGTTGAAATCACTGACCAACAGCACTTTTGCTGAACTTTCACTCATATAGCATTATTCTTTGTCCAGGCCAAGTCTAGGTGATGAAGATCGCCTTCGAACCTTGATCAACATGCTAGCATCAGATTTGGCTAACTCCATTGCACACTCAGGTCATTCATATGCAGTGAGCCTCGCGTCAAGTGTGTTAACTCCAGCTGCAAACCTGGGAGAAATGTTTGGAGGACTGTCACAGGTAAGGCACTGCCCCTTTCAAAAGGGGGTGGCAAATTGAGTGGGGTGAGTCAAAAAAGGGGCGTGGTAAATTGAGAGGGTAAGACAAGAAATGGTGTGGCAAATTGAGAGTGGTGAAACAAAAAAAAAGGCATGGTAAATTGAGGGTTGAGAGAAAAAGGGTGTGGCAAATTGAGAGGGGCAAAACAAAAAAGGGCCTGGCAAATTGAGAGGGGAGAGACAAAAAAGGGCTTGACAAATTAAAAGGGGTGAGACAATTCTCTGTTCAAAAGGGCATGGCAGATTAAGAAGGATGAGACACTACTCTTGAGAAGGGTCTTGGGAACAAGGTTGTTCTGAAAGATGCTGCACTTGCTACAAACAAGGGAATTTGAAAAAGGTTATATATACATAAAGCTTATAAAACTCTTGTCTTACTACAAATACACTTAGCCTCATCTTGATTTCTTTGGATGTGACAAGTGAAGTATGTCTGGTTATTAGCCCAAGAGTTGCCTTCCTCTCTCCCTCCCTCCCTCCCTCCCTCTCTCCCTCCCTCCCTCCTCCCTCCCTCCCTTCTTATCTGTCATTTTTGCTTGATTTTATAAATCCTAATTTGTGTATGTGCTATCTTTACCAGTTTGTTGCAACTTGTTTTACGTTTTGTCATCTCAGGTTCTCTTCTTGAAAAACTTGGTTGAAACTGAAGACCTTTCGTCTGTGATTCAAAGCCTCAGAACAATAGCTATTCATGTACTAGAGGGTACTCAATTCAGGTAACAATGGTATAACCCCTCTTTCATTCCTCATTTTTCTGAGTTTTTTTCTTTTTAATTCACTGTCCAGCTATGTTTGGAAAAGGGGGGTTGCACTCGTGGCATTTTCCAACCAAATTTTTCAAATCAAATCATGTATGTACCCTGTGGTGGAATAGATGTCTACCTGTTTTGTTTTTGGGTGTGTTTTGTTTTGTGGGTTATATTTTTGTGTGTTTTGTTTTATTGTGTTTTGGTTGGTTGGTAGATTGCTTGGTTGCCGTTGCTTGGTTACTTGGTTGCTCGTTTTTGTTTTTTTTTTGGTACCTTTTAGTAATTTTTTTTTCACTTCGGTTCAGTCTATTTACGGTAAGCGGTTTTCCGGTTTTGGATTTTTGACAGTTTTTCTTTCTTCTTCCTCGATTTCTTTGCGTTTTTTTTGTTTTTGTTTTGTTTTTGTTTTTTTGTTTTTGTTTTTCCGGTTTTCAGTTCCCTTGCCTCCCCCTCCTTAAAAATGTTTTCCAAGACTGCAGTAGTTGATAATTTTATAATGTGTGTTAACCTTCTACTTACAGTAACTTTACCTTTAACTCTTTAATTTCATCAGATGTGCTGTGAACATGGTTCCTGAAAGCCGTTCAGCCGTAGAAACAGCTTTAGAGGGATATTGCGATGCTTTGCCTAGTGCATTGACTGATACTTCTGGTCTTATCACGGTACAGTGAATTACCTTCATTAGTATTTCTAGTAGTCGAAGTATTTCCTTTACTTAATGAATGCAAATAGCCACAAACAAACGGCTGGAGAGATGTTTGAAAAGATGCATGTTTGTGAATACAGGGATCGTGAAGAAGATGGAATTATACAACATAAAGGCGTATGGAAAAATAAAACAACAGGCTTGTCTCTGTAGTTTGAGGACAGTAAAAACACCATTCTGGAAAAATTAAGGAAAGATGTGTCCTCTTTCTCTTGCTATGTCATCTTTAACCGACTTCTTGTCGTCTTTTCTTAACTTTTTTTCAGAAAGATATTTCCTATTATTGTCCATATGCAACCCAAGTAAACCTGTCTTTATCTATTTCCCTTCTGCGTTTTGTGTGCTTCTGTCTTTCATTTCATACCTCTATTCACAAACATGCTCTCGTCACGCAATGCTTCATCGCGTGACAAGACAAAACATTCCCCTTCGTCGGTGGCTATTTTTCACTTCAGTTTTGGTGATCAATACTTAACAATTTCATGCACAGTTGTGATATCACTAAGTTCATTTATTTGATTTAGGACAACGACTTTGAGCCCAAGTCATCCAAGACTCACTTTCAGCTGCCCTTCCCAGTCAACTACTCCAGCCGATGCGTGAACGCAGTAACTTATAACCATAAGGACTATGCCAAGTACGTACAACAGCCAAAAAAATCTGGGTCCGTTTCTCGTTGCGCGTGATACTTGTCGTTGATTTATATGCATGTTTAAAGCAGCGCGTGTAAACGTTCCCGTAGGCGTAAACGTACACATAAACGTACCCTTAAACGTAGTCGTAAACTTACCTGTAAACGTACTCGCAAACGCACCCGTAAATTTATCCGTCAACGTACCCGTAAACTTACCCGTAAACGTATCCTTAAACGTACCCGTAAACGTACCCGTAAACTTGTCCGTAAATGTATCCTTAAACGTACCTATTAACGTACCCGTAAACTTATCCGTAAACGCACTCGTAAACTTATCCGTAAACGTACTCGTAAATGTACCCGTAAACTTACCCGTAAACGTATCCGTAAACTGACCTAAAAATCATGGACATTGAAAAGAGCGCGCGCTTCAAAAAACACCCGAAAACTTTATTCTGATGTTCATGGAGTGGCTAGCTAGCTGCCCAGGTTGTTCGAGAAATGCGTCCAACAATTGACCTCTGTCGAAACTCACCCGATCCGGTTTTCGTTAATTTGACTGTCCATTTGTTCTCGTATCCAAGGTTGAGAATTCTAGCCAAGTTGTTGTCCTCCAAATTTCTTCACCGGGAAATACGGTAAGACATTGGTGTTGAATTTTAAATTTTAGATCGTTTAGTTAGTATCCAGTGTGGGACACGAACGAAATTCAAATGAACATGAAAGTCAAGCTAGCGCAAGTTTTGACGTTTGGCTTTGAACTGTTTCGTTGCCATGCAAGATTGATACATGGTTGTCATTATTGTCATTATAACTGTGGTGTACCTCAAGGATCAATAATGGGCCCTTTTCATTGATTTATGTTGTTGTCTTTGTTCCAGAGAAAAGGGTGGTGCATACGGTAGCGGCGCAAAGCTTGGTGGAAGCGTCTTCTCTTTTTATTCGTACAGGTAGAATTTTAATCCACGTATCAAAATTTCTCGCTGTATTTATTACCACTTGATTCAGTGTTTGAAACAAGTTGTCGTTTTGTTTAAGTGTTTTACATTTTTGTTTACTTGTGTCTGTTTGCTTTTATGTTTCTCTATTCCTTATTGCCTGACTCCAATTTGTCTATTTGTTTGTTTTTCCTGATTGACGGATGTCAAAAATTGCGGATGTTTAAGTGTCAGTGTTAGTAATTTTCTGATACACTCATCGCTGATAAATCAATGTTATCACTTTTAGAGACCCAAAAAGTCTTGACACCCTTGAGGCGTTCAACAAGTCCATTCAATGGGCTGAACAAGGCCAATTTACAGACCAAGACATCGATGAAGCCAAGTTAGCTGTCTTTGCATCGGTATGCTGACTATACATTTACATTTCTACATATGTGATTATATTAACATTTTTTCTTCGTTACTCGTCCTATTAGAGGTGGACCTATATACGGCAAATAATTGAACTACGTCTGACTGGGACTCACACCCAAAACCCCACAGAAAAAGACCAGTGGTTAATACAATTTGTTTCCCCCTTCTCTTTACACGCTAACACTGACAACCTATACTTTTCCCCTCACATCCTGGCCCTCTGTGTATATTTCCTTTCCCATTTGTTTCGCTGCCTCTCTTCTGGTCGTCTCCTGTCTTCACCCACCCGTCCCAACTCTGTTCCGAACCGTTCCCTTTACAGTGTAGATATCTCTTTCTTCTGGATATCTCTTTCTTCTTCTCTTTCTATCTTTCTTTCTTCTCTTACCTCTTTCATACATACCCTGCTCTCCCCTCCCTTACACCTTTTTCGCTCTTCTGGCTCCCCTCTCTCCGTCCTCGATTTTTGAAAACTTCCCTTATTGGTTCATATTTGCTACCATTAAAGGTTGACAGTCCAGTTTCTCCAGGAAATCGTGGCTTGGCGTACTTTAGTCAGGGAATCACTGATGAAATGAAACAAAACCACCGTGACAGATTGTTTGCTGTCACGCGTGATGATCTCGTTGATGTGACAAAACGGTGAGTATAATCCTTAACCTGTATTGCCGTCATTGTCATCATTATAGTGGTGGTTGTTTATTGGAGCTACTGTCTCAATATTTATCATTGTTACCATTATCAAAATCTACGTCCTCCTCCTCCTCCTCCTCCTCCTCCTCCTCCTCCTCCTCCTCCTCCTCCTCCTGCCTCCTGCTCTGCTCCTGTTCTGCTCCTTCCATCCTTCTCCTTCTCCTCCTTCTTCTCCTCCTTCTCCTCATTTCTCCTCCTTCTCCTCCCCTTCTTCTCCTCCTTTCCTCCTCTTTCTCCTTGTCCTCCTCCTTCTCCTTCACCTCCTCCTCCTTCTTCTCCTCCTCCTTCTTTTTCTTAACCTCCTTCCTCCTCCTCCTTCTCCTTCTTCTCCTCCTTCTCCTTTGCCGCTGCCTCATCTTTCTCCTTCGTTTCCTCTTCCGTTTCGTACATACATACATACTTTATTGAGACTCCCTTCGTCTTCTCTTGCTGCTCCTGTTCCTCCTTCTCATCCTCTTTCTCCTTCCCCCTTCCCTTCTCCTCCTTCTCCTCCTCCTCCTCCTTTTCCTCTTCCTTCTCTCCTCATTATCATCTTCGATTTGTCATAATGTCATCATATTTCCAAGAGGTTTAAGTCTTTTTGATACTGTGTGGTGTTAGTAGTGACATCACTTGAATTTTTTCATCTAGGTACTTGTCCTCATCGGAAAAAGTCGACTCAGTCGCCCTTCTGGGGCCTGAGAACGAACTGACAGCTGCTGACAGTAGCTGGACAATCAAGACAGAAACACTATAAAGACTAAGGCAAAGAACCAATGAAGGGTGAAATTTAATACTCGTCAAACTGGCTATGCAAAACCGGATATACTAGTTACACCAAAACCAGTTAAACCGGTTAATATAAAAGGTACTAGACCATATTGCATAAACCTGTTGAACTGGTATGGAAACGCTTTAAAAATATACAAATTCCTAAAAAAACAGGTTTAAATTCCAAACCTGTCAAGCTAGGTAAAGTAAAACCAGACATACTGGTTAGACATAAAACCAGTTATACTGGTTTGCTTCTAATCTGGACTGAAGACGATGTTAGTTTATACGTATATAGAATAGAAAGAAAATATTGAAGAATGAGCTGAAATTTTACTGGTTTGTAAATGCAAGCGGCGAAAGGAGAAAGCCAAACTAATTTGCTTATTGCTGCTAAACGGGTGTTGGACCTACGAGTCATTCTCTCTTCTGTTAACAGTACAGACAGACAAGTGTTTTTTCGGAGTTAAACTTGATGCAATCTTGCGATACAAGCATGAGAAATATCGCTCCATCAAGTCTCCGCTTTTTATAGGCCTTAAATCATCCGCCTACTTGGAATATCTTTTCCCTTTCTATACAAGAATAAGCGTACGTACGCAGAATACGTACGCACTCAGTACTCCATTTTTCAAAGGTATTCATAGCTCCACTACAACAGTAGCAAACAGACATCCAATAGTCCATAGTCCATAGTCCATGGAATGATTGATGTCAAACAAACAAGATCTTTAGCTATAGAGATTTGTTTTAGATAGGTTTTAGACTTTTAACAAGTTTTACTTTGATAGAAAATTAGAGTGTCTATCTCAGTAGTGAAGTCTACGTACAACATTTTACAATCAACTTTTCCCTGTGCTGATTTCTGAAGGAAAAAATGCTGGCTTGTCGGACAGCAACAGTAACTAGGTTAAGGATTGCTGTGGGGCGAGTACACCATTGAATTAGACAGGCCAATATCTACATCAAATACGCAAAATCATTTTTCGTGTAAAAATTTATTATCTTTATATGCGTCATAATAAATATATTTATAAGCATATAAAATATCAGCCACTTATAGCCGATTGGGATATACGTACTTTATATATTTTTAGCCGAGTACATATCGTGCAAGATATATTAACTTCTAAATGGATAGACCTTTTGTCAGTTATTCAACTTTTAGGAAAACGTTTGTTCGCTTTTGTTCGTCTGTTCGCTCGATTCACTTGTTCGTGTGTTCGTTCTTTGGTTCCTCCGTTGTTTCGTTCGTTCGTTTCTTCGTTCGTTCGTCGGTTTGTTCGTGCGTACGTTTGTTGGTTCGTCCGTTCTTCGTTAGTTCTTCGTTTCGTCCTCAGTAGTTTCGTTCGTTCGTTTCTTCGCTCGTTCGTCGGTTTGTTCGTGCGTACGTTTGTTGGTTCGTCCGTTCTTCGTCCGTTCTTCGTCCGTTCTTCGTTCGTCCTCAGTTGTTTCGTTCGTTCGTTTCTTCGTTCGTTCGTCGGTTTGTTCGTGCGTACGTTTGTTGGTTCCTCCGTCCTTCGTCCGTTCTTCGTTTGTTCGTCCGTCCCGTTCTTCCGCTCTTCCGTCCGTCTGTTCGTTCGCATTCACCCGTTCGTCCTCTAATTCGCTTTTCTATGATTTAATATAATTATAATAATATTTTATGTTAAGTATAGTCGTATACCCCAATACTCTTTAATTGTCTTATTTGTTGGGACCAGCCCGCAAACGAATATAAACATTCTCTTTATACATATTGCTAATATATTAGAGCGATCTCTGCTTATGCCGTTCGTAGAAAGAAGTGTTAAAGCTCGTGGATTAAGCCATCGAACCACGAGTTAAATAAATGCCAAACTCAAATATTTCAAAACAATTGGACCAAAACACCAAATATAATACAGTGGTATACACCACATCAGTAGAGTAGATTTCGTATGACTGTGAAAACGGCACCGCACGGTCACGGCACGGTTACGGCAGGAATTTCCAATGTTTTTATAGAAAACGCGGCACTGACACGGTCACGGTACGGCGCGGTCCGTTTCACACTCATACGAAATCTGCTCTATGATCAAACGCACGTCATTGACGTACGTGCAATCCACGAGTTAAATACATACCAAAACTCAAATGGTCAAACACCAAATATTTGGAAATACCGCCATTTACTCATTGCCGTACAATGCAATGCAATCCACGAGTTAAATGATTACTTAACTCCAACGGTATTTCAAAAAGCTATGGACCGAACACCAAATCACTGGAAATCTTTGCTCATTTCCTATTATAGGAAATATGTAGGAAATTGCATTTTCCTATGATAGGAACTGGACAAATTTTCCTACATATTTTCTAGGTATTTCCTATCATAGGAAATTGTATTTTCCTAAATATTTCCTATCATAGGGAAAATGAAGAAGGTAGGAAATATATAGGAAAAATGAATTTTCCTACATTTTGTCCAGTTCCCTATCATAGGAAAAATGCAATTTCCTAGATATTTCCTATCATAGGAAATAGACAAATATTTCCAGTGAATATGGAAATACCATCAAATCAGTATGTCCATCTGAGAAGAATAAAATATATTGTACTTATAAACTTACGTGACCTTCCCAAAAATGTTGTCCATGTGGAATATATAATTTCATACTGAATCCACGTTCACACCAAATCCGGATAAATTTTTAAAAACATCTTTTTTACCGTCCGTTTATGCTATTTGCCCAGAAACGCCGTTTTCTTGGGGCCTAACCAAGGCCTAATCGTAGCAAAAAGATGCGATTCTTGTGTTCAAGTTCTGTCATGGACAACCTTTACGAAAAAGACTGTGTAACTAAATATACATCTGTCACAGTGAATTAAGCGTTACCCGAACGGCAATTGCATCAACTGCTGAATTTCTTGATATAAAATACATTTAGATACGGGGCCGACCTGCACTTCTCGGAAGATTTCATCCAATTGGTGGGCCACCCGAGAATCTAAACAAAAGAAACTTTTGAAAACTGACAATAACAACAATAGATTCTTTTGTTTTATCAAACCAATTAGATGATATCTTACGAGGAAATGCAGATTACCTAATAGATACTTCTGGTAGTCGAAAGGATCAAGCTCTGCAAGAACAAGAAATTCTTTCTGATCAACTTCTAAATTCTCCTTGAGGTTTTTCGAAGGTAGTTAAATACGATATCGATCACAAAGATCACCATGTCCTTGCCCGGACCTCTCCTTTTAAACTTTTAAAGTTACTGACTTTCTGCAAAGCCTTCACTTTCAGGGTGGCTGCATCCGTAAGCCTGTTTTCTGTCAGTTACAGTCAAAACAGCACCAGCTCCAGCTATCAAACGAGCATATTTATGCATAACCTCTTTAACCTCTTGACCACGTGATCTGACGTCATGGATGACGTCATTGCTGAATGTAAACCTCTCGACGCGAGAGACCTGTCGAGAGGAACCCGGAATCGACGAATAGAACATTGGTGCATCTGATGCTTGTTTTGCATCCATGCCGTTGTCAAGGAGATTGTTTATGTACTGTAGAATGGCTTCCGGTGCGGATTGACCAATCACAGCCAAGGCAGCGACGGGTTGTAATCGGTGCCTTCGTTTTTTGTTTGTTCTGTTTCTGAATTTCATTTTCCAAGTCAGTTGTTTGCTTTTCTTTCCTTCGTGTTTTAAAATTTGACGGACGATGTTTTGGAACCACTTCTTTCGTGAATTGTTAAAACGCCTTGGATAACCCTTGGAGGAAAACTTCCCAAATATTGAGTTGATGTCCTTTTCTGTAAACAGACCACCAATAGTTTGCGGCTCCTCTGCTTCAAACGGCTCCAATTCTCTTTCTCTCTCTTCGACATATTTCTTCTCTTCCTCCTTCTCCTCCTCTTCCTCCTCCTTCTCCTCTTCCTCCTCCCCCTTCTCCTCCTCCTCGTTCTCCACCTCCTGCCTCTCCTCCTCGTCCTTTTCCTCTTCCTCACGCTCTATTTGCTCTTCCTTAGAATTTTCCTTAAAGTCGTTTTCCCGAGGAGGCATCTCTTCGTGGATTTGGTTTCTCTCAAACCAGTTGTATTGTTCTTTTCTGCCTTGATTTCTTGTTGAATTCCGCAATGAAAGTCTAACAGGTCTTGGACGCAGACCACTTTTGGATGATCTAACAGGATTTATAGGTTTCACTCCATCGTTGCGATTAAACTTCATTTTCGACTTTATCGGTTTCGGTAGTACAGCAGATTTATGTCTAACTCCGTGCATTCCTCGTATTAGTAGTCCTAGTGGTATTATTTCTTCTGTTGTTGGCACAGTTCTGGGTGGGTGTACGTTGGTATTGGTCTGTTGTAAAGGTTTTTCTGTTACCCGTACAGGGACTATATTTCGCTCATTTTCTACCTCGTGTTTTGTTGGTAGGCACGAAGTCTCCTCTCGGCAAAATTGGTGGAAGCCAGTTACGTTCTGTAGATTTTTGCAAGGGTTTTTCTGTTACTGGAACAGGGATTTCTTTCCTCCTTTTAGGCTTGTTTTTGAATATTATGACTGGTTGTAGCCCTGAGGGAATAAAACTTCCTGGCCGACGATTGAGGAGAATTTCCTGGAAAACAGCACCAGAATGAGGCAGTGCCACACCTTCAACAAACAACCCAGTTCCCCATGGCCGACTGTTGGCCGTGTGGGACATGGCGCAGACGTTACCATAGTTATCAATAGCAACAATACCCGCTGACCCACGTTTCCATTGACTGTGGAAATCAAACTTTGGAAGGCCAGATAAAAGTTCATTAAAGTACTTGTTTATCATATCTACTCCCTCATGGTTATTAAGATGACTCCAAATTACTTCCGCTGAGCGATTTAGAGGTTCTTCCTTTGGGCGTGGCATCCACGTGGAAGTACTCGTTAATCGTTTCAGTCGCCCTCGGCTTCTCATGCAAGTAGTCCGATACAAACTTGCTGTATCTACTTATTGTGATCAATGCCAGCAATTTTGTAGCGTTTGTTAAGTAGGTATCGTTAGAATTTGACAAACCGGCCAATTGTAGAAGTTTCAACATTTCCACTAATTCAGCTCCGCCCCAATCAGACCCGGATGTAGTCACGTGATAGCCATTGTACGTAGTGCTCGTGGGCTCAACCCATTGGGCCTGGTACCGAGCCATGTCATGTGATGTCATCATGCCACCATGTTTTCTTATCACATCTAGGAAAGATTTTGTCCAGTTCCCTCGATAAACATAGTTTTTACCGTATCGTTGAAGTTTTCTAATGAACTGAGCAAGCTGTGGTTGACGAAATAACTCTGTTGGTGTGTACGGCCTCTTGGTTTTGGGATTAATAAATATCTCTTGACCTGAAAAAAGGAAGAAATCTCTTAAATTTTGTAAGAAAATTAAGTACAGTGATGGCGGGCCACGCCAGATGACACGAATGATTAGGTCGATCCTCGACCATATAAACACTCTAACAGATGTAGAGAACTCGAAAAGCAAGAGAAACGCTCGGCTACACCCAGTGTTCCTAAACAATCAAAGTGCTCTACATCGAGCGCGTTTTAAACCACTTCAGTAGAAGACGCGCAAGATGTAAGAGGACTAGAATCTTAAATGTTTCAATACACTTGAGACTAGCACTGCAGCCGAATTTTGGCTATTTCCGATTTAAAATCCTTGCTGTTTTAAGGCAAAATTATATTTTTTTTCCACACAAAAAATTGTTACAAAAATGTGCGCGCGCGTGCCGTGTGGTATTATAGAGCACGTCATTTGACCAATCAGAGCACGCGTTATATCATATTCTATAAATCGTCTATGCATACCTGCCTTGGTTCTCTGTAATGTGTCCTTGTAGTGCTTATGAATCATTTTACTTAACCGATGAGGCATCTTAAATCCTTTTTCCGCAAAGTGCAACGCGGGCTCAAGCAGAGTGCTCATTGGAAACTTTGAAAACTCAGCTGCTTCATACATTCCTGCAAGGATTCCTGGGACTAGTACTGAGTCCCCTAGCGTCTCTAGAGTAGGCTTTTGTTCCCAGTCTCTGAATCGAGGTATTTTCCATCCAGCGTCTAGGTTGTGGACACGGCCTGTCACGTGATGATAATAGAGTATGTTTGAAACACCAGCAAATGAAACCTCGGTCCCCGCTGTCAATGAGATTTCTGCAAAAAAACAAAACCGATATAAACCTTCCCGGAGTTTACCAGAATACTTGCGCGCCTAAGCGAGGTCAGGGGACAAAAATATTAAGAAACGAAGGAATTTATTGGGAACTCTTGCATTTACATATGAGAAAAACGTTGATTATATATGTCATTTCAGAAGTAGTAGAAACTTTAAAGAATTTCCTCAAAACACTTATGAACTTTTATCGAATTTGTATATACTATACTCGTTTTTGGTGAGTTTTTTTTCAGTATATCTATAGCTTGCTTTTTGAGAGGTGAGTGGCTTAACCACTACGCCATCCATGCCACTCACTTCCCATGCAATGCCACCCTCTTCCGGAATACATTAAATGTGCCCTCTACGAAGTTGTGAATATAGTTCCTTTGCCTGTATTTTGTCTGCACTCTTTTCGTCCCATCCTCAGTTCTCTCTTTTAACTTTACCCTTCTTCCAACAAGCTACCCAACTATACAGCTCGTGGCGCAAATTTAGATGATACATCTCAACAAAAGCACTTGCAGACAAATACAATCCCACATAACTATAAGAGGTGGTCGCGCAGACGTTCAACATGTTGTACGAATTACCGAGTAGTCAGCCCGTTACATTTCGTCTCTATACATGTGGTATCGTTCGCAATTATTCTTGAAGCAAATTACGCCTACGAATTTGATATTCTTGAATGGAGCTCGGCAAATGTTTACGAAATACAATGTTGTCGGTATGGTGATCGATAAGTAATTAACTAATTATCTGATATTTGCTGAAAGGTATTATAGTTATCCAAGGAGATACTGTTACTGTAACAAACGTTGCGAGTCGCGAGTCAAGGAATCAAGTGAATTGTAATAACATCCTTCTAAATAAAATTAAACCAGATGTTTTCTATGTATTAATTTAACACCCAATTTATTCATAAACATTCGTTCAATGATCATAAAAATTATGATTCAATTGTGATTTCTCCCTGTATTCCTGATTCGCGACGAATATCAATTCACAAGCAATCAAGTGTTAAACGCACTTCGTTGAAAATCTTATTCGGTTACACATGTTGAAATGGTTCAGTACGTACCTCTGAGTTGCTAATGACTCAAAAATGATTATGAGGCGTTCAGACATATCATTGCACTTCAGCCATGAAGGCATGTTGAAAATGTTAATGAACATCGCTACTCAGTGCAGGTTGTGATCATGGAAGAAACTTTGCCGTGGAAAAAAAGAAACTTTCTGGAGAGGAAATTAACTGGTGATGCCTCAGTTGCTTCGTTTTTGCAGCCGTTTGTTTGGGAACTGACTAAAATCATTGCCAAATTAAAATTACTGAGTGCAATAACATTTGTTAGGTTTTTGTGCCATCTCAAAATTGTTGCTTGTCTTTTACAGTCCCCCACACCCTCTATTCAATATTGCGGTTTCTAGGGAACCCAGGAAGGTGCCTTGTTCCATGGAGTCCATCTAACGTTGATTTAGGAATGCGGGGAAGACCATGAAGCAGACGAAAATTATTTAAACATGGCTTAGAAATAACAATCGTGCCAACATTTTTGGCATTAATTGATAATTAAACACAGAGTTGAACACATAAGGTGCTGTTTACATCAGTAGAGATAAGGCAAATTTCCCAGATCAAAAGAAATATTCTATTGCTGTTCTTGTTTCGTTTGCACGGGCGTCGCGGTGTCCCTAGTTACCCATGCCATGTGCTTGCTGGGAAAGTCGTCCTAACAGGGCCATGCAACTTTGAAAACATGCTTTGAAAACACCCAAAAATTAAGTGGGGTCACCGCCCAGGAAGTTTAGAGTCAACTTCATCAGAGTCGGAAAACTATCTTTATCTTCATCATTAGATCTTTATTTAGCAAGATCTAAATAGTGTTGAAATACTTGTATCAACTAGGAATGAGCGGTTATGTAAAATTCTTGAATTCTCGGCATAACTACATATTGATGTGGTACAGAAATTGTCATGGTCAAATTTGTGGCTACTGTAATTCATCTACTTTTCTAAGGCCATGTCCGTTCCATGTGCGACTACCTAGCACGTTTCAAGAGACCTACAGCCTCAGTTTATACGGCTGTTCTGTACATACACACTAGCTGTTTTATCAACCAAGCTAGCGTCTTCAAACGTTGAAGCTTGCGCCGTGTTTGAACTTTATGAGCTATGTGTAAACTTCGTCAAAAATCTGTTGAGCGCGACAAAATGAAGTTGCTGCTCTGACTCGGGTGATATGAGATGGACCAAGGTGCTCGGCCGGTCGCATGCATGATTACGTTGTGGATATAGTCATGGCATAATGGTTTAAATTTGAAGACTCATAAAGGGCTGAATTGATGATTTGGGGTAATTAGTTATATGGAAGGTCACACGAAGAGCTCATCAGTGTAACAAGCCACGGAAGTGTCCAGCTGATTTGAATAGTCAGTTTTGGTCTAAATGGTGATGTTTTTATATATGAGTTATGATGCCTTTGGCGACCATTATAGCGAAATGAAAGTTAAATCGTCTCCCGCATCCGTCTGGTTATGAATTCAATTCTATTCTGATCCATTCTCTTCAGTCTTCTCCACCTCTTCCTCCTTATCATCACCTTGCTGCTACTGCTGCTGCTGCTGCTCGGTTCTTGTTCTTGTTCTTCCTTCTCCTCTTTCTCCTCCTCTTTCTCCTTCTCCTCTTTCTACGTTCCTGCTCCTGCTCCTGCTCCTGCTCCTGCTCCTGCTCCTGCTCCTGCTCCTGCTCCTGCTCCTGCTCCTGCTCCTGCTCCTGCTCCTGCTCCTGCTCCTGCTCCTGCTCCTGCTCCTGCTCCTGCTCCTGCTCCTGCTCCTGCTCCTGCTCCTGCTCCTGCTCCTGCTCCTGCTCCTGCTCCTGCTCCTGCTCCTGCTCCTGCTCCTGCTCCTGCTCCTGCTCCTGCTCCTGCTCCTGCTCCTGCTCCTGCTCCTGCTCCTGCTCCTGCTTCATCATCATCATCATCATCATAATTTTCTTCTTCTTGTGCTTCATCTTGTCCTTTTTTTCTTTTGTCCTCCTGCTCCTCTACCTTTCTCAGCGTTCTTCATAAATCAGTTTCTCCTCAAACACGTGTACTTCTGAAGAGGAATCTACACCTCAGCAATGGTAGATGGTCATGGCCTCGTCATCGCAGGTATAAGTGCCAGACAATCTTGACATTGATGAGGAATAAAGTTGGTATAATTTGTAATATGGCCTTCAGCTTAGTAGTGTTGACGTTCGTTTTTAACTTAAGGACGGTGGTCATTAATGGCGACCCTTTTTTAATTTCGCTATATTTGTCTTGTAGAATGTATATAGGGGGTCAAAGCGCAAGACAATTGTTGGAAACAAGTGGTACTTAATATTTTCAATATGTAGTAATAATTTGGGGATCGTTTCATCCTCATTGAAGCCTAACGGTTGAATTTCAAGGATGCAGTTCAACGTGGTCGGGTTGAAAGCGTACCATGTTGCCAACATGCAACCCATGTCTACCGGAGCATGCGCACATACAGCTCAAGATCGAAACAGTGCTGGCTTAAGGCGGGAGGAAAAGCAGAATATTTGTAGAAAAACCCTCGTAGCAAGGGAAATGACCGACTAACTCTACTCGACATTATAAAACATTTGAGATATAACGCGCGCGCTGATTGGCTGGCTACCATGTTTATATCAGAGGATCGGACAGAGACATGGCTCACTCAAAAAACGTCGAAAATATTTTATAAAAGAAATATAAAACGATCGCTCATGTCTCTGTTCTGTGATATAAACACTTTGGAAGATGTAGAGCACTCGAAAAGCATGCTCCACATCTTCCATCGTGTTTATATCACAGTACAGAGACACGCGCGCGCGTTTTATATTGCTTAAATATATAAGTATTTTCCATTGTATGATCCCCTGGCTTTTTTTGGTTGGCATCTTTATGAAGAAATATATAAATATATAAAACGCGCGCGCATGTCTCTGTACTGTGATATAAACACGATGGAAGATGTGGAGCAAGAGAAAAGCAAGCTTGCTTTTCGAGTGCTCTACATCTTCCAGAGTGTTTATATCACAGTACAGAGACATGAGTCCAAATTGAACTTAACCGTATGCCAACCTTGATAAATCCTATAATCCTATGTAACCTGATGAGCTCAGTCAAGACCAGTCAGATAATCACTAGGCATGCAAAATTGTTGGTCCCAATAGGAGATATTGCACAGGATGACGTCATTCTCTATATTATGCACGTTTCTTTTTGAGCAAATATTTGACCTGGCTGTTTTATGACGTAGACTCAGAATCCAACAGAACTTCACTGAACGACTTCCAGGTACGCACGTGATCGCCAGAGGCAATTTCAGAATACAGGGGTTCATCACTCCAAAACTTTATGAACTGCCAAGGTCAGCTTACCATTCCTAAAATAGCTAACTTTGAAGAGCCTTGATCATGAAATCTCTGTCATCTTTATAAATCCCTCGCTGATTAGTTTGATTTAGTGGATAAAATGAGCCTGATATTCCAAGGGTGATATCTGGTATATATTTATTTCATCATTCATTTAAAGGCGCTGATACACGGTGCAATGGTGTCTGTAACTCGTCTCGCAACAGCATTCGTCTCGCAATCGCATCGCGAAACAAGTTGCGCAAATTGTTGCAGCGTGTAACATCCTGCATCGTGCAGAATCATTGCGAGAAAACGACTGCAGCAATATTTTTAGTCGTTGCGCCGTTTAACACCTCTGCAATGGTCCGTCCACCTTGTTTTGCAATGCAGTGCTATTGCGAGACAAGTTGCAGAGAAACTTCATGGTGAACAGCGCCTTAAATAGAAATGGTATCACTCGTGGCTCACTCAAATAGATTAACGCTTCTGTGCAGCATTTTAGTAGGATACAGGACTGCCTTATCCACACAAGTTCAAATCTAACTACACCGACAAGCGAAACGATACGCCCAATATTTTCCTCCTTAATTAATTGTAATATTTTTCGTCACTTTCAAAATATGAAACATTCCTGAGCTTTTACTAGCCAGACATTCCATAGTGTACATTAAAAAATGTTAATCCTTGGGGTTTTGTCACCTTTTGCCATTTGATTCCAATAGTTTCTAGACGTTGAGTTTCTAGACATGCCCATTTATCATTTTACCTCGCCTCAAGTTTACACAATACTCTACAGTCACGTTCAAAAGGTATTTGAAAGTGCTTAGACGACAAAAAAAAAAAAAAAAAAAAAAGGAAATTGATAGTTATTAAGTGTGTTTGCTGGAAGAGCCTTGTAATTGTATGGGAATTTTGTCTAACTGGACTGATTTGCCATTTCTTGAGGCAAAACAAGCCGCCTTTCAGTTTTCAAGCAAATACTATAATTGCTTGATGTCTAAACATGCCACAGGCTCAGTGAATTTGGACAGCAACCATAAACACTATTTAAAAAACACCTTGACTACATGTACGTTTGCAGATGATAATGACAAAAGGCCTTACTTGATCGTTTAAGTTTCTCATAACTTTCCACTGTGATCATGGATTTATGGACCTGTATGGACATGGACATTTATCGACGCTGGCTACTCTCTTCAATCAATTACTTGTTTCAAGTAACATGCAAAAATGACCCTAAGCCTATCAGCATAACGTGGATTAAAGTTTATCCCATTAAATTTTGTTGTATTAACTATCGACTTCAAGAGGATATTAACTAGTGCTGATAGGAAGTTTAGTGGATAGATTCAGTTATGATTGATGTTGTCTATTCTAGTAAGGTACATATTCTCATGCAGTAACATATTGCTCATTAGCGTGCTTTCATTTCAAAACTGTAAAATAAATCATGATGACATGTGAAAGATCGACTGTGTATGTCCCATTCTTATATATGACACTGAACTCATGCATTTTAGCTTGGAAACCTAAATACAAATATGCAAGCCACACGAGAGAATTCTTACACCTATTGCATGGGTGGCAGGGTGGCGCCAGCGGTTTATAAACCTTCGCCTCTCACATGGATCTGTGGTCCACGGGGCGGGTCACTTGGATTCAAAGCCACTCGATGCCATCATGTGAGTAGAGTTTGTCTAGATGTGTTGTTCTCTCCCTTGCCACGAGGGTTTTTCTCCGGGTTCTCCGGTTTTCCTCCCTCCGTAAAAATCAACATGTGAGTTGAGTGTTGTGTGCTAAAATAAGAAATGTAGTGGTAGTGAGTGTGAGGGGCAGCAGGTCCACATCAGCGAAAGCTGCCAGATATCCAACCTGCTTAAACAAATAAAGTATTATTATTATAAATTAGGTACCGAGCTGACTTTGCGCATGCATGCTTAAGCAGTTCGACTACAAATACCAGCCACCTCTCCATAATGGCCAGATATGTCTTTCCCCAACATCATTTTGATCCATTACATTTACTCTATATTGAAAACTCTGTTCAACGGACTCCTCTCCACAATGGCTACTTAATCTGTCCCCGAGGTGGCAGTTGTTGAGAGGCAGTGAAGATCGCGATGAAACAGCCAAAACCAGAGACAAATTCAAAGTGCGATTATATCAAAAGAAATGCCATAGCTTTGAAAGAAAGCTTGATGGATACCATAGGTTATGTACAACACATTTTCTGTTATCACAAGTCAGAGATAAGTGCGGTTAAAATGTCAAGAGCAATAATTTAGCTAATAGACAAACGTTTACCAAAAGGAATGCAAATTGATGATCCTTTTTGTCATGCAAGACTGTTGTCTAAAACGACCACTTCGAAACGTTCCACTGTATCGTACTATTGACCTTTTGTGAAAATGTGAAAATTTTCCATTTTGCCAACTTTCCATTTGCGGTATGAAAGTACCGTATGAACAATTCCAGCAAATATGAGCAAATTAAATGGATGTCTTATCACAGAAATGGTACCTTACTACTGATGTCCTATATTTTATTCATTTCCTGCGCCAAAACACTTTGAACAAATCACTTCACTTTTTTAATGTACTAAATACTTTCCACTCCAATCATTGACATTACAATTACGTCCTAAGTCGAGGCGTTCGAGCATGCCACTACGTTTCTTGTACATTCGACTCGAACGCCTCGACAACAAACCGTTGTTCACAGGTGTTCAAAGATTGAGCTATTACAAATCTCCGTCGCATGCTTGTTAAGCAATATAGAACGCGCGCGCATGTCTATGTATTGTGATATAAACATGATAGAAGATGAAGATTACACGCTTAGAGCATCCGAAAAGCAATAGAAACATTCGGCTACGTCTCAGCTTGTCTCGTTCATCTGCCAGGGGATTTACATCACAGTACAGAATTATGCGCGCGTGTTTTATATCGGTTTAATAAATCATTTTTCGACGTTTTTGACCGAGCCATATCATTGTCCGTCTGATATAAACATGGTAGCCGACCAATCAGCGCACGGACGATATATCTGAAGTATTTTACAATTGATGACATAAAATTCTTGTCCTGGCCTGACCAGGTGCACGAATCTCAGACCAAAACGTGACTGATTTTTGAAGTGCCAGAAGTGTTTCTCTGGAATAACTTTGGAAGCGCGCCAGTGCGTGCAGTTGTCAAGATATCGAAATGAAGATTGTCGACTCGTTAAACTGAAAAAGAATCGCATCATGTAACGAAATTTCATATCATGAGTTAATTCATCACAGTTGCAGTTCCTCATTTTTTCTACCGCGATTCTCTAGGTTTGCTTTAATTTTTCGGGATTTTGTAGAGCGTTTAAATAATACTCGCAGGATACTTAAACTGAGTACTTAATTCCAGCAATTTCTCTTTACGACCTTTTATGGTCTTTCAAGACGAGGAAGAATGAAGGGACATATCTGCTTGGTTTGGTCCACGGCCATCAGATAATGGAAACTTGTATCATAAAAACTGCAAGCTGGATACTTTCAACATGATTTTAAGTCCGCCCTTTAATGCACCATCCCCTATGGAGAAGAGGAGGACAACTATCAGCGGAAAGGGGCTCAATGGGATACATGACGCAAATCAGGCTCCGGGGAGCAAGATCAGATCGATCCTTCTAGATTTTATAAACGATTGACTTAAGTAGATTCAAGCCACGAAGTATGAGAATCCTAAGTATACTCTAAGTCATTGTGCTCGATAGTTCATTCTGCTTGCTTGGGACGACATCGTTTCCTACAACCAGCCTGAGGTCAAAGTATACCGACTCAAGACGACAAATGAATTTCATCAATCGAAGAAAATTGTCCTAACAGCTGAAAGTATATCGTAGCAATCAATTTGTTTCGCTCATAGTTACACGTTTTCGTTTCTTCCGAATGTCCTCTTTGCCTGCAAATCGTATTAAGATATCATCGGTATCCATTTCAGATTTAGCTTCCTTTTAGGAAAACACAAGCACGTTAATGAGAATTTTCGTTTTCGGTAATTTCATACATTCATTACATAGCTGACATAGTATACGCCCAAAGTTAAGTTTTCTTCCGTAAAATCAGCAGTCGGCTATGCCACCCAGTGTGCTACATCTAGACGACATGGGAGTCACTAAGCCACGTGAGAAAATGTTTATTCGATCATGCACTCCGATTCCTATGTTTTGCTGTAGCTTCCTGGGTCCAGGTCTCGGTTGTTCAAAGGGCGATTTGTATTAATCCAGGTTTAAAGTCAATGGTTTTCTAAAGATTAAATCCTGGATTAGCGTTAATCCACTTTCAAACAATTCAACAAGCCTCAGTTGTTCAAATGTAGGTTAGCGGTAACACAGGATTAATTCAATCTACCGCAAGCAGATCGGGTCCAGACCACCTTTACAAGTTCTATCCACTTGTCCCTAACCGGCCGGTAACCAATGCAGTCTCCTATCGCAAAAAAGTTGCCAACTTTAATGTCCATCTAGTTCTTCTGTTGCCTAATCAACCCTCCCAAGAGTGGGAATCCCTTCAATGTCGTCCCCTTTTATTCCCACCTTCGATCTTTTGAAGACAACCTTTTCGTTTTAAGAGGGGATTTTTTTCAAGTTCGAGCAGTGACTGACAAAAACTCCTGAGTTGAAGAATAGCTGTTGTACAGAATTAAAATCATTTCTGTCAGAAAGTTTAAGTTGTTTGTAAGTAGTTTTGGCCGATGAAAGTTGAATCAAAGTGTTAATCCAAAACGAAAATTTGGATCGAAAATGAGGTTTAGGCCTTCATTTGCTCATTTTCCGTGTATGTTTTCTTTATATTCAGCTTGAAAAAGCTTAATCCCAACACAAATTCAAGAAAAAGTCTTTGTACAATTCAAAAATTTGTTTTAAACAGGTATTTTATCTTGGTACATCAGTTTTTAACCGGTAGAAATAGGATTTGAGTGTTAATCCAGAACGAAAATTTGGATTAAAACTCGCACGAAGGTCTAGTTTTTGGCGCTTTTCGCCATTATTGCTCGTCATTGAAAAAAATCTCCTCTTAATTACCAGCGGGTTCCACAAAAAAGGAATCGATAGGGAATTATCCGGAATGTTTCAATCTTGATCACGCGTACGTGCCATTCTCACCTACTCATATAACTGAAAGTGCTTTGTACGATAGATGTTTATCATAAAAGTAAAGTGGGAGGGTTAGTGTATATAGTAAATGTTTCATTTGAGAGCGTACAAATGGGGTAAAATAATTAAATTTTAGAAAATAAGTAGACCCCCTCGTGCGTTTCACTCTTGGGGTTCAAAAATACGATTGAATCAAAGAAATTTGGCAAATGCTGTACTTTGTAGATTGGATTGATCTGGGAAACCCTTCATCTTTTCCACAAAAACAAAATTGTTCATTTTGTCTTTGAACATATATCTATCCTTGTTCATCATTACTTAACTCGATCCCAAAAGAAATGGGCGAAACCGAGGTTAAAAATGGACATGCGTATCTGCACGCATCAGTTCAGTGGACCATATCTTGTCGACTTCAATCAGAAACTGATGAAACTAAAAACTCTCGATTTGTACATCGAAAAGGGTACTGACCTTTCCCTCTCATACGTATTCAGTCCTTTCCGATTGCATTTTTGCTTCCAACTAATCCAAATGTAAAGTAGGACAAAGATCGATCAACCAACAGAAACCGAGCCCCTAAACTGATCCGATGATGTAAACGGAAATAAACCGTCATCAATAATAGACGACCTTTTGTGCGAACAACTATCTACATGCAACTGTAGTTCGATCAGATGCCTGACGTTGAAAGCGAGCCTCTAAAGGGCAACCTTAGTGACAACAAACATGTTCAAGAAAATCCCCATGAAAGGACCATCACGAATGTAATTCACAAGTCAAGAACTTCAGACAACATCTATTTATTACCGTAATGCACTCACTGATGGTTGCCATAAATGACAAAGTGGTCAAATTCCAGATGCATGATCTCGGAAACCAACTTCATGTATACATTTGGCAAATGTTCATAAGATGAATTACGTAAGAATTTGGAGTAATTTATGGACCATAAGATGCCGGCAGAGTCGACGTAGGGCCACGTAGAGAACATAGGAAACTGACTGCCATGCGGTGGAAGAATGAAAACCTTGGCCTACGCGTATGACAGCTCCTTGGTGTTTTTCAGTTGGAGGTTTTCATGGTGCTAGTTATTCTTTCTTTCCTGCTAATCAATCTCCTGCTTCTTTCCTTCTTTCTCTTCTTTCCTTCAGCTAATCAATCTCCTGCATGCTTCTTTCCTCCTCCTCATGGCTTCCTTGCTCGATTTTCACGAAACCAGCGCCGGTTTGCATTATGCATGAACTTCATGTTTCCGTTCTTCTTCAGCGTCTTTTTTCCTTTACTGTTCTTCGTGCTGCAGTTCTGCACTAAGCCCAGTGTACACAAAGAATTCAGTTCCCTTGCTGTTGTTGTTTTCTTGTTTTACTTTTCATGTTCTTTCATCTCGTGACTTCACTACACTGCACGAGACCGCTTCCTCGTGTTGGTGTTTCGTCTTCAGCTGTTACCGCGGAACTACTGCTGCTGGGAAAGATGATCCATGGAAATGCGTCTTGCAAGGAAGGAAAGCTAAAGCTCAGTGCAGCATTATACTGATCTTAATGCCAAAATTGCCTGATATTTGCACAGTAAATACTAAGCTCAATGCATAATGTACAGTGTACTAAAAGCATTGCCTGAAGCATCATCAAACTGAACATGATAAGAGTTCCAAAAAGGGTTGGAAAAAGGTTGCTCTTCAATCACTTCTGTCTGTGGAATTGACGGATTTGTGACAAAAACCTTAAAGATCTGAATACCAATAGCTTTTTACAAATTCGATGTCACTTTGAGAATTGGCTTTTAAACGCCATTTGTTTACGGATGCTCAGAAACTATGGGGCCTCAATGAGAAAGATGGCCCGCAGTGGGCAATTACGTGAGATCGGTGGTTTTGAATCGAAACTATTTACCACAGTGACCATCCACACCTTGTTTAGTTTCTAGCTTGTGGTAAAAATAGAACTCAGGAAAAGATCATCCAGGCGAAAACTCTAGAAAAAAACGACGCTGCACACCGCGAAAGTCAAAGTGCTCGCAGCGGAAGTTGACGAGAGAGTGCCAAATTATTGTACTTCTTAAATAATAAAATAGAATCTACTTGAAAAATCTGGATAAGCTAGAAATAGTAAGAGCTATAAAAAGTTTAGTCTAGACTGGTTATTAATAGAATAATTAAGAAGCAGATTTTTGCAAAGATAAAACAGGGTCCCCTATACCTTTTGCGTGAAACGTGAATGGCTGATTTATTTTGACGTGAAACGTGATTTTCAATCCTACACAAGTTACTATATTCATTTATTTCGAAACGTGATTTAAGGTCTAAAATCGTTTTGCGTCCACATGAAAGCAAGTTTTGATTTTTTTGTGAACGTGAAAGAGACTTTATTAATTATCCGTGACGCGTGAAAAGAGGGGACCCTGATAAAAAAGTTGAGTGAGTTTCTTAAGAAGTACGAATTCCTGATGTTTTCTTATATATCCATTTTAAATTTGAAGAGTTTACGATGAGATTTCCCTAGAAATCCTCACTGATAGGCCTGAAAGAAATTCCATCACCAAAAGATTATTCTCGCTTATTGCATTTTATCACAATTTGACATTTTAAAACGTCTCCGTCCATCCGCAGACATTTTCTTTTGACAGTTTTGTTCATTATCTGGATTGAATTCGAAATGTTCAGCTCTTCTCTGCCATGCAAACTACCAACTGTGATGTTATTGTTATTATAGCACGCTAAATGATTCCTCTATAGTGATTTAAACAAAACAATTCAATAAAATGATTGTAATCGCTTGTCATCTTTGTAGCTCGTAAAATTTCCGGCACATTTAGATATAGCTTGATATAGTATCAGTAATTTAACATTTTAGATAAAAGGATAGGACAGGTAGCCAAGAACGCCAAGCCTGACACAGCGCCGTTTTGCCGCATTTAACGTTACATTATACTGCTATAAAACTATTTGTAACAGTTTATAAGTCCTTCGGTCACGACCAAATTCAGGAAAAGATTTTTCAATCATTCAATCCATTCCTTTAGTCATAGCTTTGCTAATTAAATTTGTCTGCCATCTGCGAACCAAAACTAAATGAGTTTATAACACACTTACCAGCCATAGATGTCGTGATGCACGCATCCATCGCATTTCCACCTTTCCTAAGGGCCTCAGTTCCTGCATGAGCGGCTAGCGCGCTCGCTGTTCCCGATACAAGACCTTGGACCCTACTAAAAGCCAGTGGTTTAGGTCTGGGGTTTTTTCTCAAAGCAATGGTTTCCAGTCTACGCATCTCATCTGCCGACCACAGAGATGGTGATAGCGAAACAATCTTCCTGACTGGTTTGGAATGAACTACGTAGAGAACTGACAAAAGCAGACAACACTTTACAAGCAACATAGCTCAGGTTGTATATCTCATCGGGGTCTCGCAATCAAACTACAGGGATCACCTCCCTTTCGTGGTATTTATATGCTGTGTATACGTAATTCTATCTAGCTTGGAGATCGTTTTACACTTGTAGTAACACACGTACGGCCAGCCGGCATTTCTGGTTATGTGGCCATTAAAATGAATTTCGTGATAATTTAACATCCAGAATGACCCAAGATGGATGCCGTCAGTACGACCTTGTGGTTATTGAAGCAGAGCCATGGAATCGC
The DNA here is from genome assembly GCA_029948255.1 of Telmatactis stephensoni. Taxonomy (NCBI): domain Eukaryota; kingdom Metazoa; phylum Cnidaria; class Anthozoa; order Actiniaria; family Isophelliidae; genus Telmatactis; species Telmatactis stephensoni. The sequence goes on along the minus strand of JALIZF010001928.1, from coordinate 302,587 downwards.
AAATTGCTCAGGAATGAGAATTTTTGGTATCGAGGAGAGATCTACTTAATTCGCGCACTGAAATAGTCGTACGCAACTTTGTGTGAAATTCCAAAAGTGTGACATCGATTAATGCCCAACTAATTAATATAAGAGCTGTTTAATTAAATCTCATTTCGCTGGCGAATAATTTCTGTGACGCTATCCAATGACACGTCAAATCTGTCAGATTGTTTGAACTCGTACCGTCTCATCTTACACGAGTCGAGGCTTTCTCGTGCCTCTGTGCTCCCCTGATGGCTTCAAGTGTTAGAATACGGCGATGTTTACAATGTTGGAAGGATTTAAAGCTGTTCTCTTAGTAACACTTTCAATTGTATAATGAAAACAGACCCAGCCGTTGTAATGTCGTTGAATGGTAGCTCGGGACAAGACAGAGCGTCATCGCCAATTACTCCGCCAAATGAGAGTTTACCGCCGAGTGTAGTTCATGTTTCAAGAGACGAACTTCGGAAATTCTTAAAATGCAAGCGTGTTGGGAACTATCTTCTTGGCAAAACCATTGGCGAGGGGTCTTTTGCCAAAGTCAAGCAAGGATTTCATGTTTTGACGGGAGAAAAGGTATGTGTAATGATACCTAAAGAAGTTTTACTACACTAGTTAAATATTTAATGCTACAAGCTAGGATTAGTTGCCAGTAGGTATAATTCAATTTGATGACAATTACGTTCATTTTAAACCACAAACTGAGACTTAAACCAAACCAGGATATTTCTACTACATACACGCTGAATAAATTAAACACAGTAAATAGTCATTGCTCAAAATACCCCTTAATAGTAAACGGTTCAAGATTACAACCAGAGGCACATATCACAACCCAAGTGACTGTCCATCAGCGAAGTTGACCGAAGCTAAAGTCAGCACTAAAAGGCCCTTGTCATCAGCAGAATTAGTAAACAGTTTGTCCGACAATCGAGAAACCTTTTTGAGTTTGTTTATTTGTGTTCGAACCGAAATTATTTTTTCACGTGCCTTTTGTCCTAGGTTAATCGATTTTCGTTTATCTGTTGTGATGTTTGATTGTAGTGGCGTTAGAACTTAAATGTTCCCCAGAGATTTCAAAGACTATAAATTTTATTCCCTTCATTACACAAATCCCAAACAGCATTAACGAAATCGTCATTTAATTTAGTTGGTGGTTTTATGGCTTAGCATATATAAGTTATTAGAGCAAACATTCAGTTATACAAGAGTAACTATTGAGCCGGAACAACATAATTTCACCTCCATAAATAGTAATTATTTTAACCTATTCTGCTTATAAATATCTATTTTGGGTTTTATCCTAAAACAGTTAAAATCATAACTGGAAGTGCCTATTCATGTAGATCAACAAAGCTTAGGTCAAGGGGTTAAAATATGACTACAATGTTCTTGGAATCTTACAAACGCTTTTCCTCGTTAACGTCTGGTCGCAGAAGCCGATTACATGAAAGCCGAAAAAGCCACTCAATTCTGTGACGTCTTTTATAATAATTCTCGAAATATTTTACTGGGAAAAAATCTGAACATATTATAAACTGAGTAACAAATGGTAAAAAGCTGTTCAGATTAAAAAATAAACTTTAGAAGAGTCACAGATAGCGGTCGTTTCAGCCCTCGAGCAAGGGATATGCTGAGTTTTCATTGGTTGCCGTAAATGATGACGTCACATTTAAAATTTATGATCTGGATCCGTTTGTTTTGTTTATGTTTTGTTCGTCCGCTCGCTTGTTTGTTCGCTCGTTTGTTCGTTCGTTCGTTTGTTTGTTTGTTTGCCTGTTTGTTCGTTCGCTCGTCCGTCTGTTCGCTTGTTCTTTCGCTCGCTCGTTCGTTTGCTTGCTTGCTTACTTATTTGCTCTTTCGTTCGTTCTTTCGCTCGTTTGTTCATTCTTTTGTTCGTTTGTTTGTTTGCTTGCTTGCTTGTTTGCTCGTTAGTTTGTTAGTTCTTTTGTTGTTTTGTTTGTTTGTTTGTTTGTTATCTAGTGTTTGCTTGCTCTTTTTTTGATTGGTTGGAATAACAGTTGTCGCCATTGACTTTGAAATATACATGTAATGACTTTTCGGTCAGCGGAATCAGTTGAATATTCATGTGCATAGTAGCCCTACTCTCATGTACTAGGACCAACTAGGGGACATTTTGCATGGACACGAAGGGGGAGACAAGTCCCCTCGTGTGTACTAAGTAGACAGATCCCAAGACAAGTGTGTACGTCTAGACATGCTCCAGAGGCATGACTGGGCGGGGGACAAGTCGTCCATCGTATGTACTGTTCAGGAGACAAGTGCAAGGAACAATTCCCAAGAGAAGTGCACACAATGCAACAGCTAACATCGGTATGGGTCGAAGAGTCCCTGCAAGTTGTCACACAAACTCAAACCAGTTCAATGTCATTAGACATGTCCCAGGAACAGGTTTTTGACCCCGAAACAGAATTTTCGTGCAGCGCACACGAGGGATCAACAATAAGTCCCCGCCTCTTGTCCGTGCAGCAGCCCCCTAGTGTGTTGCCTTTTTGTTGCGTCATGTCACGCTCTGTTATGAAAGTGATGTGCGACGAGACTGTTGCGTGACGATTTTGTGACTTGTTTCAATGATGTGCATGGTTCGTTTTGTTCATGGTTTTGCATAAAATTAGCTTACTAGTTTGCTTTTGGTATGCGCGATTTCGAAGCCTTGCATGAATCAAACGTTTCTATTTTTCCTTCGTTTATAACATTTTCATTGTCACAAAAAAGGAGGGTCACCGTGTTCGTTTTTGCATGCGCTAGATGGCGGTGATTCTAAGCATTTTTGAGGTCGTGCGCCAGCAATTTTTGAAAACGGTAAATCGAATAAAAGGCATTCACCATTTGCATCAAGGCTATTGTCAGTATTGAAATATTGAAGTCACCATCTTTTACAAATTGAACAAAAAGTAAAACCTTAAAAATTTGCACACACAAAAAATTAACTGTCGTAAAAAATTAGAGATATTTCGACACCAGTACATACCCTGGTATAAGCCTGAAAAGCAGAAAAATCGAAAATGTTAAAAAATGAAAGAAAAAAATGCAAGGGTCGAACCCACTACCAAAGCAAATTAGTGCCAATTTTATGCAAAACCATTGAAAAACGAACCATGCACATCCAAACAAGTCACAGAAGCGTCGCATGCTTCCGCGCATTCCAAAAGAACACAGCAAGTTTCGCGGTCAAAGAGGGAGAAACAGTCGGATCCTTGACGTGACCGAACCATACCACTAGACTAACTGGTCTATTGAGGGATTTAGAGGACAAAATAATCTAGTGTATCCTGTGAATGTACTTTCTCTTGTTGTGCAAATTGGATGATTCGGATGATTTGGATGATTCGTCCCTGAACTGTGGAGCAGATGGGTGAACCCGGTTCGAACCGTCCTCTAAGGCAGTTATGTTTTTGTTTTGCTTCGTTTCGTTATGTTTTGTTTCGTTTTATTTTTTGCTTGTTTGTTTGTTTGTTTCGACAACAAAAAATGAATACACAAAACAAATGATAAATAAGAAGAATGCGGATACCAAAACACACTAATATCAAGACGAACTCACAAATGGATAAATAGCCTGAGAGGGATCGTTTTTGTAAGTGTACATCTACTTTAGAAGCACGGGAGAAGTGCAAGATTGATGTAACTGTAGCTCCTTAACTTGAGCCCCCAGCATGCTACCTTAAAGTTACTTTTTAGCGACTATTAAATTTAGTTATTTCTCTCGTAGAAGATTAAGCGACTACTTAGTTTAGCTATTTTCGAGGGGGAAATGACGATTTTTTGACTACAATTGACCAAGAATACCCAATAATAGTAATTTTAGCGAGTACAAAATTTAGAGATTTTGAGAAACTCCTTAAAATTCTCTAAATTGTGATGTCACTAAAAATAGTGATTTTACGGTAATTTATCGCCCTCAGCCCTTTTCCTTATGATTTTTTTACCTCTTAGCAGCAAAGGTCGTCAGTCTCACTCCGTTTTTGCGCAATTAGTGCCATCTGTCCTTCTGTAGGGTCTGCATATTTTACTCAATTAGTATTTAGCCTATTTTATCGACCATTCTTGATATATATACGCATATAGTTTTGAATGGATAAAGTAGAAATAGCCGCATGAAAAGGAGGCTGTTCCCGCTTTATTCATTTTAAAATTAATATGCGCGCATGACTACTTACGATTTTATGATTGTTCAGTTTCTCAGAAAATCTCAATTTTTGGTTGTGATAGCTAGGAGGGACCGGGAACATTTGAGAATTATAACTCATCGTAGTGATAAGTACTCGGTTTTAACTTTGCCTAAATTACATTCAGGCCCAAGAAAAAAGCCTTACCCTATCGACACCGCGGTGAAATGCACCACGCATGCATGCGCGCCGTTGTGAAACGCCTCTCCGATGAAAACATTCTGCAGTAAAAACACAAAACTTTGCCGGCGAAACAAAGGCCACAGAAGCCAAACTCAGTCCCCGAAAAATGAGGTTAAGGACTTTGTAGTATAGTCTATTGGCTGCCTTTTTCTCCCAGTACTTGCCTGTTTTCACTCGTACTCAAAATTAAGCTCAAAGATATGCTATGGGAAAATTTAACGAAAACGTTCTAAAAATAGTGCTTGGGATTCCTGTGGATCAGGACGCAAACGCGCTGAAAGCCCGCGAAATCTCACGCATGCGCAGTGATTTTGTCGCGGTGTCTTCCCTATCTCATTCCAGTCTTCTCTCGTCCCTTCGTACCACAGTCGTCCAATCAATAGAACCTTTCATATTTAATTTGTTCCCTTAGGTTGCGGTGAAGATCATTGACAAGAAGCAGGCGATGGAAGATCGTTACGTGTCAAAAAACATGAGACGTGAAGCTAAAATTCTCCAAATGGTTCGACATACTAATGTAATACAGTTATTTGAAGTAGTAGAGACGGAAAATAGGTAAGATTACCGACACCTCCCTCCTAAGTAAAAATTTCTTTTCATTCCTTATTGGACGAGAAGAATTATTATGTTTTTTAGCTTACATTTTTTCTATGTGATAAAGTCGATGGAGAACAGTCTAAAGGTCTAAGTACACACGAAAACGTTGTCGTTTGCACGGCTATCAACTCTATATCCATCTTTGGGCAGTTTACCTTATTTGAAAGCCAACGTAGATTCATTTTTGTATATTTTCTCGCAATTTAGATTGCCAGAAATATGAATAAAAACTTCCAGATTTTATAGCGATGAAAACTGAAGATCACATTGTCCACCATCTTGAAAATAACTTAGAAACCTCGCATTTCGATAAACAGGAGGCCCAATAGTAAAAACACAGGGAGCCCGCGCGAACGACGACAATTGTTTGATAAGCAAAGTTGAAGTCATACGAGGTACAGTCTGGAATACAGCCGCTTTAGGCTGCGTTTACACGGGCGATTTCGTCCCGGACTGTGTTTGTCACGTGTGAAGCGTTAACATGGAAACCGGGACAAGAATTCATTTACGTTTACATTTGTAAATTTATCTTGTTCTTCTTGGGTTGCCTGTGGCTACATGAAGGTCTCTTGGTACTCAAATGAGCACTCATTCATGGATATAACGAATGTGTTTTACTTTTGTTGCTGTAGGTACTATTTAGTTTTTGAAATTGCTAGCGGGGGTGATCTGATGGATTATATTTGCTACCGTAAAAAGCTGGGAGAAATAGAAGTACGCAAGTTTATACGACAAATTGTCTCTGCTGTACACTACCTTCATCAAGGAGGCATTATTCATAGGTATGTAGTGGCTCTACTCACGGTTGCCAGAGATTTGTCTCCCGTGGTTCTAGCCTGAAAGACCTTCATTTCTTCCTCCGCCCAAAAACCGCAGACCGCCGGCAACGCAGGCTACCGTGGTTCTTCCCCAGAGGTTTGTCACTCGATCGTAGCTCTTCCCCCGGCTACCAAAGATTTGTTTCGTTTCGTTGACTTGTTTTGTTTCGTTGACGAACATTACTCCCTTAAAATCATTAACGTGGACATGCGTAATGCGAGCCGACTAAACTCTGGCACCGAGGGTTTATGTGGTTCTAGTTATTATATCTTGGTTCAGCTCTGGATTTTATTTCATGTTTCTTTTCTTTTTCTTAACCATATCTAGCTCTCCTCTTCCCCGATTTATCCTTTTCCAAATGCTCTGGCTTCCCTTCCTTCTTAATTATTTTCTCTTGCTATCTTCCCCTTGTCTGCCCTCCCCATTTTCTCATTCTTCTCAACTTCTTCCTTTTGCCTCAGGGCTATCTTATTGCGTCTTTATTTTCTTCTACATCGTTCTCTCTAGTGCTCTTTTCCTCTCTGATCCCTTTCATGCTGCTATGTCCTACTCTTTTTCACTGTTCTTATGTTCTTTTCTCTACCTCCCTTTTCCTTTCTTTCTCTCTCTCTCTCTCTCTCTCTCTCTCTCTTTCTCCTACTATATTTCGTTTCCATCAACTTCACACTCTGCTCAAGCCTTAATTAATCCAAGCGACCTTTTCTGCTCTATTTTGCAGGGACCTTAAAGTTGAGAATTTACTCTTAGATGATAACTACAATATCAAATTAATAGGTAAATGTATCGTTAAAATGTTCGTGATTGTGTTTTCTCGGATTCTAACAAAATCACATGTCATGGACCAGGAAGCCATCAGACAGCACAGAGATGTCACTTTAAGCGATTCTATGAGTGTTTTATATTGCTATATATCATTGCCTTTTCTTAGATTTTGGATTAAGCAATACCATCAACGTTCCAAGTACAGGAGAGCGCTCTTCTACGAGGGACTTTTGTAAGACCCAGTGCGGGTCCCCTGCGTATGCCGCTCCTGAGATTTTAGGACATCTAACATATGGGACCAAGGTGGACGTCTGGAGCATGTGAGTATTAAATCACGCATTTGCGCATCTCTCTACACTACAATAGCCAGCATTTTCTGTGCTCTCCATAATTTCTATCCATACATTTGCTTTATATTGAAACATCTGTACAACGGCGGCCACCTCTCCACAATGGCCGATGTACAATTTTCCGTTCCCGCTATCGATCCTATCCATACATTCACTCTTTATTGAAACCTCTGTACAACGACCACCTCTCCACAATGGCCGGTGTACAATTTTCCGTTCCCGCTATCGATCCTATCCATACATTCACTTTATATTGAAACCTCTGTACAACGACCACCTCTGTACAACGGCCAGCATTTTCCGTCCAAGCCATTCATTCGATCCATACATTTACTCTATATTGAAACCTCTGTACAACGACCACCTCTCTAGAACGGCCAGCATTTTCCGTTCAAGCCATTGCTGGGTTTCATCCATACCTTCGGGAATCAAAAGACAAAGAAGCGGTAGCCATGTTGATTCCTCTGTACAACAACCACCTCTGAACAAAGGCCAACGTCTTCCACACCCACCATTGATCCAATCCATACATTTACTCTATATTGAAACCTCTGTACAACGACTACCTCTCTTCAGTGGCCACTCATTTAATCTAAGCCCATCTTGATATCCGCTATGGGGAGGGTTTATTATGAAATATTACTCAATATGTTTGAAAACTACGTTTATTTGGCTTCAAGAAAATGTGATTTTGAAAGAAATATAATCGTGATTTTTTCATTTCAGTGGTGTAAATATGTACGCTATGTTGACTGGTAAACTCCCCTACACAGCTGAACCCTTTAATATTATAACACTTTATAACAAAATGGTGAAAGGTGATATGAATCCGATCCCTGATAGACTATCAGCAGGTATGTACAATGGGATCCCTTGGGAGTAAGAGAGGGGGTTTCGCCCCTACACAGCTAAACCCTTTGATAAACAAAATGGTGAAACGTGATATGAACCCAATCTCTGATAGACTATAAGCAGGTATGTACAATTGGATCCCGTGAGGGTGATGGTGGAGTGGGTGCGTACCATGTGCCTTAAGTTTTTTGGCCAAGCAATGGCTATTACGAACCGCCGACTTAAAATAAAGACACTTTATTTAGTCTTGTATTTCTTTGATTTTCTCCAGGTTGTAAAGATCTGATGCTTCGTTTTCTGACCTTTGATCCACACGAACGAATTACGATCGAAGAAGCCATCCAGCACCCGTGGCTTCGTAAAGGCTTCGACGACCACCCGCTCATACCCATAGAGTTTCCGAACTATTTACGAGCGGACGACCTGAATAGTGATATTCTAAATCACATGTATGAAAAAATGCAGTTTAAAACAAAGGATGTGATTGAAGGAGTCACTAATAACAAGTATGGACCCCTTTAACTAGTTATATTTATCACTGTAAAACCTACAGCTACAATCATAGACTGCTTAATTTTCGACACAGGAACCCCGCATTGTTTTCAAGGCGCGCGTGATAAATATTTATTTATTTATTTATTAACAGATTCAGTTAACAAACTTACATAGTTAGCTACACTAGGTGGACAAAACAATAGGACACGTAGTCCCCTACGTAGGTTGGGGAGGGGAGGGGAGGGGAGGGGAGGGGAAATCGTTCGGGGGTTTCGGACTTTCATTTCATCACATACCGTTACGCTGTGTGACACCCTGTTACATTAGAAATCCGCTAACTCGAACTTCCAAGTGAAGCTTAATGTTCGAGATAGCGGGGGTACGAATTGACTGGAAAAGTGTTACAGCGCCCTAAAGATTTTCTCTGTTCTTTGATTCAGGATCCAACGCAGCCTCGTGCGTTTATCATCTTATTAGTCGAAAACTCAAGCGATACCTCGACAAATACCCGAGCACCCGAATGCTTCGCCGAACAAAGTCGAGAGATGACGAAACCGACGCTGTCCCGAAGAAGCAACGAATCGATGCCGGTGATAGTGATAGTGGCTATAGGTTAACGGAGCGACAGAGAGCTGGATCTCTTGTGACGTCACGTGAACTACGGTTGGGGCCTGGGGTGGGCTCGTCCCAGGGTAGCCGAGGTATCAGGATAGGAAGGGCGGCGTCTCAGGGCAGTAGAGGACCACGTGGTCGATTGGCTAGCGATAAAGACGGAACTGAGTTGAAAGGTTAGTCCGTGATAGATAATCTTAACGTACATTTTCAACTCCAAAGTATCTGTAGGGGCGTGCCGTGATTGTCTATAAAAACATTCGAAATTCCTGCCGTAACCGTGCCGTGACCGTGCGGTGCCGTTTTCACACTCATACGAAATCTGCTCTAAAGCCATCCCGAATCCCTACTGTGAACTATGCTGTTTTCACAGTCATACGAAAACGGTTCCATTTTAGTGTTTCGTGCTTGAAGTCATATATATCATTCTTGTTTAGGTTCAACAATAATTCCAAATGAGAGCGATCACTACTTAGCTCTACCAGGAGACGACTCAGTACACAAATCAGGCTCCTTCAAACAACTTTCTTTCGACAATGAAGACGACGATGTTGCAGGCGACGACGTCGAGGGATACGACCCCGCCTACAGAAAAGTCTCACTGACATATCAATACCTTGCAGAAAGAAAACTGTCCAAACCTGATTACCACCTAGCCCCCCTCGCTAAAGATTACAAGCCACCGGTATTAGTTTTTGACGATATTAATGGAGATAATAATAATAACAAACAAGAGGTGAACATGTCTCCAATGGATGATGATGTATTTGATGACGCAGAGAAAAAGACTAGTGACGTCACGGATGATAGAACTGCAATGAATGCTGGGATGGAAGTTACGGAAAATGACGTCACCGAAGAAAGAAATAATGCAAAGGATGCTGGGGTGGAAATGGTGGGAAATGTTGGCGTCACTGATGGAAGTGGTGTTGCAAAGGATGCTGGGATGCCACCGATAATGGGATCTGTTGTTGCTAAGGTTGTTTCGGTGCCACAATCTGCTCAACTGGAATCACTGATGGGGCCAAGAAATCAGGTAGGCCAGGAGTCCTGGGTAGGTTTCAAAAGACGTGGACGGCCGAACATCTGAATCTGGATTTAAATCTGAATCTGGATCTGAATCTGAGACCGAATAGAATTGTGAGAATGAGTCTTTCATCTTTAAATCTGTGTAATATCATACTCTTATCACTCTATATTATAATTCATTCCAAGTTCGTACCCTCAGTTTCGACCCTTCTGTCTCGCTCAGATTCAGATTCAAATCTCAGACTGTCTACATTTTTTTTTGAAACAGGTATATATTGATTGATCAGTTATCACTGAATCTCGCTTCTTTCAGTGCTTAAGCTAAGTGTAAAGGCATATATACTCAAATAATCACGAGCGAAGCGAAACTTCTTAGATAAATCACTAAAACGTTATTTTGCGGTCTCGTATGATGGGATGAAAATCCCTCTTTTCGCCTCTGTTTCCTAAACGATCAAGATCTCTGCAATTATAAACCAACAATTCAATGATTTGATTTTTCACTTTTTCCAGGACAATGAAGATCCTACTCGAAGAAGTTCACTTCCCACAGCACTACAACGAGTTAGAACTGAAAGTCTTCCATCATCAGACCACGATGTGTCTACTCCGGTCACCAGACCTCGTCGTGGATCCCTTCCAAGTAGGACATACCTCGTGACACGTGATCCTAAGTCCCATCAGGAAACCAAGGCAACCAATGACGTCAGAGCAAAACGACCCCAGTGCTACTCTTCCATCCTACGGACTTGTGTGCCAGGTTACTGCGATTGAGAGTAGAGAGGGGCCTGGAAAGGAGAGTTCCGATTCTGGGCAATTGATGCTTCGCAGTACAATGAGCCCACTCTCTGTACATTGTAGTCCCAGGCCCTCGCGTCGACATTCGACACCAGTAAACCCAATGAAAGAGTTTTATAAGGAAGTTCTAGGATTCAATGAGGATACCTCCCAACGTGACAGTCTTGAAAGTAAGGAAAACAACGAAAAGAAAGCACAAAGCGTTACACGATATGAAAGAACCACATTCACCGAGACCATCCGGATCTCCGATGGCTCCACGACGGTTTTCCGCTTCGTCTACGTCAAGTGACGATTCCAGACGAGCTTTAACACCGAAAAAGGTCCAACTCCCTGTTGCCCCAAAAGAACCACTTCTACCCAACCTGGGTCTTAAACTAATGATGAAACACCCTCCAATTGAACCTCTAACCCTTCCTTCGTCTCCGCTTTCACCTCGAAAGTTAAGTCTTGATAGTAAAACGAAAAGAAGTCAAGAAAACAGGAGATCGAGAAGACGCAATACCATAATGGAACTACCTTATACTACTGAATCACGTGACGTCAAGGATTCTAGTCCGTCACGTGATTTTCATGGACCAAGTGAGTCACGTGACGGGAATGAATCACGTGATAACGACCAAAGCGGAAGTATCCTCCCAAACAGGAAATCGATGGAAAAATCTTCTGACTCACCAATACCGGATAAAGATTCACCGTTGCCCCTGGATACGTTAGAGGTACCACGTGACGAGTCACGTGATAGTGATTCTAGTACTGGTTCTCATGAATTCCTCAATAGTAACGTCCGCGCGCGAGTCACTATTAAGGAAAGGCGTCAAACTACAGACCTGGACAAAATCACGGTATCACCTGCTAATGAGATTAAATGCGAAGTTATTTGTGACAATCGACAGCAGCGGCGTGACAAAAATGGCGAGTTGCGTGACAAATCACGTGACAGGACTGTTATTGACTACGCACAAAGTTTCTACGGTTCAAAATCGTAACACTGGCAACGTAAAAGCGCGCGTGACAATCAAGCAGCGGAGACAAACGTCGGAACTTGATATAAGAAATGCTCGTCAAATAAAAAAAATTCAGTTCCAAATTACTGATACTCATGATGTAAATGGTCACGTGGGTAAAGAGCAGTCACGTGTCAGCAAACTGAAGAAGCACGAAAGGCGCTCCAGTGTTCCTGGTATGGTTCCGCCAGGAGCCGAGCGTAGAGAAAATAAATGCGAGGAATTCTGCTGTGGTCCACTCGTGCGTGGTTCAAGTGTGCCTACACTCGTTTCTCAAGTGAAAAGACGAGGTAAAGACGAGGACATTGCGAAGGGAGAAAAGTCGAAAGAGAAGCCAACATACCGTAGCGTAGAAAGTGTAAAAGCAAAAGAAACTATTTTAAAAGACAGAACTCTTTCCGAAAGCGACGTCAAAGGAATTGGTCATAAACTTTACAGAAGTAATAAGCAAAACGAATTCGGTAATCCCTGGGAGAAACACGAACGAACGATTCAGCGAACCATCGCTATGAGGGCTGAAGCGGGCAAAAAGAAAGCCGCTGAAAGGATAAGACGGCATACCGTGGGCTCACCACCTGCTGCCCTTCGAAATGAACCAGACGTACGATATTCGCCAAGAGTATTAAAAAAATCATTGGTTTAAAGACAGATATATATATATATATTTTATATTATGATATTATTTTTATATTCTCGTTTTATAATGTATGACGCGCAAAGAAGTAAATCTATAATAGAAACACTGTCTATTTTGTTTGCGACCAGCCAAAGCCGGGCAAAAGAATACTCCTGTAGATATATAGTTTACGTTGTCGCTGAAAAAAGCCTAAAGCTTTGAGAGCGAAATCATGAAAAATTGTTATCACCGTGACATCATTATAATAAAAGAACTCACTGAATGCTTGCAAATTCTACAACTTGGACACATATTCCCTTAATTTCTCAGATAGCCTACAGAGAAGTTTGTTAGTACACAAAAGATATTTGAAAGGCTTTAGCCTTTAGGCCTTTTTTCAGCGACAACGTTAATTGAAATAGCTATACTCTTGCTCTTATGCATTCACTACTTTCACATGACCCATATATAATGCCTTTTGTTTTGGGGACAGCTATTGAAACTCAAACAAAATGGCGTCGATGACGAAGCCACTCATAAATTTTATATAGATATCTACAAGTTGACAGAAACAAAGCTTCAAAAGAAGTATACAAAACCCTTCACAGTTGATTTTGAAAAGTTTCCTTGCTAAAAGCCCACTGTCTAAATGTTCGCTGTCCCCGCAAAGGCGCAAAGGCATTACGGACATGCGAAAATAGTGAATTCACTTTCTAGTCACGTGATTAGCAGGAAGGGATTATAATTAATTACAGCCTTTCTGTATTGGTCAATAAAGGACAATCTCAGCCAATCATATTGTAGTTAAACATAGCCAAACAATTTGCCAGTTAACCTATATTTACTAAACGTGCGTTAATTTCGTGGCAAAAATTAAAATTTGTCCAATTGTCCCGAAAAGTTCTGATAGCCTAAGAATGTTAATTGAGTTAAACGGCGAGCAGTCCCAGTTTTCCTCCGGCAGGAAAGACGATATTTCGGAATAGTGGACCAGAGGAGAATGGGAATGAGTAAGAAGATGCTTTTTCCCCGTTTTTCTTTCCTTTTTTTTTTCTGAGCGAGGAGCCAAGCGAAGCCTCACTTCGGCACATTAGAAAATTTGCATCCGGCAGCAATTCTAACAGGAGGATCTTTGCTGTCTTCAATGTTTACATTCGGCTTCATTAGCATACGGTTAAAAATCGTTAAAATTACTGAGTCCAGAAGTTTTAAGAGCTTTTTTTATAGGAAACCTAAGAAGTTTTAGCTCTCTGCGTGTAATATTATGCAAGATATCAGCTTCCAATTTAATTTGCTTTCAAATTTCTGGGTGGCAAAAGCGCTAATGAGCCCATACATTCTCTGTAAAATTTAGAGTTTTTAAAATCACGCAAAAACTATTGCATGTGCCAAGCTCAAATTTTCAAGGAAAGCTAATTTTGCCATGTCCTTTCAATATTCAGAGTTAATTTGGTGTTTATTTGTGCCTATGCTAATGAGCAAACATTTAAACAAAGCACTACACATTTTATTTTGGGCTACCTGTGGCTCCCGACCCAGTCTCTCGCCGATCATTCAGTATTCCAACATGGCGGACAACATGTGAGTCTGATGCAAGAGCGATGCAATCGAAACAAGTTACTTTATCATCAATATTAAGTAGTTATTATTGCATTACTTTAGAGAATGATTGCTTAGGATGTTATAAATCTCAAGTTGTAGCAAGAAATCGAGTATTTGAAGACGTATTCTTATGACTTTAGTGGTATAGTGTTATTGTATGATTTTGCTAAATTGAAACTTTCCCAAATCTCTTTAATTTACACCTGACACGAATATTTGAAATTTCAAAAAGATTTTGAGCATGAAGATTTTAACGCTATCGCAAAATGGTGAGTATTTCTTCGAATTTTACAGAGGCCATAATATATCTTCTCTCTTCGTTGTATTTTACACAAAGTCTTTAGTTATTAGTTTAATTACAGAATTCTTTTTATAAGTAGCTGCCCTATATTTCAACATTTCATTTTCCTTTTTCCCTATTTCATCATATATTAAGAAGAACATTGCCTTTGTTTCCTTAGCAACTGCAGCAAATATTGATTCACTAGTATCCATGGCAACAGATTCTCTAAAGTCAGGTCATGTGATTGCTGTACCTACTGATACCATATATGGTATTGCTGCACTGGCACAATCAACTGTAGCCGTTGATCAATTGTATGAGATCAAAGAACGACACCAAGAAAAACCAATTGCTATATGTGTTGGCAATGTTGAAGATGTAAAAAAGTGAGTCTTGTGGAGGTCTACAACAAGTACATGTAGAAAGCTACACAAATAATGTATTTATATTATAATTGTTAATGCAATTAACACTATGACTGCATGTACTACTGCTGTTAACGGCATTAGGGGTAGTGTATGCATTATTCACTGAAAAGTCAGTGTGCAATATTTTAGTCAAATTTCACAAGTCTCCAAGTATAGTACCATTATTGTACACTACCATAAGCACACCAAGATAATTAACAACGTGGGAAGCAAGGATGGCCAAATGGGAAAGCACCAGTGTCTTGGATTTGATTCCCAGATGGGGTCTCACATGTGACTTGAGATTGTTAGTTCATTCTATCTCTTGCTTTGAGGGTTTTTCTCAGGTCATCTGGTTTTCCTCCCTCAGTAAAAACAAACTAGTGAGCCGAGCATTGTCTGTATAGAAGATTAGAATGTAGTGGTAGTGTGTGAGAGAGGACAGTGTCCCTCAATTAGTGTGCAAGTGCTAGAAGACATTGGACAGTTAGATAGTTATTTTTTATCACACACATATGCTATTCATACACAGTTATACCAATACTCTTTCAGTTCTTAACTGTTTTGCTTATTTTATGGCTACTAGATGGGGTCAAGTAACAGTGAGTGACGACATACTATATGACCTTCTACCAGGCCCTGTTACATTGGTGTTTGAAAGAACAAAGGAATTAAATCCTGGTCTTAACTCAGGAACACAACTTGTTGGTATACGTATACCAGATAATACTTTTGTAAGGCAGTTAGCAATTGCCTGCAAAGAACCTCTTGCTTTGACAAGTGCCAACAAGAGCTCTGGAATGAGTAGTCTAAAAATTGAGGTAAGTGTTACTGATTCTACTTGTATAGTATGTATATCAATACAACATACAGTACTCATGGCCCTCAAATTTTACAAATGTTTTCAAATTGTGAATATTTGTAAATACAAAAATTCTAAAAAAATGTTTCTTCAATTTTCCCAGGATTTATATCTAAGGTAGCCTTTGATTTCTAATATCCAGTTAAAGTTAGTAGCATTTCTATAGAGTTCCAGGTAAGAGATGGGTCTTGGCTCAATTACCTGATGGAGATAGCTACTTGACTTGCCAAATAAAATGGAAAATTTTACTTAAGTATTGTAGTAGCAATTATGCAAGCCCTCTGATGTCATGACCCTTAAAAAGTTAACTGGAATACTGTTTTATGTAGGAGTTTTCAGAACTTTGGCCAAAGCTGGATGTAATCGTTGATGGTGGACTTCTTAATCCCTCTAAGCTGTGCAGACTGGGATCAACAGTTGTAGATTTATCAATTCCTGGACAGTTTGCCATTATCAGAGAAGGAAGGTTAGTTGAATAGTTATACTTTATATTAATCTTTGCATCATAAATACAAGAAGAAAAAAGTGCAGATGGATGAAGGGGGTAGAGAATACACTGTCTTACATGTACATCACAGTTGGTGGTGTAGCTCAATATAGCTTTATAGTGCTATGCTTCAAATTGTGGACACTACCCAAAGTTGTTGGTTACTTTTTGACATCTTTTTGACAAGTTTGAATACCACTAAAAAAATAGATATCGGCACTTCACTTTGATCAGTTTGATATTAAGTGGAGTTTGTATATCAATGTAATAATGTATGATGTACAAACTCTGTCTAGTGAGACAACAGAGTGAAGCGCCAATATCTAATTGGTTAAGGGTATTCAAAGTTGTCAAAAAGATCTCAAAATGTAATAAAAAAACTCTGTGGTAGTGGCCAAGGTTTGAGGTGTAGCACTGTGAATACCCATTGGACAAAGCACTGATCTTGAGGGAGAGGTTGAGAATACACTGTCATCCCCTGGAAGTTCACTTTATGGTGAATGGGGAAGGTCATTAATTAGATATCACTCTTTACCTTTAATGAATAGAATTTGAACTTTTTTAGTGCCTATCAAGAGACTGTCAAGATACTAGCTGAAAAACATGGTCTTCACCAACATAAATAATGAATGTTGACACCCAAGTACTCTTGCACCCATAGTACACAACACTGATGAACGTGAAAATGAAGTCATGGTAATAATATTGCACATAACTTGACTGCGTGGGACATTCACAAAACGGCCCCATCAGTCTCCAGTGCAAAAGAATTTTTATTTCATTTCAAGATACCAAAGTACATTTTTGTCTTATTCGATTTCTACATCTGTACGTATTAAAATGAAACAATCGTGAAGGCAAGCTTTAAGAGAGAGTGTGACTTTATTTATAATTTTCAGGCTTCGTGCTACTCCTTAACTCCGAACCCTGTATTTTACTGCGTATTTATGTTTTTGTAATTTTTATTTGGTATATTCATAAGTTAATCTGAAGATATGATGATGCATTGAATAAAGAAAAATGTGATTTAAAGATCTTTACAAGCATTTTACTACAACTTTTACTTTGAGAGAAATGCCATAATTGCGTAACACCAATTATTAGGAAATGCGTACGTTTTTGTTCGTGCGCGCGACACTCCCGTTCTCGTTAGAACGTTAGTTGAGGCTTCTTCACGTTTTATATATTAATTGCTGGTATATTACGCCTGATGAGTCGAGAACCGTGTGTGATTACAGCATACATGCACAGAAGACGTCACAATGTGGTGAGAAGAACAATTATGCCACTGAACTTCGTCTCGTGGCGTATTTTTTTGTTCTCCTCACATTTTGACGTCATCTGTGCATCTATTAGAGTATAGACGCACGGAAAATAGGAGTCTATTTGTTAAACATAACGGCGCACGCACGCACGAAAAAGTCCGCGTGACGTTCGTGTTGACAAAAACATCTCGTGCTCCCTATTATATACAGCTGCTTTGTATTTCAATAATCCTTTCCTGACTGTAGTTATTCACAAGTGGTGGGACACACTTTTGACACTGATCCACTTAAAGGTGCAGCCAAGATGGTCTCCCAAGCCAAAACATCACCTTTTCTAAAATATGAAGTAGTTTGACATTTCCAAGTGGGTGCAGTTTTAGCAGTATCATCCGACACAGCATTTTCCCAAATATGGAAGTCTGCAATGGACCCTTGCATAACCATGGTAGAGTCAAACCCACCATGCTTTTGACCCAAATACATGTTTCCGTCTGACATAACGATTATACCTGCGGCTGCTCGTACTCCTGAAGCCGACGATTGCACGGCGCCATTTTTGTAAAGGGCTATATTCCCTGTGGACGCTGCCCATGTGATGAGAAAATGTTGCCACGAACCTTTGACTAGATTTGTCTGAAGTTCTCTAAAAGGAAACAAGACAGTCGTGTGAGGTACGTTCACTCGGGGGTTCTGCTTAATGAGCCTGCTTTGTAGAGATCTGTCTGTGACAAACCGACGAAAAATCGCCAGCCGAGTAAAAAATGTTTTCGCCTTCCGTCCACACTAAAACGCCGTTTATTTTTTTTGTCGAAGAAAACGACGGAGAAAAAATGTTTTTAAATTTGTCCAGACTAGTACGGATGTAGCCTCTGGCATTCGACTCATAAAAGTAGATCAGACTTTGCCAAACAACAATGATATCATCTTTTTACGTTAAAAAGATTACTAAAAGGCTACTAAAGCACAATCGATATTCGCGGCTATGAAGTTAAAACGAGTCAATATTTAAGCAATATAAAACGCCCGTGCTTTCTCTGTACGTACTGTGATATAAACACGATGAAAGATGAAGAGCACAAGAAAAGGAAGCTTACACGAGGCATATAGCCGACCGTTTCTTGTTTTTCGATTGCTCAATATCTTCCAGACTGTTAATATCACAGTATAGAGACATAAGTGCCTTTTTAATAGTGTATTTTATAAAATATTTTTTGAGGTTTTAGTGTGAGTCATGTCTCTGTTCTCTGATATAAACACGGTAGCCAGCGAATCAGCACGCGTTACATCTCAGTCTTACCTTGGAATCGTTAATGCGGCCCCGGTTGGAGCCCGGACTACTGAAGTACATATGGTAAGATTTACGTAGGTCCTTCATATATGGTACATTATAGTTATAGTAATAGTAAAGAGCCTTTGGTATTAGGACCCACTATAATGTACCATATATGAAGGACCTACCAAGATTTCTAGATATCTTACCGCCCAATAGTATTAATCTTAATAACAGCAAATCCATTGTTTTTGATTCCCAGGGACACAGAGCTCAAACCACTAGGTCCCTCGTAGGAAAAGATCATCAGTGTTTTGGTGAACGTAGCAGGAACTTTCAACCAAAACGAGATCGTCAACGCGGTACACGAGAGAGCAAATGCCTTGTTTATTAACACATAATTCGAGGTTGAAGCACTTGGAAAGTTAAGTTCATAATCTGCAATGAAAGTAAAACAACAGTATGAGCGGAGTTCTTGTACTTTGGCGAAGTTTTTCCATCCTTGAAACGTTAGTAATATAAGCTCTCTTTTTATATGGCGTTTCAGATGTTCATTTAGAATACTAATCTTTATATATCGACGCAACTCTACAAGGAATCGTGTGTCTTTAAGACGAACAACGGAATTTAACTGACCTTTGGACAACCTTCCGATAATCCTCGGTGTTGCGCATGCGCTGTAGAGACCTATCTGTATTTTTTACGGCGCCCATCGACTGAGTAGCGATAGTGAGCATGCGCTGTGGAGATCCATCACGGTGCATTTTGTGAAACACCAAATTATAATTCACTGCGACCGCCGAGTGTACGCACAGGCTCGATCACGTGAAAGCGGCCATTTTGGTTGGCAGGAGCAATAAAATTATACAAAAGAAATAATCTACTTCTCTTTTGGAAAAAGGAAAAGAAAGTCAGACTTTTTTATATATAAGTGAACAAATCTACAATACCTTTGCAATGTATGCACTTGTAATCTTGTCCGTCAATCACGCATTCCAGCGGTTTACTGCATAACTTGTTACTGCATTTAGCTGGAGGTCGTTCATCGTTGTTGACGTATTGAGAATCATCCGAGAAGATAAGACTTTCAGGATGACTCAAATGATTAGCATTGTTCAGCTCACAAATCCTTTTGGTTTGGTAGAAGTTGATGCTATGGCAACCATTCTGTAACACACATTGATCGTAACACTGCTTACGTGTTGACACTAAAATGGTTTTCAACACGTGACCTTGGAGCTTGAAACGACTTTGAGTGTACGGGGAGGGACAGGATTGGGCGAGAGCAGCTAGTATCCATGGAAACAGAAAAATGACGACGGATTGAGTCATCGTGGGTTTATTAACCTTTTCTCTCGTTTTCTCCTCTTATATTGTATCTTCTGTGGATAAACAACAGAGTTTGCAATGATTAAATTTTTCGCGAGAAATCGTTGTCGCCTACGGGCTTCCTGTGTTGAAGAAACCGCTACGTCTCCCTAGTCCTTTTTCGGCCAGAAATCAAGATAGCGCGATGGCGCGAAAATAAGTTTTTGATATCAAAATATTTGCTTTAAGCTACCGCAAAATTACCAAAAAGAACATTAAACCCATTAAAAAGCATTTTAAAGAAGAAAAAAGAAAATGATTTTTGCCACAGGCAGGATTCGAACTAGTCCAGACCCAGGCCTCTTTTTACCCCGCTCCGCTTCGGTAAAACAGAGTCCAGAAGAACTTGCATGCGCATGCGTTACATGAACCAATCAGACACCGTAAAAGTTTGGTGTGACCAGGTTACAAGGCTTATCGTTCAATATGGCGCTGTTTACGAAGGGTTAGACGAAAGGTTATCTGAATTAAATCAGCGATATGGGGCTCATTTTGAAAACGAATTCACCGAAGCAGTTAAGTATGCCTTCACTTGTACGAAACACGCGTTTTTACCCAAATTGGAGCAAATCCAAGCCCTGTGTGAATTGTCGAAAGGCCTTGTAACCAGGCACACCAAAACTTTACGGTGTCTGATTGGTTCATGTAACGCATGCGCATGCAAGTTCTTCTGGACTCTGTTTTACCGAAGCGGAGCGGGGTAAAAAGAGGCCTGGGGTCTGGACTAGATTCGAACCCGCTACCAAAATATATTAGTATGCTAATTTTATGCAAAACCTATAAAAAAACCGACCATGCATCCAGACAAATCGCTGAATCATCGCATGTTACGTATAGGATGGAGATTTCGGCCCCTTCCGCGCTATCGGTAGAACGCAGCGAGCTTCGCAGTCAAAGAGGGAGGAAACAGTCGGATCCTAGGCCATTGATAACTGCACCTTACCACTAGGCTAACTGGTCTACTGAGGGATTTGGAGGACAAAATAACCTAGTGTATCGCGTGAATGACTGTCTATTGTTGTGCAAATTAAGCGTTCCGGTGGCGCAGTTGGAAAACCTTTGGACTACGGAGCAGAAGGTCCGGGTTCGAGACTGCTGTAGAGCAATCTTTTTTTCAATCTTTTTTTCTTTTTCTTTTACTTTTTCTTTTCGTTTTTCTTTACTTTTCTTTCTTTCCTTTTTTGAAAATCAAAATACAGCTAAAAATTTAACGCTAAGGAAATCTGAAAACTAATAAAGCTAAAAACTGTATATAGCAATAATGACTTTATGTTAGCATCGACACGCCTTCGTTTCCTAGCTTTTATTTTATTTAATAGCGTTATATTTTAGCATTGGCGTATTTTCTAACTCTCCTTTGATTAAAACAAGAAATAGATCAGTCAAAGAATGCAATTTTAGAGATTTTGTTGCAAGAGCGAAATTGCCGAATGCATCATGTCTGGCAACATAGGCGGCGACGATGTTTCGCAACAAAACAATTGTTACAGAAAGTTCAAAAGTTTGAACTTAATTGTCTCTGCAACATTGCACGCTCGTACTGAATGTTGCAGAGTGATGATAGACGCTGCAATTCTTCTTTGTAACAAAATCTAAAATTGCGCATGCGTTGCCAGCGCGAGAAAAAATTGCAGCGTATATCGCCGGCTTTAGGCATGAATGTGTAAAAGTAAGAGTTTCTAGAGACTCTTGGTCAACAAGCAATTTTTAACATCTTTAAATCTAGATTCTTTATATTATTTGAGAAGAATACTAAATTCCCTTTTATATAATGATCAATGTTCATGCAGTTCTTTCCGGTCCACTTCAATTTTGGACTGTTGAGTTAATAATATGTGCCCGATACTGGCGCTATCCAAGGATTGAATCTAAAAGACGTTGGCGTTAATCCTGATTTAGCGCTTGCCCGCTTCGAACTACCGAACCAAGGTTGGCAATTTGGCTAGCGTCTTTTTAAGATTTGAGGTAAAAAGAGGAAAACCAAAATTTCGGCTTCATTTTTGGGGTAAAGACTGTAATAAACTCAACTAAAAATCTTGTTTCCTATGTTTTCGTATTAAAAGTGTTTTTCTAAAGCCACTTTTATGAAAAAAGGAAGCACTTAAGTTTACTGTTTTTTTCTCATTGTCTCACAGGAATCTTCGCAAAGGAACGAGTACGTCAAAAATTAAGTTGTTATGCAACAGGACAACTATTTGTCGTTGTTTGTGTTTTCTTCTTCTTGTCTTCTCCAGTCTTTCCGTTTTGTAACGCCACCCAAAATTCCTAGCATTGTTCAAAGACAATTAAGACTTCCAGGATCACTTATTTCTTACCTCAACTGAAAGAGCACTCTAAGAAGTCATCTTCAGTACAATTTCTCACTAGATCTGCATGTAAAGAGAGGAAATGTTACGTGGTTCTTTGCTATTACTCTCAAAACACCTGTCCGAGATCTCTTTTATGATTTAATTTCTGGTCCTTGTAAAAAAAGCAATTATCTTCTCATCTAGCGACCATTAATATTAATTATGTTTATTTCAGTCAACATAAATTAAAAAGTTAAATTCGATTTAACGGATTTGGGAAAAGCATGCAAGATCTTGGAATATTTAGAGAACTAATGTTTTCACTGAAATCGACTGGGAGTCACTATTCAAACGTTTTCACTTGAATTTTTATCAAGTATATTATCGATTTCATTAGTGAAGCAAGTTGCTTTTGTTAAGTTAAGAGACGTTTTCTTCTGTGAGCAACCTTTTGTGTTATTTTTGAAATATCCTATTTTTTTTGCAAAGGCAATCTTTCAAAATTCTTCGTTGTATTCACAAAGATGTCTGTACGAACGTTGAACTTCCTGGTGAAGCAAGTCCCATGATAAAAAATGAACTCAAATCTGTCTTGGTAAACATGCATTCTTAACATACATACTGTTTGGAATCATTAAAAATAAAGTTTTCAAAAGATAATCAATTTCCATTTTGTAGTTTGTAGTGGCCGAAATTGTAATTGCACTTACTGTGCGCCTCATTAAGTCTTTTTTAAATCTCATCAATAAACTTTGTCAAATGGCATTAAAAATTAAAATATAATCAAACAGATAATGAAAATTCACTTATTTGTAAAACAGTAGTTCTTAATTCTTGTTTCTCTGTTAGTAATAATTCAAAGCTTGATATTTCCAAGCCTTTTCAAAATATCAAAAAAATTGCATGTTCTAAAAGTTTGATTGCATTTTGAAAATTTCTTGATTTCATTCCATCCTTGATCAATCGTGTTAGGTTGTTTGGTTCGCAAGGCATTTTAGTGTAGTCTCTCACACTCTTTCTCAGCTTTCTCAAAAGTAACTGAAGTATAATTTTATCTCGTGTACTCCCAATTATTTGATTCTATTACTTTCTCATTAAGGCACTATTCCGTGCAATTTTTGTATACAACTGTCACGAACCATTACAGAGGTGTTAGGTCCCGTTCACATGAAGCGAACTGTCCCTGGGTAGTAGGGATAACTCTTTTGTTTTCTTTTCCATGGGGGACATGAAACAGAAGGGTTATCCCTACTGCCCAGTAACAACTCGCCTTCATGTGAACGGGCCCTTACACGGCTTAACGTCGAAAAACGTTGCTGCAATCGTTTTCCCGCTATACCTTGCACGATGTAGGATATAATACACGTCGAAATACTAAGTTTGTGCATCTTGTTTGACAACGCCATTGCAAGACGAGTTGTAGAAAAAAAATTGCACCATCAGCGGATGAATATACCATGCATCAAACAAAATCATTGCCAGAAGACGATTATTACAGCAACAGGCTTCAGGCGTTGCGCGCGCTCTGTAACGCCCCTGAAATGGTTCGTGTAGTTGTTTTTGCAATGCCAGATAGATGCAAATTGCATCGTGTAACAGCACCTTTATTCATCCCCCCTATCTTTTACTCTCTCTGGTATATCTCTTTGTACTTGGCATTATACCTCGTCCAGATCTCGTTGAAGTCTTTATTCTGCTGACTTAACTTGTTCCAAGGACAAAGGGGTACATTACGTCAATGCTTCCACATGTACTGTTGCTACGCAACCCCTGCATGTGATTAATTATAGCGTACGTACTGATAATGACCTTCATTGTACCGAGCTGTGAAACCTTGCTCATCATATCTCAGGACCGTGTTAATTAAACAGTAGCCTTACAGTAGCAATAATGGAATTGAATTGAATTTATTTGCCAACAAATAATACATTATCTTAAGTATATTTACAGAGACATATATATATTTATTACATAGCTACAATCTTACGCGCGCTCTGATTGGCCAGAAAGCTATGAACTCTAGTTTGTTAATCGTTCTTTATATTTTCTCTCGGGCGTTTATAACGCCATGGGCGCGCGGCTTTGTGTTGTCTAATTGATAAATATATTTCAAGATTAGTTTATATAATTAGTTTATATATTAAAACAAACAAACAAACTATGGTTGCGGCGAGGAGACCTCAAGAAACCAAGAGGCTTGTAAGACTGAAGCCTCCTCGATAATGGTAGTTAATAGAAAAATAGTTGCTAGTGAGAGCGCTTAAGTAAAGAGGTGATCATTACATTAATATTATTTATTAAGCAAATGATTACGTAGGCGTATTGATGAAATCCGAAGTAAGTTGTGGAATTGGTTACCAGTTTTGGCAAGCGAATAATGGACTATATAGGGAAGCTGTGCCAT
This sequence comes from Telmatactis stephensoni, assembly GCA_029948255.1. Classification (NCBI taxonomy): domain Eukaryota; kingdom Metazoa; phylum Cnidaria; class Anthozoa; order Actiniaria; family Isophelliidae; genus Telmatactis; species Telmatactis stephensoni. The sequence continues at coordinate 278,017 of JALIZF010001928.1, read as the reverse complement.
AAAGAGTTTTGATTTCATTAAATAGGGAGTATTAATTTATATTTTTAGGTTATTTAAATCATGAACCGGAAAGAAAGAAAGAAAGAAAGAAAGAAAAACTAGATCATACTGCATGATATGACTAAACTGAATAGGAAATATTCATATTCACTGTTCGTCAGTCTATTGTGGACTTCCTGTGGTAAGCACTAGATTGAGGCCCATGCGAGGGAATCGGCAACCTTTGAACACAAATGCAATCGATGGGTTCACTGCCATTTTTTAAGCTCAAAAAATGGCTTTCACGTTTGTACTTTCAGTTTATCCATAATGTTTCTCTGAATATATTTACGATGTCTAATTTTTTTTTCTGATTTCTTTGCTTCTGTATGCTGTTGGAACATTTTTTGTTTAGAACAGAGGCTTCATAGTCAGAGCTTCAACGCCACACACTAATTCAACTGTAGTCTTTTGTGCACTTATATACTATTATCTGCTGTTAACGTTTAACCTTGGTGAGCTTTGGGATGGAGACGATGCTACGGATACTGTTATGGGCCCAGAGGGAGTCAATGACGAGAAAACGGATTCACCGGACGACAACTCAGTTGAAGCCGCACTTGTTTGTGTAGATGTGGGTTGAGAGGGGAGACGATGTCCTTAGATGACGAAGACGCGGTTTTGCTCATGAATTGTGCTCTAGACGATACCAACGATGTAGACGCATAGGAAGACGACGACAAAGCAGGCATATCCGCGGATATTAGAATGGATTGGGATGATTGCTCAGAAAGCGTCGCTGTGGCGAACACTGCTAGTAACGTCCTGCTGGGCGAAGACGTTGACGCAGGCGGTGCCATTGATATGGACGTAGTGGCAGACATCAAGGTGGATGGAGACGATAATGCAAGCGATGCCACGGAGGTAGAAACAGCTTTTGATGTTGATTGAAATGACGTTGCCACAGACGTGGATGAAGTTGTGGACATAGTGCTGGATGTGAGCGATGGTAACGAAAATGCCTTGGACATTAACGAAGTTGATGAGTTGTCGACACCCAACAACACGGCTGATTCTTTGGAGATGGCACGTAATTCTGTTGACGTGGATAGAAACGATGTGGCAGACGTCGATGCAGACGTGGAGATGGTACTAGACGGAAACAACGATGACACAAACGATTCCATGACCACGGAAGAAGTCGTCGACGTAGATGAATGCGATGCTACAGAAGGTACAGTGGACGTGAGCATAGTACTAGACGTGAACGATGACGACGCAGACGATTCAACGCCGGCCGTGGAAGAAGCCGTTGACGTAGATGCATGCGATGCTACAGACGGTGTACTGGACGTAAATGATGATAAGTACGATGACGCAGACGATTCCGCAGAAACGGAAGAAGCTGTGGACATAAATGGATGAGATGCCAAAGACGTAGTTGTAGACGTAAATGACGATAAGTAAGATGACGCAGACGATTCTGTTGAAGTGGAAGAAGCCGTGGACATAAATGAATGAGATGCCAAAGGCGTGGTTGTAAACGTGAATGGCGATAAGTAAGATGACGCAGACGATTCTGTTGAAGTGGAAGAAGCCGTGGACATAAATGAATGAGATACCAAAGGCGTAGTTGTAAACGTGAATGGCGATAAGTACGATGACGCAGACGATTTTGCGGAAGTGGAAGAAGCCGTGGACGTAAATGGATGAGATGCCAAAGTCGGTGTTGTAGACGTGAATGACGATAGGTACGATGATGCAGACGATTTCGTGAAAGTGGAAGAAGCAATGAACATAAATTGATGAAATACCAAAGACGTAGTTGTAGACGTAAATGACGAAAAGTACGATGACGCAGACGATTTCACGGACGTGGCAGAAGTCCTCGACGTAGGTAGATGCGATGCCACAGATGATGTAGTAGCCTCGGGCATGGCTCTAAACATAGACAAAGACAAAAACGAAGCAGAAGATTCCACGGATATGGAAGAAGCCGTTGACGTAGATGAAAGCAATGCGACAGACGGTGCAGTTGACGTGGATGAATAAGTGCCCGTGGACGAGGTTGTTGATGTGAAACTGGACGGGAGCGATAGCCCAGGTAATGCCTTCGATATGTACATAGTTTTTGAAGTGGAGGTGGACAAGAGCGAAGATGCAGGTGGTTCTGCGGACATGGAAACGGCTTTTGACAAGAGTGGCCAATCAAGCGACGACATTTCCGTAGATAAGGAGGAACTTATGGACGTTGAAGGAGGAGCAGACAACACAATAAACATGGACTTGGCTGTTAACATGGATGGATATGAGGGAGTAAATGTGGATGGAGTTGTGGGTGTAGAACTTGAAGACGTCGATAGCAGACTCGACGTCGATAGCACATTTGATATCGTGGATGTAGACTCGGTAATGGACGTGAAGGTGGATGACGACGGTGGTGCATACAATGCTGTAGACGTATAAACAATATTAATGAAACCAAAAGTTAGATAAATCAACATCCAAGCATCCTAGCCTGGTTAAATCAAACGCGTCTATCAGCATTCGATTATATATATTATATATACTTTTTTGAAAATTAAGAATGAACAACTCGTAATCCCAGTTACAAGTTACTTTCTAAGATTTTTCTTTAAAAAGGACTGAACTGGTAGGCTGTATGTTTAAGATTTCAGAAGACCACTTCGCCTGAAAAACTACATCACGTTTTGCACTTTTTAATGCACGAATATCTTTTAACTAGCACAAACGTTATCGCGATTGAAAATAACAGTACACCTGAATCAAGAAACAAAATGAATCAGAAACATTAACAAAGAGATTTGCGCATCTTTCAAGAAAAGGTCACAGAGCCTGATTTTACCTTTTCGAGGTGCCTTGCACTTGTAATCTTGTCCGTCAATCACACATTCCAGCGATTTACTACATAACTTGTTACTGCATTTAGCTGGAGGTCGTTCATCGTTGTTGACGTATTGAGAATCATCCGAGAAGATAAGACTTTCAGGATGACTCAAATGATTAGCATTGTTCAGCTCACAAATCCTTTTGGTTTGGTAGAAGTTGATGCTATGGCAACCATTCTGTAACACACATTGATCGTAACACTGCTTACGTGTTGACACTAAAATGGATTTCACCACGTGACCTTGGAGCTTGAAACGACTTTGAGTGTACGGGGAGGGGCAGGATTGGGCGAGAGCAGCTGGTATCCATGGAAACAGCAGAATGACAAACAAAGACACAGCCATAACTGTTTTCTCTTTCTTCCATCCCCTCTTTCCTGTCAGGAAATAATTGTAGCTTTATTAACTCTCGTTCAAGTAGCAAAAAAATATAAATAATTGAATAGTTAACAGTATGGGCGAAACGTTGTTTACATGTTAAACAGTTTTCCTTAAAACTGAATGTAAACTGCTGAATTGTAAATGTATTTTCTTTTCTAATTTCCCAATGGGTTCGAATAAACTATGTATGTGTGTATACGTGAATGTGGGGGCTACTGTAGCCTAAGAAAACTTATGACATATCAGAAAATTACTTGCTGCAAGATGATTGTTTGCGCCGATGAAATCTTACCTGACGATGTAACGCTTGCGCATATTTGATAGACCTTATAACTTAAACTCGAACCGAAGGTTTGATTTTTTAATTTTGTGTGCATCTTAACATTAATCAAAGTTTGTTTACAAAGTATTACTAGCCCCCTGGATCGTGCGTAGATCGATGTATAGATAACTGTCACCGTTGCTACTTTACGGTCTCTTTTCAACTTTAATTTTGTTACTATAATATATATTTAACAGAATGAGTTCCGATATTAACTCATTCCCATATGGCTTGATCGAAATTCCGACCACTGATATGTTCATACAGGAGAAATTTTTGTTTCAAAGTGAAAATCGTATCTGGACTGATTGCATATCTTTCTTTCTTTCTTTCTCCGTTTCCCATCCATCCATCCATCCATCCATCCATCCATCCATCCATCCATCCATCCATCCATCCATCCATCCATCCATCCATCTATCCGTCCGTCCGTCCGTCTGTCCATTTGTTTATTCATTCATTTTCTTGGAAAATTTTCTTCCAAAATGAATGCCTAATAAAACACACTCAACGATAAAGAAGTATAATGGCTAACCTAACTTGATATTGAATAAACGAACAGACTTTTACGCCGGTACGTTTGATGGCACCCTAGAGTTCAAAACATGCTGAGAGGAGTTCGATACATTGCAAGTAAATGAAACTTAAAATAATCAATTTTGGTAACGATGAAAAAAATATACAGTTTAATATTTGCTTTTTAAAAATGTTGAAGTGAGTTTCTATGTCGATTCGATAACGTTGAAAATCTCTCTCCCTCATATGTTACATGTGGAGGAATGTCTTGGAACACCAGTATGATGTCATTAAGGCCCAAAAATGTGATTTTCCTCCCAAAAAGTTCCCAAATTCATTACAATGAAATTAGAATAAATGGAAATAATTGAGACAATTCATACCAAATCGTACCTTCAATTGATGTAGATTGATGGTTAGCGGTATTTCAGTACCATTAGAGATGAAAGTAAAGATTAATCTCTTGCTTTAATTCACTCTGAAGAAGTCTTGAACCGTCAGCTGTAAAGTCAGTAGTCTCTAAGACCCCTTGCTGGACGCTTACCCCAATGTTTACCCAATACAACTGATACTCTTAAGGAATCACTCCCTTTGTTCGAGATACATATTCTTTAATGTCTACCTAATTAAAGAATTTCAAACAAAGAAATGCATCTCCCAAGAGGAATGTATTGAGAAAACATTGAGGCAAGCGAATAAGGTCTTCTCTCCTTGAGTCATTGAAAACTTTTCAATTCTCAGTGAACGTGTTTTATCCCCCCACGTTGGACATCCCCGTAAGATCTATTACTTGTTTCTCACAGTGGATGTAGGCTGGTTTCCTAGGTTACATCTGACGTCATACTCAATCTCGTTGAAATTTGCATAAGCTGAATATTCTCTGGTTAAGAGTACATGTTTGGTCACCATTTGAGGCAGATAATGAGATTCGTCAGCCATGTTTGAGACCCAGAATTATCTGCACTGTGTTAAAGTTAATTTCTGACTCATTTAAAATGAATTAACTTTAAAAACAAGCATTTTTAATTATTGTATGCATGGGACAAGAATTTGTTATTGCGACTCAATCACGTCCTCGGTATAATACAAATGTCTTAAAAGTTCCGATGCCCCTGATTTTTCCGCATCATATTTTGGCTAATGGAAAAGCATTTTCAGGATATTTATATTAATGACAAATATTAATTTGTAGTCTGTTCGTAGTTTCAATTGCCTTACAAGTGAGACGTTATTCATTTGCATTTTAATCTCAAAATACGGGCTACTTTCAAATATGAGGATTTTCGTGTCCCACCAATTTGTTCATAATTAGCGGTTTCGAGTTTCTAGTTAGTTTCTCGAACTTTTGTTTATTCATTTTCAACATATAACGAATACAAACCACCCTTAGTTACAAGCTGAGAGATCTACGTGAGACTGTGGAATGTCTGCCATGGAAAACTAAAAAAATATTTGAAAAATTGAATGTTTTATTAAGGCGGTGTTACACTGTACAATTTTCTCAGCAACTTGTCTCGCAATGGCGTTGCGAAACAAGTTGCTGGAGGATTGCACAGTGTAACAGGGGTTGTCTCGCAATTATTTTTGTTTTTTGTTTTTGTTTTTGTTGCGCGTAGCGTTGCATGAAGTAGAACTCAGGTCTACTTTTCGCAACGCATTGCAGCAACTTGCAATGCCCTTGCACAGTGTATCACCCCTCCAGCAACTTTCCTCGCAATTTTTGAGGCACGTTTTCTACGAGCGCATGCGCAATTTCTCAATTCGCTCTGAGGAGCCATCTTGAATCTCGCTCCCAGCTTGCCTCGGCCAAAAATATTGCAAGTTGCTGGGGAAAACTGCACAGTGTAACAGCGCCTTTACTCCAAGGTATAATAATGTGATAAAAAAGAAATGAGGCCACGTAGGCCACTGCATCGAAGTAGGCCACTGCATCACATAAATAGTGGACACAACATAGAAGAAATCCAGACCTAAGAATTGGGATAATTCAACTCCTTTTATATAATAAAAATCTATTGTAGTTCAAAACAGGAACACAAACTTTTGAGACACTCTGTAGCTTAGGTTATCCAATAGTTCAGTCCCAGACTCTTTTTCTTGCCGCTCCAGGACTCGCGAGTCCCCGCGAGTCCTGGAGCGGCAAGAAAGAGAGTCTGGGACTGGACTAGTTATCCAATAGCAGACTACAACAAATGACTAAAACTATAGGGAGCCCAAATAAGAGTATAAACATTTGTGATATTGTTTGGAGAAGCCATGCCGCCCCAATAGATTATTTCACTGTTCTATCTTGTTCCTTCTTCTTCTTCTTCTTCTTCCAAGTTGAGCCCACCTCCTTCTATGAAGATTCTTGTGAGCTTTGTGCAGGAAACCTCGAGCCCGCCTCCTTCTATGAAGATTCTTGTGAGCTTTGTTCAACGGAAACCTCGACTGCGCACGCGTGGGTAATATTGGTAACAGCCCGTGAAAGGCAAGAAATGAACAAGAATGATTCATGGTGGTGTGTTAAACATGTAAGAATATTTCATAAGGATAACATCTTATAAAATCTCTTTCAAAGTTAGTATATTTTACCAAAAAGATGCACAATGTGGTGAGAAAAAAATGGAATCTATTTGTTTTATATAATATTCATCGAAACATTTCAACCAATCAGAGCGCGCGTAAGATTCAATGACGTCAGAGTACAGAGGGAAAATGGAATCTGTTTGTGAAGTAGAGAATATGACCATCTTCACGCACAGTGGATGCAGTGGATAAAGTTTTTTAAACATCACAGGGTGTGGATTTAACCACCATCCACTTTCTGTACAATTCGGACGCTCAGAGCTTCTCCTTGAGTCTTTAAACACAGTCATGCACGCAGACAAGTGTAACAGCTCCTGCGGCCATGTTTTGGAGAGCAGACCACTTGAAAACGTTCCCTTCTTTATCAAAAAGACATGTATTGTTAAGCTTTGATATGGCTTCTGGAGGTAAGACGTGGTTCCACATTTGGAAACGCGTTAATTTTCCTTGGAAGCTCTGCCTTGCGTCGTACCCTCCTTTGTAGTCATCTGCCTCTTGTCCCAAAATCATCGCACCGTCTCCAACCACGTGACCAGGTAGCATGTAATACTCTCTCTCGAGGATTCCATCGATGTAGATTTGAGCCTTACCGGCACCGTTCTCCCATGTGAAACAATAGTGATGCCATTTGTTATCGTAGAAAGGCTTGTTGATTGCACTGAAATGGAAAAGACAAGTGCGCAATCAATTTTTGTAAAAATATCAGGAAAACCAATCTAAATGGTACTTATGGTAATCCAGTAACTGAGATAAATATAACTATTAGAATTTATTTGAATTTTATTGGTACAATTTCCTGTCCTATTGTCGCATTAATAATATACATACAATAATTTCTGATTCGGACAAAGTGACAGCACCTCAATTTATTATGAATAGTCTCGATTTAACGAATTGAAGGTGGTTTTGAATTGTCTGTCCTCTTAGGACACATGCACTCTTGACGTCATAAAATGTCCAAAACTCAAAGGGAATCACGAGCGCAGCGAGTGATTTCAATGCAAAGTTTTGAACATTTTATGACGTCAAGAGTGTGTCAATAAGAGGACAGACAATTACTCAAAACCATCTTTAATTCGTTTTTTTAACAAATGCAACAATTATTTGAGATAAAAGTTAAAAAATCCTTTTCAAATGGGGCAACAGAACGAGCGCGCCGAAACGCGTCAGCAGTGTGTCTGTCCTCTAATCTCTAATCAACCAATCAGATTGCGAGATTAGTATCAGGTTTTGTAAAATTGAAATTGGTTGATAGGCTACCAAAATTCCAACTCAATGCTCAAACAGAGTGGACTTTTCACCGTTGATGGCTGAATACTTTCTTGGATTCACGGTAGCCATTGTCAGGGCGCGTAATTATGCACACGTTGGTAGTTGCCCAAAATGACCGTCGCCGCGATCAACACAGGCAAAATGGCGTCGCGACTTCGTCACGGTAGTCACGCAACAAAGATTAAGGGGAGTATATTTTAAAAGGTATCCTCACAAGCCGTGACGATGCATTTGATAAACACCTCTCTGTGTCTGTCTGTCTGTCTGTTTGTCCCAACTATTCATCCGATACTAGTACTCTGGGTGGGTTTTAAGAGACAGGTTCGACTTGATACTTACGTAGCCTGGCCATAAATGATAAATTCCATGACTCCATTCGGTATCGTAAAATAAAGCTGGATTCCATCGTTTGAAGGTGCACTCCTTGCTACATAAGTAAATGCTCCTTGCATGGTTGCACTTTTATCCATTTGGATCCAAAGACTAACGGTAAATGCTCTTAGTTGTAGTGGGTTATCTGCTTCAATTTTGTCCTTGATAGACTTTCGTGGGAAAAGAAAAGCGTTTGTTCCCCCTGAATCTAAAAACACATTAAAAGTAATTATAATTACTTGCAAAAATGCTCAAGAACACATTAAAAATCTTTATAAGTTCTGCGTGGAAATTATTTTTACATTTTACCTTCACATGTAAGACATTTGTACTTGTCTGAGCCGCTTTGGTCGATCACACATTCCAGCGGGGTACTGCATAACTTGTTACTGCATTTAGCTGGAGGTCGTTCATCGTTGTTGACGTATTGAGAATCATCCGAGAAGATAAGACTTTCAGGATGACTCAAATGATTAGCATTGTTCAGCTCACAAATCCTTTTGGTTTGGTAGAAGTTGATGCTATGGCAACCATTCTGTAACACACATTGATCGTAACACTGCTCACGTGTTGACACTGAAATGGTTTTCATCACGTGACCTTGGAGCTTGAAACGACTTTGAGTGTACGGGGAGAGACAGGATTGAGCGAGAGCAGCTGGTATCCATGGGAACAGCGCAATAACAAGTACTGACGCAATCATGGCTTCTCTTTGGTTTTTATAATTCCCTATCATAGAATAAGATTTAATCATTTTTAAATTCCAGGACATAATTTGATTAGCCTTTAATCAAACGAAAACCGGTTCTTTACGCCGTGGCGTTATACTCTCATATTTTGGTCGAGGATGATCGAGGGGATTATATGGGAAATTTTCAGCCCGCTTACCCGCGAGCTCCAGGGAGCGAATTGACGGGATCTCGGCTTATATTACCGGACCAGCCCATTTCCCATGTAATCGCAACTACTAAATTGATATTAAATAATATGAAGTTATTAGATGGGAAGCATATGAGTTTAGAATAATTATAAGCCGAGTATCGTACTACAACCGTGAATTGAAAAGAGCTGATTCTTACCCTAAATATGAGCTGTTTCGGCGAAACCGTTCCTTTTGTCAAAGTAAGGATACCAGAATACTAAGTCAGTCTAATTTTTTGTCGTATTTCGTAAAAAAAGATTGAAGAACTCACTAGGGAGTATTGCCTAAAAGAGCGGTTTTGCTTGTTGCGGCTCATTATATCTTCACAAGTTCACTGCATGAAGCCTCTTTATATTCCGCGCGCTCTTCCTTGCACAAAATAGATATTTAATTTATCAACGAGGCACAGAAATAATGTTGAGTGTTTTTCGTATTTGTTTGGGAATTTGGTAACTATCACTGTAAAGTCAAAAATATTTCAGTAAAGCCGATTTACTGTTGGCTGTTGACCGGAAAGTTTACACTACTTCAACAGCCACACACACTCCGCCACTTTAAAACAATGGTATATTTATTCTTGTAATTAACTTATCTAGTAATTTAGTAATATACTTTTCTCTTTTAAATATATATGTAAACTATGTATTGTATTGTAATTGTGTGTGAATAAAGAACTTAAACTTAAACAAAATAATCTTGTGAACAGAAAATTTCTTGGCGTGATAGGGATGCCGTACCTACCTCAAATCATCTGTCCACGTGCACGTGCCGTAAAAAGGTTCTAGTAAAAGTCGGGCTTTAGACTAGAAAGGTTGTTTCCCGTACTTTTCTGCTGTAGAAATTCCTCAAAATGTAGGTCAAGTTTCAGGCAAATATTTTTATTCGCTTTCTCTTCCCTTTTTCATTATTTATGTTTATTTCATCAAGAGTTCCTATAAAAAGGAAATAGCTTTTTTGGATCAATACATCAATATTAATTGTTATTAAGAAACCATAATATTATATTCTCTTGTCGTTATAAATAATTTGTATGTGTGTTCCTTTAGCAAGAGCCCAAAAATATGATTGCCACTTTACGCTTTTGTCCGCCATTTTGAATTGGGGAAAACGCGCTAAAATTTATAGAAATCTGGCTCACTTTGACTGACCATATAAACTCGGCTCGAATTTGTCGGATTTTCAAACTTTAAACGGCTTCAATGATTTGCAGACATTAATGCCATATGTTGGACTGAAAATAAGACCAATACAAGTATTTAATTACGTTTTTCAAGTCAATCTTTTTTTGGCGAATGATCTTCATATTTACGTGCCGAACGTTTTATTTTGAAAACAAAAATCCTGTTTTTTTTCGTCTTGTAGTCTTCCAATATTTATCATGTAAACAGTAATAAATAACAAAGCCAATATCGTTTCAAAAAAATTAAATTTTTAAAAATACGATAAAAATGAGCAGAGTCATGGTAATTAAAGTGATCCAGATTTTTATAAATTTTGGCGCGTTTGCCCCAATTCAAAATGGCGGACGAAAGCGTGAAGTGGTTTATTGTTCTCGTGTAACACGGCACACAGGACAATTTTCGCGCAATCTTTGTCACGGCAACATGTTGCCAGTTTTTGAATTGTCTTCAAAAACCTGCAACAAAATATGACGAATTTTGTTGAAGTTGGTTCGTGTAACATCTTTCGCCTTCGATTTTTCGCTCAACAAAATGGCGGCTGATAGCGAAGTAAGATAATACAAGTCAAGAAGTACGTTTGGATGGCAGTGATAGGCGAAAACGCTTTCATCCACTGAAAACCAATGCAATTCTTTGGGATTCAAATTTAAAAGTTTCCAAAAAATATAAACAAAATGTACAAACAGAGATGTATGTTGATGTTGCAAGGAAAATGGTTCCGTGTAAACACCACTGTGACAATTCTTCCAGCAACAATACGCCGAAAATTCGTCGTTTCGAATTGTCTTGTTTAACACCACTTAGGCTTAGAATAAAGGGTTTCAGACAGACATGTTTGTGGTCAAAATAATAGTGATTTTCTCCCAAGAGAAATAAAATCTTTTGTCATTTAAAAACTTTCTATTGTACTTGCCCACAAACATGGCTGCCATGAAATCCCTCTATACGAGTTCACTTCATTTTCGGAAACATTTATTTCCGATTCGTGAAACGAACTGTCAAACATCCAAAAAATTGGAAGAATGTTTTGCTTAAATTTGTTGTATACTTACCTATCCCAGACACGATGTTGTCGCCAGAGTGAAGAACTTAAAACTCACAACGTACAGTGATATATAACTTTTCAAAAATCTAAAGAAAATTACTATATAATTGTTCAGCACTTATAAATTATAAATTCGTTAAGAAAAATTGATTGAAAATTCGAACAAAGGAGGCATACCAGTCAAGTATTGCGAACATATGTTGACTATTGGATCTTTTTCCCATGCAATGCTGGAATAGGCAACCCTTTCATTGAGATCAGCATGATCTCTGTTGAAAGCTTAGTCTTTTGATTACAAGCGTAATAAATAGAAGGATCTTGTAATTTCTAATAGGCTTTTGTATAAAGTCCTAGCCAGAAGCAGAACCACTTGATGTGATGTGAAGTGATGACTGTGGTGTTTTTGTTTGTTTGTTTGTTTTGTTTGTTTGTAATGTTTGTTTGTAATATTTGTTTGTAATGTTTGTTTGTAATGTTTGTTTGTTTGTTTGTTTGTAGTTTGTTTGTAATATAATGTTTGTTTTGTAATGTTTGTTTGTTTGTTTGTAATGTTTGTTTGTAATGTTTGTTTGTTTGTTTGTAATTCTTGTTTGTTTGTTATATTGTTTGTAATGCTAGCTTGTTTCGGTTTGTTTGTTATTTTTGTTTGTTTGTTTACAATGTTTTTTGTTTGTTTGCAACTGTTTAATTCAGATCAGCATGATCTCTGACGAAACCTTAGTCTTTTGATTACAAACGTAATAGATAGAAAGATCTTGTAATTTCTAATATGAGGCTTTTGTCTAAAGACACTAACCAGAGTCAGAACGACTGTTTATTCAAATAACCGTTTAATTTGATTAAAATCCGAAATGAATCGATGTAGTTCTAAGGTTGGTTGGTTTGTTCGCAATTAATGTTTTAATGGTTTTTTTGTAATGTTTGATTGTTTGTTGAATGTTTTTTTTCCTATATAGCTAATGACTGATTTTTTAATTGTACTCGATCTCCCTAACTGGTCCCAAATGACTACAAATTTTCAACAAATCGTACAAGCAGTGACCAAATTAAATAATAATAAAAAACCTTATATTTGCGTCAATGTGATTCAATCCACGAGTTATATACCTGTTTAAAAAATATTGACGTTTGTCAATCTGATTCTGAGACGAAACATAAATAAATTGCTTTGTGTTTCTTGACTAAAATACGAAAAAAGCATAATTCTAACTTCTGCTGATTAGCATATAAAATGCTGAAAATTAATATTTCTGGAGTTGCAGGTCTTTGAAATACTGAAGATTGTCGATTTACGGTAGAGTAAGCAAGTTTCTAAAGAAAGTAATAAAACCTTGACGAGATAGGAGGATTTAAAATTTTGGAAATGCACCAAAACGTGGTCGAACGAAATATGGACTGGACCGAAGAAAACAGGGACTGGACAGAGAAAAATAATATGGACGACTGGACTGAAGAAAACAGGGACTGGACAGAGAAAATATGGACTGGACTGAGGAAACGTGGATTGGACTGAGAAAACACGGACTGGACAAAGATCTTTCTATCCGTTACGTTTGTAATCGAAAGGCTTACGTTTCCATAGAGATCACGCTGGGTCTGAAAGCGTTGTTTATTTCTTTGTTGCATGGGAACATGTGTTTACATTAATTTTTTTTTTGTTTTCTTTGCATGTTTCGAGTTCAGTCTCATTCAAGCTTTTTAATAACGGCTTCACAACAGATTATTAAATAATTTTCTTTAGATTTCAGTTTAAAAAAAAAAAAAAAAAACTGTAATGAGTTTTTTAGTTCTTCACTTTGACGACAACGGTGGAAGGTATCTTAAGTAGATTACAATATAATATAAAACAAATTTTAAGTAAATCACTTCCATTCTTGGACTGATACTGTTTCAGTGGCAGTTTCACGAATTCAAAGAATGATGATGACAAACAAGTGTTCCCGAAAATAGAATTTACGCGTTTTTGTAAACATAAACTAACTCAACTAACAATCATGTTTTTGGTTTCAAGCTATATTAACACATATAAAGTTATTTAAAACAATTAATATTGATGCATTGATTCAAAAAACTATTTCCTCTCAGGAAATTCTTGATGAAAGATGAAATACATATAAGTAATGTTAAAAAAAGAAAGAAAAAAAAAAAGAGAGAGAGAGAGAAAAAAAATCAAAGGAAGGAAGAAACGCATATAAAATTTGCCTGAAAGTTGATTAAGCAATAATACGGTAATAAACAATAATAATAATAACTTTATTTAAGTGTCGTAATTCTTTAGAGTTGTGCTACTAATCAACAAACTAACATTTGCGACTTTATTTGCGACAGCAATTCATATATGTATGGAAATGACAACAAATTCAAAACCAAATCGAAAAACAACTAGACTTGATTTCTGTGACTCATTTATAAATTAATTCTTTTTTCTTTTGTAAAGAGAAAGCACTGAATATAAAAGAGTTTCATGGCGTGAATTTGTAAAGACATTATGCTGCTTTAAGTAAAAAAATGCATACTGAGAAATAACTACAAGCAAAACACTCCCTAGTGATTTTTTATCGATATTTTTTAACATGCCACAGAGAATTAAATTGACTTCGTATTCTGATAAAATCTTTTAAAACAAAAGCGATAAATTGTATACAAAAACACTAGAAAGCTGTTGGTCACCCAAGAAGGACTCCCATATAATTTGGGCGGCGAAAATTGTCGGGAAATCTTCATTTTTAACCCCTAAAAGGTGTTTAAAAGCTACGTTCAAGCTATTTTTACAGATATAAGGTAAAGTCTATCCTTCAGGTTATTCATTGCACCCAAAATGCAACAAAATAGTATCTAAAACCTTTTTAAAAATAGATAAATTGAGCTCAGAACATACATCATTTCGTCTTTCGGGAATCAATTCTGGGACATTTGGGAACCAATTATTCGCATGGTGTAACCGCCTTCCTAGGAAGAAACTCGAATGGTATAAGCCTTAAAAAGTCTGAGTCGATTTAGGCCTTTCAAATGGTACGACATTTTCTGATTCGCCGAAAGAGCCCCATTTTGGGGGTTGGATCAGCTATTTCTTTCAATTTGAAGTGTTGAAAATATTGGATTGGACATACGAATAAAATAACACTAGTATAGGATTGCTGCTAATCCATCATTTCTGATGATGACCAGTCGATAGTGAACGAAATATTAAAAACAACATTGCAAAATGTTCCAACTTCTCGTGATTTCATTCGTAGTAATTTGAAGTGTACTTAGATATTAAGCTTTTTTTTCTGAATCATTATTTCCCATCTAATAAATTTGTCATCCATGTTTCCTCAGTATATATTCGTACATTAAAACTAAGGATGAAAAAAAAACTTAAACCTTTAAACTTAAACCCTAAAACTTAAAAGTTCTAAAGACGTCAAACACATATAAAAACTTTTTATTACTTTGAACTCATTTTTAAGAAAAAAAGAGTTTATTTTTTAGAAGTATCCGTCAACAGAACCGTGTGTTATTGCAGTACACACACATAGATGACGTCATTGAATCTAACGCGCGTTCTGATTGGTTGAAATGTGTCGATGAATATTATTAAATCAGATAGATTCTATTTTTCCGTGGGTCTGTACTCTAATAGATGCACAGAAGACGTCAAGTGAGAACAACAGTCACGCCACTCGACTTTGTCTCTTGGCGTACTTTTTTGTTCTCATCACATTTTGACGTCATCTGTGCATCTATTAGAGTACAGACGCACGGGAAAATGGAGTCTGTTTGTTAAATAACTCCCGGATGTAAAGGTCCGCTTTCCGTTTGACTAAAGGCTAATCAAATTCTGTCCTGGAATTAAAAGAAAAAGATTAACTCTCATTCTTTGATAGGAAATCGGAAAAACCAAAGAGAAGAGAATTGAAGCCATGATTGCGTCAATACTTGTCCTTGTGCTGTACTCTAATCGATGCACAGATGACGTCAAAATGTGGTGAGAACAAAAAAGTACGCCACGAGACGAAGTCGAGTGGCGTGACTATTGTTCTCACCACATTTTGACGTCTTCTGTGCATCGATTAGAGTACAGACGCACGGAAAAATGGAATCTATCTGTTTTATATAAGATTTATCGAAACATTCCAACCAATCAGAGCGCGCGTAAGATTCGATGACGCCATCTATGTGTGTGTACTCTAATCACACATGGTTGTTCGACCAATCAGAGCGCGCGTAATATGCCAATTATTATATAAATAATTTTGAAACATATTTCATAAGATGTAATCCTTATAAAACATAAACACATTTAACACCACCAAAGCACCAAATATACTGAATTCAATAGACCATGTTATTTGCTTGCCTCGTTTGCACAGTTTATGATATTAGTTGCCCAGAAATATACCTTGCCACATTCTCTCAAAATAATGACCTTCTTCGGGGTTAGGATGATCATCAATAAAAGAAATCAGTTTCTTATAGGTGGCTAACGATCTGAAATGGATGTTATCGCGTGTTACTGCAAAACACCCCTTAGCAGAGCTTTGAATCTCCAGTGGGTGACGAGTACCAAGTCCAACATCCCAAAATTCTCCCAAAGTATAATTACTCCTTCGCATCTTCCCAGATTTTAAATAAGCCAGCCATTTGCCCTGATGGGCAATTCTTCTCCAAGTATGCAAGGAAAACGTCCGTCTAACTGCATAACCATCTTTAGAGGCTTCATCAACATACTTGGTCATATTTGTATAACACCAAGCAACGTGGTCCGTATTGGCGTCTGCTTGTATAAACACAGTTACATCAGTAAGACGATCATAGTTCTGGATGATGTGATAAAGGTACGTGTGAGATTCACGGCCAACGTTTGGGAGGGTCTCCCATTGATGAAACCTTAAATCTGGAATCACCATTTTTCCTTTGTGGTATACATGAACACGTGGGGCTTCCCCAAGCAACCAATCAAGGTTCTCATCAAAATGTGCAACAACGATCTCAGTAATCAATACCATTCAAGTTATTCGTCTTTGTAGTATTGAGAGTACGATTCGATCCCTTCATGGAATTTACCAAATTAGAATTTCGGTAAGTCTCTTCAGGAATTCCTCTTATAAGCCAGTCTGCAACCTCGATTCCTTGCATTAAGGAGTGATCCTGGTTACCGACTTCGTATCTCCAGCCACCAAATCGACCTCGGGAAAAGATGCCATGAGATTCTAACCACTGGCTGAAGGGTTGTGAGAACCTTCTCTCTCTTTAAGGAAGGTACTGGGTATCCATGCTCCAAGAGGCGATAGTACCGAGATACAACCTCACTGCTGTTTATAAAGCCATATCTCACCAAAGCTGATTCTGTGTTCTCAAGAAGACTCTCCTTAGTCCAATATTTTGTATCATCATTGCTACGTTTTGGTTGAGCTGCCTCACACATCAGAGACCAATGCGATCCTGGTTGTGGAACATGATCATTTGAATATTTTGAGAAGACTGTCACGCGATAGAAGGGAGAATCCGTAATCGGGAAAATACACCCAAGACTTGTCCGAAAGATGTTTCGGTGCTCGACCTTTGAGTCCAGATACCAATAATGTGAGTATGAGAATAAACCAATTTATCAGCCAATTGTTTCATATCCATGGAGCTTTTGTTAATGTCCATTTTAATCAATTTGTCCAGCGGAGAGGTATTGATTAGAATATCATAATCCATATCGTAAAATGTATTAAGGTTTCTTTTGTTAATCTCGACTTTCAGACGCTTCTTGATGATGTCAACTTGAAGACACTTTGTGGCCAAAAGGTAGGAACCACCCCCGTGGAAGCAGCTCTGCTACTGCATTCCATATACCCCCAGTACCATGATAGCGAGGAAAGCGAAAAAAGCGGTTGGGACCCCATTGGGAATCACTTGATTTAGCTGCATTTTTCTTAATGTTCTCCATGCTAGGAACTGCAACTCTTTCCCCGACCCATATGGCATTCATTTCTCTAGGATCAACTGTCCAAACTTTGCGGTTGTATTTCCTCATAAAAATATTCGTCAATTCTTTTCCAAAGTTCTTTAAAAGCCATTCATCGAAGTTGCTGGGTTTTTTATTTATAGGATGAGCAATGAGATGCTGAAGATCCTCTAAGATTCTTTTTTGATCTTCAGTGTCCATTGCCATCACATTATCCTGCACTGGATATGGAATAAACGATCGCTTGCCGCTCGAACCTTTCAAGAAGGCAAAAGCAGCTCTTTTATGCCAATTCCAGGCTGTAACAGCCTTGTCTAAAAGGTGATCGAAATACTTATAATGCGAGAAAACGACATGTCCACCATTGTCCCAAAGAAACCCATGATCATCTCTGTAGGAAGAAGCTAAACCACCAGCTTTTTCTTCTTGGTCCAAGATAACAACTTGTGTGTTAGTGTGTAAGATCCCAAGTTCATACAGTCGGTATGCTGCTCCTAGTCCAGTTGGTCCTGCTCCAAGGATAACAATCCTCTGTTTTTTGTGAGATTGGAAGAAATTCCATCGTTCTTCTGTGATCATTCCATGTTCATATTGTGGAAAATACGACACACTTCGATTGGTTTGAAATCCATGTTTTTGATAGTTATCAAAACAAAATATCATTATAAGAAGGCATAAATCTATTGCAATTAAGATCAACAGGATATCGATAACTGTAAATCGTTTCCGAAACTTTACGGGCGCCATCAAAGTTACTATTTTTTGCTAGCTATTTACTGGTGTATTTTCGATAGAATCCCAATAGGCCTTTTTATACAGAACTCCGCGATCTTTTATATATACATACTGTATGAATTAAATTGTTTATCCTGGATTTATATTTGCATACAGGCGAGTCACGGAACCAATATAACCAAATCAAATTATGACAACAAACATAACAGATCAATCTTGAAAAATACCCAAAACGAACGGCAAGAAACCCTTGTTATCCAGTATCATTCCCTTGACCAACGACTACAAGTTAAGCCGGGGAGGATTTGCTAAGGCAACATAAATACATTTGAGGTATCGTGATTGAACTGAAATATTCAATGCAAGTATATCTCTGTTTCGAGAGCCAAGGGCATTATTCAAATATATCTCGTGAATTAATAAAGAACAGGTCAGCAAATTTAATCGGCAGCCCACTTTTAACACCTTGTATCCCGGCTGATACTGATAACCATTTCTAATAGACATTACTCGACTCGTTTTATTAATCAAATTTCGAACAGAGCTTCAGTCGCTTGTCGTATTTCTTTGTCTCTTTTTTCCGACATTTTTAGATCTTCAGGTACCTGCATGTTTTGTTCTTTTCCTATTTAAGCTTCAGAAACAATGGCAATGAAAATAGGCTGTTTAGATTTGGCCAGCTGCGGCAACATATTGATTCTTGTTCTTTCGGACCTAGCTTTGGCTGGTTGTACTCGAGGTCTCTCTAAGAAAATATCTTAAGAATATTGAAGTTTGAAAACTTTTCCCTATGGCGAAAAACCTTTTGGGTTAATCAGTGTAAAAGTAACGGCTTCGTCGTTGCAATCACATCTATAACCAGTTTTTAATCACAATACTATGTCATATCAAATATTAAACCAAACAGGTTTCCATGTCTAGAAATTAGTGTTACTTTTGTGGGATTTCACGTTGCCATGGATACCGTCG
This sequence comes from Telmatactis stephensoni, assembly GCA_029948255.1. Classification (NCBI taxonomy): domain Eukaryota; kingdom Metazoa; phylum Cnidaria; class Anthozoa; order Actiniaria; family Isophelliidae; genus Telmatactis; species Telmatactis stephensoni. Next base: position 258,908 of record JALIZF010001928.1, on the reverse strand, counting down.
GCGAGATAAACCACGCGAGATGTTGGGAGAACACGAGGGAAGTTTAAAAATTACGAACAAAAGGCAAGTGATTTTAAAGCTTTTCAAGTTTTTGGTGTTTCGGGCAATTTTTTGCAAAAAGAAACGTAACTGACACTTATTGCTCCTAGGCGTCATTGCTCCCAGGCGGTAATTAGAAAATAAACAATGGTTTTTAGCCAATCAGAGCGCGCCGCGCGTTGGAAAGAAGCTATAATACAATTTTGAATATATATTGATGCCAGCATTAAGATTCATTTTATTAATTCGTTTTGGAAAATACCTGAAGATTTGAAAAAAATTGCAGGAACTCAACAAGGGAGTCTGTGGTTACTCTAACACAAATATTATAGAATGGTTTCTTTTAAAGGAAGTCTTTCATAAAACAACATATAGGCCTGGCTCCTTAGCACTTTTTCTTCCGCTACCATGGTAACCCTTGAGTCACTGACGTAATACCATTGACCGTCACCAGGCCTCTCATGCGTGTACAACGACTGTTTCTTTTTCTTCCAAAGTTCCTCAATAAATGAGGTAAAATCTTTGATATTTGACGGGTCCACAATGTAGTTGTATGTTGGTTTGAATTTAAGTTTGACAAAAGCTGTGTAGTGACCGCTGTTCAGTCCACCACTGTGCTCGACAACACCGATGAGAGAGTAGAGGACTTGGTTTTTTGAATCCGCTGAAATCTGAACAACGAAAACAATTTTATTACTATCACTTTTATTTTATATGATTAGTGTATTCCGTGCGCCCTGATTGGTCGAGAACCGTGTGTTATTAAGGTACAGATGCACGAATGACGCGCTCTAATTGGTTAAAGTATTCGGATGTTATATAAGTCAAATATAGTGTATTTTTGTACAAAGAAGACTTCAAAATGTAGTGAGAACAGCAGTCGGGATAATCTCTTGCCTCATAGCAAGCATAACACATAGCACCACCTAGACTGCATGAAGGCTCTCAAAGGGGAGAGGGAGGGGTGGAGAGGGGAAAAGAGAAAGGGGAGGGGGTATGGAGGGGAAAAAGGGAAGGAGCTGGATGGGGGAGGGGAACAGGAAATGAAAAGAGGAGGGGAACAGGGAAAGGAAAGAAAAGGGAAAGGAGATGGGAAAGGGGAGGGGAAAAGGGAAGTTAAAGAAAGTTGGTGGTGAGGAGAAAAAGAGACTGAGGGGAAGGCCTGTAGGTAAGTTAAGACTCACTCTCACCAAATAATCACCATCACAATTATCAAAACTATTATCATCACCATCAACTTCTCCATTACTGTCCAACACCCATGAAGAACTCACCTCTTCCCTTTGTGAACAAAACGGTGCCAAATCCAAAACCAAGGGGAAATCCACGTGCTTTGGAATTTTCTTGAGCCCAAAACCAACTTGTTGAAACCTCTTGAGGTGTAGAGTTAATACAGGGGGTGGGGATGATAACAACAACTGCTTGGTGGCTTCGGTGTAAATGATTCGTCTTGTAGTCTTGGGCTTTGCTGCTACTGCACCTTTAGACTGATTCATCATCATCTGAAGGAAATAGACAGATGATGATGATGATGATGGATGATGATGATGTAATCTTGGGCTTTGGTGTTATGGCACCTTTAGATGATCCATCATCATCTGAAGGACATAGACAGATGATGATGATGATGATGATGATGATGAGATACAGGAACCCATTAAGGACTCCTGTAAGATGATAATTACAAGATGCTGTTTTGAGCATTCACTTGGCAGGGTTTGGGAATAAATATATAGTGTTCCATTTTGCTATCAATTCTTCAATAAATAGTAGAAAATGAGTGTTTCCCAACAAAAAGATAACCAACCTCATTACCAGGGCCCTTTCCCTTCGTTTGGGAGCGGGACAGGACAGGGCCCTGGAAATGAAGTTGAATGATAACTCAAATCTTTGCTCAGTAAAGTTCCTAGATCTTTATAATTAGTCGTAGCATCAAAAAAATATTACCTGAAGAGCTATCGTGTACATCGTCTTGTCCAGGGCCTTCTGGACCTTTTTTACTGCATTCCACACATGCAAACTTATTTTTTCCTTCAAGTATTTCCGGTGAACAGAATTGGCTCAAACACGACTGCACGGAGCATTCCCCAGTGGTGGGGGTGTAAGGAGGACCAATGGTAAAGACTTTGGGGGATGTGGAAGAGTTCTCGTCAAACATGACGTCATTGTGAATTCCATATTTGGAGTTCATATTTTCTGAAGAACTTGATTTTAGAGCTTGTTCGCAATTTTTAGAATTGTTGTCCACATTTGGGTCAGAAAAACCCACCTCGGTTATGGATCCTGAGTTTTGAGCCGGATCTTTCAATTCCGCTACATTTTCCTCTTCTTTTTCAACGACTTTGTCTACATTTGATACTTTTTCATTAACCTTACATTCACTTTGTTCCATTTTCGAAAGTCTCCGGATTTTTCTCTTCTTTAACGATACTTTTCAAAACAACCTCATCTTGTTACGGCTAAATTCTCTTCTTCAGGTATCAAGGGACATCAAGTTGGGCATCCACTGTGCTCTTCTAGTTCTTTTACTCCACTTTCATCTGGTTCTATTTCCCGAGCATCAGAACTTTCTTTTATAATTCTTTCTGGCACTTCTTTATCTTTAACGTCAAACTTCGTCATTTCAGGCATCAAGGCTATCAATACTTGAGAAATTCCCACTACTTAAAATGTTGTCATTAGTTTCGCTTTTATCGATAATACTTCCTGAAGTAATTTTTAATATGGCAGTTTTGCTTAATAGTATCGTCACACTTAGAAAAATTGAGGTGGCATTGTTTGTCTTGCCTTGTAAACCCTGAAAGACAGTCATGGCTGTTTTCAGAACTTGTACAATTACAAACATTAACACACGAAGGTTTTGGGTCTGTAGTCGAATCTGCCAGGTTTTCTCTGGTTTTGTTAACACTTTCCATGGATTCAATTTCTTGAAAGTCTTGCACTTTGGATTCCTTGGTTGAGTCAAATCCTTCACTGCAATCCTACTGTTTCCCGTTTAACAACACTTGCTTTCGCATTACACTGCAGTTCATTCTCTGTAGGGCTTTCTTCAGCATCAATTGCTTCACTGCAATTGAATGTTCCTTTTTCAACAGCACTGGTTTTCTCGTTACACTGTGATTCATTCTCTGTAGAGCTTTCTTCAGCATCAATTGCTTCACTGCAATTGAATGTTCCTTTTTCAACAGCACTGGTTTTCTCGTTACACTGTGATTCATTCTCTGTAGCGCTATCTTCAGCATCAATTGCTTCACTGCAATTGAATGTTCCTTTTTCAACAGCACTGGTTTTCTCGTTACACTGTGATTTACTTCCGGTGAAGCTATCAACACAATTATTTGTTTCTTCCAATTTCAGTTTTTCAATTTCAGCTGCATTTAGCTCTACCGTAGAATCTTCTAATTCCACTGGTTCTCTATTATGTCTCACCAGGGAATTTCCCTCAGAGCATTTCTCATCAATATCTTTACAATTAGATACGTCTTTATCATTATCTGCAATACTAACGTCACTTGTTTCCATAGATACCGAAGTAGAAATGACGTCATTTTGGACGTCATCTGTTTCCTTTTGATTCAGGATTAGAAATGACATCATTTTGAGTTTCAGTTGATTCCTTTTGCGTTTGATTACAAATCACATCATTTTGAACTTCCGTATTGCCTATCTAATGATTCTTGGATTTCTACATTCGTGTCTAATTTCGTAATTTCCTGTTCTTGTCTGCTATTTTGCGCATTTTCTTGACTTGAACCGTAGTTTCGCTAATCTTCTGTAGTTTCTTCCACCGATGTAATCGCACTGGCCTTTTTCTCACCTTCTGCATTTTCAATATTTGTTTCCTTTTGAGGCTTTATGTCTTCGAATTCTTTTCCTGGTGCTTCTTCCTCTTCTGTCGTCATTTCGGAATCAATCGCGGTCTCTTCGTCATCCGATTGATTCTCGACAGCTTGCTTCGTTTCAAGTGCGTCATCCTCGGAAGTAGATCGGCTTAGGGTTCTTTGCTTTCCTTTCTTTCGACCTTTTTTCTGCAAAACCAACAAAGGTAACAAATCGAGTGTAAACACTGTTTTCACAAGAATAACGCCAATACATGGATTCTTTTATGGCGGGAAAACAATTTTTCTTTAACCGACGCAATCTTGTACCCAGAACCTGCACTTATACTGGTCAGCTCATGCTGACCCGGTGAAACACTGACTCTAGGTTGCCGACGACGTGTCTACTATTTTTCCGCGCATGCGCAATGTCTTCATTCCCATGCGCCTGAAAACGTAGTGTATGATCGTGGTTTAAATTGTGAAATTTCTGGGGGTATTGTTTTACTTATTTCATAAATTTTCTTGAAGTTTAAACCTGTAAAATTAACCTAAATCATAGTTAATAGAGGGAACTATTATCTATTAACAATGCCTAAATACAGAAATAATAATCTTCCACAAAACCTCAGAAAAAAATGTTTTCACCCGCGGGAAAACTGGACAACATTTTCATCATACCCTTTGAGCTTGTTTAGCTACTTTCTGTTGGTGTTTACTGAGAGGCTGTTGTTTAGGAGACCTATCTACTGGGTTCTCTGTTGTTCGCGAGCTTTGTTCAGTATTATTGTTCTTCTTTCCAAATGCACTTCCCTTGGTTGCTTTTTGCTTTATTTTCGGTTCCTGAAAGACAGACACAGTATGATTTGGAATGAAACTCGTTTCTGGCAGACACTAATTGAACAGTCGAACCCAGTTCCCGTAAATACCCGGACACACGATGCAACGTCTGCGCATGCGCGAGTTTTCGCGGGCTTGTGCGCGTCCGCGTCTTGATCACAGGGATCCCAAGCAACATTTTTCGAATTTTTTTTAGATTGTTCTAAATCATATCATTGAGCTTAATTTGAGCATTGGTGCAAACAGAATTTTGGGACTAACTTTGGCTACTGTGGCCTGAGTTTCGCCGGTAAAGTATTATTTCACTGCCAAATGGTTTCACTGGAGAAGCGCACTAAAAGGTACGCATGCGTGATACATTTTGCCAAGGTGTCGTGTCCGTAAGTGAACACCCAAAATATCGTCTAAATTGTCGCGCAGGTGAGGTGGTCGCCGTATTTTACCTGAGGTTTGACAAGCGATAGTGACAAGTCAAGGAAGCTCTCGGTAACTCTCGATTCCTTTGGAAATAAAAAGAAGCAAATCATCAACAGAAGGCATCATTACTGGGCTACCTGTGGTCGCCCAGTCTTAAATTACCTTTGTTTTTTCTGATTCGCGTGCAGACAAAATGCAAAAATTGCGCAATACACCTCCCCGTAATGCTTTGCGCGCGCGAGGTTCAAGGAGTGACTAGATACAAAATGGCCGCCATTACAGATGAGATTTCGAAGTAAGTTTTTAGCCTTTTTCTCCGGTATTATTGTTGTTCTTTCCATATTTTAGATAGAATTAGCGTTTACAAATCTAGAGGAGATTTGATGTTGAATATTTTGCTGATTCATAGAAGATTTTAAAGCTTCATCGATCGTACTTGAATTATGAGACCCGGCGGAGCGAAGGAAATCAAACTTCAAATCGGTCTTCTGAAAACCTAACCAAAGCATTCTAGAATCTATCGGGAACCACACACAGTATCATTAGATGTAGTACTTTTATTGTCAATAATATATTTAAGAAATATACATGGAAATAAAGCTTTTGTGTTTTTTTTTTTTCAAAGTTTTGTTTTGAACAGTGATATTTTCATGTGCGTGATTGAGAAAGAATACCAGTCAAGAAAATTACACGCATCATAAATAAAGATTACAGTACATGATTCCCATACATATAAGGAAAACTACATCTGTTACTAGTAAAAAACTGAATTTGAATCACACAGTGAATCATTCCAATTTTATTCTGTCAAGTGATATACGGAAACAAATCCTGGTCCTATTGATCCCATTATAAGACTATCCAAGCACTTTATAGTCAAGACAATGTGCTATTGTTTGGGTTGAAGGCAGGTACCCCGCAATGTGAAGCTATGTCCCTTACTGATCACTAATATTTGCCCACAGAAATAATGGTATTTCATCATCAATGAACTTAGTTCAAATAATGAACATTGGTAATGAACAGTGTATGGTAGTTCATCTAGACTGTCCCGTCAAAAAGTACCTGAAATATTTTCCATATGCAATACTACCTATAAACTTGACTACAGTCCAAGCTATACAGTGGTATATTCATGACAATAAATTGTACACTAGAAACTTTTGATTACTTTAAAAATTGGTGAATACAATGCAGTCTTTAATCACACAAAATTATATCTCATTCATAATAACAATTGGTTGTAGTACTGTGGCCATGTACTGTATCTCAGATGGTAAAAACTATTTGATTCACATGCTAGAAATGCAATTGCTATATATGCTTCACCCTCAAGGAACCTGTGCTCTTAATTAGAATACTGCTGTGCCATATCTTTGTATTCTCTTTGTTTCTCTGATAAAATCCATCTGGTATTGGAATTCAGAGACTTTAAGCTCATTTGTAGAACATGGAACAAAATTCCACAGTTCACTTAATACTTCTGCTGAACAGCCTATAATTAAATGCACATTGATATCTGTATCACCCAATAGCCACAGGTAGCCCAGTTACCCTGCCAACAGGGTCTAGTTATCAATGGTATTACTACAGGTTTCTACACTGCATGGAACTCAACAAACTCATTTGCTAAAACTAATGATTATTTGGGTCTAAATTTTGGGAGGATTGAAGTGAGTGCAGTAAAGTTTATAATGCACTCAAATCGTGCGTTATAAATATTAACGCACTCCTATATATCACATGGAAGTTCAAGGGTCTGGATGTAGTCCTGAGTTTAGTTAATGCGTACCTTGTGGCATGTGTGGCAAACTACGATACTGTCAAGTTTACCAGCGAAAATACTATCAACAGATGGAGCGGTGACCAGGTTGACACACTCTACAGAGAAATCGTAAAGACGATACGATAACTGTCAGTAAAGTGGTAAGCAAAAGTACTATAAATCTAAGAAAAATATGTAGTACGATAAAGTGGATTCAATCCAAAGAAGGACAAACCTAAAATATTATCAATAGAGAGTAGAAACGAAACAAGAAAGGGGGCAAGGGATAAACGAATGGATGTCTGAAACAATCAAGAACAATGTCAAATATAAAGAGGAATTCATGGTACACTGAATATATTCAGTTTGTTCAGTCGATTCTGAGGCAATCCAGTGAGAACTATGACTTATGGGATCAGTTTAGAATAAATGAATGAATGGATGGATGGATGAATGACTGCAAGAGCACATAAAGAAGAGAGAAAAGGAAATTTGGTAACTGTACAGTCATAGTTATTGTAAAAGCTGTAAGAGCAATTTTCGTAAGAGTGTGAAATGTACCGCGCCATGCCTTGCAGTCAGTCAGTGCATGCTGCGATGTCTATAAAAGCATTCGAAATTCCTGCCGTAACTGTGCCGTGCCGTGACCTCGCCGTTTTCCCATCCATACGAAAATTGCTCTGTCATACATGCCAGCAATCACTCACCTTTGATCTTCTCTTTCTTTTCAGCAGGCAAATTCTTGATATCAACTCCTTCATCTACTTCAAACTGTTTTAATACTCCTATTTTAACTCGCTATGGAAGACCAACAAATCATTTGAAACATGCAAAAAACTTCAGAAAATACAAGAGATTTGCAATAGCATGAAGATGGGCTTAGCTGGAGAATTCAAAAGATAAATTGGAAAAGTATCAAAAAGAAAAGGGACTGAAATTGCCTCAGGAGGGTGTGTGCACCCCACCTCCTGTAGCACTCCCCTAAATCCTTCCCTGTAAATGGTACAGTACACTGCTTATCAAGTTCAAAGCAATTGCTCAATACTTACCTTAAGTTGCTCTGTTTTGACAGAGTCAAGTAAGTATCTCAGCAATTCCTGACTGTCTTGTTGTTGAAAACCTTTAAATCTTGGTGCTCTTCAATACAAAACATTGATACAGTGTAGTAATTGGGTAGAAGACTCTCAAATATTCTATGTAGGGCATGTCAGCAGGTTCCAGAAAAAAAATTAAATGAGCACACTTATTCTTTGATTCTTGAGGGAATGATTGAAACCAAGCAGTATACACATACCTGTGCTTTCAAATGGGATTGGTTGGGGTGTGACCCATTACTGAGCCACCCGCCTGCCTGGTTGGCTCAGTTGGTTGAGCATCAGTCTTTCATGCAGGAGGTCAAGGTTTGATTCCTCAGGACATCCATCAAAAAGTCACTTAGGTCATTTTCACAGTGAAGCCCTTACATTATTACGTACATGTATCCATACTCACTTTTTGCATATTCTCTGAAAACAAAAACTTTGGGCTGAGAGGTCCTGGAGATGAGGACCTAAATTCACCCAGGAGCTTGTTCAGTGATACTATTAATGACCCTACAGGGTTAGCGACTTGGACTGTCAATTTGAGCTATAAAAAAGACACATTTCATCAATATATATATTTCATTCTGAGACACAATTTATTGTTGTGATAGTGGTATAAGTTTGTGTGTCAGATAGTTATAGATTTTGCCTTACCATATTATTTTTGTCAAGAATTGTTTGTGAGTATTCAGCTTGACTGACAAATGCCATGGCAATATGCAATAACTCTGTTTGACTCAAGTTCTGTGGAATCAATTCAACACAATTAGGCTGGATGACAATGTACAAAGCTATGTCAAAGTAAACTGTATGTGAATGTGAAAAGAAAAGTTTTATATGGGCATGAAATAGTTATTGAAGCAAACCCTGATCATTCACTCAGTCCTTCATTCATTCATTCTTTCTTTCATGCATTCATTCATTTATTTGTTCATTCATTCATATATTTGTTCATTCATTCATTCATTCATCCAAAGATCCTCTTGATTCATAAACATGTACCTGCATAACAGCATTAAAGAAGCAAGTGTTACCAAGATTGACAAGACCCTAAAGATGAAATGAGAACTGTCATTCATGAATACACATTATAATTATACTCTGTAGCATGATCTGGGATTCCTGTGTTACTCAATACACAGGAAACCCAGCCCTTGCACTTCTTGTGGTGACATGTTATGAGTATCCTACCTTGACTCTTCTATTTGTAGTTGTTAACACATGGCTAGTTTGACATGCATCTGATTTCTCTGTAGAATCCAAAGCTGTAAGTTTGGGTATGGTGATCTTCTGATCTGTTAGGAATGAAAGGATATTATATTATATAATCTACTATGTACATTAGTTATCATTATAGGCTGTATAAAGATAACTAAGGTAAAGCATCATAGGCTCCAGATGCACTGATGTCTTGTATCTCATAGCAGTATTATTTGTGTCAGTGGTTCATAATAGACCCCATGAATAGGCATAGCAATCCACCTAGCACCCCTATGTATTGCATAGTGGCCATTGCTTTTCTTTTGTTTTTCTTACCAATTGGTGCATTGAGCTTCAGTCCTTTAAGTATTAACTTGACACACTCATGAAGGTCAGTGTTAGGGATGACAGGGACTTCTGCGTCACATGCATAACACCTGGAAGCAAAAGGAACAAAATAGGTCAGCATACCATATTCACCTAATTATACGCTCTTGTTTTCAAAACAGATGTCTGGTGAGGGGAAGGGGGTGATTTTTACATGAAAAGAAACAAATAATTTATTGCTCTATAATGAAGTAACTGCTTTTATTATTTTAATACCAACAAATTCAAACTCACCATACAAGCATGGACTGTAAGTGTAATGTTATAGAATGGGAAGGATATTCCTTGTAATGACCAAGACCATGTTGATCTTCACTGTACCTATCACAACCCTATAAACAAATAAAATGAAACAAGATTTTACATCTGTAGTTCGTAATATTCATCAATTGACTAATAAATTTGAGGCTGTGCTGTACCTATCACAACCCTATAAACAAATAAAATGAAACAAGATGAAAATTATTAAGTGTAGACCACAACCCAGTTATACACAAAGAGTGGACAGCAAAAAAGTAGGTATTTAGGACCACATTTTACATCTGTAGTTCGTAATATTCATCAATTGACTAATAAATTTGAGGCTGTGGTGTACATTCTACCCTTCTCTCTGAACTTTGATAGGTACAATTGTCATTTGTACAAACCTGTTTACTACACCGCAAACAAATGCACACACCAGCATCTTCTGATTGAGTACCATCACAAAACTACACATAAAAAATTCAAAAAAATTGACACAAGATTACTGAATTGAAGAAACACCATGAAAGTGGCTTAGATGGCAAGATTGATCCTGACAATTTTTCAAGTTTTCGTCAAAAGTTTTAAAAGGGTATCAACAGACTTTCCGACAGCTGCACATCAAAAGTCACTAAATCGATTTGAAACCATGATTAACACGAAGAGCCAACAACTGAATCCAGGTTTTTTAAAAGTTCAACTTACAGAACATTGTCCTAGTTTAGCATGGGGAACATGGTTTTGTAGCACTCCAAGTTTTGCTGCTTTATTTAAATGTGGGCATTTCTTTCCTCCTTCCACTTAAAAATAGAAACAGCAGAAACAACAATAAACTCTTTTTTACATATTTAATACCTACATTTTTATTACACAATGATATATTATATTATATCGATAACGATGATATTTCAAATATGTTATTTGCTGACAGAGGAACTTCATACGACTATCAATTGGTCATTGATTAATTGACCAATACCAATCAAATGTCAAATTAACTTATTTCCATTGATTGATGTTGGATTGATCAATTTTCGATGAGTGATTGTCATCGATTATCAATGGGCATAAACTAATATGGGGGAGGGGAGGGGATGGGAGTAAATAAAAGGGGTAAACATGATTATGAATCTCTTACTTGATTATAATCTAGAAATGACTAAACTCAACATAGGATATTTAATTTTTCAAGAAGACCCTTATAAACTTAAGAATACATGATTTTGTACCTTGTTCAAACAACTCTGTAGAATCCTCAGTAGACTCCTCAGGTTCTTTCTTATTTTTTGCCTTCTTATGGCTATTGTTGTGTCTTCGACCTTTCTTCCCCATCACAGGAACCAAGAATTTTCAAACCACTTTAAAACTTGATTTGGTTAACCTGATTGAAGAATATTTCCGGTGTTTCTTTGGAATTACCACGTGAACTTGTCTTCACAAATCGCGCCAATTTGATAGACTAATAAGTAATCCATGAACTTTTTTTACAATGAAAATAGCGTATAGAACAAAGACCTCTCCTGTCGAATACTAAAATTCTAGGATCCTTGGAAGAGAGTTTTGTAATTCCACCGATTGCAAAATCACTTGCAATATTTTTTTCTAGAAAGCCGATTACGAGAGAGACTGGTGTTGAATAAAGATACCGCTGTTCAATATCAACAGGCTCAAAAATATGTTTGAGCAAAAAATCATCGTAAAATGATTTCATTTTCACTTTTCCGTTCATGTATTATGTATTTCTTTTCCTATTCCTCTATTTTGGGTTAGAAATGGATTTCTTTCGTATATTTAGAAGTTGTAGAAAATGTCTCTTAGCAATGAGGGAAGGGAGGGTGGTGAACTATTTGACACATGGAACTGTCCGAGAAAGACTTGCTCTAGTCAATACGGTATTTACACCTCGTGAACCTCCTACAAAATTCGAAGAAGCGGTGTTTGAAAGTTCCGCCGTGAAAAAGACTTTTACAGCTTTCGAAGATTCCCAAAATGAAAGGACGAATCGTTGTCTTCTCAATTACAGGTTGTCCATTTTGCTTGCGAGCCAAGTCCAAGTTGCGTGACCAATTGGGCCTCCAGTTTGTTGACATCAATCTGGATCAGTTTCCAAACAGAAGGGAAGAAGCAAAAGAGAGGTCGGGCCGGCGTACAGTTCCACAAATATTCTTCAATAATATCCATGTTGGAGGATATGATGATCTTAATAAGTTGGTAAGTTTTGGAAGAAAAACGAGTATCTGTAGTTGGCCAGGTTTTTTTTACTGTCAGGATGACTTGGCATTTTTTGTTAAGCTTAAGCTTATGTACTTTTGAAGTGGTGAAGTAGAAATCTGCATAATTTTAATTAGAAGTAGCTTGAAAAACAAAGATTTGCTTGGGTTTTGCTTTCAAGATATTGAGTTTAATTGTCGCCTTTGTTATTATTTAGAGTTTTATTATATTCTTATAATTTATTATACACATTCGACCCAAAGAATCACATAAAGTTCGCAGAAATAGAACGTTTGTGAATTCTGTCATGCGTAACAATTTCTTACAAAACAAAAAATTCGGGTAATGCACTACAGTCAGAACAGGGTAGGGTTTGAAGGCCTCAATGGCACATTGCTACCCAAAACTGGAAGGAGTACCCCCTCCCCCTGGGGTCCCATACCAGCTAAATGACTTCAAATTAACCTGCTAAGTCTGCTTTAACAAATAATGATATATTGATATTTGATGATAAAATCTGCTCTGCATATATTATTAGTCCCAAGAGGAATTGGACAAGTTGATAAAAGAAGTCCAGGAAAACTCTCCTCCTGATGACGCACCAAAACCACCAGAGAAGGCAACTGAGGCAGGTTAGCAATTAATACAAAACTGATAACAATTAAGAGATTCAGAAGGGAGGGGGAAGAGAAATGGTCTATCCAAATTTACTGGTTTATACATGTCTGAGACATCCAGGGTCCCTGAGCGAATGCAACTTTTCTACTATTTTAGGCAATGATAAAGATGATACGTTTGAGTTCACATGCGAGCTTGATGAGTATGCTGAACTGGTAAAAAGCATCAAAGAAAGTGGGTTGGTTAAAGATCATCGTCGAGGACTGACCCGTCACAAGAATTCCTTTGTTGGCAAAGAAGTGGTTGACTGGCTGGTGGAAACACGGCAAATTGGTGAGTAATGGCATACTGCAAAGCATTGCTTATTAGCAGTGCTTGTCTACATGGATATATTCTCACACAAGCAGCATACACAGACTCAGTAATGTACTGCTCATTAGCAGTGCTTGTCTTTTCTCACACAAGCAACATCCACAGACTCAGTAATGTACTGCTCATTAGCAGTGCTTGTCTTTCCTCACACAAGCAGCATGGACAGACTCAGTAATGTATTGCTGAACTTTAGCAGTAGTGCAGGGGTGGATCCAGGGGGGTGTACATAGGTGCACTGGACACCCCTTAGTGTTGATGAGATGACATCATCAGATTCCATTGTTAGGAAGCCACCATCTTGGATGTGACATAATCTCTCAAGAGGTCTAATTGGGACACCCCCTTTGCAAAATATAATGTAGTAGTTATTAAGGCTGGGTTACATGGTACAACTTACTGTTTCTGAAACATTTCCTCCAATGTTACACACAACTGGCGTTTGACTATGAAAAAGCTGGTGTTGTGTATTTTACCATGTTGGTGTTTTGATTGAATAAGACTGACATAGACTTTGACCAGTCAAAAAGACTGAGACATTGTACAGCACAGCACAATACGATTCAGATTTCTTCATTCTTAGGAAATTTACTCATTGTTTTCCTCTCAGAAAGAGACCAAGGAGTAGCAATGTGCCAGAATCTCTTAGAACGTCACTTCAGCCACCCAGTCAAGAAAGGCAATGGAGAAAAACTATTCTCAGATGATGACACTCTTTACAGGTTTCTTGAAGATGATGAAAGCAATGCCCTAAACTCTGGTTCAGGATCCCTGTGTGAACCAAGGCCTGCCCATGAACTTGGTGAACAACTGAGACAATTGATTCTAAAGCTTTACAATAGTTATTTGTCAGCTGATGGGAAGGTAAGGTTCTTTTACAGGTGTAGTGTGTCAGTGTGTGAGTAAATATTGGCAGTTGTCTACCGTGCAAACAATGCGGATTTCGTATAACTGAGAAAACGGCAAGGTCACTGCCGGTTGCTGCAGGAATTCCGTGAAGAAATAGAAAACGCGCGCGCGTGTGCTGTGTGCAGATTTAGAGCACGCGGGGATTGATCAGAACACGAGAGAAGTGTAATTAGTTTGTTTCCATTCTTTCCATCCAGGGCGTTGATTATGCTGCCATGGGTGAAAGTTCCCAATTCAAGGACTACGTCAAACACACGGCAGAACTACAACGTGTCCAAATAGAGGACGCCACAAGGGAAGAGAAGCTTTCATTCTTTATAAACATCTACAATGCATTAGTCATCCATGCCACTGTTGCTAGGGGACCGCCTACAAATCTGTGGCAACGATACAAGGTATTGTCTTATGATCCGTATTTGGTCCCGCGCTCACTCTTAAAAAAACCCTTGGAAATAGTCACGTGACGGGACCATACGGAGTGGTCCGTAAAAACTCGTATCCAAACCCAGACCCGAGCGCGCGCGTCCAAAAATATAAACAAAATGACCAAAAAGAGTCATATGGGGGAAATGCTTATTGACTGAGTTAGATCGGGCCGGACGGGAAAATATTTGCTCTCGTTCATTCTGTACGGACCTCGCTGTGCTTGGTTCGTTCGGCCATGGCATCGAACCAAATTTTCCCGTCCGGCCCTCCCACTCAGTCAATGAGTACATATTACTTGCCGCCTGGAGTACATAAGCTCTTACGTTGAATTTCGCATGTTACTTAATTTATGGGACACTTAATAAACATTTGTGATATTGTTTTCATGTTTTCAGTTTTTCAACACAGTTAGCTATATAATAGGAGGCCACATCTACTCTCTGAACGAAATCGAAAATGGTGTACTTCGCTCAAATCGAAAAGCCATCGGTGCAATTCGGAGACCATTCGGGAAGGGCGATCCAAGGCTGAAAATAGCTCTGGAGAAACCTGAGCCTTTGATACACTTTGCGCTAGTCTGTGGCGCCAAGAGCTGTCCACCAATCAAAACGTATTCTGTGAAGGTAACTAATGATTCTGATTGACACGGGTGAAAAACGCATTGCGCATGCTCGAAAATTCGGTGGGAATTCATGGACGCGTACATGTTTACAAACTAAAGTACCTTCAATTCCACTGTCGTGTGTTATGTGAATTTCTCGTGTATTATTGTTTCATTCATCCATTCTTTCTTTTACTCGCCAATTCGTTATTTATTTTGCATTGTAAATACCATCATTATCATAATCATCATCACCATCGTCATCGTTATCGTATTCTGACTTATGTTCAAAGGGCGTCAATGATGAGCTTCGTTTAGCAGCAGAAGCTTTCCTGGAGGGTGACGACGGATGCCAAATTGACATGTCTAAAAGAGAGGTTAGTGGCCTTTGACAGACGTTTCGAGCTTTAGTCCACGAATTTACTCAGACTATGAAGAGCGCAGTGGCTCGAAACGGCGTCTAAACTAGGCCTAAGACAC
This sequence comes from Telmatactis stephensoni, assembly GCA_029948255.1. NCBI lineage: Eukaryota > Metazoa > Cnidaria > Anthozoa > Actiniaria > Isophelliidae > Telmatactis > Telmatactis stephensoni. The sequence goes on along the minus strand of JALIZF010001928.1, from coordinate 243,503 downwards.
ATGGCATTCTCTTTTCTAGAGCCGTTATCTCTTACTGCGCATGCTCGACTAAATGTCCAAGTTATTGCCACGAGCATTCGAAATAAGAAAGAACATCTCAGGGAGGGGCTTGGGGGAAGAGATAGTACTGTGTGTTCGCAAAAGGTTTATCAGTACATAAATGCAGACGATCCAATTTATCCAGTTTTACAAGGCATTTTGCTGCATCTCAACTATTCTCTTTGTTTTAGATTCGTTTAAGTAAAATCTTCCAGTGGTATAAGGAAGACTTTGGATCTAACAATACAGAGGTTAGTAGGAGCATCTTTCTTTTGAAACCTCAGCCGAAATACACTTGTCCCAGAGGCTTTTGTCATCTATCGACCAAAGTTTGTCAGTTGTTTGTCAATGTTCAAGTCGCGGCTCGATTTTTACCAGTTTTGAGTTGTACGTTGCTCAGTTTAAGTCTTGATTCCACATAAGCTATACATAAATTTGAGATAAAACCAGTAGAATTCTAAAGTATTTGCTTTGTTTATTCACGTGCTTTTCTTACCTTTACACGATCTGTTGCCAAAGTTCAGTAAAAATTACCTTACACTAAGTCGAGGCTGAGGCAAAAAGGAACTCGAAGTGGAAGTAATCCACTGTGCTGCACGTGCGACTACTTCTTCTGTCAGGGGCGGATCCAGGATTCTCTTCAGGAGGGGGTACACGGTCTTCAGGAGGGGGTGTACCATCATATAAATTGGAAACTACCGAGAGGATATTGTGGAAAATATTGAGAATAAAGGACTCAAAGTCGTCTCAGGAGGGGGTGCGCAGCCCCTGCACCCCTCCCCTAAATCCGTGACCGTCTGTTAATTCGTTCATTCAACGTTGCTCGCACTAAATTGCGTCGCGTTGTAAAAAAATGACTTTGGCTTTACGTTTCATTGCTCTCGTCATGAAAATTGGATCGGACTTGTGAACATAGACCTTTCAAGGCTACGCTTTCAAATCATTTGCCTGCAACGTTTGAAAATGATTATGGATACGTATAAAATGAGTTGCGTGCAACATTTCAGAAAAGATTATGGATAGTGATGTGCTCTTGTTTGTGCATTAGTGTTGATTTTATTTAAGGATATAGTAATCAAATAAGTACTGTTTTATTGTCAGGTTGCACAATTCGTTTTTAACAAAATGGGTGAAGGATCCAAGAAGAAGTCTATGGATAAATTACTGGTGTCTGGAAACTTTAAAGTTGTGTACATGCATTACAACTGGGCTTTGAATTCCAAGTAATGTACATGCATAAATTACAACTGGGCTTTGAATTCCAAGTAACATGAATTCCATGCAACCCTAAAGTAGGACTCGGATTCATTATTAATTTAATTTTAATTTTTTTTAATTTAATCTATTTACACTGTATAAATCCATTTACACCTTATATACTGTCACAAGAGAAAGTGATAAAATTTTCTCTTGACTGTAATATAATTCGAGCTGCAAGGGAAAAAACAAATTATTTCTAACTACAGGGAACACGGTACCGAGATAATAGTCCCCTTCATAGTTCCCTGTGCCATGATCTTGAAAGGTAGCCATGCCGTTGCATCGAAGCAAGACAAACGGTGAGCGTGCAATGATAGATACCGTTTTAACATCTAGGACAATTATTCACAGGTCTCTATCATTGCAAGCTCACTGTTCGTCTCGCTTCGATGCAAAGGCATGGCTACCTTTCAAGATGGCGCAGGGAACTGTGAAGAGGGCTATTCACTGAAGACACACCTCAATTTTCTAATGGCAATTTAAAGGGAAGTAAATTCCTTGAATAGCGTTTTTAAGTTCCTGAGTCAACAGAAACCGTGTACAATGGAGACCTCGGTATAACGAACTGCCAAGGAACTCTGTAAAAATGTGTTCGTTTTATCGGGGTTTGTGGTAACGGTGTTAAAATGTTCTGTTTGAGGGAATGAACGGTTCCTTATAGCGGGATCTCATTGTAAAGGGATATACTAGAAATCCCACTTAGAAATTCATAGGATTGAAGCGTGTTACTGGTAAATTTATTTGGTACTTATTCTGGGGTTTTCAGGGGTTTTGTCTATTATTTCCCCTCGAATTTGAGCCTAAATTTCGAGGAAAAAAGTAGGAAAAGAAAACCTGGGACGAGGGTATTTAGCATGCTCGGTATTGTTACTCGGTGGACTTGGTTGGCTCTTCGCCCCGCCGAGTGAACGTCCAAACTAGAACTTCTTCTTCGGTATTTCACGCGTTTATTTTTAGTTGAGCGTTGTGGTGGAATCATTCTTATACTTAACTCACCATTTCTTTGAAATTGTTTTTAGTCTCGGTCACCAAAAGCCTACACAAGCGTTAATATTATGCTTCCGGTGTCAAATTCCACTTCTGGAACTTCTTAGTTTATGCTTCCGTTACGAACTTCACTTCCGGTTATACTCGCACAAAGATGATTTATAGGCATCCCTGCACAAGCGCATGAGGTAAAAAGGAGTTGCCTGCATCTGGGGATGAGGTTAGAGCAGACCTAGCTGGACGCGTCTATATTATGCTTCCGGTATCAAATTCTACTTCCGTATATCTAAAACAATTCCGCCACGAATTTTACTTCCTGTCATATTTTTGCACGAAAATAGGTCTCCCGCACAATCGCATGAGGTGCGATCTAGATCCTAGATCCTCTTAGAATCTTTCTCATACTTTACGCCCTGCGTAGCCGTTTCTGTGAAATTGTATCAGTTTAGTTTTGGTCTCAAAAGTACTAATACTAAAACTCTAGCACGATAGCCCATGGACAGACCTGGCTGGGTGTGTCTATATTATGCTTCTGGTTCTTTACCTTGCGCAGCTGTAACGACGTCAGTAGGTTAACAATTATCTCTGCATGCAAAGATTTTTGTCCTGTTCGTGACTTGTCTCTTGCAATGACGTATTTATGTACGTTAAATGAGCGAACGGCCAGATGTAAGTGTCTTGTTTGACAATTTACAAGGTCTAATCTCAGATCGAGCTTTTTCTTAGAATCTTTAATTGTTATGCTTTACGCACCGTTTCTGTGGAGTTCTCTCAGTTTAGTTTCGGTCTCAAATGTACTGACATTAAACCCTAGCATGATAGGGGATTAGCCCATCTAGCCCATGGGCAGACCTGGCTGGACGTGTGCATATTATGCTCCAGGTTCAAATTCCAATGGCGTTCATCCCCCCAAATTATACTTATTATCCATATTATGCTTCCGCTACGAATTTCAATTCCGATCATACGCCCGTATTTGCACAAAAATGTTTCACTGGCTTCTGTGCATAAGGACATAAGCTTTTCAGTTTTGTTTTGGGTTTTTGTTTGTTTCATTTCTGGGGCTGTTGCACTTTTCCCTGACTAATTTCCTCGTAGCTTTATTTCCGTGACGACCAAATGGCAACGAATGTTGACTGCACGCAAGGATTTGTTTGACCTGTCGACCTGTACATCTACTGTAACGATATATTAATGCAAGTTGAATGCTTTACATTTGCTCAGTTATCGCTCGCTTCTCTTAAAGCACAGAGCTGGTGAACTTGTATTCTGGTTGCAAAATGACCGACAAAGTCATGCATCAGAATGGGTCTTCCAAAATCATCATCGCAATTGTTGCAGTAACGGCTGTGTTTTTATGCTGCGGTGAATTTGTACGTCTCGAGCTGATGTTCCAGAAGCAACTACGCGAGAATGAACCAGCTGGAGAACAAGGTTGACGGAGCTTGTCTTTGTTCAAAAGTCAAGGAAAGTCAGCGACACAAACGCCAGGCTGCAACAAGCTTCTGTGGATAAACAAGGGAAAGATGCGCAAGCAAAACTGATTCATAACCAAATTACCAAACAAGTATCTGGAGAAGTGACCAAAGCTTTATCGTCCTTTGCGCGACTTACAAAACATTTGGTACCAATTCCAGGACCTCCTGGGCCACCAGGACAACAAGGACCCGAAGGACTGCAAGGCCAGAAAGGAGAACCTGGTCCGAAGGGAAACCAGGCAGAAGAGGAGAACGGGGACCACAAGGCTTGAAAGGAGACCCGGGACGAGACGGAGTCCCCGGTCTAAGAGGTTTACCGGGTGCTAAGGGAGATCCTGGTCGTTCCCTAGAAGCCCCAAAAGTTCGGATTTCACCTTCTCATCAGATTGTCAATTCATCAGGATCCACCATTTTGCAATGTTCTAGTGTGAGTGGTTATCCACGACCTGATATTGTGTGGAGTAAAGTCAATGGTTCATTAGCCATGGATAGATCAAAAGTTGATAGTGACGGAAGACTTGAAATCAGAGACGTCACTCCCAGTGACGCAGGAATCTATCAATGCCATGCTACCTTTATTCTCGGCAAAGTTCAAACCACTGCGACTCTCGACGTGAATTTCATTCCAAGAGACTGTTCAGACTTTTATAAAAACGGCGAGAGACGTAACGGTGTATACACAGTTCATCCTGACGACCAAGGCGCATTTCAAGTCTATTGTGACATGACAACTGACGGCGGGGGGTGGACTGTCTTCCAAAGAAGACAAGATGGCTCAGTGGACTTCTATCGCAACTGGGCAGAATACAAAGCCGGTTTTGGAAACCTGACTGGCGAGTTTTGGTTGGGTAACGACTTCATCCATCGATTGACTGCAAGAACAGCGATGACTCTTCGCGTGGACTTGGAGGACTGGAATATGGTACAGAAGTATGCCAAGTTAGCTTACTTCAATGTTGGCAATGAAGCTGAGAACTACAAACTTAATGTAACTACCTTCCTTAATTCGGGTAATAAAAGCATATGGACGGGGAATCTCGGAGCAACGGGTATTACGCATGGCAACAACATGGGGTTTACCACCAAGGACAGGGATAATGATGGGGCTATGGTCGATACCCCTTATGATCCCCGGGCAAATTGTGCGAATTCACTCTTCGGAGGCTGGTGGTATAATATGTGTACCTGGGCAAACCTAAATGGTCGATATTTAGGTAACAAAATTGATGCAACAGGTATGACGTGGTTCTATTTTTATTGGAATGAATTGTCTTTGAAGAGAAGTGAGTTGAAAATTCGTCCGCGAAGTTTGTTTGGCAACTATTTGAAGTTAAAATGGAGGATAGACAGTGTATGATATTAACCAGAAATAGTTGGAACTACTTTCAAAGGCTTTTATTTGCTTTTATCAATTGGAGTTACTATTGAAATGGGGGGCAGATGATGTCTAATAAAACATTAAGAAAGGGTCCATTCAAGGAGTTTTGTCATTACTCGGCGGAGCGTATTGAAAAGTGGGGTTACCTGAGAGGGACGCTCTCGATTCCACGTGAAAACATCTCAAAACATCCTTCCTCCATAAAACAATGCAATACTTTGAATGAATAGAGTTGTCGCTACCTACCTAAAGTTTTAAATTTAAACAGCGCTGATTTGAAATCGAAAACAATTAATAAAGAAGTTTTATATTTCTAAATGTATTGGCTTCCGCGTTTGTACTCGCTGGAATCTCTGTGTGTAAGTACCTTGCGAAAAGTCCACGATTCTTCCCTGTAAAGTCCTGACGATATCCGGGCATTTCCGCCGCCCGTAACGCACTAATACGCAGGCTACGTGTTAGTGCATTACGTTTCAATCCTCTTATGTTTTTCCAACTAATTTTTTGTAATTTTGTAAAAGTACCGTATTTATTCGTTTAAGCGCTGCGGCTGGCTTATTTAATTGAGAATTCTAGGGGTTTCAAATGCGACGCTTATTCGGGGCGGCATTTATTAAAAAATCATCATATTTATAGATGGTTTAATACGTTAAACAAACGTTAACAAGTTCAACGTATTTTATGTGTTCAAATCGCTTATTATCACCAAATTTCAACGTTGAGTTATACCGTACTTTGTTTTTTTCTTTGTTATTGAAGATGAGTCTGATGCTTTGATTTAGCGTCGCATTGAGAACGGTGCTTATAATTTTGCTTTTTGATGCGGCTCTTAATATTTTGATAATATACATGGGGTTCCACTGTAGTTAGAAATAAGAGAAATCTTAATCAAACTTTCATTTTTTATTAAGACAAATAACAAATGATATATATTGATAAAAAAGAGTGAAATCCGCTATCTCGAACGCACTTCGAAGTGATTACTAACTCGATCATGATAGACCTTGCAAGGAATGCGTTTGAATTAGCGTTAAAATCCCGCTTTGAATAACTTCACATTGATCACGTTAGGTGTTCGAGATAGCGGGGTCCTACTGTCTAATACGTCATTAATTAGCATTCAACTTAAAATGTAAAATACTTGATGTAGAATGAGATAAATATGCTTGTAATATAATTGATATAACCATACTGTAACACTTTAACAAAGACTTACAAAAGGACACACGTTGCTACAATTCCTTCAACACTTTATGCAACATTGCGCACAACACAGTTGCACCATGTTTCCATCCCTGCAATTTTCGTGCAACACAGTTGCACCATGTTTCCATCCCTGCAATTTTCCGTGCAACACAGTTGCACCATGTTTCCATCCCTGCAATTTTGTACGCAACACAGTTGCACCATGTTTCCATCCCTGCAATTTGTGCAACAGTTGCACCGTGTCCATCCCTGCAATTTTGCGCGCAACCCAGTTGCATCACGTGTCCACCCTTGCAGTGTTGCGCGCGATGTCGCAGAAAGTTGCAGAAGTAGAATTCAATCCTAAATCTGCAACTGTTGCGCGCAACATTGCAGGAGTTGCATCACTTTCCCGTGTCTGAGGCTACATGCACTCATCTACATGCACTCATCAACACGCTTAAGTAGATTTCGCACGACTGTGAAAACGGCACTGCACTGTCACAGCACGGTTATGGAAGAAATTTCGAATATTTTATAGACACCATGGCACTGACACGGTCACTGCACGGCGTGGTCCGTTTCACACTCATACAAAATCTGCTTTATACATGCATTTGAACCCGATTATATGTTTTATTTTGTGAAACTGAATTACGTAATTGCCGTATAAAAATATTTATAGTACCCCACAAGCATTATACACGTACAGATAAGTATTTAACTTGCTAAAGATACCTAATTTCAATTTCTATTAAATACGACTTTCCATGCATTGCCCGTACGCTGATCTTCTAAATGTCGGTGGACTTTGAGAAGACGAAAATGTTATTTAAAACCTTTCTGAAACTGCCAACAGTTTTTACATGCTTTCTGATAGACCTAGTAATCTTATTATAAGTGGTCCATTAACTGGGAATTTTGCCATTTGGACTCTCAAATGCTCCAACCACCTTATCTACTCTGTACAGTGGATTACGCTTGTTGGTGTTAAGCTATTTAAAATAAAGATAAGCTGTCCTTGTTTATGTACATGTAAAGTCCATACTATTTGACTAAATACACAGCACATATTTCGTATCCATTTATTTACAAACTTCAAAATTCAATTAAAGAATAAAAATTGATAAAAGGTGATGGATCTGTAAATCAAATGGTACATTTTACCTGGGAGGGGGAGGGGAGGGGAGGGAGAAATTCACTCCACTGCTCATCAACGTTGAGCATGTCCATAGTTATACAACTGCTGCCCAAGAGGGACAAGTTAGATAATGAGGAAAAATTCTCCTTACTTTTCCCTTTGAAATTTTCGCCTGATGCAAATTCAGTTGCCCAATAATGCCTTAATCTAAAAAATCTACAGTAGATTTGGTATGACTGTGAGAACGGCACCACACAATTATGTCAGGAATTTCAAATATTTTTATAGACAACACAGCACTGACATTGTCATGGCATGGTGCGTTCTGTTTTACATTCATACAAAATCTCTATCCAGCTACAAATATAAATGCTTAAAAGTTGGGTTTATATATATATATGCCGAGTAACTATCATTTACAGTTATTAATGTTCCATGAAGGAATTGATGGTCCATGAGGTCAAGAATTGGATCTTTTGGCGATTTTTGATATCATGCAAATTCAGACATTAAACTAGTCATCTAGAATTGGGTTATTTGCTTCCATCAATCAAAGTTGAAAATTAAAAAATATATGAAAAACTACTCATAACAATTTAATCTTTAACTATTATAAATCATCGAAATATTGTATTTGATCATTTGATTGGTTTTAGGTATGTTTTTCATTTTATTGATTTTCAGTTGTGATTGACAGAAGTGAATCAAATTCCAATGGTCTGTTACAAGGTCAATTTGCAGAGTATCAACAATTGCTCTAAATGTACATGAAAAATATAGCTCTTTACATTTGTGTGAATTGAAAGGAAATCTCATTGGACTGATATTTGATCTGAAAAGAAACAATGTTAGAACAATGAACAAAAAAAGTAAGAACAAATGTGTTTCAGACTTCAGGCAAGACTTAAGTGCTCATAGACACTGCAGGAGTTTTAGAATCCCAGGGGGTAGGTGAAGCAGATGGGATGCCAATATTTTTGTGTGGGGATGATATCCACTTTTAGAATAAGTTTTTAATAGACATTTTGGAACATTGTGTACCTGTAATCCACTCTACTCCCTCATCAAGCCCTTCGCCTGTTAGGGCATTGGATGCACTGCAATTAACATAAGGCTTTCATTTATTCAATGTTGCAATTATTACTATTTACACAATGTAATAACTGGTGAACAGGCTATCCCTTTCCCCCTCCCCCTTGCTCCCCCTCCCCTGCCCTCCCTCCCCAGAACCTGTTCACAGACTAACAAGTTTTTGTGTGACTGTGAAAACAGTGACCCCCCTCCCTCTCTTACATATAAATTCTGGGACATATTAATTTGGCAAGCATTAAAAAAAATAAATAGTAAGTGTTGTGTAATATCATCATACCATATATGCCACGGCTTGTCCTTGATGTTCTCTAGTCCCAATAGAGTTGAACACTATACAGAAAATAATACAAAATGAATATTTATATAATCTATTTCACAACCTTATTACGACTGCAGTGAAAGCAAGACACTGACCTTGACCGATGATAAGGAATCTCTTAAATCCATTTTATTAGCAAAAAACAGAATAGGAATTTTCTTGTTCTTGATTTCTGTGTAAAGTAAAGAGTTTACTAAATTTCATGGGGATGTTAAAAGCCCTAACATTAATTTTATTCTTCAGGACTGATATTTCTTCTTCTTACAATAACTTACTAACAACCTTCCCAATCACTTTCTGACACCTTCCCAACCACTTCCTGGCACCTCAGCAACCACTTACTGACACCTTCCCAATCACTTTCTGACACCTTCCCAACCACTTACTGACACCTTACCAACCACTTACTGACATCTTACCAATTACTGACATCTTACCAACCACTTACTGACACCTTAGCAACCACTTACTGACACCTTAGCAACCACTTACTGACACCTTAGCAACCACTTACTGACACCTTAGCAACCACTTACTGACACCTTAGCAATCACTTACTGACACCTTAGCAATCACTTACTGACACCTTAGCAATCACTTACTGACACCTTAGCAACCACTTACTGACACCTTAGCAACCACTTACTGACACCTTAGCAACCACTTACTGACACCTTAGCAATCACTTACTGACACCCTAGCAATCACTTACTGACACCCTAGCAATCACTTACTGACATCTTACCAACCACTAACTGACACCTTAGCAATCACTTACTGACACCTTAGCAATCACTTACTGACACCTTAGCAATCACTTACTGACACCCTAGCAATCACTTACTGACACCTTAGCAATCACTTACTGACACCTTAGCAATCACTTACTGACACCTTACCAACCACTTACTGACACCTTACCAACCACTTACTGACACCTTACCAACCACTTACTGACACCTTACCAACCACTTACTGACACCTTACCAACCACTTACTGACACCTTAGCAATCACTTACTGACACCTTAGCAATCACTTACTGACACCTTAGCAATCACTTACTGACACCTTAGCAATCACTTACTGACACCTTAGCAATCACTTACTGACATCTTACCAACCACTTACTGACACCTTAGCAATAACTTACTGACACCTTACCAACCACTTACTGACACCCTAGCAATCACTTACTGACACCCTAGCAATCACTTACTGACACCTTACCATCTACATGATGACATCTTACCAACCATTTAACATTGATACTTTACCAACTATTTACTGACTCCCTAACAACCAGATATATATTGACATAATTCAGTAATACCATGATGCTGTAAAAGGACATCTAACTCATCTTTTGCGACAACTATTCGTAGTTTATCACTGCTGTCAACTACAAAGATTATTGCTTGGACATTTCTGCAACATAATAATAGTGAAATGTCAAGCTACTGATAAACAAGAGAAAGAAATTGAGAATATCTTTATATCAGTTTGTTCAGCTTTTACTCAATAATGAAGGGTTTCATGTGAAAATGGCCTAAATGACTTTTTTATGATGTTTTTCCATGGCATAAAATGATATAATTGACTTTCCTATGCTGGAAAAATTGATCTCAGGACACCTGAAAAGTCACTTAATAGGTCATTTTCACAGGAAACCCTTCAATTTCTTTTCTTTCATTCAAGAAAAATGGTCAAAAAACAATAATTATTACAGGTGTATTTAAAATCTTTTGAGACAATGAATACATTTGTAGTTAGGAATAGTTTGTTACCAAGGCAACAAAATGTGATTTGCAAATATTGTCAATGGTTCTGTGTATGCTACTTGTGTTTAAGGTGCTATTACACAGTGTATTTTTTTTCTGCAACTTGTAGGCATTGCAAAACAAGTTGTATAAGCTATTGCAGGGGTGCTAAACAGCCCAATACTGCAAAATTTTGCTGTAATTCACTTTCCTTCAATGATATTCTTAATATGTACTTATTGACTGAGTGGGAGAGCTAGACAGGAAAATACTTGGCTCAATGTTATGTTGTACAGACTGAGTACAGCAAGGTCTGTATAAATGACCAAAGGCTAAATATTTTTCCGTCTGGCCCAAACAAACTCAGTCAATAAACATTTTATCATATCAACTGTTTTTACCAGGGTATATTACATGCTGCAGCTTATTTTGCGATGCTAGAGCGAGACAAATTGCAGAAAAAATGCACTCAGTAACGGTGTTTTTATGCTCAGAATTACAATTACCTGTAATAATGCTCCCACAAATTTCTATAACGACCTTGCCCTGACATATCAAATATTGTGAAATTGAGACTGAAAAAGAAATGAATAAAAGATAAAGCATATATCAGATGGAATTAAGTTAAATATTTATATTCTTATAAGGTTCACTGTATAAAATATTTCAATAATACAAATCATATTTTTGTTAAAAATGAAAATAATTGAGTTAATGTAGGATTAGAAACCATTTGTAGGAAAAAAAAGGAAAAAAGAACATATACCGATTTCATCATTTACATATTTAGCTAAGATTTTTGATCAGTCAGTGACATTTTTTACAAAAAATATATCTCTTGATTAGGGCATATATAACATTAATAAAATGAATAGTCTATCTACCATATTTATAGCTCAAAAAAGCAGAAACACAGCTGAATCCATAAAAACATTTTATCATTGGCTTCTCGCTCTATGGGGTCGATTGATGACAGCTGTAAGTTAACTATATTTGAGCGTTAAAATTGTAATCTTGTATCCATTTGAAAAATGTACCTATATCAGTATCTTCAAAGATAAAAATTCTTATCAACGCTTGAATTTAACGTGATGATTATGAATTCGTCTAGCGTGATTATGTAATATGCAATCATTTAGTAAATTGTGTCTTTCTAGAACGAAGAGACCGAAAAATTAAGCTGTTGATTGTTGTGTTTACTTACTTTTGACTAGTGAATTTTTCAACTTTGAACCCGATTGTGGGCACGATATCCGTTTCTTGAGCCTGAGTAGTTAAAATAATATTAAAGTGATAAGTAAGAAGCATCTAGGAACACTAAAACTCAAAATTTCGGAGTCTAAAGGGTGGGAAACAAACGACAACTTGGCAAAAATCCTACCAAGTCGAATATACCTTATCCGGTTTCAGCTTGTTAATGACCGTTGTTTTTCCACTGTTATCGAGCCCAACACAGAGGACATTGATTTCTTTCTTCTTGATTCCAAGCCACTTCGCTAGTTTGTCGAATAAACCCATTTTAGAAGGGAAATATTAATTATTTTGACCACGGGAAAACTTCGCCAAAAGCGTCTTCAAATCTCTAGGAAACGAATCAGTGACCAAGCCAATTTTACAAATGCGCGGAAAACTGAGTACTACTTATGACGTCACAGGGGTGATTTTTCCAAGATGGCGGCCTTGAGCCGGTTTTCTGGATTGAAGAAGTTTAGTCCGAAATTTGTAGGATTTTTAAGGACAAATGCAAAATTAACTACTGCAGCTGGTAAGAGGGATACATATTAACAGTTCTGAAGTACAAATTTTACATGATTTCTATACAAATCTTTTTTATAGAATACTTTATACAGGACAATCCCGATTAAATTAACTTAAGCTTATATTAATCCGTGGATTATAATAAGCTTAATGATGGATAATAATAGGGCTATTATTTAACAAATAGAATAGCTTTCCGTGCTCCGTTAAGTAAATATACAGCGCTCAGGAAGTGACGAGAGCACACCGTCGGCTTCCTGGGAGACCAGCTTCTAGCTTTGCTTCTAGCTGCTGAAGGTTTACTTCCGACGTTAAATATAGTGCTTTACCTTTGCCCTTTTTCATTTGCCAGGTTCTGCTATAATTGACAGTGAAACAGAAAATAACAATGCTCAAGGGCCATTAGTTGTATATGATAATATGATAAAAAAGGGTCAACTGGACAAAGATGACCATCAACGAACCATTGTAAAACATTTACAACAGCTTTACACTGAAGTGACTCAATATGAACCAAGTTCACCTGGAATATTTAGTAAGGTAAAGAGACTCTAACTTAAATATACATTTTTTAAAGAAATCTTAAATAATTTTTCCTGGTTGTGTTGGGATTCCTGTGCTTAGCAACAGGAAACTCCCCACCCCCAACCCCCCAAAAATAAAATAGAAAAATAAATATAGGTTACTGGTCGACTAACCAGCTAATACAGCTGTGAATATTTTTGAGTCATGCTGAAGTGACAAGTAAAAATTCCCAGCTGTATTCCCTGGTTCATCGACCAATAACATATTTATTATACAATTATACAAAAATCAACACAAATGATGTGTTTTTATTGTCACTTTTGACTTTGATTAGTGCGCGGCTTTGCACCAGGAAGCCATTCAAATGTTACTAACCTAATATGGTCTCATATTTTTTGTGTTCTTGTGCATATTACGTGCATTCTTTTGAGAATTGTGTAATAAAATATAACATTCCATAATCAGAAAAATCCTTGGGATCAGACATGGTACCCTACATTTTGATATACAAATTGAAGGGTTACCAGTGAAAATGACCTAAGTGATGTTTTCCAATATGAACAGACATTGATATTTGGCTTATAGAAAGACTATTGATAACAATTTTGACCATTTGAGTAATTGTCATCAAAAAAGTCATTTAGGCCATTTTCACTGATTGAAAGCCCTTCAATTATGAGTAGCTTAGTTATATACTGTACATGAATAATCATTTGAATTATGAAAATGTTTGTATATTAAAAGTTTTTCAGTTCTGGAAAAAGAAAAAAAGCACCTAAAGGTGTTTACCTACATGGAAGTGTAGGTAAGTATGGAATTACTGTTGTGTTTTGAATTGGTTTGATATTACTGGTTCTTACAGAGAGAAATACATATAGCTTATGTGTATGAATGATGGCATGATTGTTGTTGTCTGGGTTCAAGCTCGGGTGCTGGATCATATGTGAGTAGTTGGTCTCTCCCTTGCCACAAGGGTTTTTCTCTGGGTACTCTGGTTTTCCTTCCTCCACTTAAACCAACACTGTTCAATCGTAGCTGTGCTCCGTGATCAGACCTGGGAACGTATGGTGGCAGTATAGTCTGCCACTTACAGGCCTTCAATCCAACCACATTGAGCTGCAACCTAGCTGTAATTTGTTTGTGGATGATGATCCCTTCAAATTTGATATTAGTTTTATTGATATTATTTATTTGATATTATCTATTTTTGTTTTTATTGTCAGGATGTGGTAAAACAATGCTTATGGATTTATTCTATGAAAGTGTTCCTGTAGAACAGAAATGTAGAGTTCATTTTAATTCATTTATGTTGGATGTACATACAAGTAAGTATTTAACATTATTTTTTACTCAATATTACAGGCTCGTAACATAGTATATGGGATCAGGGATCAAACCCCAAATTATGGCCAGGATCAGGGATCAGAGTCCAGGGCTCAAGGATCAAATGGGTGGGCTTGAGGATCAGGGACATTGGGTCAGGATCAGGGATCAGCTCAGTTTCTTCCACCAAGGGTAAGGGATCAAACATTTCTAAAAATATGGACTCAGGGATCAAAATTTCAATAAAATCCCGGGATCAGTGAGATGAAAATATACCATGTTACGAGACTGATATTACATCTGTGCATTTAACAAATTGAAGATGGTTTCGAGTTGTCTATCCTCTTATTGACACTCATGATGGCATAAAATGTTCAAAACTTTGAAGTGAAATTTCACTGCAAAGTTTTGAACATTTCATGGAGTCAAGAGTGTGTCAGTAAGAGGACAGACAACTCAAAACCATCTTCAATTTATTTTTTACAACAATTATTTGAGATAAAAAGTTAAAAAATTCTTATCAAACGGGGTAACAGAATGAATGCATGCGTCGAAATGCATCAGCAGTGTGTCTGTCCTCTTATTGACACACTCTAATCTGCACTCTAATCAACCAATCAGATCGCAAGATTTGCTGCATGTATCTTATTACTGAGAAAAAAGGCCGCATGTTGTTTCCTTACTAATATTTGTAAAAATATCATCAATAAGGGTAGCCGTATATGAGGTTATTCTAGTTGGCTGATTAATAAGTAGTATAAAAGAACATGAGAACATATCGTCAATAAAATCGCTGGTTAGCGAGCACTGATGGCTAAGGTAATTCCGTAGAAATAAAACCGAACATAGATTTTTAATGAAATTTCGTACAGTTACTAACTAAGCTTTAGTAATTCCAAAAATCAAATAAAAAGGGTGTCACCGTCAGTGTTCGTTTTTACGCTAGATGGCTATAATTTTAAGCATTTTTGAGGCTGTGTGCCAGCAATTTTCCGATTTTTCGTTTTCGAAAATTGCAGTGCAAGAAAATTTCATTGTTGTAAAAAAATTAGAGATATTTTGACACCAGTACATACCCTGATATTAGCTTGACAACAGCTACTTTTGTTAAAATCAGGGTTTGTGCTACTCCTTAAACTCCTTGAAAACTCCTTGAATTTCATGTACGTTTTCAAGGGCGCTTGAAAAGCCCTTAAATTTTAGAAATTCTGCTCAAACACCTTGAAAATTCATTGGATTTGTACTTTTAACAAAAAACGTAAGGGACTTGAATGGAATGGGAAACAGAAATTCACTTTTTTCTTTTACATGTCAGTGAGGGAAGGGAGTTTCAGTAAAACTATTAGCAAAAAATGGGGTACAACTACTCCTTGAAAATCGTTTTTGGGTCCTTGAATTCTCCTTGAATTCTCCTGGAATTTTAAATTCATATCTCAGCACGAACCCTGTAAAATTGAAATATCTGATAGGATACCTTACTCTTGTTGATTTGATATAATAAAAACGATAGGTCACCGTGTTCGTTTTTGCGCTACAGCTCGCTAAAGTACGAATTTTGTTCTCAAAATAGGCTTTGACAGAGGGCGAACTAGGGCGAGTTTAGACGAAAAAGTATTAAAAAGCCGACATCTCTTTTTTGCTCTTTTTATATTTTGCCTAAAATCACCTCCAGTTGTTTGTGCATCTCATCTACACCACTCCCAAGGGGGCTATAAAGGGTTCCAATAATATTTTTTTTTTGGCGAGGTCTAATGATTTCAATAGATATGGATTAGAGTACTTGGGGATTAAAGAAATTGAGATCGGGTCTTGGTTTGTAATTAAGATCATTGTGGATATACATATCTACCCCGCCTCCAATCTTTTCTTCTCTGTGTTGATGATGAAATTCATAACCTATTATGTCCACGTCTAAGATTATATCATCTTTCAACAAAGTTTAACTGACACTGATAACAAAGAAGTTAAGATTTATGGAGCTCAGAAAATCAGTCAAGTTATTATCTAGGTTTTGCCTCAAGCTGTGGATATTAAGATGTAACAAAGAAAAATCGGAGTTTATTTTCTTGATCGATTCATTAAACTGATCTTGAACGCAAAACTGACTATGAACTAGTGAATAATATTGTTGATCATGGTCATTATCCGTAGTTCTTTTAGTAATATCATGAGTTATAATAGGATTGAATAAATTGAATCTAGGCGATCTTTATCAAAGTGAATTGGACCATGGTCAAATTCAAAGATAATTAATTTGAAGGTGTCATTATCTAAATTATAGAAGAGAGTACAGTTACTTATCATACTTATCTAGTGCTGCGCGAGTTCTTTAACAGTTGTAGAAGTCCCATTCCTCGTGTTAGAAATAGAGCATTTAATAATCCTGAGCGAGGAGTTTGTCGAGGTCAGCTTGGCTTGTAATCTTTTTAGGGTTTGTAAATTCACTCAAACCGCCCCTAAGTAAAAATTTGAATTCTTTACCCAGCAATACTGAGGAGTAGTCGAGGTCATCTCTTGCCTTATTCGCGTTAATTCTTGCATATTTGGCGCAAGGCGATCAATTATCTTAACTGCATGTGTGTGGACAGTGGCAGGCCAACTTTAGCGGAATTGGTCTTGAAGGCGTTGTTTCTCAGGCGCATAACTCTTCCTTTGGAATACGTCTGACAAAAGACAAACTTACAAACAATCGGTAAAGGACCAGACTTGGCAGACTTGGGAGGTGTTTCGAGTCGATACGCGGTGCGCTATGTCTATATCTTGAATTGTGACTTTCGCTCCCATAGGCTGCAAAAGCTTAACACATAGATCAGGGGTTTCTAAAGATGTTTCTTTAGGAGAGAGCATTCGCATGTCGAGTATTTTTACGTTTTACTGATAACTGTACCGTTGTAGTTCGTCCACAGCAGATCCTATTGCATCTACATTTGTTGATAATTCACTTAATCTTGCAAACAGCGTCATTACCTCAGCTTTAGCATGTTCTCGAAATTGACGGATTTCATCGTACTCTTTGCTCATGAAATCCAGTGATTTTGTCATGTCTTCATTCTGTTCTGGCCGCCATTGCTGCTTTGCAGTGCTTGGAACGTTATATGTCCTCAAGAAGTCGTTCAGTTTGCCAAAATCTTCCGTTAAGACTTCGATTTCGGCTTTTACTCTTTGCCAATGAAATCCAGTAATTTTGCCATGTCCTCATTCTGTTTTTGGCCGCCATTACTGCTTGCAGCTTGGAACGTTATATGTCCTCAAGAAGTCGTTCAGTTTGGCAAAGTCTTTCGATTTTGGCTTTTAATAGATCATTCTCCTTTCTGAGGGATTGGATGACGTCCTTTACCATTTATATAAGTAAATTTACACGAGAGTTGAAATGCTACGTCCGTACTCTTTGACGCTTCAGTTACTTGTTGACGCTTCAGGGACCACGGAGCACCCTAAAAGTAGTGGGGCTATATAAGAGACCAACCAGGATGGGAAAAAGTGGTGGGGCTATATAAGAGATCAGGATGGGAAAAAGTGGCGGGGCTATATAAGAGACCAGGATGGGAAAAAGTGGTGGGGCTATATAAGAGACTAGTATGGGAAAAAGTGGTGGGGCTATATAAGAGACTAGTATGGGAAAAAGTGGTGGGGCTATATAAGAGACCAGGATGGGAAAAAGTGGTGGGGCTAAGATTGGAAAATATAAGAGAATAGTATGGGAAAAGGAAAAAAGTGGTGGGGCTATAGCCCTACCCCTCCACGTTACCGCGCTTCGGCTACTTGTTGTATGAGCCTTCAACGATTTCAATATCTCAGTTATGCTGTTACTAGTCAAACCTCTTGTGAGCAACTACCCAAAATAAAAATCCAGGTGCCGTCCAATTGGTTTATTACCCTAGAATGTAAAGAACAAAAGAACTGGCACTAATAACAATAGATTCTTTTGTTGCATTGAACCAATGAGAAAAGACGTTCCGAGCAAGTGAAGCCCTACTGTGACAAGATCCAGCTACAGTGACTTCAGTGGGAATTCCATTTTTGTATTTTGGAATTCTGGTTGATTATGAGAAATGGTTATACCCTCCTGCACTGTTAATCTAACAGGGTTTTGTTAATGATTTATAGGAGCTCACAAACAAAAGAAATTGTTACCACCAAGAGACCCAAAGTCAATACGCTCCCAACCGTTCGACCCAATACCACCAATAGCAAGAGAGATCAGTCAAGAAGCATGGTTACTTTGTTTTGATGAATTTCAGGTAGAAGCGACCTTCATTTTATCAATTTGCACGTTGCAGAAGGATTTTGAAGGGAGGTAAAAGAACTGAAAAAATGAAGGTTGGGGTGGGGGGTGGGGGGGGGGGAAGAACAGGTGCACTTTGTTCTTTTTATTGAGGGAATCCATGAAAAATAAATACCAAACATTGATATTTGGACTAAAAGCAGTCTATAGATGCAATTTGAGAACGAATACCCTGGTACAACTCTTAAAGATACACATCACCTTTTTGCAGCTCGATAATTTCAGAGAAAGAGATACAAAAAATGAGAAATGCCTCTGGAACCAGTGTAGAGAAAAATTGAAAAATTCATCAAAAACTCACTTAAGTCGCTTTCGTTTTTAACCCTTGAATTTCCATTGTTATAAAGGTGACAGACATAGCTGATGCCATGATTCTTAAAAAGCTCTTTACAATACTGTTTGAAGAAGGTGTGACAGTAGTGGCTACATCCAATAGGCAACCAGATGGTAAGTCTTTCATAAATAGAT
Organism: Telmatactis stephensoni; assembly: GCA_029948255.1. Lineage (NCBI taxonomy): Eukaryota > Metazoa > Cnidaria > Anthozoa > Actiniaria > Isophelliidae > Telmatactis > Telmatactis stephensoni. The sequence goes on along the minus strand of JALIZF010001928.1, from coordinate 224,506 downwards.
TCCATTTTCCGTGCGTCTGTACTCCAATAGATGCACAGATGACGTCAAAATGTGGCGAGAACAAAAAGTACGTCATGAGACGCAGTTGAGTGGCGTGACTGTTGTTCTCACCACATTTTGACGTCTTCTTTGCATCTATTTGAGTACAGAGTCAGACCCACGGAAAATGGAATCTATTTGTTTTGTATCATATTTATTGAAACATTTCAACCAATCAGAACGCGCGTAAGATTCAATGACGTCATGTATGCGTGTGTACTGTAATCGCACACGGTTCTTGACCAATCAGAGGGCGCGTAATATGCCAATTATTATATTTATAATACACTATACAAAATTACTCGATTCTGATTGGACGAGAGGAGTACAATTATATCGTTAATTGTACTCTGTAGAGTACCTATTAAGTCGCTATGGCAACGATAGTGTATTATAAATAAAAAATCACACGATCTTCTCGTACAATTCAGAATTAATAGTTACTCGTAATGTTTTGAAAACTCTCAAATAGGACTCGCCTAAAGGCTCGTCCTATTTTGAGAACTTTCAAAACATTACTCGTACCTATTAATTCCGAATTGTACTCAAGATCGTGCGATTTCCTATACAAACATACATCGGCTGGGCTTTTACAATATGTTACAAAAGTAGAACTGTGTTGTCCACATAATCATCAAAGAATCGATTAAATTAGATAAGAGTTGAAAAGAAAAAGGAAAGGAAAAAAGAGACAACGACAGAATGACAATTGAAATTTGGAAAATATTTAGTTGTAACGTTTTTTATTTTAAAACTGTTCATGCATTATATATAAAGTTTTATGTCAGCAATACAAGTCAAATATTCACATTAGTAACAGTATCTGTTGCTGTCAGAAATGAGCAACGATACATTCAAAATACAAATTTCAAATATTGTAGATACAATGTAAGGCTATTTCGCCTCATTTACATACAAAAGTTACAGTCCTTCATAGACTTTGCAGTCACTGATATTTTTTTATTAGTTCTTCGATCGATTTTTCAAGGCTTTCGTCAAAGTGAACAACTTTCTTTTGAGGTCCACAACCCTGCCGCATACAGAGGTCAATATTGCTCATCAAACACATCTCGTAGCAAAGGCTTAGCAGTCGTGCCAATCGATATCTTCTCGGGCATTCGTGGTAGCATATTTCGGCTGTTTTGTGTTTGCAGTCTTGGTAGCAGTCGTAGCATTCATTCCTCTCGCGTACGGGTAGGTCACGTGACTCGGTAGATGTGAAAGCGAGGCATATTACCATGACAACCAGGAACTTCATGATTTGATGATTTCTGTGAAAAAAAGAGAAGTACTAAGAACAAAGTATTTGCAGGACTAGGAGGAAAGGAGTGTGGATATTCGTGCCTGCAAATTAGGAGAATTAGGAGACGGGAGAGGAGAGGAGATAGTTTATATTCATGCCATGACGTTAGAATGAACACGCTTCAAATCTTTACGACAAAACGTTGAAACTCTTACAAGTTCGTAAGTGTTGACTTTCCTGTAGGCTATTTCATATCCCTACTTTACGGCAGGTTACTCGTCCATTGGGTTTTCTGTGTTAAGAGGAAAAGAGGGAAAACTGGGACGAAGTATAGCCTAAGTTTCCTGTGGGATTCTTGTGGTCTTTTCGTGTTCACTGTTCATCAACACTAAACTTGTTCAAGAAGTTTCGCCCGTACAGACGTTTCAAATTTTGTCTACTGTTGTAAATCGAAACCTTAGCAGTTTATATTACAGTTTCATTAAACCAATTATCCTAACTCTATCCTAGGTCAAAGTTCGTTTATTAGATGATTGGTTTGAAACTTTCCGTTATAAAAACGCATTCAAAAAGTCACTCACTTTCCTTTAGCCTCCTCCTTTATCTTGTCTAACAGTTTAGCATGTTTAGAGCGTCTTTTTCACAAAGAAACGTGACCTACCAATTGACTCGTTGATACGAAAATAAGATCGTCACAAGTGACACCCACTTGACCGAGTCCTAAGCTTTTATAATAGCGTCTCGACGAGAGACGAAGGTGTTTTGAATTTTTGTACGCCTTTTAACCGCAGCCAAAATATGTTACGTCTAAAAGTTTCCTAACTTAACAATGAACTTTCTTTTCTTTGTCCGTTATGACAATTTTCTTGCAATTTACAAACTTCGCTGTCCATATGTACTTTCAAAGGTGTTGTCGTTTTAAACAAATATTAAACTTGTTTTTAGACAAAATAATACAGATTTTGAGCTGTTCTTTAAAGACGATACATGCTTCAAACTGCACTCCTTTACAACTATCAGCTATTCAAAATTTCCTGTGACTTTTTAGCAATCTTCTACTTCCTCGGATGTCTTTTTTTAGTAACCTATGCTATCGGTTATCTCGAGTCATTGCTTTAGATCAAACGGCTTCATTAAGTAACTCATCTCGAAATTACGAGGCTTGTGTACTGTAGAAAGCAAGTGTGCGTTTTACCTCACATTGTTAAACTCAATAATTCATTAGAAAACACAATGGAATCACTACGCCTTCGGCTCGGATCTTTATCCGCCGATATAACACGCTCTCTCTTAAATTGCAAAAGGTCCCAGTTAAAGATTTTTTCCCTGTACTATTTAAAGAGGACATTCAAATGTTTATCTTATATCATATAAACTGTTGCGACTTACGTGTTCGGGAGACAATTTTCGTCGTTTTCTACTGAAGGTCTTCGTAACGCTTGTTGTCTTTTCGCCGTAAGTTTAAAACTGTCTGAGTTCTCGACCGTTAACCCTCTTTTAAGCAGATTATTGTAAACGAATACTGTAACTCGCTAACAGATCGGTTTAAAATGTAGCGTCTGTCCTCGCCCAACCAATAACCACATAGATCAATTTGTTTGAATTCTGACCTCTTACGGCTTTGACAATGTGCAGGAAAAAAATTAGCGCACAGGGGAAGGGGTTGGTATTGTTACCGTACTATTGGATGTCACCGAGGGGAGTGGTCTGGGGAGTTGACGCCACATTGGAGACAAAAATGGCGATATTTGCCAAATAATTGCTGAGTCAGTTGATATAAATGAAGAATGATCCTGCAAGATATGGTCTAGAATTTTCTGGAGTGAGAACGATTACCCTGTGAGCATAGCCAGATTTTTTTTCTAATCCTCTGCTAGCGAGCGGAGGAGATAGAAAAGTAATCTCAGCTCGCATAGAGGAGGATTCAATGTTTTTTTGTTCTAACAGTTTCCTCACCAAAAAATATTAAAAAATTGCAACAATTTGAATTTCTGTATAAAATTTGTAAGATTGAAAAAAAATTGTTTTGGAAACTCAATTTGCTGTCGTTTTTTTCCAAGTGAATATTTTTCCCTAGGTACTTTCCTCAATCGCTCACAGTCGAAAAACATTTTTTCACATTTCTTTCTTTTCTTTAAAATTCGTAAATAAAATCATTTCAAATTCTTAAAGGACAAATTGCCTTTATGACAAAATACCATTTTTCCATAAAGATATTTGGTACAAAAAGTAGATTATTCTTTAAGCGAGGCAACCTATCCGTAGCCTGATTTGGTGGTGGGTTAAAGCGGATGACCCCTACCAACTGAATATCAGACTAACCTATCCGTTGAGCTATTTGTCTAAAGAAATCTTCACTAATGAGATTATTTTAAGACCCAGTTAAAAAAGTTTCAGGAACGGATTCCCATGCACAGAGTTGTCTGGATTCCTAGCCTTTTATAATTCCTTTTTTCATTTTTTAAGTCGTCAGGGATTTGCAATCCACGGATTATTGGAGTTCGAGTAATACTGTAAGTTTCCGGTGTTGCAATCGTTTTACAGTAAATCTTATAATCATTAATTAATTTTGCAGTGTCTACTCCTAGACTTATTCCATCAGTCGTGGAAATTTTTCGGTTTCACGCATGCGTGAAACAATCCTGATGAAAATATTCGGTCGTGTACTTTACTGGCGAAAGCCACAGAAGCCAAAGTAAATCCCCAAAAATCAGTTTGAGGACATTGTAGTATATTCTGTCACCTTCCTTTTGCACCAAGCACTTTCCTGTTTGCGTCAATACTCAAATTAAGCTCAAAGATATGATATGGAAAAATGTATTTGTAAAAATTCTAAAACTATTGCTTGGGATTCCTGTGGTCAGGATGCGGACGCGCGTAAGCCCGCGAAATCTTGCGCGTGCGCAGTCATTTTCCCACGCTGTCAGTTTGCCGTTGGCGCTCGTTGGCGCGCGGAGTGTGAGCGATCACCACAGGAAGCCCAACTACACTCCATGAATCTAAACAGCAATCCACGAGTTAGCCAAAGGGGTGCCTTTGATTTGGTCCGTATGTTTGCATTATTAATCGTTTTGACATCAATCTGCCTATTAGAGGCAGATGTTAACATTTGCACATTCGGATTTAGATCGCTGTTAGCTTTCGTTCGATGAATGTCTCGTTGTCAGTAGCCATTTGAAGTTTCGGTGCTACTTTAATAATGGATTTCCAAATGTTTTCTTCAATTATTAACAAAATTTATAGAATTCCTCCAATCTATAACCATTATTTTTCACTCCTTGGTCCCTTTGTTTGCTTATTAAGTTACTTAATTCTCGCTAACGTGTTCCTTTTTTGGCTTCTATAGCTACAATATTCCAAGTTTTTGAGATTGTTAAAACTGCCGAGCCTTCTAAGATTCTAGACTCAAAAAACGCGATCCCTTCTATGAACGAACAAATTATTAAACAATTAGCTCCATATCAAAGTCAAAGCATTAGAAATCAAACCTTTTACGACCTTTAATGGAAACCAACCAAGGAAACTTTTTACCATAATTATTTTTGGAATGTCTGTGAAAATTCCCAGGAAATTACGGAATAGGCGAAGCACCATTAATCATTTATTGTAATAATAATCCTCCAGTGAAAATATGTGATAGGATTTTTCCTGTATTTCACCCCTCGGATTGTAGGCAGGTTGGCTTTCGGAAATACCGTGCAATTTTATAGCAAATGAGGTGTTCGATGGTTTTTGATAATTGTTTATAACAATATGACGGTCAGTGAGTTAAAATCAAAGTGTTTAAAACCGGTTTGAAATCAGTTTCTTTAGACAAAATTCATAGAGAGTTTGAAACCGGTTTAAAGCCAATTTTGTCAAAATCAACGAGTTTTAAACCGGTTTGGAACCAGTTTTCACTGCAATCAATTTTTCTGAACTTCATATCAGGTAGCGTTGTATTAATGAGCTAAATTGCAACGTTATTTTTGTAACATTGAAGCTAGACGTTAGGAATTTACCATGTTTTTGACGCCTTGCCAAAAATGCTGAACATGTTTAAGCTGTGTCTCGAAATTAGTTTATACCACTTGACTTTATATGCGATCTATGTCTTAAACGATTAAAGATAACAAACTAATCCTTTCTCGAATACTGAAATGTGAAACAGCCACGAGCTAATTATATATTCAAAATGGCGGCGTCTAAAGGTCACCGACAAGAACGGCACTTTTGTAGCATATAATTTTGTAATATTTTATTTTATTTTGAAAATTTGACTTAGTAGCTAGTGTGTAGATGCAATTTTGGGCGTGTCAAAATATTGGAAAATACGCACTCCAGCGACAAAAATAGAAAAACTTGTTTAAGGTGGCTCGACCCAGTTTCGCCAACGCGTAACGAGCTAATTATATATTCAAAATGGCGTCTGAACGTCAAGAACAACTTTTTTGGATACAAAGTATTTTGTTATATTTTGTTTTATCAGTTTAAAACTTGGGCCAGCACTTGATAGCTTAGTAGTGATGATATGCGGTTTAATTTAGAGGGTTTCAGAATCTGAAAAAGAAGAGTGATGTTTGACACTCTGAGCTCTTTGTGTATTTTATTTAATCAACAATTTGGCTTAGTAACTTTGTGCATTATTTCTTTTTGATTCCCTTTTCTTTTTATAGATTTGTATAAGAATGGTTTACAGAGAAGTAACTTTGTTCCTTTTATTCCTATTTTAAAGGTTAGTACACAACCACTGATTTGCAGTGCAAGTGGTCTTCCATCCCTCCCTATCCCCTCCATCCCTCCCTTCCTTCCTTTCCCTCTTCCCTTCATTCCTTCCTTTCTCCGTTCTTTCTTTCTTTCTTTTTCTCCCTTTCTTTCTTTCTTTCTTTCTTTCTTTCTTCCTTCCTTCCTTTCTTTCTTTCTTTCTTTGTTTCATTCTTTCTCTCTTTCTTTCTTTCTTTCTTTCATTCCTTCTTTCTTTCTTTCTTTCTTTCTTCCATCCTTTCTTTCTTTCTTTCTTTCCTTCCTTTCTTCTTTTCTTTCTTTCTTTTTCTTCCTTATTTTGGTGGATTAATGTTTTAGGTGTTAGGTTCAGACTTTTATTATTTATCATTCCACAGAGTAGATGTAATGTGTTATGTTTAGACTCTGGTATCGACTATCGAATGAGAGGTAACTACATATAGATATAGATATGTGGTTATTGAACAAAAAATACAACTTGCAATAATACAAAATTAATGCTCCCAAACCATTAGACACATTAACTGACACAGTTTGTGGGATAAATGGGGAATGGTGATTAGGTCTCCGTCTGCAATCACAGCCGACAGCATACTGGTCAGTGCATGGCAAAGAGAGGTCATAATCCTCTCTCCAGGGGTGAAGAGCCCCCTGGCCGCTGAGAGGTGAAAGTCACAATTCAACCTCTACTAAGGGGATGATCATCCCTTATGCTCATCCGAAGTCACATCAGATAGCATTGCATGGCAAGGAGAGGTATCCTCTCTCCAGGGGTCATAATCCCTAGGCCGCTGAGGGGTGAAAATCACATTCAACCCCTACTGAAGGGTCATAATCCCTTATTAGCCCCATTGTTCCCATGGCAACCGATTCACCGATTCGGAGGGATTATTAATTCCCAGCCTATATTAGCAATATGCCATGAGTCTATGGGGCAAGGAGTGACCAGTATGGGAGCACCTAACCCCACAAATACACATAGTGTATTCCCCATAGACGAACCACAAACTGAAATGTAAATGACTTTAGAAGCAGCAATAAAGGATGATTATTTGCTAGTATATCCCCTAACAATTTACTTGAGACTTTCGTTATGATGGAAGTCAGGCATCTGATAGACAACTTTGGTAAGAGTCGGGATTACACCCATGCCAGAGTATGAAGCAAGATTCCATTAATTTTTTGATCCTGTGCTGTTTGCTTGTAACAGTATGGTGAACTGTAGGTGACCAGGTGCTAATTCTGAAAGGAAAGCAAACTGGAACCAGTAGTGTGTTCACAACACACAGTAAAGATAAATTGAATATCATAAGTCATAATAAATATTCCCCATAATGTATATAATTGAATATCATAAGTCATAATAACCTATTATCTAATAACAATACAGTGTAGGTAAAGATAAGTGTTTATAACTTATAGCTTATTCAACCATAATTATTCAGATAGGAGGACCGAGTTGTCTAGCGACAAAGTGAGGTTGTCATCGTCGTTCTGGAATGCGTTTAGGTTTTTGGGCAAAAGTTGAGATAAATCAAAACACTCACCGTTCTAAATTTCTTGTACATATGAAGCCGGCAGTTCTTAATTGGGCGTATTTTCAAAGCTGGTATAGCGTTGTCTGGTCACCTTGAAGTACACTTGCTGGTGCATGTGGTTGTCCAATAGTGTCGGTACGTGGCAGTCCAGAGTTGGGGACTTGGGGACTGTCTGTTGTCTCTGTGCTGCGGATCGCTGTTATGGCGGCACGAGCAGCTTCTGTAGCAATCTCCCTCGATGTCTCGCGAACGGTGGCCATCACCATTGGTCCATCGCTCAGTGAGTAGTGACTGGTGTTCCGTTGAAACAGTTGCCTGCTCAGATGATTGGGATCGTGCGATCGTGGTAGGGTCAGCTGGTCTTTCAGAAGAGGAAGCAGAGAAACTCAGGCGTTGTAGTACGGCATCTCGTGAGCCTGTCGCGTATACCTGTCGCGGGGATACCTCTCGTTCAGCAAAGCTTTTGCACGATGAAAGCGTTCACAACCGCGTGGTTGATAAACATCGATTGTTGTTGACCTTGCGATCAGCGAGAAACAGCTGACGATCGGCGATTACGTGTGGCAAGGCATCCTCGTCAAAACCAAATAAAATTACAGCTCGAAGAGGAAGTAAAGATAACGATAAAAACAGGAGACAGGCGAAAAAATGCTTGTATCAAGTTGGTTGCTTATACCAGAATGAATGAAAACTTTGGCTGATCAATTACAAGTGATACACAACTTAATTGACAGCTTGCAGTGCTGTAATGTGATTGGCTAGGATAAATTAGGCATGCTTAGTCATTATTACAGAAGCAACCAACCATTGAGCAACTCTTAAGCTTCATTCATTGTCAAGCAACATATTACATTTCCGGACTGACAGCTGTGTTTACACGTGGGACCAAAACCGCTTTGTCCAGATCAATAACAGTTTACAATCCATTGCATCTTGAGCGTAGCTAATGGTTGTATCATTAACTTTAATTTATATAAATATAAATTGGCTTAATATATTTAAATAAAATTGATAAAATTGATAAATATATATAGCTATTTCAAAAAAGGTTGTCCTCAGTTTTTATGCATGCTGCATAGTGAATACCGCATACCAAGACCAAAATGCATTGTGGATATCAAAGTTTGGATATTTTTCACAATTTTATAAGTAAAAAAGTTGCGGAAAAAGTCTACTTATAGATTCAACCCGAGAGGAAACAGAGAATCAACATTAGTAAAGCCTTTTGTAACCCAATTACAAATTGTCCATAATACATTTCAGTCTTGGTATGCAGTATTCACTATGCAGTATGCACCAAAACCAAGGACAACCTTTTTTGAAATAGGTATAAATTGAATGATATGGAAAACGTGAATTACAAGTTTGGATTTAATCTATGTGATCTAAAAACATCTACACTAAGGAGCTTTTATTTTTCCTGCAAATTCATTAAACACGAGCTTTAGAAGACCTGGACGCGCAAAGTATGGAGGAAATTGACCGTTGTTTCGCATGTCGAGGCATTCTAAAATACCCGTCTTTACATAATCTGCATGGAGAGAAAGTGGGACTAGCATACATATAAAGTCTATGGTTTAAATGAATGGTTTACTTAAGATTTAACTGTGGGATGTTTCAGTAGTGCTTATCGCCTTTCAAACAAGGAAGCTGGACTTTTTGAATTGTAAGATTTCAGAGAATCAGTTTCCTCGTGCAGTGATCTGATTGTTACCAAATTTGTTGTAGTACCAAGGCTCAATTTTCTCCTACAAATAGGATATCGAGAAAAACTCAAAAAGTAACAAAAATTAACCAGAAACCAGCCAATAGACCAAACAACCACACATCAATAGAATGAAAGCCAGAATAAAATACAATTCCTGAGACATTCGCTTCTGTAAATATGACCTCTGCATTACGGATTCCTGTAACTCACTGTTAACATTCAAACGAGGGAATGGCAATTTAGGAACTTCAACCCCCAGAAACTCACATAACGGCTTCCATCCTTGCTTGACGTTGTAAACAAGAAGCTGATCCCGCGGGATTGAGGGCATGACCCGCGCGTTGTGCTTCGTGTACACTATTAGCGTTACCAATTTCTTGTAAAACGCAGTCTTGGATTCTCTTCCATTTTCGTCCCGTTGGTGTACAATTACGCCCTAGTGTCATCCACAACGAGGAACACACCAAATTGAAGGCTACAGAGTTTCTTTGAAGACTTTCCCACCATGCCTTTTCGCTGTCGCGTACCATTAACAAAACTTTGGCGTCAGGAAAAGCAGCGAAAATTTCTTCCCAGAAGAAACAAGCAGGCCCATCAGTGACTGCGTCAATGTTGGTATACATTGTTGCAAAATCTGTTGTTTTCCTGCCTTCAAATGCATCAATATACTCATCTAAATGATATTTCCACTGCTCTTCAACATCGTGGACATTGTAGCCAAGAATTCTCAAAGCAGATGCTATGGATTTGGTGCCAGTTTTAGGAAGTCCTGCACAAATAAGCTTCATTTTGCTTCTATTTTCCGGTCACTGTTTGTACATGCAGTCTAAATGCCCTAACTATACTATATACGGTAAACTGCTTTTTGCTAACTGAATATAAATGTACAATCGGACGTCTTCTAGTTTTCGAACACGTCAACTGAAGTTTTGCATCAGTAAATATGGAAATGAGCTTTCTTCATTCTCAAAACTTATACATGTTACTCTGGCTATCGAACTACCCAATCACCAATCGTACAGGCCTGTGGTTCCTCCTCCTCCTCCTCCTTCTCCTCCTCCTCCTCTTCCTCCTCCTCCTCTACTAATTAAAATAATAATTAAAATAATAATTAAAATAATAATTAAATTAAAATAATAATAATAATAATAGTCTTCTAAAGCAGATCTACGTAGTGGCTATTCTTCTGCTGGCACTCACACTCACTACCTCTACATTAAATATATTACATACATCGCTCAACTTCTGCTGGCACTCCCACTCACTACCTCTACATTAAATATATTACATACATCGCTCAACTTCTGCTGGCACTCACACTCACTACCTCTGCATTAAATATATTACATACATCGCTCAACTTCTGCTGGCACTCACACTCACTACCTCTACATTAAATATATTACATACATCGCTCAACTCACGTGTTGATTTTTTACTGAGAAAGGAAAAACCGGAGAACCCGGAGAAAAAACCCTCGTGGCATGGTAGAGAACAACACATCAAACAAACTCAATTCACATACACCTGTTTCATGAAACGTTGTCGGGTAAAAGGCCTCAAGCCTACTCGACTTACCGGACTCACTCACTCGAACTATTTCTTTTTGCCGTGAGCTGTTTCTTTTCACCGTGAACTATTTCTTTTCACCGTGAGCTATTTCTTTTTGCCGTGAGCTATTTCTTTTCACCGTGAGCTATTTCTTTTCACCGTGAGCTATTTCTTTTTGCCGTGAGCTATTTCTTTTTGCCGTGAAGTATTTCTTTTCGCCGTGACAGTTATAAGCCACTCCAGGCCTCTGGTACCTACTGGAATTTTGCATAAGTACATACGGAAATAGGCTTTCTTCATTCTGATCTCAATAGCTTGTTATCATAATGGTAATAGTAAAGTTTACACATTGAAAGAGAGCATAGAGAGCATAAATATATTTATGCTCTCTTGAAATATCATATTTGTTCCTTTCTCAATACCATATTGGATCATTTGGTAGCTATTTAAAGGGTATTGAGATCCTCAATCTTTATACGATTTTGATCACAATTGACGGAAGCTAAATTGACAAAATCCATCAGACTGGTTGGATTTCTGACTTTGCATAATTTTGCAGAACTGCACTGAGTAACATTGTCTTTGTTATTATTTTCAGATATATCACACATTGGAAAAGTATATTTTAGGTAAGAATTCCTAACTGAAGCGTCCTAATTTTTACTGGACTGAAATCTGGTTGTGTAATATTTGTTAGTACTTTTGGTTGCGTAGCAACACTCTTAGTTGCATAGCAAAACTTTTCTAGCTTTAAACTTCTTAATCACGACTTTTCTGTCCTTCAAGTGGAAGTTTGAATGAAAGATGCAGTGCTAGAAGAGAAATCCCACTGAAGAAAGTAACTTTCCGAGCGGTGACCCTACGGTCTATTGCCCTAACAAAGCAGAGAAGAAGAAAAAAAGGATTTCTCTTCCAGCACTAAATCTTTTATTCAAACTTTCACTTCATTCTGTAGTGGTCCTTGAGGGGGTGTTTACATGACACTAGGCACATCCTAGCACTAGGATCATCCTAGCAGGCCAATCATCCTACCTGCTATGCATTTATTGCATTCTGTTTAGTAGGATGATCCTAGTACCCGAAGTGAAGACACAAATTTCCATGTAAACCAAGAGACCATAATACTAAGAGAGCGAAACTCAGTATTGATGTCTGTGCCATGTTCGTGGCGACTAAGGCTATTTTTAGTAACTTCGCCATCGCGCGCGCAAGGCCCTCAACCAATAGAATTCGATTTTTGACGTGCGCGCGGACGGAACCGTTTGAATTCTATTGTTTAAGAGCCTTGCGCGCGCGATGGCGAAATTACTAAAAATAGCCTTAGGCGCCACGAACATCGCACAGACATCAATACTGAGTTTCGCTCTCTTAGTATTATGGTCTCTTGGTTTACATGGAAATTTGTGTCTTCACTTCGGGTACTAGGATCATCCTACTAAACAGAATGCAGTAAATGTATAGCAGGTAGGATGATTCGCCTACTAGGATGATTCTAGTGCTAGGATGATTAGTGCCATGTAAACAACCCTAAGTAACTTCAGTTTTTGCCTTGTTGCATAGCAATACTTTTGGTTACATAGTAATCCTTAGCTTGATGGAAATTTTCTATTCAATCTTTCTTTACTTGATTTTCAGTTCACACGACGAGAAAGCCAAGCAAGAACTGGACTGGATCTTCTCGACCATCGCGGAACAAGAAGCCGTGGGTAAATATTCGATTTGCCCGTGAAAGAAAGATGACTATTTAGTTTATAAAAGGAAACAATATTTTTTTACAACACTTGATACTAATCTCGCGATTTGATTGGTTGTTAAAGTGTGTCAATAAGAGGACAGACACACTGCTGACGCGTTTCGGCGCGCACGCGCTCGTTCTGTTGCCCCGTTTGAAAAGCATTTTTTGACTTTTATCTCAAATAATTGTTGTAAAAAACGAATTCAAGATGGTTTTGAGTTGTCTGTCCTCTTATTGACACACTCTTGACGTCATAAAATGTTCAAAACTTTGCAGTGAAACCACTTGCTACGCTCATGATTCCACTTGAGTTTTGAACATTTTATGACCATCTTCAATTTGTTAAAAAGTCTAGTACTAACTATAGTTTGCCAATGTTTTCACGGGCAAATTTCTACCCTTCTTTGTCTATTTTAGCCTTTTAAATGAATTCAATTTATTAATATATTGTCAAAGGTTTAAAATGTGGCATCGAAGCACGTGACATCGAGATTGTCCCTGGAGGTCGAAAGATTCACGCACCTATCACGTGTGGGAGATTAGCAGACTTTACATTTGAACAGCTTTGTATGAAGGTAAGCAATAGTCCGTAGGGTAGGGAGGGTGGGGAATTCACGCACCTGTCACGTGTGGGATATTAGCAGACTTTACATTTGAACAGCTTTGTATGAAGGTATGCAATAGTCCATTGGATAAGAAGGAGGGCAGGTAAGAGAATAGTGAACTTTCTTTAAGGCGGGCGGACGGACGGACGGACAGACAGACAGATAGACGTGTTCCGCCGCAAAGCTGTTCGCCGCAAAAAAAATATCCCCTGTACCGCCTCAGGCAGGTGGGCAGGCAGGCAGACACACAGACATGCACAGACAGACAGACAGAGACAGCCACGGACAGACAGACAAACAAACAGACGGACAACAACATGGCTTGCATTCACTATATGCCTCTCCACATAAGTCCATAAGTGGACACAATTGAAATATTTTATTGACGTCACTTGTTACCATGGTAACTTTTACTTTCAGCCTGTTGGTGCCGCTGACTACCTCGCACTGTGTAAACACTTTGACGTCATTATAGTGAGAGATATCCCACAGATGACCTTATCTAGAAAGACTGAAGCACGACGTTTTATAACACTGATTGACGCACTGTACGACAACAGGGTAAGATTGGTATACGTCCTTGGGAACCCTGTGTAGAATTGTACCCCAAAATACTTGATTTGGACCAACACAGCGGTTTAATATCTGCGCATGCGCATGGCTTCACGGGCTCATTATTTATTTGAGAATTTGATTTTTTGTGCCTAGACATCCTCGGCTGTATTTGACCCAAGGTAAATTATGCCTATTTATCTAGTCCTGCGTTATTTATCTCGCCGGTTGTTCGAAGAGCTCTAATCCTGGGATAAAATATGAAGGTTTCATATAGATATAATCCTGGCATTCCGCTGAGCACCTTGGCCCAGCTGGGATCGACCCGTTTCTCGTAATGCCCGATAACTGAAGCCCGCTAACTTACCAATTTCTGGGTATTTCTCGAAGCGTTCAATTTCTCTGATTTTACCGTCAAATTTACGCGCGCTCCCGTAATTTTTCCCGTTAATGAACGGTAAAAATGAAATGGTAGAGTTAGTGGGTCTTTCGAGAAATGGGTCCCAGGTTTCACCGGTAGGCATTTCCTGCAGTTTCTGGTAAAAACGTTTGTAACGGACTGAAGCACTTAAATTCCTTTACTTCTTTAGGTTCGTTTAATTTGTTCTGCGGAGGCCTCGCCGGCGGACCTTTTCCAAGCATCACCTCTGAGCCCCAAAGACATTGAGGACCAAAGGATGTTAATAGATGATCTACAATTATCGACGGTGAGTTTAATAGTCTATCATTGTTAATCTATCATGTGCGCGCGCATTTGTAATAGGACAATCCCACTGACCACTGAAATGAAGACAATGGTTGCGGTCACAATTTATGAGAACAATTATCAGCGGTGAGTTAATCCATCGTGTGTGTGCGCGCGCATTTGTAATAGGATAATCCCGCTGACCACTGAAATGAAAATGGTTACGGTCACAGTTTATGAGAACAATGTAATTATCTTAATCTTACTATTACAGTTGCCAACGTGATGCTGATGATTTATTTCATTTTAGGATCATATCGATGCAAATGCCAGCATTTTCACAGCAGAAGAAGAAATTTTTGCATTTAAACGAACAATATCAAGAATGTCAGAAATGCAGACAGAAGAATATTGGAAATCTCAATCAAAACGAAAGGATTGAGTCAAACATACCAAGAACAAGCACTCCTATTGGTCAAGAAATCGGCCATCTTCAAATCAACGAAGAGATATTATAAATGAAACTACTAATTTTTAATTTGATATTGTTATCAAGTTAAGAACAATAATATATTTATATTACTATGCTACAATTTATATTGGGAGTTTTAACAACAATTAAATTATTATTTTATTAACCAACACAAGGTCTTTCCGTACAATCGGTTCTACATTTTATCATTTTAACATCGAACTTTTGCCGCGTCGAATCTAATAGTTGCATTTGATTTGTCTGCGCATGCGTGTATTTTTGTCTTCAAAATCCTTCGCACGTCGAATAGAAGAATTTTGTGCTGGCTTGGAATATTTCGTCGGCGATCTCGCTCTTTAAAATTATGTTCAAGTACCGAAGTCCTGAAATTGAAACAGTCTACCTTCTACTATAATGCTTTCGATAACCATTTTAGCCGAAGGTACTCTACCGGGAAAAATATCAAGCGTCAAAGTCAGTCGAAAGTTGGATGAACGACCAGAACTTTGTATTTCCAAGTTAAATTCTGGACGCTGATCTAATTTATAAGGTAAATTTAACATAAGAAGTCATTATCAACACGTTACAGTTTGGATTGAATGTGATTAGGATGTTTCAGGCTTTAACGATCGACAAATAATTTGCCATGTTTCTCCGAGTGCAGCACTTTTGCGCCTTGAAATTCTCGTAATACTTTTGCAAAATTTTCCATCTAGACAGGGTGCACCAGCTGAATTATTTTATGAATAACTTTTTCGATGTTTACTGTTTGCATGACTACGCTTTTTTGCTAAATGTTTTCAAACATTTCACATGCAAAGTTCCCGGATGTGTGCAATTAATTAATTGCACAGTAGTAAGAAAAAAATCAAAGCTCGGCAGCCAATCAGGAACGAGTATTTTTTGTAGGTGTGTTATTAAACCAAAAATTAACCAAAAATCAGCCAATAGACCACGAAAGCACAAATCAATACAATGAAAGCCAGAATAAAATACAATTCCTTAGACATTTGCTTATGTAAATGTGATCTCTGCATTCCGGATCCCTTTTCAGTCAACCCACTTTTAACATTCAAACGAGGGAATGGCAATTCAGGAACTTCAACCCCCAGAAACTCACATAACGGTTTCCATCCTTGCTTGACGTTGTAAACAAGAAGCTGATCCCGCGGGATTGAGGACATGACCCGCGCGTTGTGCTTTGTGTACATATTAGCAATATCCATTTCTTGTAAGACACGGTCTAGAATTCTCTTCCATTTTCGTCCCGTTGGTGTACAATTACGCCCTAGTGTCATCCACAACGAAGAACACACCAAATTTAACGCTAGAGTGTTTCTTCTGAGACTTTCCCTCCATACGTCATCACTGTCACGAACCATCAACAGCACTTTGGCTTCAGGAAAAGCAGCGAAAATTTCTTCCCAGAAAAAACAAGCAGGCCCATCAGTGACCGCATCAATGTTGGCATACATTGTTGCAAAATCTGTTGTTTTCTTGCCTTCAAATGCATCAAGATACTCATCTAAATGATATTTCCACTGCTCTTCAACATCGTGGACATTGTAGCCAAGAATTCTCAAAGCAGATGCTATGGATTTGGTGCCAGTTTTAGGAAGTCCTGCACAAATAAGCTTCATTTTGCTTCTATTTTCCGGTCACTGTTTGTACATGCAGTCCGGTAAACTGCTTTTTGCTAACTGAACATAAATGTACAATCGGACGTCTTCTAGTTTTCGAACACGTCAACTGAAGTTTTGCATCAGTAAATATGGAAATAAGCTTTCTTCATTCTCAAAACTTGTGTTACTCTGGCTACCGAACGACCCAATCACCAAATCACCATGCAATCGTACAGACCAGTGATACCTACTACTACTAGTACTACTACTACTACTAATAATAATAATAATTAAAATAATAATAATAATTAATATAATAATAATAATAGTCTTCTAAAGCAGATCTACGTAGTGGCTATTCTGCTTGCACTCACACTCACTACCTCTACATTAAATATTTTACATACATCGCTCAACTCACATGTTGAATTTTTACTGAGAAAGGAAAAACCGGAGAACCCGGGGGGAAAACCCTCGTGGCACGGTAGAGAACAACACATCAAACAAACTCAATTCACATACACCTGCGGGTAAAAGGCCTCAAGCCTACTCGACTCACCGGACTCACTCACTCGAACTATTTCTTTTTGCCGTGAGCTAATTCTATTCGCCGTGAGCTATTTCTTTTCGCCGTGAGCTATTTCTTTTCGCCGTGAGCTATTTCTTTTTGTCGTGACAGTTATATACCACTCCAGGCCTCTGGTACCTACTGGAATTTTGCATAAGTACATACGGAAATAAGCTTTCTTCATTCTGATCTCAATAGCTTGTTATGGCAATAGTAAAGTTTACACATTGAAAATAACATATTTGTTCCTTTCTCAATACCATATTGGATCATTTGGTAGGTATTGAGATCCTCAATCTTTATACGATTTTGATCACAATTGACGGAAGCTAAATTGACAAAATCCATCAGACTGGTTGGATTTCTGACTTTGCATGATTTTGCAAAACTGCACTGAGAAACAATGTCTTTGTTATTATTTTCAGATGTATCACACATTGGAAAAGTATATTTTAGGTAAGAATTTCTAACTGAAGCGTCCTAATTTTTATTTGACTGAAATCTGGTTAATATGTAGTATTTGTTAACACTTTTGGTTGCGTAGCAACACTCTCAGTTTCATAGCAACCCTTTACTAGCTGTAAACTTCTTAATCCCAACTTTTCTGTCCTTCAAGTGGAAGTTTGAATGAAAGATGCAGTGCTAGAAGAGAAATCCCACTGAAGAAAGTAACTTTCCGAGCGGTGACCCTACGGTCTATTGCCCTAACAAAGCAGAGAAGAAGAAAAAGGATTTCTCTTCCAGCACTAAATCTTTTATTCAAACTTCCACTTCATTCTATAGTGGTCCTTGAGGGGGTGTTTACATGGCACTAATCATCCTAGCACTATGATCATCCTAGCAGGCGAATCATTCTACCTACTATACATTTATTGCATTCTGTTTACACAAGAGACCATAATACTAAGAGAGCGAAACTCAGTATTGATGTCTGTGCGATGTTCGTGGCGCCTAAGGCTATTTTTAGTAATTTCGCCATCGCGCGCGCAAGGCTCTTAAACAATAGAATTCAAACGGTTCCGTCCGCGCGCACGTCAAAAATCGAATTCTATTGGTTGAGGGCCTTGCGCGCGCGATGGCGAAGTTACTAAAAATAGCCTTAGTCGCCACGAACATGGCACAGACATCAATACTGAGTTTCGCTCTCTTAGTATTATGGTCTCTTGGTTTACATGGAAATTTGTGTCTTCACTTCGGGTACTAGGATCATCCTACTAAACAGAATGCAGTAAATGTATAGCAGGTAGGATGATTCGCCTACTAGGATGATTCTAGTGCTAGGATGATTAGTGCCATGTAAACAACCCTAAGTAACTTCAGTTTTTGCCTTGTTGCATAGCAATACTTTTGGTTACATAGTAATCCTTAGCTTGATGGAAATTTTCTATTCAATCTTTCTTTACTTGATTTTCAGTTCACACGACGAGAAAGCCAAGCAAGAGCTGGACTGGATCTTCTCGACCATCGCGGAACAAGAAGCCGTGGGTAAATATTCGATTTTCCCGTGAAAGAAAGATGACTATTTAGTTTATAAAAGGAAAAAAAATTTTTTTACAACACTTGATACTAATCTCGCAATCTGATTGGTTGATTAGAGTGTGTCAATAAGAGGACAGACACACTGCTGACGCGTTTCGGCGCGCACGCGCTCGTTCTGTTGCCCCGTTTGAAAAGCATTTTTTGACTTTTATCTCAAATAATTGTTGTAAAAAACGAATTCAAGATGGTTTTGAGTTGTCTGTCCTCTTATTGACACACTCTTGACGCCATAAAATGTTCAAAACTTTGTAGTGAAACCACTTGCTACGCTCACGATTCTCTGTGTTTTGAACATTTTATGACCATCTTCAATTTGTTAAAAAGTCTAGTACTAACTATAGTTTGCCAATGTTTTCACGGGCAAATTTCTACCCTTTTTTGTCTATTTTAGCCTTTTAAATGAATTCAATTTATTAATATATTGTCAAAGGTTTAAAATGTGACATCGAATCACGTGACATCGAGATTGTCCCTGGAGGTCGAAAGATTCACGCACCTGTCACGTGTGGGAGATTAGCAGACTTTACATTTGAACAGCTTTGTATGAAGGTAAGCAATAGTCCGTAGGGTAGGGAGGGTGGGGAATTCACGCACCTGTCACGTGTGGGAGATTAGCAGACTTTACATTTGAACAGCTTTGTATGAAGGTATGCAATAGTCCATTGGATAAGAAGGAGGGCAGGTAAGAGAATAGTGAACTTTCTTTAAGGCGGGCGGACGGACGGACGGACGGACAGACAGACAGACAGACGTGTTCCGCCGCAAAGCTGATCGCCGCAAAAAAGTATCCCCTGTACCGCCTCAGGCAGGTGGGCAGGCAGGCAGATACACAGACAGACAGACAGACAGAGACAGCCACGGACAGACAGACAAACAAACAGACAGGCAACAACATGGCTTGCATTCACTATATGCCTCCACATAAGTCCATAAGTGGACACAATTGAAATATTTTATTGACGTCACTTGTTACCATGGTAACTTTTACTTTCAGCCTGTTGGTGCCGCGGACTACCTCGCACTGTGTAAACACTTTGACGTCATTATAGTGAGAGATATCCCACAGATGACCTTATCTAGAAAGACTGAAGCACGACGTTTTATAACACTGATTGACGCACTGTACGACAACAGGGTAAGATTGGTATACGTCCTTGGGAACCCTGTGTAGAATTGTACCCCAAAATACTTGATTTGGACCAACACAGCGGTTTAATATCTGCGCATGCGCATGGCTTCACGGGCTCATTATTTATTTGAGAATTTGATTTTTTGTGCCTAGACATCCTCGGCTGTATTTGACCCAAGGTAAATTATGCCTATTTATCTAGTCCTGCGTTATTTATCTCGCCGGTTTTTCGAAGAGCGATTAGCGCAAATCCTGGGATAAAATATGAAGGTTTCATATAGATATAATCCTGGCATTCCGCTGAGCACCTTGGCCCAGCTGGGATCGACCCGTTTCTCGTAATGCCCGGTAACTTAAGCCCGCTAACTTACCAATTTCTGGGTATTTCTCGAAGCGTTCAATTTCTCTGATTTTACCGTCAAATTTACGCGCGCTCCCGTAATTTTTCCCGTAAATGAACGGGTCCGTAGAGTTAGTGGGTCTTTCGAGAAATGTGTCCCTGGTTTCACCGGTAGGCATTTCCCGCAGTTTCTGGTAAAAACGTTTGTAACGGACTGAAGCACTTCAATTCCTTTACTTCTTTAGGTTCGTTTAATTTGTTCTGCGGAGGCCTCGCCGGCGGACCTTTTCCAAGCATCACCTCTGAGCCCCAAAGACATTGAGGACCAAAGGATGTTAATAGATGATCTACAATTATCGACGGTGAGTTTAATAGTCTATCATTGTTAATCTATCGTGTGCGCGCGCATTTGTAATAGAACAATCCCACTGACCACTGAAATGAAAATGGTTGCGGTCACAATTTGAGAACAATTATCAGCGGTGAGTTAATCTATCGTGTGTGTGTGCGCGCGCATTTGTAATAGAATAATCCCGCTGACCACTGAAATGAAAATGGTTGCGGTCACAATTTATGAGAACAATTATCGACGGTAAGTTAATCTATCGTGTGTGTGCGCGCATTTGTAATAGGACAATCCCGCTGACCACTGAAATGAAAATGGTTGCGGTCACAATTTATGAGAACAATTATCGACGGTAAGTTAATCTATCGTGTGTGTGCGCGCATTTGTAATAGGACAATCCCGCTGACCACTGAAATGAAAATGGTTGCGGTCACAATTTATGAGAACAATTATCGACGGTAAGTTAATCTATCGTGTGTGTGCGTGCATTTGTAATAGGACAATCCCGCTGACCACTGAAATGAAGAAAATGGTTGAGGTCACAGTTTATGAGAACAATGTAATTATCTTAATCTTACTATTACAGTTGCCAACGTGATGCTGATGATGATTTATTTCATTTTAGGATCATATCGATGCAAATGCCAGCATTTTCACAGCAGAAGAAGAAATTTTTGCATTTAAACGAACAATATCAAGAATGTCAGAAATGCAGACAGAAGAATATTGGAAATCTCAATCGAAACGAAAGGATTGAGTCAAACATACCAAGAACAAGCACTCCTATTGGTCAAGAAATCGGCCATCTTCAAATCAACGAAGAGATATTATAAATGAAACTACTAATTTTTAATTTGATATTGTTATCAAGTTAAGAACAATAATATATTTATATTACTATGCTACATTTTATATTGGGAGTTTAAAAAACAATTAAATTATTATTTTATCAACCAACACAAGGTCTTTCCGTACAATCGGTTCTACATTTTATCATTTTAACATCGAACTTTTGCCGCGTCGAATCTAATAGTTGCATTTGATTTGTCTGCGCATGCGTGTGTTTTTGTCTTCAAAATCCTTCGCACGTTGAATAGAAGAATTTTGTGCTGGCTTGGAATATTTCGTCGGCGATCTCGCTCTTTAAAATGATGTTCAAGTACCGAAGTCCTGAAATTGAAACAGTCTACCTTCTACTATAATGCTTTCGATAACCATTTTAGCCGAAGGCACTCTACCGGGGAAAATTTCAAGCGCCAAAGTCAGTCGAAAGCTTGATGAACGACCAGAACTTTGTATTTCCAAGTTAAATTCTGGACGCTGATCTAATTTATAAGGTAAATTTAACATAAGAAGTCATTATCAACACGTTACAGTTTGGATTGAATGTGATTAGGATGTTTCAGGCTTTATCGATCGACAAATAATTTGCCATGTTTTTCCGAGTGCAGCACTTTTGCGCCTTGAAATTCTCGTAATACTTTTGCAAAATTTTCCATCTTAGACAGGGTGCACCAGCTGAATTATTTTATGAATAACTTTTTCGATGTTTACTGTTTGCATGACTACGCTTTTTTGCTAAATGTTTTCAAACATTTCACATGCAAAGTTCCCGGATGTGTGCAATTAATTAATTGCACAGTACGAGTAGTAAGAAAAAAATCAAAGCTCGGCAGCCAATCAGGAACGAGTATTTTTTGTAGGTGTGTTATTAAACCAAAAATTAACCAAAAATCAGCCAATAGACCACGAAAGCACAAATCAATACAATGAAAGCCAGAATAAAATACAATTCCTTAGACATTTGCTTATGTAAATGTGATCTCTGCATTCCGGATCCCTTTTCAGTCAACCCACTTTTAACATTCAAACGAGGGAATGGCAATTCAGGAACTTCAACCCCCAGAAACTCACATAACGGTTTCCATCCTTGCTTGACGTTGTAAACAAGAAGCTGATCCCACGGGATTGAGGACATGACCCGCGCGTTGTGCTTTGTGTACATATTAGCAATATCCATTTCTTGTAAGACACGGTCTAGAATTCTCTTCCATTTTCGTCCCGTTGGTGTACAATTACGTCCTAGTGTCATCCACAACGAAGAACACACCAAATTTAACGCTAGAGTGTTTCTTCTGAGACTTTCCCTCCATACGTCATCACTGTCACGAACCATCAACAGCACTTTGGCTTCAGGAAAAGCAGCGAAAATTTCTTCCCAGAAGAAACAAGCAGGCCCATCAGTGACCGCATCAATGTTGGCATACATTGTTGCAAAATCTGTTGTTTTCTTGCCTTCAAATGCATCAAGATACTCATCTAAATGATATTTCCACTGCTCTTCAACATCGTGGACATTGTAGCCAAGAATTCTCAAAGCAGATGCTATGGATTTGGTGCCAGTTTTAGGAAGTCCTGCACAAATAAGCTTCATTTTGCTTCTATTTTCCGGTCACTGTTTGTACATGCAGTCTAAATGCCCTAACTATACTACGGTAAACTGCTTTTTGCTAACTGAATATAAATGTACAATCGGACGTCTTCTAGTTTTCGAACACGTCAACTGAAGTTTTGCATCAGTAAATATGGAAATAAGCTTTCTTCATTCTCAAAACTTGTGTTACTCTGGCTACCGAACGACCCAATCACCAATCGTACAGACCAGTGATACCTACTACTACTACTACTACTACTACTACTACTACTACTACTACTACTACTACTACTACTACTACTACTAATAATAATAATAATAATAATAATTAAAATGATAATAATAATAATTAATATAATAATAATAATAGTCTTCTAAAGCAGATCTACGTAGTGGCTATTCTGCTTGCACTCACACTCACTACCTCTACATTAAATATTTTACATACATCGCTCAACTCACATGTTGATTTTTTACTGAGAAAGGAAAAACCGGAGAACCCGGAGAAAAAACCCTCGTGGCATGGTAGAGAACAACACATCAAACAAACTCAATTCACATACACCTGTTTCATGAAACGTTGTCGGGTATAGTAAAAGGCCTCAAGCCTACTCGACTTACCGGACTCACTCACTCGAACTATTTCTTTTTGCCGTGAGCTGTTTCTTTTCACCGTGAACTATTTCTTTTTGCCGTGAGCTATCTCTTTTTGCCGTGAGCTATTTCTTTTCGCCGTGAGCTATTTCTTTTCGCCGTGAGCTATTTCTTTTTGCCGTGAACTATTTCTTTTCGCCGTGAGCTATTTCTTTTTGCCGTGAAGTATTTCTTTTCGTCGTGACAGTTATATACCACTCCAGGCCTCTGGTACCTACTGGAATTTTGCATAAGTACATACGGAAATAGGCTTTCTTCATTCTGATCTCAATAGCTTGTTATCATAATGGTAATAGTAAAGTTTACACATTGAAAGAGAGCATAGAGAGCATAAATATATTTATGCTCTCTTGAAATATCATATTTGTTCCTTTCTCAATACCATATTGGATCATTTGGTAGCTATTTAAAGGGTATTGAGATCCTCAATCTTTATACGATTTTGATCACAATTGACGGAAGCTAAATTGACAAAATCCATCAGACTGGTTGGATTTCTGACTTTGCATAATTTTGCAGAACTGCACTGAGTAACATTGTCTTTGTTATTATTTTCAGATATATCACACATTGGAAAAGTATATTTTAGGTAAGAATTCCTAACTGAAGCGTCCTAATTTTTACTGGACTGAAATCTGGTTGTGTAATATTTGTTAGTACTTTTGGTTGCGTAGCAACACTCTTAGTTGCATAGCAAAACTTTTCTAGCTTTAAACTTCTTAATCACGACTTTTCTGTCCTTCGAGTGGAAGTTTGAATGAAAGATGCAGTGCTAGAAGAGAAATCCCACTGAAGAAAGTAACTTTCCGAGCAGTGACCCTACGGTCTATTGCCCTAACAAAGCAGAGAAGAAGAAAAAGGATTCCTCTTCCAGCACTAAATCTTTTATTCAAACTTCCACTTAATTCTGTAGTGGTCCTTGAGGAGATGTTTACATGACACTAGGATCATCCTAGCAGGCGAATCATCCTACCTGCTATACATTTATTGCATTCTGTTTAGTAGGATGATCTTAGTACCCGAAGTGAAGACATAAATTTCCATGTAGAATGCAGTAAGGGGGTGTTTACATGACACTAGGACCATCCTAGCAGGCGAATCATCCTACCTGCTATACATTTACTGCATTCTGTTTACATGGAAATTTGTGTTTTCACTTCGGGTACTAGGATCATCCTACTAAACAGAATGCAGTAAATGTATAGCAGGTAGGATGATTCGCCTACTAGGATGATTCTAGTGCTAGGATGATTAGTGCCATGTAAACAACCCTAAGTAACTTCAGTTTTTGCCTTGTTGCATAGCAATACTTTTGGTTACATAGTAATCCTTAGCTTGATGGAAATTTTCTATTCAATCTTTCCGCTTTACTTGATTTTCAGTTCACACGACGAGAAAGCCAAGCAAGAGCTGGACTGGATCTTCTCGACCATCGCGGAACAAGAAGCCGTGGGTAAATATTCGATTTTCCCGTGAAAGAAAGATGACTATTTAGTTTATAAAAGGAAACAAATTTTTTTTACAACACTTGATACTAATCTCGCAATCTGATTGGTTGATTAGAGTGTGTCAATAAGAGGACAGACACACTGCTGACGCGTTACGGCGCGCGCGCGCTCGTTCTGTTGCCCCGTTTGAAAAGGATTTTTAACTTTTATCTCAAATAATTGTTGTAAAAAACGAATTAAAGATGGTTTTGAGTTGTCTGTCCTCTTATTGACACACTCTTGACGCCATAAAATGTTCAAAACTTTGCAGTGAAATTCCACTTGAGTTTTGAACATTTTATGACGTCATTTTATGACCTCAAAACCATCTTCAATTTGTTAAAAAGTCTACTACTAACTATAGTTTGCCAATGTTTTCACGGGCAAATAAACATCACTGTCTCTACCTTTCTTTGGCTTTTTTAGCCTTTTAAATGAATTCAATTTATTAATGTATTGTCAAAGGTTTAAAATGTGACATCGAAGCACGTGACATCGAGATTGTCCCTGGAGGTCGAAAGATTCACGCACCTGTCACGTGTGGGAGATTAGCAGACTTTACATTTGAACAACTTTGTATGAAGGTAAGCAATAGTCCGTAGGGTAGGGAGGGTGGGGAATTCACGCACTTATCACGTGTGGGAGATTAGCAGACTTTACATTTGAACAACTTTGTATGAAGGTAAGCAATAGTCCGTAGGGTAGGGAGGGTGGGGAATTCACGCACTTATCACGTGTGGGAGATTAGCAGACTTAACATTTGAACAGCTTTGTATGAAGGTAAGCAATAGTCCGTAGGGTAGGGAGGATGGGGGATTCACGCACCTATCACGTGTGGGAGATTAGCAGACTTTACATTTGAACAGCTTTGTATGAAGGTAAGCAATGTTCCTGAGGGTAGGGAGGGTGGGGGATTCACGCACCTGTCACGTGTGGGAAATTAGCAGACTTTACATTTGAACAGCTTTGTATGAAGGTAAGCAATAGTCCATTGGATAGGAGGGAGGGGAGGTAAGAGAATAGTGAACTTTCTTTAAGGCGGACGGACGGACAGACAGACAGACAGACAATTTTTGGTTATAAATATGTTTTGGAATATTTCATATTTGTATACATCTTATTTTATTGTATATTTCATTTTGTTATTATGTATACATATATCATAATGTAACGGTGCAAATCTAATAAACTTGAAACTTGAACTTGAACTTCCGCCGCAAAGCTGATCGCCGCAAAAAATGTATCCCCTGTACCGCCTCATGCAGGTGGGCAGATACACAGACACACAGACAGACAGAGACAGCCACGGACAGACAGGCAACAACATTCACTATATGCCTCCACATAAGTCCATAAGTGGACACAATTGAAATATTTTATTGACGTCACTTGTTACCATGGTAACTTACTTTCAGCCTGTTGGTGCCGCTGACTACCTCGCACTGTGTAAACACTTTGACGTCATTATAGTGAGAGATATCCCACAGATGACCTTATCTAGAAAGACTGAAGCACGACGTTTTATAACACTGATTGACGCACTGTACGACAACAGGGTAAGATTGGTATACGTCCTTGGGAACCCTGTGTAGAATTGTACCCCAAAATACTTTATTTGGGCCAACACAGCGGTTTAATATCTGCGCACGTGCGTGGCTTCACGGGCTCGTTATTTATTTGAGAATTTGATTTTTTGTGCCTAGACGTCCTCGGCTATATTTGACCCAAGGTAAATTATGCCTATTTATCTAGTCCTGCGTTATTTATCTCGCCGGTTTTTCGAAGAGCGATTAGCGCAAATCCTGGGATAAAATATGAAGGTTTCATATAGATATAATCCTGGCATTCCGCTGAGCACCTTGGCCCAGCAGGGATCGACCCGTTTCTCGTAATGCCCGGTAACTTAAGCCCGCTAACTTACCAATTTCTGGGTATTTCTCGAAGCGTTCAATTTCTCTGATTTTACGGTCAAATTTACGCGCGCTCCCGTAATTTTTCCCGTAAATGAACGGGTCCGTAGAGTTAGTGGGTCTTTCGAGAAATGTGTCCCTGGTTTCACCGGTAGGCATTTCCTGCAGTTTCTGGTAAAAACGTTTGTAACGGACTGAAGCACTTAAATTCCTTTACTTCTTTAGGTTCGCTTAATTTGTTCTGCGGACGCCTCGCCGGCGGACCTTTTCCAAGCATCACCTCTGAGCCCCAAAGACATTGAGGACCAAAGGATGTTAATAGATGATCTACAATTATCGACGGTGAGTTTAATAGTCTATCATTGTTAATCTATCGTGTGCGCGCGCATTTGTAATAGGACAATCCCGCTGACCACTGAAATGAAAATGGTTGCGGTCACAATTTATGAGAACAATTATCAGCGGTGAGTTAATCTATCGTGTGCGCGCGCATTTGTAATAGGATAATCCCGCTGACCACTGAAATGAAGAAAATGGTTGCGATCACAATTTATGAGAACGATTATCAGCGGTGAGTTTATCTATTGTGTGTGCGCGCGCATTTGTAATAAGACAATCCCACTGACCACTGAAATGAAGAAAATGGTTGAGGTCAATTTATGAGAACAATGTAATTATCTTAATCTTACTATTACAGTTGCCAACGTGATGCTGATGATTTATTTCATTTTAGGATCATATCGATGCAAATGCCAGCATTTTCACAGCAGAAGAAGAAATTTTTGCATTTAAACGAACAATATCAAGAATGTCAGAAATGCAGACAGAAGAATATTGGAAATCTCAATCAAAACGAAAGGATTGAGTCAAGCATACCAAGAACAAGCACTCCTATTAGTCAAGAAATCGGCCATCTTCAAATCAACGAAGAGATATTATAAATGAAACTACTAATTTTTAATTTGATATTGTTATCAAGTTAAGAACAATAATATATTTATATTACTATGCTACAATTTTATATTGGGAGTTTTAAAAACAATTAAATTATTATTCTATTAACTAACACAAGATCTTTCCGTACAATCGCTTCTACATTCTATCATTAACATCGAACTTTTGCCGCGTCGAATCTAATAGTTGCATTTTGCAGATGAGAAGTGCGGTTTCTGAACCAAATGAATTTGACAAATTTGATTTAAACTGAATTTTTCAATTTAATACTTAATCAAATCTGTCAAATACAATAGGATTCAGACGCCGCACTTCTCATCGACTTCCTCATTTACAAAACGCAACTATTAGATTCAACAAGGCAAAAGTTCGACGTCTGAACTTGGCCTAAGGACCAGAGACCCGTTGCATAATTAAAAACGTAACGGACGTATTTGTTAACGTACGTTTTACGTTAGCAGTTACGTCCGACGTTACGTTTTACGCAACTGGACCAGGATCGCACAACAGTTGCAGGAGTGCCACATGGTGCCATTCTTGTGCCACTCTGCTTTTGTGCGCAACGTTGTACTGAAGACTTCCTTAGCCTTGGCCTTAGGGGCTGATTATGTGAAGGCGAGTTGTCCCTGGTAGCCTGGGGTCTCTCCCTTCTCCCTCTCCCCGCTCCCTCAGTTACCCTTAATTTCCTTTCCCCTCCCCAGAGAGTCTGTAGGCAGGCTCAGCTTCATACACCAGTGGAGAACAAATCCAGGGACATGGGCTCGAACTTAAAAAACCGAGACCTTTTTTTTGGGAGGAGGGGGGGGGTACTATTCGGAAGGGTCCTACATTGGATTCTCTTTAAGTGATGCAACTTTCACTCGTATCCTAATTTTGTTTTATAAAACTAAGTGTTTTCTCACTTTGATGTTTCCTTTAGTTGCCCGCCAGCTTCCATATTAGTATAAACAAATAAAACTTGTTCCAAGTTCTCACCCTAACATTCAGAAAGGGCACAAGCATTAGTCTATTAGAAGTGACTTGGGAACTCCTGGATAGAAACCACCGAACGAAGAGTCTCCAAAAACGCTGAAATCATGGTCCTTTGGTAAATCTAAAGAAAAAATACACAGATTGTTTTTCTAACAATAAAAATAAGATACATAGTGTTTTAGGTTTCCCCTTCCATTCCAACCTTTTCAAAGAGGTATAGGGCTCTTCAGAAAAACCTCAACAAGTTTTCAAATATCGAGGCGTCTGGGACAAGTAATAAAGGGACTTCAAACGGTCATCTTATGCGTCTAGACACCCTGGGTTTCCCAAGGTATCATATACACTAAGGAGGTGGTTTTCCGTTGCCTTGTATTTATAGTATACGTCCCAGGCTGAAAAATCACATTTTTCACTTTTGTTTTGTTACCGACACATTTTCCGATTCCCGCGGGTGTTCCCTTATATTACGGGTTCTTCGACTGGATCTACTCCTTACCACAGGAAGCCCAAAGAAATTGCCCGTGAAAGGAAGTCAATCTTCACTCACCAGTGATAAAATCAAGGGTGGGAATAGCGATGGTAGAACACTGTCTGATTAAATCACCCCAGAATGTATCCATCTCATGGTAGTAATGGCCCTCTGTTCTAATTATAACGTCATCATGGGGTTTTGTCTTGGGTGTAGGTGAAGATACTGTGAGGCTATTGTCTGTGAACATTGACCCCCATTGGTCTGAGAGCAGGACATCGTCCTTGCCTTCTTCGACTACTAGTTCCTTTAATGTAAATAACAGTAAACAATGTTAAAAGGGTTGAAATTAATCCAAGTCTTACACTACAGGACAAAAACGCCTGAAACTTCAGGCTTAGGGCTTCAGGATTCGGGAATTGAACTCACGAATCGTCTGAAATTATGGTACATTAGTTACCATGAGTTTTGGTCTTTTAGGTTTGGGGCCATCTTCATCATCTTCCACCTGAAATAGAAAAATCAATGGCATAATAAATGGGAAAGGAATAACTCATCACTAACTCTAAAATTTCTTTGTTCATAAATAAATTCCATTTTTCCGTGCGTCTGTATTCTAATAGATGCACAGACAACGATAACTGTACCATTTATAATATGTATCAAAACTATTGATAAATAACATCAAGATATGGCACGGAAAGAAAAAAATACGCGTGGCTGTTGCTCTCGCCACATTTTGACGTCATCTGTAGAAGTAGAATCTATTTCAGCCAATAAGAGCTCGCGTAAGATTCTGTGATGTCATCTATACGTGTGTACTTTAATTTAATAACGCGCGGTTCTTGACCAATCAGAGCGCGCGTAATAAACCACGTTTTATATATAATAAATATGGCCCGCCACACTTGCTGTTACACGTCACGATGCGTGCAACGCAGCCGCGAAGTGTTCGAACATACAGCAGATTTTGTACGAGTGTGGAACTTACTGCGCCGTACCGTGACCGTGTTAGTGCCATGTTGTCTATAAAAACATTCAAAATTCCTGCTGTAACCGTGCCGTGACCGTGCTTTTACGTGTCGCTTTCACAGTCATACGAAATCTACTCTATATTGGGGAAGGGTAGTATGAAAAAAAATGTGTACAAATGTTTATTTGCAACTTTTGTAGATGTTTTGAGTCCGTTTTACAAATACAAGAGGACAAACGCGCCCGCTGGTCCAACCCCCTAGTCAATGATAACACACAGGGAGCCCGATCTACCTAACATACCTCGTCATGTCTAGTGGTTACCATTCCTTCAACTTCCATCTCCTCTAGCACGGCTACGACGTCCCATTTAGCTAGTGTATATGTAGGGTAGATATCTGACTTGGCGCTGTCACCAAAGAACAGAACCTAGATCAAAAGGTAGTGCTGTGATATTAGTGAAGGAAATAATGATGATAATGATGATGATGATGATGATTAAGATTATATGATGTCAGTGATATGATGGTGATGATGATAGTAGAGTAGATTTCGTATGACTGTGAAAACGGTACCGCACGGTCACGGCACGGTTAGGGAAGGAATTTCGAATGTTTTTATAGACAACACGGCACTGACACGGTCACGGCACGGCGCGGTCCGTTTCACACTAATACGAAATCTGCTCTAGTAAGATGTTTAGGTGACGGTGGTAGTGTAGGATCCCCTATATCCCTTCACAAAATGAATCACGCAAAAATATTTGGTCTTTTCACGCGTCACAGATAATTAAAAAATCTCTTTCAAGTTCACAAAAAAAACGAAAGTTGCTTTCACGCGGACGCAAAAAGATTTTAGACCTTAAATCACGTTTCACGTCAAAATAAACCAGCCATTTACGCTTCACGCAAAAGGTATAGTGGACCCTCGTAGTGAAATAATCATGGTGATGATGATGATGATGATGATGATATAATGATGAAGATGGTTAAAATCGTATGATGGTTATGATAAGATGTTTTGGTGATGATGGTAGCGATTGAAGGGATCATGGAATGATGATATTGATGGTGTTGGTTATGATAAGATTTTTTGATGACAATGGCGGCGATGGAAGTCATCATAGTAATAATAATGATATGACGATGATGATGACGACAACGACGATGAGAAACGTTTATAATAACAGTGTTTTTAAAGCATTTCCCCGAGTCTCCTTGCAGTGACGCCCGTACAAATTTTTCTGCAATGTTGGGCGCAACATCAGTTACATCGTGTGTCCCGCGGGACATAAGAGTATTAAAAGGGGACTTTACGTAACCAAAACCAGCGACGACACGGACTTCAGCAGTACTCTCTGTTTGTGCACGCGCCGTCATCGTCGAAATTTTAGTTCGTGAGAACCTGGAAACAGACAGTCTAACAAAAACGGGAACCTAAACGAAGACCGCGAAAGCATGAAATAGAACGCACGACGTCCGTATCGTTGTTTTAATTTAAAGGTTCCTAGCATACAACACCACTTTGACACTATCCTTTGTTTAAAATTCATCGTCTTTACAGTAAAGATGATTGACACTGCGTGATATACCTTAGGATCCTCTTTTTGCGACCATGTCTTCAAATGTTTCATCAACGTTTCTATGTTTCCCTGAGAATAAGTCTTGTTGAATTGAAACTCATTTGATTCTCGTGCTTCCTCCATGCCCTCTGCAACAGAATAAAACGCTTTTAAGCGAGACGGGTTCATGCATGGGTCATACGTCATACCAGCACTAAGAGATGCATTTGATCATTAAGCCATGGAAAATGCGCTATAGAAGTTAATAAATTAAGAGAAAATGCAAGCTATTATTTCAAGGTTTGATAGATCTACGTACTTACCGATTTCATAAAATGGAATGACTTTGCCGGACTCAAACTTGACAAAAAACCCTGTAGACGACACAGAAAACCAAAGATGTACAAATGAAAATGACTCCACTACGGAAGATGGCATTCCAAAAACATGCAGCGAATTGCTCACTGACACAGCAAACGCTGACCCTTCCCCTCCACTAATTACTCGTAAGGCATAACCGACCGAGTCACAAAGTGCGGGCAGATCTCAACAGCGCATGCTCCGCCGTAAAGGGTCCAAAGCCAGCCGAGAGAACACTTGAATGAGCGTTACGCCTCTCGCACCAATAACCTAATTTTCTGTTGCACAGGTGCACACCAACCAACCAAGACACACAAAATACTCATGTACAATAGTGTTGCTACAAAACCCTTTGCTTTATCCAGTAAAACTAACCTGGTTTAGATGCTTTACAAAGCACAATATCGAAGAGACTACGCCAGTCCTCTCTAGAAACCAACAAAACAGTTACTGAGTAAAATTCCTCAGGGAAATCAATATTTACCTTTCATGTTTATTAGTGACATAATTTCTCCTCTAAGTTTAATTTCTCACTAACCCAACAGCAAATTCCAAAAGGAAGCTTGCGTAGTCGATAGCTGAGTTTGTCAGAAGAAAAACCTTTACGATTTCCATCACTGATTGACTTCATCCAATCAATGACCTTCTGCGAACATGGTTTGATGAATTTCGATGGATTCTTGATAATTGATGGAAAGTAATTCCCTTTTTTCGCTGAAAAAGAGAATATTACATTTAAGAATTAGGGACGCGCGTCTCTCAGAGGAGGGTCCAGTAGTATCCCACAATGCATTGCGCTTTATAATATATTATCGATTGAAACGTGACGTCATCATTCATCTTGAGCCTTGAGAGAGTGCAGAAGACTGATGGCGCGAGATTCGACGAGTAGTACTTGCGTTAGGGATGTAAATAGTTGTACAGCTTTTGTTTTAAAAAATTCTCCTTTCTTGTACTTGCGCGTCTCTGCACTGTGATATAAAGCCGGAGATACACGCTGCAATTTTTTCTCGCGCTGGCAGAGAAAAGTAGTTTTCAAATGAGTGACACTGATAGGCCACGCGCGCTTTGCCGTAACTGTGTCAGTGCGTCTATAAAACATTCGAAATTCCTGCCGTAACCGTGTCGTGCCATGACCGTGGCGTTTTCACAGTCATACGAAATCTGCTCTATCACAGTACAGAGACACAGGCAGGATATTTTTATCGCGTCGTAAAAAGGAATATACTCTCTAATATAAATTAAATACCGCCTATCAGGGCGTGCACGTTTTATATAGCAATAATATAATTGGTATATTACGCGCACTCTCATTGGTCGAGAACCGTTTGTGATAAAAGTACAAATGCACAGATGACATAGAATCTTACGCGCGCAACGATTGGTTGAATAAAATACACCTTCTAATATAAAGTAAGTACCGCCAATCAGGGTAAGGGCATTTTATATAGCAATATAATTGGTATATATATTACGCGCACTCTCATTGGTCAAGAACTGTTTGTTAAAAGTACAGATGCACAAATGACATCATAGAATCTTACATGCGCAACGACTGGTTGAAATATTTTGATAAATATTATATAAAACAAAAAGATTTCGTTTGATAATAATCAGAACCTGCAAAGAGAAAATTTCAGACAACCGATCAAATAGATTTCATTTTTTTTCGTGCGTTTGTAGTCAAACAGTGATAAACTATTCAATTCTACAACATTTTGACGTCAACTGTGCATCTATTGGAGTACAGATGCACGGAAAATGGAATCAGTACTTTGTTGAGAATCTTGAGCTATTCATTTCTCTGGTAGGAACATACAAAACAGAGTATGGATTTTTTCACAAATATCAGGATCAGAGTTTTAGAGACTGGCATTTCTTCAGTACCAAAAACGTTCTAATTCTCAAATAATTGTTGTACCTGCAAAGGATGAAGGACTAAAGTTTAGAATGAAACCATCCATGATGTCTTGCCAAAATGTGTACTTCTCTGGCTTGCCATCCTTCAGAATAAAACATATTGAGAATCAAAGAGATGTAAATATGTCATTAGGTGGAAATGAGAATATTATTTAGATTGGCTAGTTGAGGGTTACTACAGCTGGTTGAGCATAATGGCAGCTGGAGCAACACTTGATCAGGGTCCTGAAATCACTGAGCAGGTGCTGTCTTTGTAATTACATCTGAAAAAGGTTTAATTTTCACATCTTCTCAAATAAGGATGTTCAACTGCACCCCCACCTTTTCACATATTTCCAGAGATTAGCCCAACCTACCTGCCCGTGGACACCAATTGTTCTCCCTAAAACAAAGACTAAGGTACATACCATGGGGTACCTTAGTCTCCCTCGCAGCCACTACCTGATGCTTTCCCCCCTGTTGCGTGACAACACTGGTAGTGGCTGCAAGGGAGACTAGGGGTACCGGTGTATAACCTAAGGCTAACATGCCAAAAGATCCAGTTTTTGAACAATTAAGCAGTTTATTTATTTATTTATTCACTTCACCTGCAAAGGCTTGTATACCCACAATGGGAAACTAATTACTGTGCGCCCTAAAAACTATGATAAATGGTAGTAATTACCTTCTTGTCAATAAGATCCACTACCTTAGCTGCAACCAAAGAACCAGGGATATCAAAGAAGTTTTCAAATGTCCTAAAAGTATCTGACAGAAGAAACAAAAAGTTAACAATTTAGGAATCAATACTGGTACAAGAGCAGATCCAGGGTTGTCCTTCAGAGCTGGTTGTATGAAGGTTGGATAAAGTTATCTTATCCACTGTATAGATTTTGTATAGATTTTATCCGCTGGATAAGGATTTATCTGCTGGATAGCACTATTCACCCTTCATACAACCGGCCCAATGGGGGGTGCAACATTATAGAAATCAGAAATCGTCCAGAGAATCCAGAGGATATTTTGGAAAAGTATCAAGAAGAAAAGGCGGCCCAAAGTCACATCAGGAGGGATGCTCACCCCTGGCAGCTGCAGCCCTAAATCAACCCTAAATCCCCAAAGTACTACACCTTATACTGTCTTAAAGACATCCAAATGACTTCCCTTACATAATATAGTCACATTCTCTCACACACACACTACCTCTAAATTAATCAGGGCGTGGAAGAGGTGTGCTATATGTGGTTTTGACTTACGAATATCTCTGTGTCTGGTTATCATGTATGGCTTTAGCTGGCCAAACAGATGAAACTTTCCTTTCTCTCCATAACATTCTAAAACTTCTTGTCTAGTCATTGGTTTGGTTCCATGGGATGCCCTGCAATCATGGATGAAAACAGCTAGAATAAACTGATAAATAACAGGATGAACAAATGGGGGATAGACAGAACTTAGGTTGGCGATGGTTAAATGAATGGATTGGTAAATATGGCTCATTCCCAAAACAGTGGCCACCTACAATAATCTAGTCTTCTTTGAAGCCATTTTTAAGGTTGTCACAGCAATTGTATAATAAGGTAGTCACACAATCCACAACCCAATTGCAAAAATGGCTGCAATGAATACAACTGGATCAACTGACTATGACTAGTATATCAAGGATTAAAGACTGTTTATGTTAATTCAATCTATGGTAATTGCAAGCATGCACTAGTACAGGGTAACAGCAGCATATGATTTTACCTTAGTATACATCCATGTTTATCCAATTTTAGAAAATTTCCTTTCTCAAGATCAAGAATTAACCCTCTTAAACTGACAAAAAAAATGGAGAAAAATTATTAAAATGAGACTAGATGAGATTTTGTACATCTAGACAGTAGCAGCTGCATGATTATAAGATTTCACCATATAGCCTAATATCATATTGTAACATAACACCTACTTTAGATTCTGGGGGTACTTCTAGACTTCCTAATTAAAGTTGTCAGACCCACTTTTTTTCACTGGTGTGCCCCCCCCCCCCCCCCCCCCCCCCCCCCAGAAAAAAAAGGAGAATATATTAGAGTGGTTGACTAGTGGCAAAGTTAATAGAAGGAACCCCTCTACTAACTCATCCTCGGGGACCCAGGGCAAAAGGGGAGGGGGGAGAGAGGGGAAGGACCGGAGGGGGAGGGGGAGGGGGAAGGAAAGGGAAAGGGGAAAAGGACGCCCTGGGCGTTTGACTACCCCAAACCATTTCCAACGTCAAGGGTAAGATTTTTGATCTCTGGGCAGAGCCTCCTTGTGTAGAACTTGGTTGAACAACACATTAGCCCCCCTCCGCCCCAAGACAAAAGTAGCTTACATAAAATCAGTACTGTCCTCTAATCGAGTATCTAGTAAACTTGCATCATAACCTTTTTCATTAACTAAGAAAGTTACCAAACTCTCATAGATAAGCTGAAAAGAAAAAATGACAAGTTAATTTTAGGTTAGTTTTTGCTCCATTTGTGAGCGCTCCTATAAGAGCTCGAAATGTAATGTTGCAATTTTTTTCACGGGATTTTTGCAAATAATGCATTTCTACTGACATGCAATTTACCATTTGTTATAATTAGCAATTATCCTTTTAGGAATTGTGGTTGTGCATTGTTTTATACCTATATTAAACGGTCCACACATCTTATATACTGCGTGTAAGTCCACTCTAGAACAAACTGAAGCTGGCAAAACGACACTGCAAGGGTTTTCGGACAGTGTTTACAAGCTTACAAATCAAATTTGAGGGATAACTTACCGAATAAAGATTGCCTAATCTATACTGGATAATTGTATGGTCGAGATCAAACCCTAAAAAGTCGTAATCAGTTATTTTAACCATCTTTACAAGAAGCAAGGCTGATTACTTTGTTTTTTTACCGCCGCTTAAGCCATGTGTTCACACAGGGATCCCGTATTTTAAGCCAAAAATTCAATAAATTTACATGAAAATTAGAAGTATGCGAATAACAAAATTGATCACCTGAAATTTGTTTTTGTAGATGGTGACATTGGAATAGATTGAGCACTTCTTTATACTAACAAAACTTCTCCACATACAAATCATACAACCTGGAATAGTGGGCTTCCTGTGTTGCCATTCCGATAAAGAAAATAACCTTGAAATTATCAAAAATTAACATAACAGTAACAGAAAAAAAGAGTGACAAGAGGGTCAACTGCCTATATTTCAAATAATATTAGTTATTAGTGACTCAAATTTTTATAGGATGATATTTTTATTTTTCGCTTAGCTCTCCTCCACAGGAACCCCAACCAGTGGTACAACAACGTCTCATATTTCAATCTGTTCCGCAAAAATGCCCAAAACTCTTCGCATTGTAATAATTGGAGGAAATTCCGTTGGTAAAACGGCTTTAATAGAGCAAGCTGTCTTTGGAAACCATGTACCCGGACGAGTAAGTGCTATAATTTCCTCATTTAACGTTGTTTTGGTTTGCCAAATCCGTTTTAAATCATGCTCAACGTATATTTTCGCGTGACTTCCACAGCCAACATTTCAGACGATTGAAGATATTTATGAAGTTTTGTTGGAGATAGAAAAAGGAGTAAAGGAAAAATTTCGTATATATGATACTGCAAGTATGGTTAGTAATACAGTTCAAACCTTTAACAAATATTTAAATAAGACAATTATGTAATATAGATGAATAGATTCACTTGAGTTCAAATCTTGCCACAAACAGGAAATTCAAGACATTTAATAAGCTTAAACTTTGAACAGTATATCCGAGACCTCGAGATTTCAAATCTTCAGCAGTATTTCGAATATTATCAGATTATAGCAGTAGAATAACACATGAATTTTCAAAGTGTGAACAGTACACGGTTCAATATGAATAACTCAGAAATAAAACAACCATCAAATTATAGCCATTAAGGGGGGATTTCCTCTCTCTTGTTTTTCTCTTTTTCTAATTTCCTTTAATATTTGTTCAACCAATTTAAAACAGGAGGGGACAAAGGGAGAGCTATCAAAGCATTATCTTAATCTTGCAGATGTAAGTATCTGTTTTTAATTAATAATTAATTAATCATGTATTTATCAACCATGTATATATTATGTATTATTTTCTGTTCCTTTAATGTCTTCTAGGGATTTTTATTAGTATTCAGCACAACATCAAAAAGATCATTACAACTTGTACAAAACAGCAAGAGAGAAATTGAAAAGTTTAGAGGAAAAGATGTAAGAAAAATTTTTTTTTGTAATTTCATGTGAATTTATCACTAATTTCTTGCTAGCAAAGAACTGTCAAAATTTCAGTTGATATTTCCCATTCTGTATTTTTCAGTTTCCCATTTATGTAATCGGAACTAAAGCAGACTTAAAAGAAGAAAGAGAATGTGATAAACAGGTCATTTCTCATTGGGTTGAAAGTGAAAAAGGTAGGTCAGGAAATGGACATCATTGAGCAAAGAAAATACATCTACCTTAGAATTTCATGGGGTTTTGCTAATTTTATATCTTATAATTAAGCAATCAAAGATGAGCATATGTTAACTTGAGAATTTGTAACACTTAAACAATATTAATGTAAATAAAGTTTTATTCTCCCCTCTCCCCATCCTAATGAATTCCCATCCCCATCCTCTCCCCAAATTTAGTGTTCCTGAGATCTAGTCACTTAAAACTCTAAACAAAACAATTATCAATTGAACATGGAATTGAGTTTGAGTATATTCCAGAATGTATCTGTCTAAGTAGCTCCTACAGCACCACTGGCTATATACATGATTTTAAGGTCTCATTCATTCGAAGGTCTCACTCACTCATATGGAAATGTCCCCATTTATATATAATTGAGACTGGACCATACTGCTAAACATCCTTAACAGTCAATTTTCCTCTCTTTAGTTCGATTACTTGAAGTCTCTGTTGGAGACAGAAAAAGTCTTCAAGAACCTTTTACATGGCTTGCAAAAAGAATGATAACCTGTGCCGGTAAGACTTGGGGACTCTTTTTCGGCATTGTTTGGGGGACAGATTTAGGGGAGGGGTGTGGGGTGGGGGGGGGGGGGGGGTGCGCTTCACCTCTGGAGACAACTTTGGATCCCTTTCTTCTTGATATTTTTGGTTTCTGATTTCTATAACACTGCAGCTCCTCCTGAAAGATGATTATGGATTCAGCTCAGTTTATACATATACATCTTTCTGAAACAGACCTCTTTCAGTCTTCTTTGCATTCAAATTTCCTTTCCTTGCAGTACAGCAAACTTGTATTTACCATGAAAAGTCTGTTTATATGACCATGAAAGACGTCTCAGTCTTTTATCCTGAAAATGAGACTTGACACCTCCCACACACAAAAACTATAAATTATATGATAATTGAATTATCATAAACTGCTGTTTTTTTGTTGTTTTGTTTTTATAAGGTAAAAGTTATCTACAATCGTCATCAGAGGGCAAAATGAAGTTCTTGTCAATCCGTAAAAGCAACAAAGGCTTGTATGCATCAAAAGACTCAAACTTGGATGCAACTTGATCAACAAAATCAATGGCCATTGACATGTCTACAAAATGCTATTGGTATTTTCCTGAATTTCTTGGTCTTGACAACAGGATTGGTTTCATCGCTGTGGAGGTCCCTTGACTACAGACTTCCTAGTAACAGAAGTCATTTAGCATGTGTTGTATTATCTTAAGAAAATTTGGTCATCTCTACAATGTGTGCCTGGCAACAGAGATATCGCTAAGTTGCCTTGACAACAATGATTATAGCAAACTTAACAAAGTTACCATGACAACTGAGATATCCCTGAAATGCTATGATCACAAGGGCCATTATATATACAGTCATTTCATATTGTTCTTTACAAATCAGGTACAGTACATGTCATTGTTGCCAAAGCAACTCAAGTGAGTGGCCTTGACAACAGTAGATGGCATCAATAAGTTGCCTTGACAACAATGGAGGATATTACTGTGTTGCCTGACATTAATGGTGGACATTAATGATTTGACAACAATAAATGACACCAACGAGTTGCCTTGACAACAATAGATGACATCAAAGAGTAATGCCTTGACAACCAATACTGACATGACATCAATGAGTTGCCTTGACAATAATAGATGACATCAATGAGTTGCCTTGACAACAATAGATGACATCAAAGAGTTGCCTTGACAACAGATGACATCAATGAGTTGCCTTGACAACAATAGATGACATCAAAGAGTTGCCTTGACAACAATAGATGACATCAAAGAGTTGCCTTGACAACAAATTGATGACATCAAAGAGTTGCCTTGACAACAATAGATGACATCAATGAGTTGCCTTGACAATGATAGAGAACATCAAAAAGTTCCCTCGACAGATAAAGACAATAGACAAAGATCAAAATACTGACTTTGATATTATTTTATGGAAAAATGACTTTCTGGCATTTTTATGGCATTTTTGGTATTTAAGGTGTTTCAAAGTAGTTGTTGACGCGCTACACCTCTCATTTTAAATTCGCGATTTAATGGACTTCTTCTCGTCGGATCAAAATATCCTTTGGACCAATTATCAAGCAAAGATTGAATTTTTGAATGATAGTAATTTTAAGTCAATTTGTGTTTTTACAGCAAAGATAATCAATGATCGTTTAAATCAGTCTTTTTAAAATATCTCCCGTTTACGATGAGCTTTTGAAAAACGAAAACATAGGCCTAAAACTTCACATTCATGCACACATACTTATAGTAAAATCAGACAGTTTAAACAGAGCGATTTTGAGTACTAGACGCAAACATTTTTTATGCGTATTTTGCGTCGCAAAAACTAAGGTATAGCTTGTCATGCAGAAAAGAAATACTCGGCGCTCAAACATATGCGCCAAAATACTGAAAACACGTTGCTATATTGTTGTTCTTTCTCTCTGGTAAATTGCACTGGTTTAAGTGTTCATTTGGCGGAGTTATGATTTTTCTTCTGATAGTATGTGGGATTCACTAGCTGCGACAATTTTAACTTTCAAGCGGCGTAAGAGATATCTCTTCAAGTCATCACTGTTTAGAGCCCAAAATCACGGATATACTTACTCAAAGTATCATAAAACACGCAGCAGAAATTTTTTAAATTTGATATGTAAAGCAACATTTTTAAATTTCACTTGAATACAGTGCTTCAAACGCGCCGGAGTAGAATCAAACTCGTGTGTACAAATGCATGACGATGGCGTGATGCTTGCTAATTATGTCACGGTACATTCCTTCGCGCCCGTGTTACGACGCATTTGCATATAGTGCCTTTACACTTCATTTCGATGCAATGCCTGCAACTAAAACTTCGAGAAGTAAGAAAAACCGTAGACTTGCTGCACGTTTGGCAAGAGAAAAAAGATGGAGGAGCCGCAACTAATTTTTCCAATTTCGAGTTTTGTGTGATCCTAGTTCAAATAAAACCGCGGTATGCAAATGCGTCGTAACACGGGTGCGAAGGAATGTAGCGTGACATAATCAGCAAGCATCACGCCATCGTCATGCATTTGTACACACGGGTTTGATTCTACTCCGGCGCGTTTGAAGCACTGTATTCAAGTGAAATTTAAAAATGTTGCTTTACATATCAAATTTAATAAATTTCTGCTGCGTGTTTTATGATACTTTGAGTAAGTATATCCGTGATTTTGGGCTCTAAACAGTGATGACTTGAAGAGATATCTCTTACGCCGCTTGAAAGTTAAAAATTGTCGCAGCTAGTGAAGCCCATATACTATCAGAAGAAAAATCATAACTCCGCCAAATGAACACTTAAACCAGTGCAATTTACCAGAGAGAAAGAACAACAATATAGCAACGTGTTTTCAGTATTTTGGCGCATATGTTTGAGCGCCGAGTATTTCTTTTCTGCATGAC
The DNA here is from genome assembly GCA_029948255.1 of Telmatactis stephensoni. NCBI lineage: Eukaryota > Metazoa > Cnidaria > Anthozoa > Actiniaria > Isophelliidae > Telmatactis > Telmatactis stephensoni. The sequence goes on along the minus strand of JALIZF010001928.1, from coordinate 182,547 downwards.
AAGCTATACCTTAGTTTTTGCGACGCAAAATACGCATAAAAAATGTTTGCGTCTAGTACTCAAAATCGCTCTGTTTAAACTGTCTGATTTTACTATAAGTATGTGTGCATGAATGTGAAGTTTTAGGCCTATGTTTTCGTTTTTCAAAAGCTCATCGTAAACGGGAGATATTTTAGAAAGACTGATTTAAACGATCATTGATTATCTTTGCTGTAAAAACACAAATTGACTTAAAATTACTATCATTCAAAAATTCAATCTTTGCTTGATAATTGGTCCAAAGGATATTTTGATCCGACGAGAAGAAGTCCATTAAATCGCGAATTTAAAATGAGAGGTGTAGCGCGTCAACAACTACTTTGAAACACCTTAAATGCCAGTTCATTATCTTCTAAGTTTTTGTTTTTTTACAAGCAATTAAATTTTTAGGGGGTTATAATTTTTTAATTGTGAATTTAAACTTTCTTTAGCTGTACCTCAATTCAATTTTGTGCCACAGCTTCAAGAATGTAGGGTTTTTTTAATAATTCAAATGGAAAAAAGATTTTTTATATCATATTTATTATATTATCATATGGTGTTCTTGCCATAAATCCCTTATTGTATATTCAACTCTTATTGATCCCGTACTAAATCCCTAATTAAATACATTGATCCCTTGTATCAATCCCTTATTGATCTCTTATTAAATGTATTGATCCCTTATTAATCCCTTATTAAATGTATTGATCCCTTGTTAATCTCTTATTAACTATATTGATCCCTTATTAATCCCTTATTAATCCCTTATTAAATGTATTGATCCCTTATCAATTCCTTATTAAATATATTGATCCCTTATTAATCCCTTATTAAATATTAATCCCTTATTAAATGTATTGATCCCTTATTAATCCCTTATTAAATATATTGATTCCTTATTAATCCCTTATTAAATGTATTGATGCCTTATTAATCCCTTATTAAATATATTGATTCCTTATTAATCCCTTATTAAATGTATTGATCCCTTATTTGATCCTATTAAATCCTTAAATCCCTTATTAAACATGTTGATCCCTATTAAAGAGGTTGAAAGCCAAATTATATGTGCTCTTTCAGATTCAAGCTTGTAATACCATTCCATTAAGGAATTATATTTCATTATACAAAAATTTATCGAATTGCCTTGTTATTTAGTTATTAAAAATAATTGAAACTAATGTACATAGAAATATAAAGAGAATACAAGAGAAGTTGAAATAATTATATTAAATATGCTAGTATGTCCATTGCTAGATCTTGTCTTTACCGGGGCCGATCCAGGGGGTGTCCATAGGTGCACCGGACACCCCCCTAGCGCCATAAGAGATGACGTCTTCAGATTCCATTGTTAGGAGGCCGCCATCTTGGATGTGACGTCATCTCTCAAGAGGCCTATTTGGGACACCCCCTTTGCAAAATCCTGGATACGCTCCTGTTTCATGTAATGAATATTAATTTTCATTCGTTTTAGGCATCCATATAATGTCATCTTTAAGAACCGCGCAAAAGAAACTTTTATTATTATCTTAAACTTTTACTAGAAACGTCAAAATTAATTTATGATTATATAACAATGAGAAATAAAATCTGTTCTTTTATATCATGTTTGTGGTTTATCAAAAACCTGTTTGCCTATAGAGATCATTAATTTATTTATATTTTAGAAATATTTAGGGTCTAGGAATATCCTCTCCTTAATTGAAAATGTTTCTCAAATCAAGCATTATGCGCCAACAAATTTGGGTGCCACAGTATCTGAACACTTTTTCGAAACAGCAAATCACGGGATCACACGCGGGTTCGTGCATCACCTAGGGTTCACGCGCGTGGGTCCACGCAAATTGCTTTTAGCCATTAACCCAGCTAGTTCTGATGCAATCATGCTGATCGCACAAAATGGTAAATAAATGTCAGGAATATAACACGATCCGTGATATCCCGTATTTAATAAGCAATAATCCCGTTTCCACTCTAAAGACCGGTACACAAGAGGGAGCTTGCCCCTGCAAAACGCTCCTGGAGCAAAGCTTCCTGGTGTGTGTACCAACGATTTACACCCCCAAAAATGTTGCAGGACAAACGTTTTGCTCCCTACTCATGCTCCCTGATATTGAACTGGGATAAATTTAACATTGCGTATCAAGAGACCATAATACTAAGAGAGCGAAACTCAGTATTGATGTCTGTGCGATGTTCGCGGCGATTAAAGGCCCGGACGCATGGTGCAACTTTTCCCGCTGAAACACCGCGCGCAACACGGTTGCACCGTGTGTCCACCACTGAAACATCTCGTGCAATGTTGCGCGCAACAGTTCTGGACAGTTGCAGAAGTAGAACTCGATCCTACTTCTGCGGCTGTTGCGCGCAACGTTTCGCTGCAACAGTGGTGCGCGCGATGTTTCAAGAAATGTTGCACCGTGTATCAGGGCCTTAAGGCTATTTTTAGTGATTTCGCCATCGCGCGCGCAAGGCTCTTAATTTAAATGCCGGAAGCAAACGGTCCGGCCGTACGCGCGCACGTCAAAAATCAAATTCTATCGTTTGAGAGCCTTGCGCACGCGATGGTGAAGTTACCAGAAATAGCCTTAGACATCAATACTGAGTTTCGTATTTAGTATTATGGCCTCTTGTGTATATATTACTAGAACAACATTTCTTAGTTTGAGCAGTTACAGTGGTTTTACTTGCCTTATGGTAATTAGATGACGTCTACTAAGGAATGATTTAATATACAAAAAGGCCTTGGGTGTATAAATGGTACATTTCCATCGTTTTCTTTTGTTTTCTACATCTACATCTACATTTATTATCGTCGGTAAGATCTTTTGATATCACACTGACTATTAGATATTGTTTAACGGATTAAGTGCCATCACTCTATCAAGCGCACTTCTAAAGCGTAAAACAAATATCGCAAATTCCTGGGCAGACGTCATCTAATTAGCATTGCATAGTTAATATTGGATTAATACAACGGATTTTTAATCTTTATTAACCTCGTTCCCAGGGCCTTCTCTTCTCGCTTCCGCCATTTTGAAAAAAAAGAGAGAAGAGAAGGCCCTGGGAACAAGGTTGAATCTTTGTGCCAAATATAGATCAGAAAAAATGAAAAACACCTGAAATGAAAAACTGTAATCTTAGTACTTGAAACAACTTAGAAAGAAAAGAAAAGGAAAAAAGAAAAAAAAAGGAAAAGAAAAAGCTTCTGGCGTCAACAAGATTCGAACCTGTAACACCTAAAAATGCACCCCCCGGACACAAAATAATAGAATAGGTACATAATTGAAAATTTAAAAAAAACCCGAAAATTTTGGGACGATTCTCCCTAGACATTCATAGAAGCTGAGACATCGAATCGACTTACGTTACGGATGAAGATTTCGGCCCCATCCACGCTATCCCGGTGCTACATATTACAGTTGACTTAGCCCGAAGGCCAGGGAGGGAGACGATATCCGGACCCTAATCCATACCTTTAGATATCACCTTAGACCGCTGCGCTACCTAGACACTTGATAATATTAATGTCTAATTGGGGTAGTCTATTCGGCGAAGTTTCATTGTAATGCTAATATGATTGTATTAGGTCCTCAGGGGGATAACAGAACCAATCAAAGTCCAGTCATCTATACAGTGATTTCATTAATAAATGATAGTAAATAAAGGAATAAATTTCCGTGGACATTATTAATTCCATTCATTGAAAGAAGCTTCTTTGCAGAGCAGAAGTAACGCATATAAATGATTTTGTCTGGATTTTTTTCTTTGCTGGATGATCATCACTGAAAGTTTTGGATTGGAAGTCACATTTCTTATCTCAGCTAGGAAAAGTATCCACTGAAGCTTAATTAGACGAATGCTACAAGCCTGAAAACTTCAGTAAAGATAAGTACTTTGAACTAGTTCTGACGCATTGTCGTAAAAAATATAAATTCGAGATATATCCATTTTATTGGGCTCGGTCTGGTGTGCCGAGTTCCTACGGTATTCTTCACCGAACCAGCGGTTCTTGCACTCCGAACTTTTCTTACATGATATTGCGACAGTTAGGTACAACACATGGTCAAGGTACAGCGTCTGAAAATTTGGGACAGCGTTTCAAAATTTCGATTTCGTTATCAGATTAATTGTTTATACATAGAGCAGCTATACTGCTTGTAACTATAGTGTAATATCAGTTTTAGAAGTATTTAGTCACTAATTAAATACTTCAAAAAGTAAACATTCCGGTATAGCTACTGATAGGGAGCGAAAATTTGTATCGAAAACTGCTGAGCTGTTCCAAGCGAACACTAATTGACGTCATTATGCCCACTAGAAAAAAGTTTTATTAAAAAATCGCACTTTTCTGAAAATATTTGGTTACAGAAAATGCAGGCGTAATTTTTTAAATCTGCGACCAATTTTACTTGAGCTAAGTCCAACAATCAACCGCATCCCGGAGGATCCCGCTTCCCGCGTCATCTTCCGTCTCCATCCCGAATACCGTCCAAAATCTTAGTAAAATCCCACATCCCACCAAGTAACCTACTGTCAAAACCCTCCTACCGCATTAATAAGTATCAGCAGATGCTTCCGTTATCAGTTAAATCCGTAATTTAACAGTTACACGAGGGGTGGATAAATAAGCTATCCGTTGGATAAATCCTTATCCGGTGAACATATTTATTGCGTTGGGCATCACGTTCACCAATGGACTACCTCTGGAACCACTGGATTTATCGAGTGGATTTCATGCAACCAGAGCCTGATAATCATTGAGCGATTACATAACAGTTTTTATCAATAATATGCACAAGAACGCGAAAAATATGAGACCGTATTAGGTTAGTAACATTTGAATGGCTTCTCGGTGCAAAGCCCCGCGCTAATCAAGTCAAAAGTGACAATAAAAACGACATCATTTGCGTCATTTGTATTGATTTTTGCAGAATTGCATAATAAATATGTTATTGGTCGATTAACCAGGGAATACAGCTGTGAATTTTTACTTGTCACTTGCATTTTGGCTTGCCTAAAGGCTTGCCAAAATACAGCGTGACTCGGGCGTAAAAATACACAGCTGTATTAGCTGGTTAGTCGACCATGCCAATAACCTAGACATATATTCAAAGAAGAGGAATTTCTTTCCCTAGGGAGATAAAGCCAAATATGTGATCGAAAACCGAAATATACGACTTTCAGGTGTAAAGCCTTTCAGAGACGTCAAACTTACCTAATAAGGCTTATCAATGTTATTTGAACTAACCAATCATATCGTCTTCTAAAATACACACTGGTAAATATAGAAAAATATCCGAGCTTGAAAAAACATGCTTATTTTAGACTCTTTCGTTAAACGCTTTGAGGACGCAATTGTAGTTGCAGTATAAATATTAAAATTGAAGGATTGTATTTGTCAATGGCGAATAAACTCTGTAAATGGATAGCATTTTTTCGTTCTGTTGTGTACGAAATAACAAAGAGCTCTTGTTGTTTGGTGAAGGAAACTTCCCCGACAAAGCTCACGCATGCGCGTCTCATGGTTACATTGAAATGGCTTTTTTATGAAAACCCCTAAATTTCATTTGGTCGATAAAGAGCTTCTGTTGTTTCAAAGCGAATTTTAGCCGATTTGGTAAATCAAAATTAAAATATAAATGAACTGTGTGTGTTAGCATTTTTGTGCCACTATTCAAACTGTACATTTAACTTTAAATTCATCTGAATGAGAAATATTCTTCCAAGAACTTTACATAGACGGCATTCATCGAAGTTGTCGATTATGTTGTAAGTAGAGAGAAATTATAGCAAGATAAACATATTCCTCTCCTTCTTTTCATTATCTTTCCTTTTAGGGAAAATATATATTTTCTAGTTTTAAGTGTCAACGCGGAAGTAAGTTTTCACGTATTTGGCGTGATCACTTTTGAACGAAAACCTTAATTCCTCATTCACGAGGCTGGCAGAATCGAAACGAAAAATTGCACCATCGTAAACAACCTTGACCATAAACCACGTGCCGAAAGTGAACTAAATACAATATTTCCATTTTTAGGGATTTACCCTAAACATTCCTGTATCGGTCTTAAAGAGAAATTTTAAGGCCAAAAAAAGGTAATTTTGTAATATTAGAATTTTGCAAGGCAAGGATTTATAAAGAGGAACGGGCCTTTGGGAAAGCATTCATAATTAAACCGGCTTATAGCAGGTCTGTTCAATCCACTGCAAACAAATACAGTAGACAAAAGCCAATAGAAGCGTAGAAGAACAATGGAAATTGTAAAGAAAATCGACGTTACAAGAAGCACTCAAGGTACGTTAGACTAACGACAAAGCGAGGGTAGGGTATTTTGAGAATGATGAGGGAAAATTGCTATGATTCCTTATCAGTTGATACTTCCTCGAGGTACGTATATTTTATTCGGCTATACCCATCAAATTAAAGTCGTAGAGAACAAACGCCAGCAGTAAATAGTCGTAGGGCAAAACTGTGTAAAATCGGCAAGGCATGCAATCTGTCTTTACCAAAGAAGAGATTAATTATGATTTTTTGCGAATCCTGGATTTTTGCTAAGTTGTTTCGTTTTTCCGTTCGTTTGTTTAAATGTTTGTATGTTTGTTTGTTTGCTTTGTTCATTGTTTTTCTTTGTTCTTTTATTTTGAACAGAATTATGACGATTCTCAGGACGAAGCTGCTGAAGTCTATGTGGAATTCATTCCAGAAATTCCTCGCATAATCATAGTCAGTGATTGTTTCTTCTGTCCCTTCTGGGAAATATCGGATATTGCCCTTCAGCCAAAAGGGATCCAATCGTGGTCACTTCGTGAAAATCGACAAATCCAACAACAATTATAGTGTTGATGGCAAATGGCACAGATAAGGACCCTGAAGGTACAGTAAAAATTATAGTTTATATGATATTTGATACATTACGCTCGCTCTGATTGGTTGAAATGTCAATGCTGTCCAAATATTTGATCAGTTCAAGTCCTGCATTCACGTGCAACTAATTCTTCAGCTTCTGATGATGATGTTGTGTTGTTGTTGTTGCTGCTGTTAATGTTTGTTTGTTTGTTTGTTTGTTTTAAATAATATTTCAATATTGAAATACTGCTTTAACCAATCGGAGCACGCGTAACATCCTGTGACGTCATTCGTGCATGTGTTACCTATGATAACACATGGTTCTCGACCAAGCTTTAGCTTCTACTTCTGGTGTTGTTTATTTGTTGTTTAATTTGTTTACTTTGTTTCTGTTACTGTTGTTGTTGTTGTTGTTGTTGTTACTGTTGTTGTTACTGTTGTTGTTGTTATTGTTGGACCGAGTTCGTGCTAGTCTCCCTCGCAGCCGTGTTTAGCCTCGTCACGCAACGCGTGACGAGGGAGCGTTGCGTGACGAGGCTAAACACGGATGCGAGGGAGATTAAGTTCGTGCCCAAGTACGAAGGAAACAAAAACAAAAGACGTTTTATATTCTCTTTCAGCTTATTTTAGAATCTCCAACGCAGTTATTTTTCAAAATAACCAAGCTTTATTAGTTGAGATTCTCGAGAGTGAGTTGTACCCAAGAAGGGTTATAGCGATAAGCAATAACAAAGTGGTAGTCAAGGTGAGATGAAGAACCTCTCTCTATTTCTTAAACCTCGGGCTCTCACTTTCTTAAACCTTTTATTGTCCGTCTTTGATGTTTGCCATAGTCTTTTCGAAAGGGCTTGCTCAGAAATATCACTGAAAAAAGTGTAAAATATATGTAGAAGGGGTTCAAATTGAATATACACCTATTTCAATAAACGTTGTCGGCAAAAGCCTACGCGACTCACCCGAAAGGAAGCATGGGTAAACATTACTAAAGTTATACAACCACACAAATATCCACACCATAATTCAACTTCAGCTTGCCATGATCTAATACATCAAAGAGCTTCATTTGCTGATGCTAAAGTCAAAATCAATACAAAATAGATAATAAAATTTTGCAGCTACCCATACTCCTTTTCGGTCTAGTCGTGTAGACTTTAGACCTCTCATACGACAACCTTTTTTGAAATAGGTGTATATAGAAGAAGAACGTTCTCATAATAAGGAGATCTTTTTTAAGCTTCAATAAGCTCAATATCTTGTATGCAAGCCGTTTCCAGGGTCAAATGGAAAATGGTAAATTTCACGTCACCAAAATTTGGTGAATGTGTCTCAAAGATGTATTGCTCTATACTTTTGGAGAATTGACATTTTGATCAGCAGAAAAACATCGATTTTGTAAATATCCCCCAGAAACTCTGTACTTTGGCAAGGTTTTGCGCTAGATTCTGATGTATCATATTGCTAGTGTGCTAGTGAATGAAAAGAATATCTGATACCAGTATTATAAAGTGAATTTTTGCATCCAGTAAAAACAGACGACCTCAAATGTCCTTATTTATAATTGTCCTATTTCACTATGACGTCACATCAAGACAATCTATTACGCTAAGGATCATGGTTGTAAGATCAGCAGCAACACAAAATAATTGATATAAAATGCAGCTTATACTTCAAATAAAAGCGTTAAAAGCCATCGAATGCAATAAATGTTGTTTATTCAACAATTTTGTTCAAATTCACATGATTGTTCTCTATGATTCTGCCCTCATCGTAAACAAGTCGTGACGTCATGATGAAACATACTCTTACAGTTGTCATTTGTTCTTATCTTTCGCAACATATCTTTATGACTAGAAATGTTCCAAGGCGCTAGACAAGTACAACTCAGTGCAAGATATCCTAAATGATGTCCCAGGAATCCTATTTATCAGAACAGTTCTGCCAGGAGGAAGCAATTATTCGACTTTCAAGCTCTACAACAGCTCTGGATCGACCTCTCATTATTTAGGATTTGGTGCCAATGGGATACCTTTGGCGTCCAACACTGTTAGTGCCAGACATGACGAGGCTAAATTTACGGTTCGTTAACCGGACGAACGCAAGGCAGGATATACGATAACAGTAAAAAATAAAGCCCTAAATTGACTAAATTATTATACATAGCGATTTTACGGTGTCATTCATGTGACAAATTTGAACTTAACTGTGGTCAAATTAATTTGTGAAAAAACGGTCAGTGGAACCTCTTTTTAGGGTACCCTCTCCCTGGTCCCGCAAATGTCCCTCTCCTCTTTTTCCGGTCCCGAGAATATCCCTCTCCGTTATCTTTGGCCCCCAAGAATGTCGGCCCTCGCTTCCCTTCTCAACTAAAAGATGTTTCATTTCTATCAAGATTTTGAAGTTCCCATTTTTTCACCATAAGTGTTTTTTTTCTAGTTTGTATCATATCCTTTCTAGATTCTTTGTCTATTCCTCTTTTTTCTCATTTAGTTTCAGTATTAATACTGTACTAACTGGTATTGTCTTACTTTGCATGTTTTTAGTGTTTGATACTGAATAGATAATAATTAATAGTTAAATAAAGTAGATGATTCAAATGCCCGCTCATTATTATATCTTTTTAGTATTTATCCTTATATATTCATACTGTATATATCTCTTTACTATTTTATACTTTTTATCGTTTCATATATATTAATATTTTTTCTCTATTTATATATTATTTTTATTTTTATTATTATTATTTTGAGGACCTATCTGTAAATCACCTTTATGACGTCATTATCCTCAATAAAGATTTATTATTAAATATCTCAGTCAGGAGAAGTCGTTTGTTCTCTTTTGGCCCAAATTGTACCAGCAAAACTCGACAGCCTGCAAACCGGGTGGTGTAGCAGCTCTCGTAAGATCTAATCCCGGGGGGGGGGGGGGGGAGTCCGATCGTGAATAGACTGGGGTGCTCGTCGTACCTTGTAGGGGTCAAAATCTCCAATCAGGTACCTTTAAGGGTGTCTCAGACTTAAGTGGACTACCAGAGACATAGATGGTACCTTTTAGGGACTGTTTTGGGGTAAATAAACTACCTAAAATAAGCATAAAAAGGGACGATTTCGATGATCTGAATTGAATCTTCAAAGCACATCGATAACAAAGTGTTTCATTACTTTAATTCTTTATTATTGTTTTTGAATTGGCACCTTTTAGGGGTAGAAATCAATTGTTGCCACTCCCACTCAGGTACCTTTTAGGGGTCATTTTCAAAATTTCCGACGAGCATCCCCGTCCTCTTATATATAGGAGTCCCCCCCCCGGGGATCTAATCCTATTGGATTGATACCCTCACTGTAAAACAATAGAAAATAAAACAGTAGAACGAGTTGGCAATAAAATGTATTATTTTGTTTCTCCAATCACAACAAATCTTACGAGTTGCTGCTACACTACTGTGCAAACCCCAAACTCAAGGTGTTGCATTCACTCGGGCTACCAGCAAGACTTACTGGTAGCCCGAGTGAAACCAACATTTTGTGGCTACTTCAGCGAGTGTACTAAGGCTGCTTGCTGCTTGCCAGAATGTGCATGCGCGGTTGGCTCAGTAAAGAACATGCAGCTTTCAAAAGAGTTTATGTGAAGAAATTCCAGAGAGCTGTCAAAACTTTGTAACACAAACAAATTATACAACCTGTTTATATTGTAAATGAAGTTGTTCAAATCAAAGCAAAAGAGTTACTGGTTGTCGAGGACAGCTCACTTATGTATAAACAGCAGTAGGGCTGCCTTTCCCAGTAGCCCGAGTGCAGGCAAACATTTAATTTGTGTCTAGTTAGTGTAAGACCACAGGTATCCCAAGCTCATTTTCTGTGGCCTTTGAACAATCAAGAAATGATATGACCCTCAGAAAGCGCATCTAAAACAACTTCACAAGTGTATATGTCCTTTTCCTCAGAGGTCTGCTACAGAGGTCTATAGCTAATGATGTGATTGGTTCATTTTAAAGATGGAGATCGATTATTTGGTGTTATTATTATGCACTGCAGTCCCACGCCAGACTCAATTCCATCTGGGAACGAGTAAACGCATCATTGTGCGTCTAGTTAAATATGCACAAGAACGCGAAAAATATGAGACCGTATAAATATGTTATTTGTCGATTCACCAGAGAATACAGCTGTTTATTATATAACTATGACGTAATTTTACCATATAAGGATGAGAGAACTAAGCTAATATGAGGCCGTATTACATGCCGTATTACATAGTTGAAAACTGGTTTGCCATATTTTACATAAAACAATCGGAAAATAGGAAACTAAGAAGCAGTTATATAATAAATCCCTTATTAGATATTTTCTTGTGTATTACGGGCTGCCATTTTACTCATCGCTCGTATTTTGCTTCGCCTAAAGGCTCGGCAAAATACGTACGCGACTCGTAAAATATCAGCCCGTAATACACAAGAAAATATCTAATAAGTGGTATGAATTTTACTTGTCACTTGCTGAAATACAGCGTGACTCGTAAAAATGTATTAGCTGGTTAGTCGACCAATAACCTAGACATATATTCAAAGAAGAGGATTTTCTTTCCGCAGGAAGATAAAGATAAATATGTGATTGAAAACCGAAATATATGTGGGCCGACTTTCAGGTGTAAAGTCTTTCAGAGACGTCAAACTTACCTAATAAGGCTTTTCAATGTTATTTTAAACTAACCAATCATATCGTCTTCTAAAATACATACTGGTAAATATAGAAAAATATCCGAGCTTGAAAAAACATGCTTATTTTAGACTCTTTCGTTAAACGCTTTGAGGACGCAATTGTAGTTGCAGTATGAATATTAAAATTGAAGGATTGTATTTGTCAATGGCGAATAAACTCTGTAGATGGATAGCATTTTTTCTTTCTGTTGTGTACGAAATAACAAAGAGCTTTTGTTGTTTGGTGAAGGAAACTTCCCCGACAAAGCTGACGCATGCGCGTCTCATGGTTACATTGAAATGGCTTTTTTCATAAAAACATCCAACACGAAAATCCTAAATTTCTTGGTTTGAAACCATTGAAGACTTTTCAACTTTGGTTGATAAAGAGCCTCTGTTGTTTCAAAACGAATTTTAGCCGATTTAGTATATTAGAACTAGCCGTTTCTAACAGAAAGTGAAGTGCTGTGAGCTGTTAAGTACTCGCATATACTGTATTATTCAAACAAACGTAGAAACACAGCTATAAATCCACCTATCTCGCAACTGCTCGTAACCAGTTGTCGCGTGATGAGTGCACTTGTCATCTTGGCATAATTTTAAGTGATATATCATTGACCATTAATTCTGATGATTCCAAACATATTTCGATGACGTCACGAATCATCGTTCAATCTACCAAAAAGTCGAGTTCAGAGCTGGTCTATAAACATGCCGGGCATGACACACAGGAATCCCACTGCAAGATTCAAATGGAACTGTGTGTATTAGTATTTTTGTTCCACTAGTCAAACTGTACATGTAACTTTAAATTGATCTGAAAGAGAAAATATTCTTCCAAGAACTTTACATAGACGGCATTCATGGAAGTTGTCGACCATTTTCTCTTTCTTAGAATAAACATTTTTCTTTGAAATTTATTTTTATTGACATCTCAAATACTATCCAAATCAAATAGCAGTTTCCTTTTTTCTTTAGTTTTAAACGCGTCCGCTTTGTGTTTATCTTTCCGTGATTTTGCTGTGATCTTTTTCAGTTTTACTATCTTTCTTCTGAGGAATTAAAAGAACGTCCCAACGCGTGAATATAAATACAAAAATAATAATATTAAACAATTTAAAAGTCTAAAACTGAATGTATTTCAAGTCACCCCCAACAAAAATGCTCATTTCAAATACAAAAACGAGTGCAGTGATGATTTCTGACATCTTTGCAGGGATTGTTATTTATTTTGATTTGCTAATAAATTAATCATTTTTTATCATGTTGTAAGTGGAGAGAAATTATAGCAAGATAAACATATTTCTCTCCTTCTTTCATTATCTTTCCTTTTAGGGAAAATATGTATTTTCTAGTGTCAACGGAAGTTTAATATATGTTTGCATGTATTTGGCGTGATCACGTTTGAAGGAAAACCTTAATTTCTCATTAACGAGGCTGGCAGAATCGAAACGAAAAATTTCACCATTGCAAACAACCTTGACCATAAACCACGTGCCGAAAGTGAACTAAATACAATATTCCTTCTTTTAGCCGAAGAGTGGCTAATTTTAGACTCACTGAAAAGCGCAAAGCCAAGCAAATTTATCCGAGTCTAAAAATTCCTACTTTCGTTTCACACACTGCCTTTAATTGACCTTCAAGGGCGGATTGATCTTTAAGAGGAATTTTAAGGCCAAAAAAAGGTAATTCTGTAATTCTAGAATTTTACAGGCAAGGCAAGGATATATAAAGAGGAACGGGCCTTTGGGAAAGCATTCATAATTAAACATATATATAGCAGGTCTGTTCAAACCACTGCAATCAAATACAGTAGACAAAAGCCAATAGAAGCGTAGAAGAACAATGGAAATTGTAAAGAAAATCGACGTTCAAGAAGCACTCAAGGTACGTTAGACTAACTGACAAAGCGAGGGTAGGGTATTTTGAGAATGATGAGGGAAAATTGCTATGATTCCTTATTGATACTTCCTCGAGATACCGTATATTTTATTCGGTTATACCCCCATCAAATTAAAGTCGTAGAGAACAAATGCCAGCAGTAAATAGTCGTAGGGCAAAATTTAATCTTGTAAACTGTGTAAAGTTGGCAAGGCAATCTGTTTTTTTACCTAAGAAGAGATTAATTATGTTTTGTGTGTGTGTGTGAATCCTGGATTTTTGCTAAGTTGTTGTTTGTCCGTTCCTTTGTTTCAATGTTTGCCGGTTTGTTTAATTGTTTGGTTGCTTCGTTTATTGTTTCTCGTCTCTTGCATTAGTACGAATTTTTAAGTCGAATTTCTGAGTTAAGGATTTTGTCCAACTGTTGGCTAACTTTGACTGACTGAATGACTGACTGACTGACTGACTGACTGACTGACTGACTGACTGACTGACTGACTGACTGACTGACTGACTGACTGACTGACTGACTGACTGAATCACTCGCTCATTCGCTCACCCGTTCACTCGCTCACTTACTGACTGATCAACCGAATATCTGTCTGTCTGACTGACTGACTGTATTACTTAATATTGGAAATATTGACTTGATATCTTTTATTTTGAACAGAATTATGACGATTCCCAGGACGAAGCTACAGAAATCTATGTGGAAATCATTGCAGAAATTCCTCGCATAACCATAGTCAGTGATTGTTTATTCTGTCCTTCTGGGAAATATCGGATATTGCCCTTCAGCCAAAAGGGATCCAATCGTGGTCACTTCGTGAAAATCGACAAATCCAACAACAATTATAGTGTGGTGGCAAATGGCACAGATAAGGACCCTGAAGGTACAGTAAAAAATATAGTTTATATGATATTTGATACATTACGCTCGCTCTGATTGGTTGAAATACCATTGCTGTCCAAATATTTGATCAGTTCAAGTCTGCATTCATGATGGTTTTATTGTTGTTGTTGTTGTTGTTAATGCTTGTTTGTTTGTTTGTTTGTTTGTTTGTTTGTTTTCGGCATGGGAAAATGGAACCATTTGTTTTACCAGGAGCCCATCACTAGTGATGGGCTTCTGGTTTTACATAACATTTCGATATTGAAATACTACTTCAACCAATCGGAGCACGCGTAACATCCTGTGACGTCATCCGTGCATGTGGACCTATGATAACACATGGTTCTCGACCAAGCTTTAGCTTCTACTTCTGGTGTTGTTTATTTGTTGTTTAATTTGTTTACTTTGTTTCTGTTACTGTTGTTGTTGTTGTTGTGGTGGTGGTGTTGGTGGTGTTGGTTGTTGTTGTTGTTGTTGTTTCTATTACTGTTGTTGTTGTTGTTTCTGTTACTGTTGTTGTTGTTGTTGGACCGAGTTCGTGCCCGAGTACGAAGGAAACAAAAAAACAAAAGACGTTTTATATTCTCTTTCAGCTTATTTTAGAATCTCCAATGCAGTTATTTTTCAAAATAACAAACCTTTGGATGTTCAGATTCTCGAGAGTGAGTTGTACCCAAGAAGGGTTATAGCGATAAGCAATAACAAAGTGGTAGTCAAGGTGAGATTTATAACTTCATGATGAAACAGTGCGATTGGCACATATTTTAATACTCCTACAGTTATCATTTCATTCTTATCTTTCGCAACATATCTTTATGACTAGAAATGTTCCAAGGCGCTAGACAAGTACAACTCAGTGCAAGATATCCTAACTAATGACCCAGGGATCCTGTTTATCAGAACAGTTCTGCCGGGAGGAAGCAAATATTCGACTTTCAAGCTCTACAGCAGCTCTGGTTCGACCTCTCATTATTTAGGATTTGGTGCCAATGGGATACCTTTGGCGTCCAACACTGTTAGTGCCAGGCAAGACGAGGCTAAATTTACGGTTCGTTAAGGACAAAAGTAAGGAAAGATATATGATAACAGTAAAATATAAAGCCCTAAATTTTATACATAGCGATTTTTACGGTAAAATAACCTTTGTCATTCATGTGTTGAAGAATTTGAACTTAACTGTGATCAAATTAATTTGTGAAAAAACGGTCAGTGGAACCTCTTTTTAGGGTACCCTTTCCCTGGTCTCGAAAATGTCCCTCTCTGGTCCCAAGAATTTCCCGGCGCGGCCTTTTCTTTGGTCCGGGAATGTTCTTTTCAATTTTCTTCCTCCAGTCCCGAAAATGTCCCTCTCCTCTTTTTCCGGTCCCGAGAATGTCCCTATCCCCTTCTCTCTGGCTCCGAGAATATCTCCTCAATGGAGGCATTCCCTAAGTACAGGTTCCATTGCATTTTGAAAATGGGTGGCATTTTAGTACGACAATAGATTTATATTAAATCATGAAAGTATCTATCAATATTTAATGCATTCGATTAGTGACATTTTGGAATAGGAAAACAAGTACGGGAGTTTTTGTGTCCTGAAACTCAAGCGAGTCAAATGTTTCATATCAAACAATTGTTGTCATTCGCTCGGCACTCAACTCTATTCCATATTTGGGGCAGGGCATTACCTTATTTGGAAGTCACGTTGATCCATTTTTGCTGATTTTTCGGCAAAACGGTCGAAAATTTGACCAAAACTTGCAGAAATTGTAGCTATGAAACACATCACACTGTCCACCATCTTGAAAATTGCTTAGAAACCTCGCTTTTCAATAAACAGGAAACCCAATGGTAAAAACACAGGAGGCCCGCGAAAGGCAACAATTGTTTGATATGATTTATGTATTCTTATTCTAGAATAGAGCTAATCAAATGCAACCTAAGATGACGGCTAAACATCAGGCTCCGATTGCCCGAAGGGAAGATAACCCTATCCGTTGAATAAATCCTTATCCAGTGGAAAAACTCATTGGGTGCACCATCATCAACGTCTTTGTGCAACCGGAGCCTGACCTCAACAATTTCATTAAGGCCAACTTGCAAATTGCTCTCATAAAAAATGGGTCTGGGGCAATACTTACAGTAAGATTACATCTCTGTCATTGGAAAAACCGCGAAGATTTATGATGTTCAATTGTATTTGACCAATTATAGATTCCATTTTCCCGTGCGACTGTAGGTCTAATAGACTCACAGATGACGTCACATAGTAGAGCAAATGAGAGACGAGGCGAGTGGAGTGACTATTGTTCTCAACACATCTTGACGTCTGCTGTGACGTACAGACATACAGAAAATGAAATCTAGTTTGTTATATATATATTTATATATATATTTATCAAAATACTTCATCCAATCACAGCGCGCTTTATATCTTGTGACGTCATCCATGAGTTTTTTTATTTAATATAATTAATTTAATACATTTCTCGTCCAATCAGAGCGCGTGTACTGTCGTAATGATCGCAGACGCCATTGCGCTTCCAAACCTATGCCAGTAATGAACTCAGGTAATTTTTAGGCAAAAAGCTAACACTTGTAATCAATGAATTGCCTTTCTTTAGAACCTAATTTGCAGAGAAATTCTGATTTATATTACTAAGGGAATTAAAGTGGTAATATGTTTAGCTGTCATCTTTTAGAATATCTAATTATTTAAACCATAATTTATTATTACGTAAATAGAGTAATTGCTGTAAGCCTTATAAAAGTATAGTGTCATTTCTGGGTTTCATCGTTTCCAATCTCATTGGAATTTTCATCAGATGAAAGATACGTTTTCAATAGAGTATTCTCTGCTTGAAAGAACACGGTGGTTAATGTTTGTTCACCATTTAAGGCCTATAATGAGATTCATCAGCCTTTTGAAACCCAGCAATGCACTATGATCACACCGGAAGCAAAGTTGGTGGATAATGCTAATAAACTATGTTACTATTTATACTCGTCTCGTTCATTATGTCCTTTATAAGACAAGAGTGATTATATTTTTAAAACCCGTGAAACAAAAACTAATAGCTATTTGTAGGGGCGTAGCGAGGGGAGCGCCAAGGGGGGGGGGGGGGGGGGGAGGGGGGAGAAGGGGGAGAAAGGGGGCCCCCTAAAATTTTGGACTTGAGTTGTCATTTGATTAATTCACAATATTTACAGCAAATGTAAATGCTATCTCGAGTATAATCCGCACTTGGACGAAGTTTGTTCTCGTTTCTCGATGCTGGACAAATTCCCATATGCCTTTGTCCCAAATCGATCTTCCTGACGAAATTAGCATATTTTGGCGAGAACTTGACCTTGAAATTTAACCTTTCCATTGACGCCCCCTCCTTTTGCTCAGGCCTCACTACGCCCCTGGCTATTTGAGTATACGTTTGCTATACGTTAACGGGTTGAATAATATTACATGCACTATCAGTGGCAGGGTTTCCAGGGGGAGGGCTCTTATATACAATGGTGGGGATGGCCTGTCTGAAATTTCGAGAATGACCCGTTAAGGGTACCTGAGTCTCATCAAGGTGGGCGTAGTAACACGATTTTTACCCCTAAAAGGTACCAGCTCAAGAACAATAAATGTGATATTTTTTATTTTAGTAGCATTTAAGGGGGTGTTTCCATGGCACTAGGATCATCTTAGCACTAGAATCATCCTAACAGGCGAATCATCCTACCTGCTATACATTTACTGCATTCTGTTTACATGGAAATTTCGGATACTAGGATGATCCTACTACTCTAAAAGCTAGAACATCGCAGATGTTGATCCCTTAAAAGGTACGACGAGCATCTCCACCCTCTGTAGGCAATCGCGATTCATCAAACATAACTCTTCTTAGTCTGGCCGTAATTACCTTATTCTTGGGTCGTAGATAACCCAACAACATATTTATATAAGTACTTAGCAAGAGACCATAATACTAAGAGAGCGAAACTCAGTATTGATGTCTGTGCGATGTTCGTGGCGGCTAAGGCTATTTTTAGTTACTTCGCCATCGCGCGCGCAAGGCTCTCAAACAATAGAATCCAAAAACCAAAAGCAAACGGTCCCGTCCGCGCGCACGTCAAAAATCAAATTCTATTGTTTGAGAGCCGTGCGCGCGCGATGGCGAAATAACTAAAAATAGCCTTAGCCGCCACGAACATCGCACAGACATCAATACTGAGTTTCGCTCTCTTAGTATTATGGTCTCTTGTACTTAGTTATCATTGTGATCTATAAAAAGCATTTATTTCTTACTGATTTAATGTGTTTTAGAATGCTATATCTTGAACACGATAGGATTTCCAGAGGAATGTAATTCAAAGTCAAACATATTGTGTCGTTCGTGCGGGCTTCCTGTGTTTCTATATTGGGTTTCCTGTTTACCGAAAAGCGAGGTTTCTAAGCTAATTTCAAGATGGCGGACAATGTGATGCTTCATCGCTACAACATCTAGAAGTTTTGATGGAATTTTGACAGTTTGAGGCTCCAAATTGCAGGAAAATCAACAAAAACTAAATAAGGTAATGCCTGCCCAAATATGGAATAGACTTCACGGCCGTACGAACGACACATTTTTATAGAGTTATGTTTGATATGTCTAGGGGAAATATTCACATCCATAGAGCTCCATCCTCAATTCTGGCCAGATATTAAAAGCTTTAACAGTTAGACGGACATATCGAGCGACAATCTTCTCTTTAAAACTGTTTGTAACAACAGTATCTTGGTCAAAGTTTCCATCAAATACCTAATAACAAAATAAAGTATGTAAGGTCTCAGGCGAGGGGCAATGCAAAGTATAATTCTTTGATAGCATAGTGTTTACTTGAGCAGCGCAGTAGCCACAATAAAATACTAACCTACCTTCACCTTTCCATTCTCTGTATAGTTTTGCCAATGTGTTTGATTCATGCTACTGCTGATCAAGTATTTGGTCACCCATTTATTGCCATATTCATCGTCTACGTAGGTATATCTTCCTTGAGTGGCTACCTTGGTTACAGCCATAACTTTACCAAGGTCCACTTGCAACCACTGATCGACTGTTCTATTAACAGGAACCCACTGGTTTGCATTATGCAGGCGAGCTTGGGCAGGTAAATTGGGAGTATTGTTCCAGCTAGACGATGCTGTAAAGGCAGAGTCTGGTATGGTCCTGTTCTCTAGACCCAAAGCCTTATCACAATCTACGAATACAAAAGTATTTTGAATGAAATTCTGCCGAGATGGTGATGACAAATCTTCCCATCGCCATCTGATTGACCTTTATGGTGGTCGAGAGCTGCCACTAGTCATAGTTGCTATTACAACCAGAACAACTTAGTTTTATAGGGTAATGTGGTCTCTTGTGTATTACTCTTTTTTCATGAACTGTTTAGACTGGTTGAGTGATAGGAACTACTTTGATTGCTTCGATGATAGAATTTATTTCATGCTTTTGGTTAATTAAAAGTTTGCATATTGTGATCCAATCATAAATTAATTATACAACTTTGTAGTCAGAGTACAAACACTAAAAGTGTGCAGCATAATTACGACCAAATACTGCAAAATTATGCTAATTATATTGTTTTCTATTGTTTAAGGTGGCCCATGGGTATTTATAGTGGCGGGAAAATAAATTTGAATATTTTGAATCAACATGAAGGGGTTTTCAAAGCGTCGCTTGGTATAGGCCGTCAGCTGGTCAATTTCATGAGCTAAAATTTTGCAAGTTTTCGAGCCTACACGCCTGAAACTAGGTATGGCCGTTTGCAAATATGTTAAAATAAGTTCTTCTTTAAAACAAATGCAAGCGCAACAATAACTTTGCTGCAAGATTTTTTTTCTGAGCAAATATCAAGGCAGAATTTTTTTGTAAAATTTTTATTGGAAATAATTTTTTGTTGTTGCTTCCCCCCCCCCCCCCCCCCATCACTTTTTTAATGGTTCATCCCTTAAGGGACTTTCTACGGATCGACGATGCTGGTAGGCTGAGCAATTTTTTGTTTTTAATAGCTCCTTTCCTGACACACTTTCAAAACCCTCTCCGAAAAAAATCATTCTTAACTTGTAGCTTATTAACGAAACTAACTTCCTCTCTAAAAGCGAAATATTACCAATTTAGGAATACGGTTTTAGTTATAAAGATTGACAATTGCTGAAAAAGTTGAGCGCCCCCAAATCTTGTTAGCCTTAAACTTTGTTTACAAATAAGTCATTAGTAAAAACTAAATTAAATTCTACTAATGACTTTGGTCAACATCATGACTAGTCCTACAGTTAGCAACATTTAAATTCATTAAAGCTACAAACTAAATTCGTAACCTTCTTGCTACAAGACAGTAGGCTGTGTCCCAATAGGAAAATTACTAGGACACTTTCGTTGTGTCAATAAAATGAAATCCTTGTCAAATTGACCTAAAGACTACCAGGCTGTACTGGCTGAAGCTTCAGTTTGAATAATAAAGCTTTCAAAAGATACAAATATTGAAAGTAAGAAAATACTTAAATTTAACTCGTAAGTCTATAAAACTACTTTGAAAATCTATAAAATTATTACAAATTATGAAGGGCGTGGAATAACATAGAACATCGTCAATAGCCCTGAAGACCTGGTAATAAATGACTTTCCAATAAAAAATATATAGGTAGAAAAGGTTGTGTGCAATGACATTAAAAACTGAATAAACTACATACAAAATACTTACTAGGACGCACTTCTTTCTCTTCAGGAATGTTGCACTCATCTTCAATCTTCAAGGAAAAAATTCCAATTCAATGATATCTCACTTTCATTTGTGAATACTAATATCAACACTTTACCTTTGAAAGTCTCAGCTGATGGAACCAAAATCTTGGTTTTTCCACCAAAGTCCCGTTGTTGCCACATCTACTGAGTTGACAAATATGTCCTGAGGAGTGATTGGGATCATATTCGTAGTTATAAGACGCACAGTTCTCAAAATCACGGAAGCATTCTACAGTACAATCTTCAGACTCCATGACCGTGAAATTGCGATAAATGCGGTTGTTGGTAACACGATCCTTTATGCTGCATGAGGAAAAACCTAGCAAGACTTTTGCAAGGACAGCGAACAAAACTGACCAGCAAAGAAGACGACGAAAAAACTTTCCAGAAAAATGAAAAGGAAGCATAGTCGAAAACATGATCGGTTGATCTCATGTACATCAGTAATGCAAGTACCGTGCCGTCTCAAAACACCAATACAAGTTCAGGGCTATATATATAGTATATCCTATAGGCTAATTTATAATTTGGTATGAACTTCCTCTCCACGGCAGCTACAGGCAGCTTTAAATGCAAATTTAGCCTTGGTTAGTTGGGGTTGATGACAAGTAAATTAAGAAGTCGTCAAAAAAACTTCCCATGAAAATGAAAAGCAAGCATGATTGAAAGCATGTTCGGTTGTATGTGTGTGAACAACAAAGTGTCGTACTTTCAAAACACAACTATAGACCAGTACTTCACTATAGTATATCTTCTAGACTATGGGATAGCTTCATCATTGGAAATGAACTTCTTATTCGGCGGCAGCTGGAGTTTACATTCAAAGCTAATACAACTAAATTATCGGAACCTCAGACAAAAAAAAAGAAAAGAAAAGAAAAGAAAAAATAGAAAGAAAGAAAGAAAGAAAGAAAGAGAGAAAGAGAAAGAAAGAAAGAAAGAAAGAAAGAAAGAAAACAAGTCATCAGGCCTAGTTCTTTGAAAACGGCGTATAACATATTAGAGCTATGTTTGCTAGGAGTTTTGAGGTACTTTGGCGAGCGATAGGAGTTTTGAAGTACTAATTTGGCGAGCGAGAAGAGTTTTGAAGTTTTGGCGAGCGATAAATAGAGCAAGCGATACTTGAATCGTAGTTCTTTGAAAACGGCGTATAACATATTAGAACTTTGTTTGTTAGGAGTTTGTATAAAGCTTAATTTGGCGAGCGATAAATAACAGATTTTGTGAAGATTGAGGGATTTGGTTCCATTGTTTGACGAAACACAGGAGTCCCAAAGCGAAAAAGCGAACAGTTGCCTGCGGAGGAGGCTACATCAGGCCTTAAAACACAGGTAGTTACTGCATTGCAGGAACCAAACTCGTTCATTGCCGAATATAACTAGCCGTTTCTAATAGAAAGTGAAATGCTGCGAGCAGAAAATAGCTGGTGCATCCACATTAGCAGAACTGTTCCCCTAAAACTCATGAAAGTACACCACTTTGTCTGATATATCTTTCTTGTCTATCTCCTGTGCGTTGTGTGACGAACACTGCTAGTTGACCTTCAATATTGAACTACAGAACATAATTCTCCAGGATCAGTGTCAGACACACAGTTCAAAATATTCAGCATCTTGAGTAAATCATTGCAATTTTTCAAACAAACGGCTTGCGTTGGCAATGATTATAAAACTGACTACGACAACACAAGTTTTAGAAATGTACAAGTACATTTTATTCACTGAAATATATTGCTTTTTCAAACAATCACAAACAGTGTTAGCAATGATTATAAAACTAACTGATTAAAGTTTGTTTAGAAAAGGATGTGAATCGCTCCCTGGCAGCTAAAAGAGTGCTTGATAAATATCTGACACATAATTTGCCTTGTAATGTATAGAGAATGCATAAATATATGTGGATTTAACTGAACTACTGAGAGTAGTCTGCGTAAAGAAAGCAAAATTTCGATTCACCAGAAATTTTAGCGATATCGTGTGGCTTTCTAAAGAGATTTTACCTCTTTGAAGAGGAGAACATTGGAATGGAACTTTATATCGTCTTGCTTCGATCTAGCGTACAACGGCGATGAAAAACTCATAAAAGGACATTGTCTTTCCTGAGAAATATCACTAAACAGTTCATGCCCTTGCCGAACACTTCCACGAACACAAATTCAGTGGATTCCCACTAAACAGTTCGTGCCCTTGATGAATACTTCCACGAACATAAAGAAGTGGATTTTGCATAATAAATTTGAATAACAATAAAACCTTACTTCCAAACGACAACCAAACATCCAGCTCCTAACTCGAGAAATCGCTTAGTCACGCATTCTGTCGCGTCAGAGCAGTGATTTACCGCTGACCATACTGAATTCCAAGCGTATTTTGAATTATAGAAATACCAAGCGTATTTTGATGACGTCACGAATCATCGTTCACTACATCTATATACGTACGTGTCTACCAACAGTTCAAGACCGCAAGCCCATAACAAATGGCCCGGGCCAACTCTGTCGTACGTAAGACAGGAAATCCATCCACAAATAGTGTCGCTGCTCGCTTCGCTCGCAGCAATTACGACTGATGATCAGAAAAATGATTTGATAATGGCAGTCTTTAAAGATATCCTTTATTTGAGAAAGTCCCCAATTTCAACAAATTAAAAAAATAAAGACTTAAAGTTAGATCATGCAGTTTAATTGACATTTAGATTACCAATCAGCTGTTAAAAGTCTATGAATCTCATTATTGGCTTTTGACTGGGAAGAGATCTACCACCGGCCATAAGCTTTCAACCAGCAACAATTCTTTAGAAAACTTGACATTTATAGTAGCAATCTTTATCAATTTCTTTGAATTTCACAAGTGCCCACCGATAAATGCTCAGCTATACAATTTTTTCAAATCAATTATATAGCTGTCTCTACTGAAATCAAATATTATTAACAGATGGATTTTTCTTCAATTTTCGTCAACTTGAAATTGGACAGTTTACCAAAAATAAAGATAAGTGCTAATAATGGGCAAATTGGACAGCATGGAGTCCTATTACATATACTAATTGATGTCGTTGAAACGTCCTATATTTCTGTCTCTGATTTTTCTTTTAAAATTCTTGTGTTTCATTGCTTCCCAATTAATAAATTGACATCGATCAGGATAGGGCAGTGTGAATCGTGAGGAAGTAATTAAAATTTCAACACTTCGCTCTAATTATGCCACTATAATTGTTTGCATCGCGTTGATAATGAAAAAGACCATGAAAACAAATTGTTTACGAAAAACATTTAGTTTTAGGCCACATATTTTCAGATTCAACACAACAGCGATGCCATTAAACGGAGCCAGCAGTTATCACCATGAAAATTTGCGCGTGCACGCACGCTCTAAGGTGTATTGACGTAATCGGCAGCGTGCGCGCGCAGAACTTCAAGATACTGAATTTGAGAACTTCTTTGAGTTGTTGACTCATTTTAACACAAAGACATTAAATATACAACTCTTTTAGCAAAATGAAGCATTTTCAGGCGAACTTTCTATCAGAAACTGTGAATAAATTAGTAACATTGTTTCCATGGTGTTCTATGACGTTTGCTTTTTACATATGACGTAACAACTAATCATCCAATTAGAATGCCGTCGCCTTGTTGAATTTCTCACTGAACACCTTACAAGATGGATCCTTGTTCTTCCTTTGAGGAGGAAGTTCAAGAGGATATTGAACAGGAAGTTCTCAACATCGTTAAAGGTTGTTATCGTAAGGAAGAAAATCCCGTTGAAGAATCTCGAGAGTCGCCGTACAAAACAGAGCCTGAGGAGACCGTGATGTTTCTTCTCGAAAAGGCTGAACGAGAACGACAAGAGCGCATCATGCTTAATTTGAGACCCAAGCCACAAAACGCTGAACTAAGACGCCAAGAGAGACTTTCTCTTAATGTAAGACCAATGCGCCCAAGAAGGGCTGCCTTTGACCTTGGCATTCCTGTGCAAGAATCAGAGTTTTGGCGCTCTAGCATCAGCAGACAACAACAAGAGGAGAGACGACTGTATGAGAGGCGCCTCCGATTTGATGAAGGCATGACAAGCGGTCTTAACAACAAGCTTACAGAGACACAAGAGGCTAGCGCATGCGCAAATGAAGACCAACCTCTGAACCAAAGCTCCGTCTTCTCTTCTGAAAGTTCGCTGGAAGAGATCTTACTTGACGGTAAGATAAGATAGGAAAATATTAACTACAACGTCACTTTTTCAAAATCTGAACCAAACACTCTATAGATTACGGGGGTCAGTCGAGATCCACGATATTAATTAGCTGGAGAAGGGTGATAATATGGCGAGGTTTAGAGCGGTTTTCGTATGAGTGGGAAACTTACCGTGCCGTACCGTGACCGTGTCAGTGCCGTAATGTCTATAAAAACATTCGAAATTCCTGCCGTAACCGTACCGTGTCGTGACTGTGCAGTTTTCCCAGTCATACGAAATCGGCTCTATTGTATCAGTAACATTGTTTAGACATTGTAGCATTGTTTTTAATATCTGTGTTATTTAATTTCAGACGAGGAAGAAAATCAGCGTCCTGTCGTTCATCGAACAAATTCTCAACTGAAAACACTGTTCGCAGTTAAGTCAGGGGCATTCCTGGATGCTAATGATGGCAAAGGGAAAGGAAAGAAGAAAGTTATGTCACTAAGAGAATTCTTTGGTGCAAAAACATCGCTTCGCCAAGACTTGCTCCCAAGAGCTCCCACTCCTTTTCCTGAGGTATTAAAAAAGGTTACAGTGGTTTATCAGTTAGCTGGATAGGGAGGTGGGTGGGTGAGTGGGTGGGTGGGTGGGTGGGTGGGTGGAGACTGACTGGCATGGCTGGCTGGCCGGTGGTTTGGTTAGTTCCAGTTTCATTTTCTAAAAAATGAAATCAAGAGCTAACTCCACGCCTATATACATTGGCAATAATTTATCTTGATAAGGATATTTCTTATTCACCAGGAAAATGGATGTGCTCCATCTCGACTTAAGTTCTTTAAGAACAATAAAGTAAGTCCTGTTGATTTGGCACGTATCTCTGAGGAGGAAACAGCCACAATGCCACCGAAGAAATTGTCAGGCTGGGCAAAGCTGAAGCGAGGCAAAAAAGCCAACCGACCATCGGTAGAAGCTGAGCAATCCAACAATCCGGTAAGTTAAGATATAATTAGATAAATAATTTGTTTCTTCCACGTTGGTTTACTTGTTTAATCCAAGCTTTTGGACCTTCCGTCCATCAACGTGCAAAAAACAAGTTATTTATCTAGTTATGTCCTACCACGTACAAATAATTCTAGAGTTACAATATAGTTAAACATGTCAACGATCACCTTTGTAAATTGCAATATTTTGATTTTTTATTTCAGTATTTGTTTGTTTGTTTGCTTGCTTGCTTGCTTGCTTTGTTTGTTTGTTTGTTTGTTTGTTTGTTTGTTAGTTAGTTAGTTAGTTAGTTAGTTAGTTTGTTTGTTTGTTTGTTTGTTTGTTTGTTTGTTTGGTGGTTGTATGGTTGGTGGTTGGTTGGTAGGTTGGTTGGTAGGTTGGTAGGTTGGTTGGTTGAATACAATTACCTGTCGAAAGGGGCGTCATATATTTTACATGTAACGATTTTCAACAGGATCAAGTTATAAGACTTGATCGACCCAAAGCCGCTATACCAAAAGGCAGAATGAGAAGAAGACTTGAAGCCGTTGTGGCAGCCTTTAGGTCGGCATTTACCTCAACGCCAACTCCAGAGTCTGGAGAAGAGTCTAATGATTTCAGCGACATTGACGTCGAGGATATTGAGGAGCAACCATCGAGCTTCAAGGCTCCAGCCAGCCCACTGTGTATCGATACCGTGCAGGCAATGTGGGGAGAGAGGGCGGTAAGTGTGCATTTCTTTTGTGTATACTTATGGATATTAACGTAATGCCCAGATCATCAGAGCATTGACAGAACAAAGAGTCGTACGAAACAATTTGTCACTACGTAATTTATGACGTAACAGGTCACGTGACCAAACTCGTAACAAGAGAACTTGCACCAAAATGTCCAGTTTCACAAATATATCATGTAATCAAAAAGTATATTGTAATTTTTCCTTTGATGTTGTTGTAGTATTTTGCTGAAGAGAACAACCCAGGAGATACATCTCCAGCCGAGCCTGAGCCAATTGAGAAGCGCAACGGCCGAGTTAGCCGATTAAGTTTCTTCAAATTGAAGAAATTCTAAATCTTAAGCTTCGTTGTAAATAGTCGAGGTATGTAAGAATGTAAATGGCGTACTGTACAATCAATCATGTAATCTGTGTAAAAACTCTTCTCACTGTTCAATAAGGAACTGGTCATTATTTACAGGGAGGGGGGCTGGTGCAAATGAAAAAGGTAACTGCTCAATTTTTGATGGCCCCTTCCCCCTTTCTACATACATACACGCATAACATTCTATCAGAGTGAGCGTAAAAATCTGTGTCCCCCTCCTCCTACTTGTAAATAATGGTCCCTAATGGCTAAAGACGCAAAATCCATTTCATTTTTCAATCACATGATATATACTAAACCTTTTTTCGTATATTATATGTTTTTGCAGATTTTATGTGTCAGTGAATTCCGTCCAAGCTCTTATTTCTCTGGATTTATGTGTGGTGAATCATAAAACTTTTCTTATGATTTTTTCTAATACTTCAACCCTCTTTTTCATATATATATATCTTAATAGTCAGGTTTTTGTTCTGGAATATTCTGAGTACTTTGCTCCTATGCATAAATTATTTGTAAAATCATTTGCTAAACCATTTTACTGGAATTTGTAAATAGGATTTCTGTTGAGTATTCTGTTGGAACGAGTTGAGCGCGAATATATTCGATCTTCATGCAGAGGAACACCTCCCTTCGTTTCTACTTAAGTGACGCATTTTAGTCACGCACACGTCGATTTCAGAGAGCAGTATTTATCGTCCATCGATTCTTGGGTTGTTCACAGTTTCTTCGTTATTTGCCGGGAAAGAGATTGTGAAATATCGATAATGTTTGACCTCATGTTCACTACGAGAGTACTGGCTTCTGTTCTCTCTCATGCTTGCCGACCAAAAATTGTTTAGTTAATGTTTGTAGTTTGTAGACCAACTAGTGTTTTTGCGTGCTGTCCTGTTTGCTTCTTGGATCTGTAGTTGTCTCTTTTCGTCTTCATTTGTAGTCTGTAGATCAACTAGTGTTTTTGCGTGACTTCTTATTTATTTCCTGGATCTGTAGTTGTCTCTTTTCGTCTTCGTTTGTATTCTGTAGATCAACTAGTGTTTTTGCGTGCTTTCTTGTTTGTTTCCTGGATCTGTAGTTGTCTCTTTTCGTCTTCGTCTTCTGAGTAAGTCTATAGATTAAGTAGTGTTTTTGCGTGCTTTCTTGCTTGCTTCCTGGATCTGTAGTTGTCTCTTTTCGTCTTCGTTTGTAGTCTGTAGATCAACTAGTGTTTTTGCGTGACTTCTTATCTATTTCCTGGATCTGTAGTTGTCTCTTTTCGTCTTCGTTTGTAGTCTGTAGATCAACTAGTGTTTTTGCGTGACTTCTTTATTTCCTGGATCTGTAGTTGTCTCTTTTCGTCTTCGTTCATGGATATTGTCCTTTTGTGTGTTGGTGTCCTGGATATCCAGGTGTTCCGTTCTCTTTAGTCTGTAGGATTAAGTAGTGTTTTTGTGTGCTTTCTTGTTTGTTTCCTGGATCTGTAGTTGTCCTCTTTTTAGTCTTCGTTTCTGGATATTGTTCCGTAGTGTGTTGGTGTCCTGGATGTTCAGTCAGTTGACCCGGTACCATGTTAGTTTCCTGGACGTCCAGGTGTCCCGTACCGTGTCAGCTGCCTGGATATCCAGATGTCCAGTTCTGTGTTAGTTTCCTGGATATCCAGACAGTTGACCCGGTACCATGTTAGTTTCCTGGACGTCCAGGGGTCCCGTACCGTTTCAGCTGCCTGGATATCCAGGTGTCCCGTTCTGTGTTAGTTTCCTGGATATCCAGTCAGTTGACTCGGTACCATGTTAGTTTCCTGGACGTCCAGGTGTCCCGTACCGTGTCAGCTGCCTGGATATCCAGGTGCCCAGTTCTGTGGTAGTCTGTAGATAAACTAGTGTTTTTGTGTGCTTTCTTGCTTATCGATTTCCTGGATATGTAGTTGTCTCTTTTCGTCTTCGTTCTTGGATATTTTCCTTTTGTGTGTTGGTGTCCTGGATATCCAGGTGTTCCGTTCTCTTTAGTCTGTAGATTAAGTAGTGTTTTTGTGTGCTTTCTTGTTTATTTCTTGGATATGTAGTTGTCTTTTTTCGTCTTCGTTCTTGGATATTTTCCTTTTGTGTGTTGGTGTCCTGGATATCCAGGTGTTCCGTTCTCTTTAGTCTGTAGATTAAGTAGTGTTTTTGTGTGCTTTCTTGTTTGTTTCCTGGATATGTAGTTGTCTCTTTTCGTCTTCGTTCCTGGATATTGTCCTTTTGTGTGTTGGTGTCCTGGATATCCAGATATCAATTTGTGCCGTACAATCAATTGTCTTTTCCCTTGAATGTCGAGTAACGCTGTTTATTTTGTCTTATTTTTTGTTGTTTGTTTGTCTTATTGCTCCTTGTTTGTTTGTGTTTGTCCTCGTTCACTGTCTGGGAGTACAGGGCCATACTCTCCGAAATACTTGAGTGGATTTGTGAAATCACGATATTTCAAACAAAATAACATTAATTTATCGAAGTCCTTTCCTGGTAAATAGCTGCAGTGCAACAATCTTTGAACTAAAATTCAACATCTCGTTCTCTTTGAAAGTTGTTGGCATCACTTAACTATAACTGAATGGTGTAGCAAGTGTTCCATCTGAAAAAAATATTTTCGTCACCGGAAATTGATATCTCACTCGTCACAACAGTATACATCACATTTTTTAGTTTGTTTTCAATTTTGTTAACAGCATATTTCATGATTTATTATTTTTCATTGTTATTTTTCATTTTTCTATACATTTGTTTTCGCTACAAAATTTTTGTACATCACTTGCATCAATCTTTCCTGGAAATCTGTTTGATATTGTAACAAAGAATTTTGTAATTTCCTCTCTGTAAAACGGTCTGTAAAAAATTAAATTTCTTGGACGAAGTGTGAATTGATATCTGTTGTCTTTGTGTTTGTGTGTGTGTGTGTGTGTGGGGAGGGGGGTAATATGAGTTTTAATGTACTTGCCATCTGATAAACCCTTTAAATTTAGATCGTGATCCCAATTTTTGTCGCTAAAAAAATAAAACTTCTACGCGTAAACAAAAGTTGGCGCTGTTGACCCGCAGAGGAACTACTAAAAGAATCATCTGGCCATCATGCAAAGTCAAAGTGCGTCACCGGTCCAGGAAAATCCTTTATCAAATGTCCACCGTAAGATAGAGACATGGAAGAACAGCCAGGAACCATGACATTTTTATCCCTAAAAGCTACATACTCGCAAACAATGAATGTAATATTTACTGTTTTAATAGTATTGAAGACAGAATCCTCGAACACCTACTTTAAAGCTTATATAAGGGCGTCTTATTAACTGAAAAATACCCTAAAAGGTTCCAGCTTAGTATTTCAGAATGGTCAGAACAAATGCAGAGTCAATAAATTGACTGAATCTAAAAAATTTCAGTACTAAGGTGTGAGCAAAAAAGATCAAAGGAGAAAACAAAAGGCAACAAAGGGAAATTTAAGAAAAACTGTAGAAATTCGAAGCTAATAGCACAGTTCAATCAAATGCCTATTAAGATTGTGAGGAACTTTTTTCGGGTTTCATACGGGATACTACTAATAATAGCTCTTTATTTATTGAGGATGACAAGTAAAGCTATGCTTTTTTCCAACTTGGTCCTCCATGCTGCGTGTAGTTTTTACTAAGGTTTCTTCCGAATAAACGCAAATCAGCAATCTCTGATACCCACTATATGTGGACAGGCTATACAATTTGGGCTTCCTGTCATACCCTAACTTCTAAACAGCTATGATTGTTAGTGAAGCATTAGAGTGATCAATAAAAGCACGTATCTGTTGCTGCATTCACACCAACTAACTAGTTTAACTAAACCAGTTTACATTTTTCCAATTTGCTTATAACCCTGTCGTGTTACTAGCTTTCAAAAGACAAATTCCAAACAACCTTGGCATGACATGTAAATATATCAAACAGGTTTTTACATCTTTTAGTAGTAAGGTGCGCATGTTATGAGCAACTAATTTTTGACCTTGTTTACTGAGTTAAACCACTTTTAAACTAGTTTAACTGGTTGGTATGAGTGCAGCTTGTGACTCTGTCATTGAGTTATAGCATGTTAATTATTCACATCCATATAGTTCCATCCTCAATTCTGGCTTGTTATTAAAAGCTTTAACAGTTAGACGGACATATCGAGCGACAATCTTCTCTTTAAAACTGTTTGTAACAACAGTATCTTGGTCAAAGTTTCCATCAAATATCTAAAAACAAAATAAAGTATGTAAGGTCTCGGGCGAGGGGCAATGCAAAGTATAATTCTTTGATAGCATAGTGTTTACTTGAGCAGCGCAGTAGCCACAATAAAATACTAACCTACCTTCACCTTTCCATTCTCTGTATAGTCTTGCCAATGTGTTTGATCCATGCTACTACTGATGGAGTATTTGGTCACCCATTTATTGCCATATTCATCGCCTACGTAGGTATATCTTCCTTGAGTTGCTACCTTGGTTACAGCCATAACTTTACCAAGGTCCACTTGCAACCACTGATCGACAGTAAAGCCATTAACAGGAACCCACTGGTTTGCATTATGCAGGCGAGCTTGGGCAGGTAAATTGGGAATGTTGTCCCAGCTAGACAATGCTGTGAAGGCAGAGTCTGGTATGGTTCTGTCCTCTAGACCCAAAGCCTTATCACAATCTGCGAATACAAAAGTATTTTGAATGAAATTCTGCCAAGATGTCGATGACAAATCTTCCCGTTGCCATCTGACCTTTATGGTGGCCGAGAGTTGCCACTAGAAAAATGCCTCTTAAAGACGTTTTAAATACATTTACGAAATTTAAGGAGATATGAATTTTCCAAAAAAACAAATTTTGTGTTTTATGCAAGAGATACCACTGACGAATTTCGATTTTTGAAAATTCACATCCAGTCCTTGAGTTTTCAACTTACATCCCTCAAACTTCACAGTTTTACTGATTTTGATGTGCTTTTTCAAGCTGTGGTCATTATTTTTAAGTTTAGGAAATTTTGACATTACACAAAAGCTCAGTATGAAATCACTGTAGCAATTCACAAAATACGTCATTTATACGTATATACATTTACAGAATACGTCTTAGTAACTGTCATATTCGGATTCAGCATGAAAATTGGTTTAGAATAGTTATGTTACCAGCTTCTATCCTAATTAAAATGCCTTCTGCACTTTTTGCGATCGACTTTTTCAGTTTTGCGCCTAGTCTAAAAACTCAATGAATTGAAGACAAATAAAATTCCTCAAATTTTAGTATGCAATAAAAGCGTCAACCGACCTTCATGTTTGTAGTAATAGTGGAACTTATGAGAAGGTTTCAGAGGTCCATACATTCCCCTGGCAGCTCTATGCTTCAACAGAACGCACTCGTGAAGACCATCCGCACCAGACTTGTCCGCATAGTTCACCGACTTGCAATCATTTGCACGACCACACCTCAATATGCACTCAAAGTCGTCGTAAACGTTTTCTACACTGATGACATATCCTTCAAGCTCATGACATTCCACTCTCAAGAAATATAATCCTGAGGTGGCATGAGTAAAACAGAATCCGGAGTTCAACAGTACTAGTAGCAAGACTAGTCTTGTGTGCTTATCCATGATGAGTTTCAAGGCAGCTAGGAATGAAGAAAACAAATATTTTATTTGTGCACAGATGTGCAGGTGTCTCAAAATTTCGTGTTTCTTAGTTGTAATGGACTTAGAATTTACACGTGAGCCATTTACATTTTTAACTCGTGGAAATTTTCCCCGGGTCGGTTTCACGAGATGGTTTCGAACTACTTTCTACTCCTGTAAAGGCGCTGTTACACGCTGAATTTTAACTTGAAACTTGTCTCGATCGCCAATCCGAGACGAGTTTCATAACGGGTGTTACACGCTGAAATTTTGTCCTGAAATTTGTTCGCGACACACGTTTCTTTTGCAGGAGTAGAAAGCAGTTCTGCTTTTTGTGAAACCGTCTCGTGAAACCGACTCGGGGAAAGTTTTAGCTATATGACCATGTTACACGGCGCAATGCGTTGTAAAACTTGTCTCGCAACGGCGATTAAGACAAGTTTCAGAGAAAAGTTTCAGCGTGTAACAGCGTCTTAACAAAAACGTGTGTCGCGAATAACTTTCAGGACAAAATTTTAGCGTGTAACAGCGCCTTTGGGTGTACAAATTTGGTCCATTTTTTCGATTTTAAGCGATATTGAGCGCCTGGAAAATAATGCAACTTAGGGAATAACTACTGTCGCTAAATGTTTTCGGAAAAGCTTTAAACTTGAGTTAGTGTATGTGTATGCTTCTTCGAGTGTAAATACGTACACATCTAACTAATATATTTCCGAGTGACAAAAATCCAATCATAATCTAAGTTTGTAAGATTTCCTCAAACCTCAATTGTCAGGAATCTGATTATTCAAGAACACTTTGGTGCAGAAATGTAGTCCAAAGTTTTTGTCGTGAGTCCGGGTTTATTCAAGAACACTTTGGTGCAGAAATGTTGTCCAAAGTTTTAGTCTTGAGTCCGGGTATTGAGCGATTTCAATGGCCTGAATTTCAGCCATCACCTATGGCTCGCTTTTGGCTACGAATTTCCAGCGCTTCGACAATTTACTTATAACCAGCTCCGACCGCTAAAATATTATAATAATACCTCCAAAATGATAAAAGAGAACAAGAAAGGTTTTACTGCTCAAGTCTGTCAAATAAATTCTCCTTACCTTTTGTCCCGGCAAGACGTTCTAAACTTCCCGTCCGTGCAACAAGAAGTTGTCTCAGGAGAGTGCTTATAATTGCAATAATATTTGGACGGCGCATGAAGGGAAACAATTAACAAATTGGAGATGGTTTTGAGTTGTCTGTCCTCTTATTGACACTCTTGACGCCATAAAATGTTCAAAACTTCAATTTATGTTGAAATTCATTCAAGATGGCCGCTGTGACGTCACGTGCAACTCAGCAACACACAAAACTATTTATTTTAGTAACTGCATGTTATATATGAGTCATTTATAGCTTTTTATATCGCACATGATTATTCAATTTAGTACATGCATCATATTTATTTGAAGAGAGATTTAGTTGATAAAGAAAAAAAATCTTTTTATTACACTTTTTGATTAAATTATGTAAATCATATGCGATAGTAATTTGGTGTTAAAAAATAAAATTAGTATGTGGGAAAACTTGTGAATTATTGCTCATCTTAAGGTTTTTGGAGAAACGATTTTGTGCCGTCAATTAAAATGAAATACACATGGGAGGGGAGGGAGAGAGAGAGAGAAAAAAAGAACGTTGAAAGCAATTTTAAAAAGCAATATACCCCAAGACGTAACAACATGATTGGCCAATTGACTCGAAGATAATTTGCTTACACATCTTATGAGATGAAAATTTGCACTTTTACTAATATCGAGGTGCTCTTTCTATTTCTGGCGTTCATTTTGACGGCGCTACTTGATTTAGGGGAAATAAGGTCACGTGACCTGTTAGTGCATATGGCCTATTAATCCTTAATTTTACTCGGTCCCATTCGATTACATATACAAATGTTATCTTTTCGTGTGTTTCTATGCTTTTTTCTGGTTTTGAAGCGTTTTAAGCTGTTTTTTTATTTAAGTTCTAGCCATTAGTAGAAATGACTGTAGCAATTCACAAAATACGTCATTTACACGTATACGATTGCAGACTACGTCTTGGTAACTGTCATATTCGCATTCAGTATGAAAATTCAGTTTAGAATAGTTATTTTACCAGCTTCTATCCCAAAATGCCTCCAGGTATCTGATTTTTCGAAAATGCGCCTTGTCTAGATCTATTTAACTTATCTCAAATAATTGTTGTAAAAAACGAATTGAAGATGACAACTCAAAACCATCTTCAATTTATCAATTTCCGATTTCGAGAGCTCTTCCTGGGAGAGTTTTGTTGCTAGAACAATGAATTTCCATTATATACTGACAATACAAACTTATCTAATAGGCAAGTCGATCGAAGTGGCGTGGTGGGTGGTTCATGTCCCAACAGGGCAAATATCTTTTGTGATATTATTATTATCATTATTATTCAAAGAGGCCGTAAAACTAAGAGAGCAAAACTCACGGATTGATGTATGCGCGATGTGCTTGGCGCTGAAAGTTATTTTAGCAACAGGAAGTTGACGCCATATTGCGCACGCAAGGCGCTCAAACAATGGAGGGAAGCTTGCATGAAAAAGAATTGTAATTTTTCATCGCGTGCTCCAAGAGCTATTACAATTGATACTGGAGATAAAAAAGAAGAGGCAACGTAAGCTGTTGAAATTACTTACACAAATAGTGCATATAGTTACTGCATTGCAGGAACCAAACTCGTTCATTGCCGAATGTGATTACAATTACGATGATCAGAAAAATGATTTGATAATCGCAGTCTTTAAAGATATCCTTTATTTGGGAAAGTCCCCAATTTAAAAAATTAAAAATATGAAGACTTAAAAGTTAGATCAGTTTAATTGATATTCAGATTGTCAATCAGCTGTTAAAATTCTATGAATCTCATTATTGGCTTTTGACTGGGAAGAGAACTACCACCGGCCATAAGCTTTCAACCAGAAACAATTCTTTAGAAAACTTAACATATATAGTAGCAACCTATATCAATTCTTTATTATTTCCACAGGTGCTCACCGATTCAGCTACACAATATTTTTCAA
Source organism: Telmatactis stephensoni (assembly GCA_029948255.1). Taxonomy (NCBI): domain Eukaryota; kingdom Metazoa; phylum Cnidaria; class Anthozoa; order Actiniaria; family Isophelliidae; genus Telmatactis; species Telmatactis stephensoni. Next base: position 146,539 of record JALIZF010001928.1, on the reverse strand, counting down.
ATTAATTGGTTTGGAAGTGCCAGGCTATACACCAATTACAATTACACCGACTCTGCATTCATCATTTCTTTTCCCTGGGGGACACAGAACAAAAGAGTTATCCCTGCTAGCAGGGAGAACTTGCCTTCTTGCGAACGGGCCCTTAGTATCAACTGATAAAGTCTGTTGATTTCCAGTCGAATCGTCTTGAGCAAATAACAAGTAAATGATGCGAACCTGACTGCACGTTCAACATTTTTAACTCAAGTATGTTAAGGCTAGGATATTTTGCCAGAATAGCCTGAAAACGATAAATAGCCTTAAAGTGCCCCTAACCCCTAAATTGAAATTTTGATCATCGTTTCTTCATGAATGGAAAAGCCTTATGGTTAGATATTTCAGGATAAAATCATCTCATTTCTGAGGATTAAGCATTTGAAATCTGAAAATGCAAATGAGATGACGTCGAAAAAGGACTTCTTAAATATACAAAAACACTAGAGATGAATTTTATGCTATTTTTCCATTTGCAAAACATTTTCATTGCTACAATACAAAGTGTGGTGAATGTTTTTGCTATGAATTTATGACGTCATAGATCACGTGACACCTCGATGGTCACAAACAGCATAGCAAAATGTTCAATTTAACAAAATATATCATATGGCAAAAAATATTTGGACCTGGATTAAGACATATAATTTATTTGTTGAATCAAAATTCCTTGCCTTAAGATACTTGAGAATGTTGAGTTAGTTTGACCAAAGAAAAGATATATATTATGACTTGAGTTGTCATTTGATTTTAAAATTCACAATATTTACAGCAAATGTAAATGTTATCCCGAGTATAATCCGCACTTGGACGAAGTTTGTTTTCGTTGCTCGATGCTGGACAAATTCCCATATGCCTTTGTCCCAAATCGTTCTTCCTGACGAAATTAACATATTTTTAACGTTTTTCTTTAACGGGTTGAATAATATTACATGCACTATCAGTGGCAGGGTTCCCAGGGGGAGGACTCATACATACAATGGTGGGGATGGCCTGTCTGAAATTTCGAGAATGACCCGTTAAGGGTACCTGAGTCTCATCAAGGTGGGTGTGATAACACGATTTTTACCCCTAAAAGGTACCAGCTCAAGAACAATAAATGTGATATTTTTTATTTTAGTAGCATTTAAGGGGATGTTTCCATGGCACTAGGATCATCTTAGCACTAGAATCATCCTAACAGGCGAATCATCCTACCTGCTATACATTTACTGCATTCTGTTTACATGGAAATTTGTGTCTTCACTTCGGGTACTAGGATGATCCTACTACTCTAAAAGCTAGAACATCGCAGATGTTGATCCCTTAAAAGGTACGACGAGCATCTCCACCCTCTGTAGGCAATCGCGATTCATCAAACATAACTCTTCTTAGTCTGGCCGTAATTACCTTATTCTTGGGCCGTAGATAACCCAACAACATATTTATATAAGTACTTAGCAAGAGACCATGATACTAAGAGAGCGAAACTCAGTATTGATGTCTGTGCGATGTTCGTGGCGGCTAAAGCTATTTTTTGTTATTTCGCCATCGCGCGCGCACGGCTCTCAAACAATAGAATTTGATTTTTGACGTGCGCGCGGACGGGACCGTTTGCTTTTGGTTTTTGGATTCTATTGTTTGAGAGCCTTGCGCGCGCGATGGCGAAGTAACTAAAAATAGCCTTAGCCGCCACCAGACATCGCACAGACATCAATACTGAGTTTCGCTCTCTTAGTATTATGGTCTCTTGTACTTAGTTATTATTGTGATCTATAAAAAGCATTTATTTCTTACTGATTTATTGTGTTTTAGAATGCTATATCTTGAACACGATAGGATTTCCAGAGGAATGTAATTCAAAGTCAAACATATTGTGTCGTTCGTGCGGGCTTCCTGTGTTTCTACTATTGGGTTTCCTGTTTACCGAAAAGCGAGGTTTCTAAGCTAATTTCAAGATGGCGGACAATGTGATGCTACAACATCTAGAAGTTTTGATGGAATTTTGACAGTTTGAGGCTCCAAATTGCAGGAAAATCAACAAAAACAAATCTACGTGACTTCTAAATAAGGTAATGCCTGCCCAAATATGGAATAGACTTCACGGCCGTACGAACGACACATTTTTATAGAGATATGTTTGATATGTCTAGGGGAATTCACATCCATAGAGCTCCATCCTCAATTCTGGCCAGATATTAAAAGCTTTAACAGTTAGACGGACATATCGAGCGACAATCTTCTCTTTAAAACTGTTTGTAACAACAGTATCTTGGTCAAAGTTTCCATCAAATACCTAAAAACAAAATAAAGTATATAAGGTCTCAGGCGAGGGGCAATGCAAAGTATAATTCTTTGATAGCATAGTGTTTACTTGAGCAGCGCAGTAGCCACAATAAAGTACTAACCTACCTTCACCTTTCCATTCTCTGTATAGTTTTGCCAATGTGTTTGATTCATGCTACTGCTGATCAAGTATTTGGTCACCCATTTATTGCCATATTCATCGCCTACGTAGGTATATCTTCCTTGAGTTGCTACCTTGGTTACAGCCATAACTTTACCAAGGTCCACTTGCAACCACTGATCGACTGTTCTATTAACAGGAACCCACTGGTTTGCATTATGCAGGCGTGCTTGGGCAGGTAAATTGGGAGTATTGTTCCAGCTAGACGATGCTGTAAAGGCAGAGTCTGGTATGGTCCTGTTCTCTAGACCCAAAGCCTTATCACAATCTACGAATACAAAAGTATTTTGAATGAAATTCTGCCGAGATGGTGATGACAAATCTTCCCATCGCCATCTGATTGACCTTTATGGTGGTCGAGAGCTGCCACTAGTCATAGTTGCTATTACAACCAGAACAACTTAGTTTTTATAGGGTAATGTGGTCTCTTGTGTATTACTCTTTTTTCATGAACTGTTTAGACTGGTTGAGTGATAGGAACTACTTTGATTGCTTCGATGATAGAATTTATTTCATGCTTTTGGTTAATTAAAAGTTTGCATATTGTGATCCAATCATAAATTAATTATACAACTTTGTAGTCAGAGTACAAACACTAAAAGTGTGCAGCATAATTACGACCAAATACTGCAAAATTATGCTAATTATATTGTTTTCTATTGTTTAAGGTGGCCCATGGGTATTTATAGTGGCGGGAAAATAAATTTGAATACTTTGAATCAACATGAAGGGGTTTTCAAAGCGTCACTTGGTATAGGCCGTCAGCTGGTCAATTTCATGAGCTAAAATTTTGCAAGTTTTCGAGCCTACACGCCTGAAACTAGGTATGGCCGTTTGCAAATATGTTAAAATAAGTTCTTCTTTAAAACAAATGCAAGCGCAACAATAACTTTGGTGCAAGATTTTTTTTTCTGAGCAAATATCAAGGCAGAATTTTTTTGTAAAATTTTTATTGGAAATAATTTTTTGTTGTTGCTTCCCCCCCCCCCCCCCCCCCCCCCATCACTTTTTTAATGGTTCATCCCTTAAGGGACTTTCTACGGATCGACGATGCTGGTAGGCTGAGCAATTTTTTGTTTTTAATAGCTCCTTTCCTGACACACTTTCAAAACCCTCTCCGAAAAAAATCATTCTTAACTTGTAGCTTATTAACGAAACTAACTTCCTCTCTAAAAGCGAAATATTACCAATTTAGGAATACGGTTTTAGTTATAAAGATTGACAATTGCTGAAAAAGTTGAGCGCCCCCAAATCTTGTTAGCCTTAAACTTTGTTTACAAATAAGTCATTAGTAAAAACTAAATTAAATTCTACTAATGACTTTGGTCAACATCATGACTAGTCCTACAGTTAGCAACATTTAAATTCATTAAAGCTACAAACTAAATTCGTAACCTTCTTGCTACAAGACAGTAGGCTGTGTCCCAATAGGAAAATTACTAGGACACTTTCGTTGTGTCAATAAAATGAAATCCTTGTCAAATTGACCTAAAGACAACCAGGCTGTACTGGCTGAAGCTTCAGTTTGAATAATAAAGCTTTCAAAAGATACAAATATTGAAAGTAAGAAAATACTTAAATTTAACTCGTAAGTCTATAAAACTACTTTGAAAATCTATAAAATTATTACAAATTATGAAGGGCGTGGAATAACATAGAACATCGTCAATAGCCCTGAAGACCTGGTAATAAATGACTTTCCAATAAAAAATATATAGGTAGAAAAGGTTGTGTGCAATGACATTAAAAACTGAATAAACACATACAAAATACTTACTAGGATGCACTTCTTTCTCTTCAGGAATGTTGCACTCATCTTCAATCTTCAAGGAAAAAATTCCAATTCAATGATATCTCACTTTCATTTGTGAATACTAATATCAACACTTTACCTTTGAAAGTCTCAGCTGATGGAACCAAAATCTTGGTTTTTCCACCAAAGTCCCGTTGTTGCCACATCTACTGAGTTGACAAATATGTCCTGAGGAGTGATTGGGATCATATTCGTAGTTATAAGACGCACAGTTCTCAAAATCACGGAAGCATTCTACAGTACAATCTTCAGACTCCATGACCGTGAAATTGCGATAAATGCGGTTGTTGGTAACACGATCCTTTATGCTGCATGAGGAAAAACCTAGCAAGACTTTTGCAAGGACAGCGAACAAAACTGACCAGCAAAGAAGACGACGAAAAAACTTTCCAGAAAAATGAAAAGGAAGCATAGTCGAAAACATGATCGGTTGATCTCATGTACATCAGTAATGCAAGTACCGTGCCGTCTCAAAACACCAATACAAGTTCAGGGCTATATATATAGTATATCCTATAGGCTAATTTATAATTTGGTATGAACTTCCTCTCCACGGCAGCTGCAGGCAGCTTTAAATGCAAATTTAGCCTTGGTTAGTTGGGGTTGATGACAAGTAAATTAAGAAGTCGTCAAAAAAACTTCTCAGGAAAATGAAAAGGAAGCATGATTGAAAGCATGTTCGGTTGTATGTGTGTGAACAACAAAGTGTCGTACTTTCAAAACACAACTATTGACCAGTACTTCACTATAGTATATCTTCTAGACTATAGGATAGCTTCATCATTGGAAATGAACTTCTTATTCGGCGGCAGCTGGAGTTTACATTCAAAGCTAATACAACTAAATTATCGGAACCTCAGACAAAAAAAAAGAAAAGAAAAGAAAAAATAGAAAGAAAGACAGAAAGAAAGACAGACAGACAGAAAGAAAGAAAGAAAGAGAGAAAGAAAGAAAGAAAGAAAGAAAGAAAGAAAGAAAGAAAGAAAGAAAGAAAGAAAAGAAAGAAAGAAAGAAAGAAAGAAAGAAAGAAAGAAAGAGAGAGAGAGAGAGAGAGAGAGAGAGAGAGAGAGAGAGAGAGAGAGAGAGAGAGAAAGAAAGAAAGAAAACAAGTCATCAGGCCTTAAAACACAGGTAGTTACTGCATTGCAGGAACCAAACTCGTTCATTGCCGAATATAACTAGCCGTTTCTAATAGAAAGTGAAATGCTGCGAGCAGAAAATAGCTGGTGCATCCACATTAGCAGAACTGTTCCCCTAAAACTCATGAAAGTACACCACTTTGTCTGATATATCTTCCTTGTCTATCTCCTGTGCGTTGTGTGACGAACACTGCTAGTCCCGGAGTACCCAATCGATGAGAATCGATCATCGGAAATCCAATCGAACAATCGATAACAATCGATAACAATTAATCGATTGATATCGATTGGTATCAGGCAATCGATCACCAATCGATAAACACACGAAATTACACCATCGATTGATAATCGATAACAATCGATCACCAATCGATAGTCACTTATCTGATCGATTGATATCAATTAGATTGACAAGTACAGGAAATGTCAAAATTAACCGATAACAGCGTTGCCAGTTTGCCATAAGCTAGCACTGAACAACAAAGCGAATTTAGCTACGTTTGCTGTTTGACGTTACAGCCTGAGCAGAAAAAGGGGAGATCGAAAGAGGACTGAAGTGTTGAGAGTTGTATTAATGAAAGAGTCATAGATTGTTCATTGATTTGTATAGGCGCAATATAAATGCATTATATTATTATTATTATTTCCAAAATCAATCGATTATCGATTGGTGTCGATAATCGATAGCAATCGATAAACACACAACCTTGAGTCATCGATTGGTCATAGATTTCCGAAATCAATCGATTAATTGATATCGATTGTTATCGATTATCGGTTTCATTGATTGGGTACTCCGGGTGCTAGTTGACCTTCAATATTGAACTACAGAACATAATTCTCCAGGATCAGTGTCAGACACACACAGTTCAAAATATTCAGCATCTTGAGTAAATCATTGCAATTTTTCAAACAAACGGCTTGCGTTGGCAATGATTATAAAACTGACTACGACAACACAAGTTTTAGAAATTAATGTACAAGTACATTTTATTCACTGAAATATATTGCTTTTTCAAACAATCACAAACAGTGTTAGCAATGATTATAAAACTAACTGATTAAAGTTTGTTTAGAAAAGGATGTGAATCGCTCCCTGGCAGCTAAAAGAGTGCTTGATAAATATCTGACACATAATTTGCCTTGTAATGTATAGAGAATGCATAAATATATGTGGATTTAACTGAACTACTGAGAGTAGTGCGTAAAGAAAGCAAAATTTCGATTCACCAGAAATTTTAGCGATATCGTGTGGCTTTCTAAAGAGATTTTACCTCTTTGAAGAGGAGAACATTGGAATGGAACTTTATATCGTCTTGCTTCGATCTAGCGTACAACGGCGATGAAAAACTCATAAAAGGACATTGTCTTTCCTGAGAAATATCACTAAACAGTTCATGCCCTTGCCGAACACTTCCACGAACACAAATTCAGTGGATTCCCACTAAACAGTTCGTGCCCTTGATGAATACTTCCACGAACATAAAGAAGTGGATTTTGCATAATAAATTTGAATAACAATAAAACCTTACTTCCAAACGACAACCAAACATCCAGCTCCTAACTCGAGAAATCGCTTAGTCACGCATTCTGTCGCGTCAGAGCAGTGATTTACCGCTGACCATACTGAATTCCAAGCGTATTTTGAATTATAGAAATACCAAGCGTATTTTGATGACGTCACGAATCATCGTTCACTACATCTATATACGTACGTGTCTACCAACAGTTCAAGACCGCAAGCCCATAACAAATGGCCCGGGCCAACTCTGTCGTACGTAAGACAGGAAATCCATCCACAAATAGTGTCGCTGCTCGCTTCGCTCGCAGCAATTACGACTGATGATCAGAAAAATGATTTGATAATGGCAGTCTTTAAAGATATCCTTTATTTGAGAAAGTCCCCAATTTTAACAAATTAAAAAAATAAAGACTTAAAGTTAGATCATGCAGTTTAATTGACATTTAGATTACCAATCAGCTGTTAAAAGTCTATGAATCTCATTATTGGCTTTTGACTGGGAAGAGATCTACCACCGGCCATAAGCTTTCAACCAGCAACAATTCTTTAGAAAACTTGACATTTATAGTAGCAATCTTTATCAATTTCTTTGAATTTCACAAGTGCCCACCGATAAATGCTCAGCTATACAATTTTTTCAAATCAATTATATAGCTGTCTCTACTGAAATCAAATATTATTATAAACAGATGTATTTTTCTTCAATTTTCGTCAACTTGAAATTGGACAGTTTACCAAAAATAAAGATAAGTGCTAATAATGGGCAAATTGGACAGCATGGAGTCCTATTACATATACTAATTGATGTCGTTGAAACGTCCTATATTTCTGTCTCTGATTTTTCTTTTAAAATTCTTGTGTTTCATTGCTTCCCAATTAATAAATTGACATCGATCAGGATAGGGCAGTGTGAATCGTGAGGAAGTAATTAAAATTTCAACACTTCGCTCTAATTATGCCACTATAATTGTTTGCATCGCGTTGATAATGAAAAAGACCATGAAAACAAATTGTTTACGAAAAACATTTAGTTTTAGGCCACATATTTTCAGATTCAACACAACAGCGATGCCATTAAACGGAGCCAGCAGTTATCACCATGAAAATTTGCGCGTGCACGCACGCTCTAAGGTGTATTGACGTAATCGGCAGCGTGCGCGCGCAGAACTTCAAGATACTGAATTTGAGAACTTCTTTGAGTTGTTGACTCATTTTAACACAAAGACATTAAATATACAACTCTTTTAGCAAAATGAAGCATTTTCAGGCGAACTTTCTATCAGAAACTGTGAATAAATTAGTAACATTGTTTCCATGGTGTTCTATGACGTTTGCTTCTTACATATGACGTAACAACTAATCATCCAATTAGAATGCCGTCGACTTGTTGAATTTCTCACTAAACACCTTACAAGATGGATCCTTGTTCTTCATTTGAGAAGGAAATTCAAGAGGATATAGAACAGGAAGTTCTCAACATCGTTAAAGGTTGTTATCGTAAGGAAGAAAATCCCGTTGAAGAATCTCGAGAGTCGCCGTACAAAACAGAGCCTGAGGAGACCATGATGTTTCTTCTCGAAAAAGCTGAACGAGAACGACAAGAGCGCATCATGCTTAATTTGAGACCCAAGCCACAAAACGCTGAACTAAGCCGACGCCAAGAGAGACTTTCTCTTAATGTAAGACCAATGCGCCCAAGAAGGGCTGCCTTTGACCTTGGTATTCCTGTGCAAGAATCAGAGTTTTGGCGCTCTAGCATCAGCAGACAACAACAAGAGGAGAGACGACTGTATGAGAGGCGCCTCCGATTTGATGAAGGCATGACAAGCGGTCTTAACAACAAGCTTACAGAGACACAAGAGGCTAGCGCATGCGCAAATGAAGACCAACCTCTGAACCAAAGCTCCGTCTTCTCTTCTGAAAGTTCACTGGAAGAGATCTTACTTGACGGTAAGATAAGATAGGAAAATATTAACTACAATGTCACTTTTTCAAAATTTGGGGTCAGTCGAGATCCACGATATTAATTAGCTGGAGAAGGGTGATGATATGGCGAGGTTTAGAGCGGTTTCCGTATGAGTGGGAAACTTACCGTGCCGTACCGTGACCGTGTCAGTGCCGTAATGTCTATAAAAACATTCGAAATTCCTGCCGTAACCGTACCGTGTCGTGACTGTGCAGTTTTCCCAGTCATACGAAATCGGCTCTATTGTATCAGTAACATTGTTTAGACATTGTAGCATTATTTTTAATATCTGTGTTATTTAATTTCAGACGAGGAAGAAAATGAGCGTCCTGTCGTTCATCGAACAAATTCTCAACTGAAAACACTGTTCGCAGTTAAGTCAGGGGCATTCCTGGATGCTAATGATGGCAAAGGGAAAGGAAAGAAGAAAGTTATGTCACTAAGAGAATTCTTTGGTGCAAAAACATCGCTTCGCCAAGACTTGCTCCCAAGGGCTCCCACTCCTTTTCCTGAGGTATTCAAAAAGGTTACAGTGGTTTATCAGTTAGCTGGATAGGGAGGTGGGTGGGTGGGGAGGTGGGTGTGTGGGTGGCGACTGACTGACATGGCTGTCTGGCCGGTTGTTTGGTTAGTTCCAGTTTCATTTTCTAAAAAAAAAAATCAAGAGCTAACTCCACGTCTATATACATTGGCAATAATTTATCTTGATAAGGATATTTCTTATTCACCAGGAAAATGGATGTGCTCCATCTCGACTTAAGTTCTTTAAGAACAATAAAGTAAGTCCTGTTGATTTGGCACGTATCTCTGAGGAGGAAACAGCCACAATGCCACCGAAGAAATTGTCAGGCTGGGCAAAGCTGAAGCGAGGCAAAAAAGCCAACCGACCATCGGAAGAAGCTGAGCAATCCAACAATCCGGTAAGTTAAGATATAATTAGATAAATAATTTGTTTCTTCCACGTTGGTTTACTTGTTTAATCCAAGCTTTTGGACCTTCCGTCCATCAACGTGCAAAAAACAAGTTATTTATCTAGTTATGTCCTACCACGTACAAATAATTCTAGAGTTACAATATAGTTAAACATGTCAACGATCACCTTTGTAAATTGCAATATTTTGATTTTTTATTTATTTGTTTGTTTGTTTGTTTGTTTGCTTGCTTGCTTGCTTGTTTGTTTGTTTGTTTGTTTGTTTGTTTGTTTGTTTGTTTGTTTGTTTGTTTGTTTGTTTGTTAGTTAGTTTGTTTGTTTGTTTGTTTGTTTGGTGGTTGTATGGTTGGTGGTTGGTTGGTAGGTTGGTTGGTAGGTTGGTAGGTTGGTTGGTTGGTTGGTTGAATACAATTACCTGTCGAAAGGGGCGTCATATATTTTACATGTAACGATTTTCAACAGGATCAAGTTATAAGACTTGATCGACCCAAAGCCGCTATACCAAAAGGCAGAATGAGAAGAAGACTTGAAGCCGTTGTGGCAGCCTTTAGGTCGGCATTTACCTCAACGCCAACTCCAGAGTCTGGAGAAGAGTCTAATGATTTCAGCGACATTGACGTCGAGGATATTGAGGAGCAACCATCGAGCTTCAAGGCTCCAGCCAGCCCACTGTGTATCGGTACCGTCCAGGCAATGTGGGGAGAGAGGGCGGTAAGTGTGCATTTCTTTTGTGTATACTCATGGATATGTACATAATATATCATCATAGCATTGACAGAACAAAGAATCGTACGAAACAATTTAATTGTCACTAAAGAATCTACGTAATTTATGACGTAACAGGTCACGTGACCAAACCCGTAACAAGAAAACTGCACCAAAATGTCCAGTTTCACAACTATATCATGTAATCAAAAAGTATTTTGTAATTTTTCCTTTGATGTTGTTTTAGTATTTTGCTGAAGACAACAGCCCAGGAGATGCATCTCCAGCCGAGCCTGAGCCAATTGAGAAGCGCAACGGCCGAGTTAGCCGATTAAGTTTCTTCAAATTGAAGAAATTTTAAATTTTAAGCTTCGTTGTAAATAGTCGAGGTATGTAAGAATTTTAATGGCGTACAATCAATCATGAATCTGTGTAAAAACTCTTCTCACTGTTCAATAAGGAACTGGTCATTATTTACAGGGAGGGGGGGCTGGTGCAAATGAAAAAGGGAACTGCTCAATTTTTGATGGCCCCTCCCCCCTTCTACATACATACACACATAACATTCTAACAGAGTGAGCGTAAAAATCTGTGGCCCTCCTCTATTTGCACCCCCCCCCCCCCCACCCCTCCTTGTAAATAATGTCCGGTCCCTAATGGCTAAAGACGCAAAATCCATTTCATTTTTCAATCACATGATATATATTAAACCTTTTTTCGTATTGATATCTTTTTGCAGATTTTATGTGTCAGTGAATTCCGTCCAAGCTCTTATCTATCTGGCTTTATGTGTGGTGAATCATAAAACTTTTCTTATGATTTTTTCTAATACTTCAACCCTCTTTTTCATATATATATATCTTAATAGTCAGGTTTTTGTTCTGGAATATTCTGAGTACTTTGCTCCTATGCATAAATTATTTGTAAAATCATTTGCTAAACCATTTTACTGGAATTTGTAAATAGGATTTCTGTTGAGTATTCTGTTGGAACGAGTTGAGCGCGAATATATTCGATCTTCATGCAGAGGAACACCTCCCTTCGTTTCTACTTAAGTGACGCATTTTTGTCACGCAGACGTCGCTTTCAGAGAGCAGTATTTATCGTCCATCGATTCTTGGGTTGTTCACAGTTTCTTCGTTATTTGCCGGGAAAGAGATTGTGAAATATCGATAATGCTTGACCTCATGTTCACTACGAGAGTACGGGCTCTTGTTCTCTCTCATGCCTGCCGATCAAAAATTGTTTAGTCAATGTTTGTAGTTTGTAGACCAACTAGTGTTTTTGCGTGCTTTCCTGTTTGTTTTCTGGATCTGTAGTTGTCTCTTTTCGTCTTCGTCTTCTGAGTAAGTCTATAGATTAAGTAGTGTTTTTGCGTGCTTTCTTGTTTGCTTCCTGGATCTGTAGTTGTCTCTTTTCGTCTTCGTTTATAGTCTGTAGACCAACTAGTGTTTCTGTGTGCTTTCTTGTCTATTTCCTGGATCTGTAGTTCTCTCTTTTCGTCTTCATTCCTGGATATTGTCCTTTTGTGTGTTGGTGTCCTGGATATCCAGGTGTTCCGTTCTCTTTAGTCTGTAGATTAAGTAGTGTTTTTGTGTGCTTTCTTGTTTGTTTCCTGGATCTGTAGTTGTCCTCTTTTTAGTCTTCGTTTCTGGATATTGTTCCGTTCTGTGTTAGTTTCCTGGATATCCAGTCAGTTGACCCGGTACCATGTTAGTTTCCTGGACGTCCAGGTGTCCCGTACCGTTTCAGCTGCCTGGATATCCAGATGTCCAGTTCTGTGTTAGTTTCCTGGATATCCAGACAGTTGACCCGGTACCATGTTAGTTTCCTGGACGTCCAGGTGTCCCGTACCGTTTCAGCTGCCTGGATATCCAGGTGTCCCGTTCTGTGTTAGTTTCCTGGATATCCAGTCAGTTGACTCGGTACCATGTTAGTTTCCTGGACGTCCAGGTGTCCCGTACCGTGTCAGCTGCCTGGATATCCAGGTGTCCTGTTCTGTGGTAATCTGTAGATAAACTAGTGTTTCTGTGTGCTTTCTTGTTTATTTCCTAGATTTGTAGTTATCTCTTTTCGTCTTCATTCCTGGATATTTTCCTTTTGTGTGTTGGTGTCCTGGATATCCAGGTGTTCCGTTCTCTTTAATTTGTAGATTAAGTAGTGTTTTTGTGTGCTTTCTTGTTTGTTTCCTGGATAGTTAGTTGTCTCTTTTCGTCTTCGTTCCTGGATATTGTCCTTTTGTGTGTTGGTGTCCTGGATATCCAGGTGTTGCGTTCTGTTTAGTCTGTAGATTAAGTAGTGTTTTTGTGTGCTTTCTTGTTTATTTCCTGGATCTGTAGTTGTCTCTTTTCGTCTTCGTTCATGGATATTGTCCTTTTGTGTGTTGGTGTCCTGGATATCCAGGTGTTCCGTTCTGTGTTAGTCTGTAGATTAAGTAATGTTTTTGTGTGGTTTCTTGTTTATTTCTTGGATTTGTAGTTGTCTCTTTTCGTCTTCGTTCTTGGATATTGTCCTTTTGTGTGTTGGTGTCCTGGATATCCAGGTGTTGCGTTCTGTTTAGTCTGTAGATTAAGTAATGTTTTTGTGTGCTTTCTTGTTTGTTTCCTGGATATGTAGTTGTCTCTTTTCGTCTTCGTTCTTGGATATTGTCCTTTTGTGTGTTGGTGTCCTGGATATCCAGGTGTTGCGTTCTGTTTAGTCTGTAGATTAAGTAATGTTTTTGTGTGCTTTCTTGTTTGTTTCCTGGATATGTAGTTGTCTCTTTTCGTCTTCGTTCCTGGACGTTATCCCGCAATGTGTTAGTTTCTTGGATGTCCAGATATCAATTTGTCCCGTACAATCAATTGTCTTTTCCCTTGAATGTCTAGTAACCCTGTTTAATTTGTCTTATTTTTCGTTGTTTGTTTGTCTTATTGCTCTTTCTTTGTTTGTGTTTGTCCTCGTTCATTGTCTGGGAGTACAGAGCCATACTCTCCGAAATACTTGAGTGGATTTGTGAAATCACGATATTTCAAACAAAATAGCATTTATCGAAGTCCTTTCCTGGTAAATAGCTGCAGTGCTGAACAATCTTTGAACTAAAATTCAACATCTCGTTCTCTTTGAAAGTTGTTGGCATCACTTAACTGTAACTGAATGGTGTAGCATTGTTCCATCTGAAAAAAATATTTTCGTCACCGGAAATTGATATCTCACTCGTCACAACAGTATACATCACATTTTTTAGTTTGTTTTCAATTTTGTTAACAGCATATTTCATGATTTATTATTTTTCATTGTTATTTTTCATTTTTCTATACATTTGTTTTCGCTACAATACTTTTGTACATCACTTGCATCAATCTTTCGTGGAAATCTGTTTGATATTGTAACAAAGAATTTTGTAATTTCCTCTCTGTAAAAGTCTGTAAAAAATTAAATTTCTTGGACGAAGTGTGAATTGATATCTGTTGTCTTTGTGTTTGTGTGTGTGTGTGTGTGGGGACGGGGGAAGTAAAATGAGTTTTAATGTACTTGCAATCTGATAAACCCTTTAAATTTAGATCGTGATCCCAATTTTTGTCGCTAAAAAATATAACTAGCTTCTACGCGTAAACAAAAGTTGGCGCTGTTGACCAGAGGAACTACTAAAGGAATCATCTGGCCATCATGCAAAGTCAAAGTGCGTTACCGGTCCAGGAAAATCCTTTATAAAGAAATGTCCACCGTAAGATAGAGGCATGGAAGAACAGCCAGGAACCATGACATTTTTATCCCTAAAAGCTACATACTCGCAAACAATGAATGTAATATTTACTGTTTTAATAGTATTGAAGACAGAATCCTCGAACACCTATACTTTAAAGCTTATATAAGGGCGTCTTATTAACTGAAAAATACCCTAAAAGGTTCCAGCTTAGTATTTCAGAATTGTCAGAACAAATGCAGAGTCAATAAATTGACTGAATCTAAAAAATTTCAGTACTAAGGTGTGAGCAAAAAAGATCAAAGGAGAAAACAAAAGGCAACAAAGGGAAATTTAAGAAAAACTGTAGAAATTCGAAGCTAATAGCACAGTTCAATCAAATGCCTATTAAGATTGTGAGGAACTTTTTTCGGGTTTCATACGGGATACTACTAATAATAGCTCTTTATTTATTGAGGATGACAAGTAAAGCTATGCTTTTTTCCAACTTGGTCCTCCATGCTGCGTGTAGTTTTTACTAAGGTTTCTTCCGAATAAACGCAAATCAGCAATCTCTGATACCCACTATATGTGGACAGGCTATACAATTTGGGCTTCCTGTCATACCCTAACTTCTAAACAGCTATGATTGTTAGTGAAGCATTAGAGTGATCAATAAAAGCACGTATCTGTTGCTGCATTCACACCAACTAACTAGTTTAACTAAACCAGTTTACATTTTTCCAATTTGCTTATAACCCTGTCGTGTTACTAGCTTTCAAAAGACAAATTCCAAACAACCTTGGCATGACATGTAAATATATCAAACAGGTTTTTACATCTTTTAGTAGTAAGGTGCGCATGTTATGAGCAACTAATTTTTGACCTTGTTTACTGAGTTAAACCACTTTTAAACTAGTTTAACTGGTTGGTATGAATGCAGCTTGTGACTCTGTCATTGAGTTATAGCATGTTAATTATTCACATCCATATAGTTCCATCCTCAATTCTGGCTTGTTATTAAAAGCTTTAACAGTTAGACGGACATATCGAGCGACAATCTTCTCTTTAAAACTGTTTGTAACAACAGTATCTTGGTCAAAGTTTCCATCAAATACCTAAAAACAAAATAAAGTATGTAAGGTCTCGGGCGAGGGGCAATGCAAAGTATAATTCTTTGATAGCATAGTGTTTACTTGAGCAGCGCAGTAGCCACAATAAAGTACTAACCTACCTTCACCTTTCCATTCTCTGTATAGTCTTGCCAATGTGTTTGATCCATGCTACTACTGATGGAGTATTTGGTCACCCATTTATTGCCATATTCATCGCCTACGTAGGTATATCTTCCTTGAGTTGCTACCTTGGTTACAGCCATAACTTTACCAAGGTCCACTTGCAACCACTGATCGACAGTAAAGCCATTAACAGGAACCCACTGGTTTGCATTATGCAGGCGATGCTTGGGCAGGTAAATTGGGAATGTTGTCCCAGCTAGACAATGCTGTGAAGGCAGAGTCTGGTATGGTTCTGTCCTCTAAACCCAAAGCCTCTTCACAATCTGTGAATACAAATTTATTTTGAACTTAATCCCCAATAGGGAATATATATATATGAGGCATGTCAGCACAAAAGGAGGCTTATCGAAGCTCGTTACTAAGCAGAGTTTGAAAAATGATGACCATCAAAAGGGTCTTAGACTCTTTTTACAGGAACAGGCCTCATATAGATATATACATATAGAATTTGCACCTTATAATCTAAAAATGCCGATGTGGAGCGATATGCCGCATTACAATATCAAGTACTATAGTTTCTAATAAGGAACATTTCATAAAAGTTGTCTCCTCTTAAAAGTTAAAGACAGATGAAAATGAATTGTTCAAGCATAAAAAGCACCAACTGACCTTCATCTTTGTAGTAATAGTGGAATTTATGAGAAGGTCTCAGAGTTCCATACATTCCCCTGGCAGCTCTGTACTTCAGCAGTACGCACTCGTGAAGACCATCCGCACCAGACTTGTCCGCATAGTTCACCGACCTGCAATCATTTGCACGACGACACTTCAATATGCACTCAAAGTCGTCGTAAACTTTTTCTACACTGATGACATATCCTTCAAGCTCATGGAATTCCACTTGCAAGAAATAAATCCCTGATGTGGTGTAAGAAGAAGACGAGCTCAACAGTAGCAAGAACATAATTCTTGTGCGGATATCCATGTTAGTAAAAGGCAGCTAAGAATTGAGAGAAGAGGAATGTTTAATTAACAAAGAGATTTCATTTTACCTAGTGTGTGTGTGTACTCTAAGGGACCGATTAGCGTTTATCCCTGGGGCAGGAGGGTCGGGGGATTTTTGAAGGAGTCATGTGTTTAGTATAAGTAAGCAAAGAAAGAGGGAGTACAGTTATCAATAAAGGGATTTCATGGCAGCCATGTTTATGGGCAAGTACAATAGAACGTTTTTGAATCAGAAAAGATTTCATTTCTCTTGGGAAAACAGCTCTATTATTTTGACCACAAACATGGCTGCCGTGAAATCCCTCTATAGAAGGGTTTCGCCCGTCAGCGTTCGTTTATGAGGCTGTTCTTTATGGGTTTGGACGTCTTCATAAATAATTGGTGATACTTTATAATTTATTTACCAAGTTCTCGAGACCCAGCTGCTATTCATTTTAGAGAATGTGAATTTAAAACTGCTATAGTAAGGTTGGAAGATCAATTTTCTCAATTTGTCTTTTGATATTAAGTTTGGTCTTGAGCAACCGCAATTAAAGCGATTGTGAAATGACACTAAATGTTTTCACATATATTGCTTCTGATGGCAGCTTATATAATGTGATCGCGAGCCAGTCGCACTACTTCCAAAAGATTGATATGAGGTTTAGCTGAGGCAACAAAAATCTTTTAGAACAATAACCTCCTCTTGTGGTGGTAAACGGTTTGCTGTTCGATACGAGAAACAAAAACAAAAAAACAACAACTGAACAACAACAACAAAAACAACAAAAACCAACCAACCAACCAACAAACAAAAACCGATATCGCAACGACGTGGAATTCCCTCGTGATCCAATGAATTTTCCTAATTTAATATTCTTCATAATTTCATTATTCTCTCACTGTATATTATATGTTCTAGCTCGAGAATAATGTTTAATACTTACCTCTGATCTCACTGTATTTTTTCTTGTTCTGAACACGATTTACCGTATGTGCAACCTTGAGCTCGCTAATTCCGTGTGATATTCACTGCAGCAACAGCTTGTACTGAATTCTGTTTTAATTACAGGTCACTCAGTCAGTACTCAGTTAGATTAAAATAGAAATTTGAATTTATAAATTATACTAGTAGTTTCTATTAGAAAGGGAAATGCTGCGAGAATACGGTTTATGAAACTGAAGCCGCGTGGAGTCATGTATTTGACATTTGCACTCTTCTTGTTTGGTGTCCAGTGTTACTTAGCGCTCTAATTCTTCTGTTTCATAGTTTAAGGCTTGTTTCAAATGCTAAATAAAAAAACAGCTTAAAACGCTTCAAAACCAGAAAAAAGCATAGAAACACACGAAAAGATAACATTTGTATATGTAATCGAATGGGACCGAGTAAAATTAAGGATTAATAGGCCATATGCACTAACAGGTCACGTGACCTTATCTCCCCTAAATCAAGTAGCGCCGTCAAAATGAACGCCAGAAATAGAAAGAGCACCTCGATATTAGTAAAAGTGCAAATTTTCATCTCATAAGATGTGTAAGCAAATTATCTTCGAGTCAATTGGCCAATCATGTTGTTACGTCTTGGGGTATATTGCTTTTTAAAATTGCTTTCAACGTTCTTTTTTTCTCTCTCTCTCTCCCTCCCCTCCCATGTGTATTTCATTTTAATTGACGGCACAAAATCGTTTCTCCAAAAACCTTAAGATGAGCAATAATTCACAAGTTTTCCCACATACTAATTTTATTTTTTAACACCAAATTACTATCGCATATGATTTACATAATTTAATCGAAAAGTGTAATAAAAAGATTTTTTTTCTTTATCAACTAAATCTCTCTTCAAATAAATATGATGCATGTACTAAATTGAATAATCATGTGCGATATAAAAAGCTATAAATGACTCATATATAACATGCAGTTACTAAAATAAATACTTTTGTGTGTTGCTGAGTTGCACGTGACGTCACAGCGGCCATCTTGAATGAATTTCAACATAAATTGAAGTTTTGAACATTTTATGGCGTCAAGAGTGTCAATAAGAGGACAGACAACTCAAAACCATCTTCAATTCGTTTGTTTAAAACAATTAGCCGAAACGCGTCATCAGTGTCTGTCCTCTTATAGACACACTCTAATCAACCAATCAAATTGCGAGATTAGTATCAAGTGTTGTAAAAATAGATTTCTCATTAGTGTCACTTGTTCTTTCATCCAACATGGCTACCGCTTCATTATCTTTTCGTTCTCCAGGGAATGGTTGAAACCCAGAAGTTCAATACCCTTCGAGCAACTAGCAGATGTTGCGGCTTTTTAATCTCTCCATCCTGATTTCAACGCCCACATTAGCGTGTAAAATCTATGGCCTACTCGAGAAAACCGATTTTTGGACCACAGTCAAGAGAATGTGGCTCCACGGCGAGACGGACATGGCGCGAAATCGATGTCAGCTTCGCGCATGCTCAATCTTAGAATTGAATCAACCTCGTTCCCAGGCCCTTCCTTTCGCTTGGGGAACCGAAGGGCCCTGGGAACGAGGTTGAGAATTCGCTGGAGCCGGCAGTTTTTTTTTTTGCTCCAACGCTTGCTGGCGATGTAGAATATTAGTTTGCTCAAAGGGCACAGTTCAAAAACTTTAACGATGCCATAAAAAGATTTCAAATTCCCAGAATTCCTTTTGGTCGTACCTTAATTTTCAAAACTTTAACTCGATTTCGCCGATTACTCAATGAAGTTAATCACGTGCTAAATTACAAGCACTAGCTAGTTACTAGGTAATAGATTAGATAATTCAAAATAGCAAAACAATCTGATATAATGAAAATCGACTCTTTTTTTACTGCAGTTTTTCACATGATCCGACATTTTATCAAACTATAGGAAATGAAAATTTTCATTTCCTACAATTTGATAAAATGTCGGATCATGTGAAAAACTACAGTAACAGATTAAACTGATGTAAGATGGAAAGCAACAAACTACTACGATACCGAACTCTAATGCAGGTCACATCATGTAAGCAAGGCCTAGTTGAAAGCCGGCGATACACGGCAATTTGCGCTTGCAATGCAATTTTAGGGATTTTGTTGCGAGAGTGAAATTGTCGAGTGTATCATGTCTGGCAACATAGGTGGCAACGATGTCGGAACAAAAAATGTTGCAGAAAGTTCAAAAGTTTGAACTTTTCTCTGTAACATTTTAAACTTTGCACGCTCGTACTGAATGTTGCAGAGTGATGACGTGACAGACGTTGCAATTTTTCTCTACAACAAAATCTAAAATTGCATTGCCAGCGCGAAACAATTGCAATTAACGTGTATCGCCGGCTTAAAGGCCGTACTTTCTATACAAATTGTACAATTGTCCTTGAAACATCCTTATTATTTACCCGCCAAAGCAGGTACGGTCGAACAATCTAGATAGGCTTAGGTAGTATTCAATAGCTGTTTCGATTACCTTGAATCATTCCTCAGGTCTCTATCCTCGATTTTAAGATTTGACACTCACGCCACACAAATAATTAAACGAGTTTCCAGCTGCTTTCAATCTTTGCAAGCTTCTTTATTTATTTTTTGGTTTCGTTTGGTTGTTTGAACATCGTTTCTGATGTAACACTACGGCAGTTATTGCTTGTGAAATACTTATGCGCATGCTCGGAAAGTGGAAAACGCGCGCGTCATCAGTCCCCACCCCCTACCCCAAAAATTTACGTCTTGGCAAAATATATATTCTTAAAAATGTACTATTCACATTGTTCACTTTTAACTTAATCTATATCAGTGTGAATTGGTTTATAATTCAAGTGTAATGATCAAAACTTTTATTCCAAAAAGTACGCGAGTTATCCATTTTGCTAATATTCTCCGAACATGCGCAGTAATTGTTATAAAAATGATTTTCTGTTTTCTATGTCATAACGAATTTACTCGATATTCATAATTTAAATCGAGAGATTCCTTTAGTGACTTCACTGGAAGTTTTTGATGGTTATATACTTGGACTTGTTCACTATAGCTAGAGGGTAACCACGCCCAGTGCATCCTGAGAGCGCGTTTCGAATATCTAGCTAGAAATCATGTTTTTAAAGGGCATCACATTGTCCAATAGTTGTGCTTTAATAACTCTATATACTTAATTTTCCAACCGTTCAGTGTTTGTTTACGATGGTTGGTCCACTGATAATTTCTACGGCCAAAGCCATTCTATAACGGTACTCAACTGCGGTTCTAAAACCAATACCAATACAAATTCACGTCATCTGTTTCGAACGCGCATATTCTGGATAAAGTTTGGCCAAACATTCTCTGCAGAGACTCATCGTGCTTGGTTGTACTTGGTTGGAACATTCTGGTATTGCGCATGTCCTTGGAGAGGTCAGCGGTAACGTCGTCAAACCAGTTGAAACCGGTTTGGAGTTTGTGCTGGTGGGAGAGGTAAGACCAGGAGGTTTTAGTTTGGTTTGTGTCTCCCCTGAAGTAGTCAGATCTAGAAAGTAAAGTTGTGACGAGTTTATATTAGTATATATATAATATTTCGCGCGCTCTGATTGGTCGAGAACGTGTGTGATAAGAGTACACACGCACTAATGACGTCACAGAATCTTACGCGCACTCTGATTGGTTCAAATATTCGATAAATATTATAAAAATCATATAGATTCCATTTTTCCGTGCGTTTATGCTCTGGTTCTATACTCGGCCTGCATGCCAAGATGTAGGGTTGCCGTGCCCTAAAAAGGCTCGCTTTCCTTAACGCTGCCCTCGTAACTTCATACTCCTATTTAAGTGCCACTGCGGCCATTCAAAGGAAATATTTGTTTACAAATTTATCAAGCATTATACATATACCTGGTACGGACTCTGGGTAGCTATTCATTCTTGTATAGTCTTCAAAGCATTTTGAACAATACCCACCAAAATCCGCACTTCCAGTCATTCTGCAACCTTCTTGTCTACACTTCCGAGGGTCTGCACCCACACCAAAAACCCTAGAATGCTGCTGTGAAACTGGAACCGGGTCATGTGGAGCAATCATTGGCGAGGCTGTGAAAGGATCATGGGTAAACTGCTGTCCTTGTCCTGTCGGTACCATTCTCTCGCGGCCCTCGAAGACCGGAGAAGCCCCAACTGATAATGGACTGGGGCTAGTTTTGAGGGCTTGTTTTTTCTTGTGTTTCTCAAAACAAGGATCACAAAGTCCACCGTTGGCTTTAGTTCCAAACTTCAAACAACCTGATGTTTTACAAGGAAAGCCAGCATCTACAAACCCTGATTTACGTGGAAGAGGTGGCGCTTGTCTTTGAGTGGTCACTGGCTGTTGTCTCTATTATAAAAGAATGTAGAATTTAGCAAAACGGCTAATAGTCCCCTTCACAGTTCCCTGCGCCATCTTGAAAGGTAGCTGTGCCTTTGCACCGAAGCGAGACGAACGGTGAGCTTGCAATGATAGATACCTTTTTTAACACCTAGGACAATTATTCACAGGTCTCTATCACTGCAAGCTCACCGTTCGTCTCGCTTCGATGCAAAGGCACGGCTACATTTCAAGATGGCGCAGAGAACTGTGAAGGGGACTATTGTGATTTCTCAGCCGATTTTAAAGACTGGATATTTTTGCACACAGATTGGATCTCATCCCAGATTCATAAACTTGTAAAATCCTGATCCGCACGCGATCTTATGAATTATACCTAAAGAGTTCAAAACTTTGATTCTAAGGTTTTCAAAATTCTTGATCCTTGATCCCTGATCCATTAAATCAGCTGATCCGCGATTCCTGCATTTGTAAAATTCTGATCCGTGATGCCATTAAATTTGTCCTGATGCCGATCTAAAGGATTTGAATTTCTTCTTCAAGGATTTTCAAAATTCTTGATCCTTGATCCCATGAGATCAATTGATCCCTGACCCCCTCTAAACAACCTGATCCTTGGATCCAATGTAGAACTTTTAATTTCTGTTATCAAGATTTTTGATCTCTGATCTCACGAAATCAGTTGATCCCGTGTTGAAAATTATCCTCAATCTCGAAACTAATTGCGCCCCGATCCCAAATTTGGGGCCCGATCCTTAAATTCGCGTATCCCGTACCCCGTACCTGTGGCTCAATACGTCGCGATGTCTGTCTGTTCTCAGAATCCCACGTTCTCTCATTACGAACAGCAACTTGATAGCATCTATCGCAGAGGCCATCTTTTCCAGGGCTTTCCCAGTTAGGGCAATTTTTCAGGGCGCACTTTTTAAGCCCGGGAGGATTTGGTAAAGAAACAGGAGGAAGCCGACTTGTTGAAGCCAATGTTTGGCTTTGAAGTCTGTGCGTCATTTTCTCAATCTTCTTCCACTCGCGTTTTTCCTTTTCGTAGCAGCTAGAGCACAAGAACTGCGTCTCGGGTGTGGCAAAGAACGGGCAATTCGCTGTAAGACATCTTGTCCCCGATGCAGGCATTTCATTCCCTCCAAAAGAAGTTGCTGATGCTCCAGGCTTTATTGCTGCGGCTGCCATTGGAGATGCGGTACCTCCAAAGCGACTTCTGGATTGGGGCGCACCCGAAGCTGGAATGTACAAAGGAGGAAGCTTTTGTCGAGCTTGGAGAATTTCTGCCCTTCTCTCGGAGCGCTTAATTTCCACTTCTTCGTCACTAGATGAAGAGGAAGAGGAACTTTGGTGATAGTAAGGCTGTTGCTGCTGAGGTGAGATTTTACGTTTGATCTGAGTTTTCTTCATTATACATTTCGTGCATAGTGTTCCAGTTGCCTCGCCCAATGGTTTTCCACATTTAGGGGTCCCACAAAACAAAAGAGAGTTTTGTTGAGAAATTGGCTCGGCGGGACGAGGGTCTATTGGCCTTCCCGGTTCGTTGGCTGCAAGTGCCATACCTCCTGCCTGTGATTTCAAGTTTGGATATTTCTGTAATTCAAGTGGATTTTTGGATGGTCTGATCTGGTAACAATCGATACAACGACCATTAAACTGTGGAAGGCCTTCATTTTGACAGCCAGAAACGCTACAGTGTGTAGGTAATGGAGGAGATGGTGGTAGTGGCGGTGGTGGTGGTAGAGGAACACGTTTAGTAATTGCGGCACTAGCAAACATTTCCATGGATTGGCTGTAAAAAAAGGATAAGCAATTAGAGAAAGACAGAAAAGGAAGGAAGGGAGGAGGGAACGAGGGAAGGAAGGAGGAAAGGAAGGGAGGGAGGGAGGGAAAAAGGAGGGAAAGGAGGAAGGAAGGGAGAGAGGGAGGAAGGAAGGAAGGAAGGAAAGAAAGGAGGAAGAAGGAAAGGGAGGGAGGGAGGAAGGGAGGAACGAATGGAGGGAGGGAGGAAGGGAGGAAGGAACAAATGAAGGAAGGAAGGAGGGGAGGGAGGAAGGCAAGCATGAGGAAAGAAATGATACGAGGAAATTTTATCTACAATTTCTGAATTTGAATCACTGTTGACGTTCTTACCCTGCGTGTGACTGGATAAAATCTTTAATACAATTTCCATAACACTCCACGCATCGGTTGTACAGCTCTGGACAGCCAGGTTTTGTGCAGCCTTGTGTTTGACAGGTTATCACTTGTGGCAACGGTTGCTGAGATGTGACATTTGAACTTGGCAAATTTGAACTCTCCACGTTGCGAAGTGACTGCATTTCAAGACAAAACCTTCTATAGCATCTTGAACAGAAACCTTCTTGCTGGGGAATGCCAAAGTATATGCAGCCATTGACACTGTTTGCACAAGGCGCAGGGGCTGCGTTTATGGACCGTAGGCTTGCTGTTTGCTGCTCGGCAAGAATCTCTGACTCGTGGCATCTTAGACACAAATCGCCACATTCAGGCACTGCGGTGTACTTGCAGCCACTGGTTCTACATTGTTTGTCTGGTTTGGTTCTTGGAGTTTCTTGTGGTGGCACCATCTGTTGTTGTTGTTGCTGCAGATGTATTCCTTGTTGTTGTTGTTGTTGTTGCAGATTTTTGTTTTGTTGTTGCTGATGTTGTTGTCGCTCTTCTTGGTATTCTGGGAATAGTTTTTGGTGCTGTTGCTGTTGTTGCACTTGTTGCTGATGTTGAAGTAGCTGTTGTTGTTCTCGTATCAACTGAAGTTCCTGCTCTTGCTGTAGCTGATGCTGTTGAAACTGTCTTGGCTGTTTGTGGTATTCTAACGGAAGCAGCTGCTGTTGCTGTTGCTGCTGCTGCTGTTGTTGTTGTTGTTCGTTTTGTTGCCGTTGCATCAGTTGGTACTCTCGTTGTTGATGTTGCTCTTGTTGCTGCTGCTGTAGCTGCTGTTGCCACTGTTGCTCCTTATCATAACGATACTCTCCAGTATACAAGGTGTCTTCTGGTTTCACTGTCGAAGACAACTGTTTTATCCCTTCTTTTCTGAGATAATCTTCCAAACACTTGGAACAAAAGTACAATGTCTCTTGAGTTCCAAAGAAGTCGCAGCCTTCTGTTTGACAAGGTTTTAACTGCAGTGAGGGAGTATTGAGACTTGTATGTTCATTCTTTTGTCTTACCATGAGTTGATAGGTCTCCCTTGCTGTTGAGAAGAAACCATCGACTAAAGCAGTGACACAATCGGGTGGAGGAACAAAATGCATATTGGCTGCCAGTGTTACCACCTCGTTACCATCCTGAGGATCTCTGGATTTTAGTTTTACACAATCAAGATACTGCCGCAGAAGGCCGTCCTTCAAGTCTTCTTCATCTTCAAACAAAAAGTGCACTGGCAAAAGCTCGCCATCACACGTTTCCAAAGGAATGCCATGAATTTTCACAGGATCATCAACACCATCCACCATCTCGCCTCTGTCGAATATTCCATCTTCAAAGCTCACAATGGCAGTAAAATGGCCCTGTGCGTATCCAATTACAAGAGGCGTTCTGACACAGTCGATGGGGTCCCACTTCAAGGGGAGGTAAACCCCTGGGAAATTCAGTGGAGATAGGGGCTCGTCGTAGTTCCCATGTTGAACATCGTTGGACACAACTATTATTGTGCGTCGGAGGACATTTGCCAGAACAAAGATATGGATTTCTTCCAGACTGCTAAACTGCATGCCATTGGGACCATGTGTAAATTCATCCTGAGAGACGAGGTCCAGAAGAATTTGCCATTCTTTAGCCCATTGCTCTTCTGTCATTTCAAAACGATGACGATTGAGTGTGATTGTTTCATGTTCTCTTTGCCATCGCTTGTGATAAAATCCTATCAAATACATACAACATTTTCTTTTAGATATATTTAAGCAATAAAAAACGCGCGCGCGTTTGTCTCAGTACTGTTATATAAACACGATGGAAGATGTAGAACAAGAGGAAAGCAAGTAAGCTTAGTTTGTCATGCTTTTCAAGTGTTCTACATCTTCCAGAGTGTTTATATCACAGTAAAGAGACATAAGCGATCGTTTTATATTGCTTTCATAAAATATTTTCGAAGTTTTTGTAAGTCAGACTTACATGCTCTTCGTATCTCTTAGGGGTAAAAATCAGGGATTTGGTATCTTTTAGGGTGTTCAAATTGAAGTTTAGAGTTTTTGTATTTCCTGGTATCTTTTAGGGTATCAAAAGAGCCCATCGCTTATTATCTTGTTCTCAAATGGAAGAAATTTGCCCAACAAAAGCTTTTTGACCGTTCAATTTTATCTTTATATTGTTATCGCTGGTATCTCTTAGGGGTGAAAAATCGTCCAGCCACGCCCTTCTTAAAAGACTTCCGGTATCTTTTTAGTGGTATTTTTGAAAATTTCTGACCCTGCCTAATCCTTTACAATGGAGTCCCCCCTGGGCTTTTATAGGCATGTATGGCACAGACACGTTCATGGACCTTCATGGTACAGAGCTGTAAGTTTTCCACACATACAGAAACTGTTCTAATGTCATATTGGCTGTGTGCCAGTAGTGCTTGCCAATTTATTCCAATTCTTATATGTAATGTATAAAGAACGAATGAGTGTGTTATATTGGTGGATAAAGATCCGAGCCAAAGGCAAGTATCTTTTAATAGACCAAATATAACATGCTCTCGAGTCCTTTATATTACTAACTTATCAAATATGTAGTTGTTGATTATCATATTTGACCAGAATTTTCCAAGTTTGGCTATTTTTGGCTTAGAAAATTCAAGTTAAAGTTTATGCAAATAAACCAAAATCTTTATCCGATATAAAGATCTACGTTACGGTAGTGATTTCCATTGTGTTTTCTAATGAATGTTTAATGAGTTTGATAAGAAGGAATAAGCATATGCCTTGAACTCAAACATGTATTGACATCATTGACATGTCTAGACAAGTCCCCATTGTGTATATCAGCACAGATTAGACTTGCACTTCCCAAAATAAATTCAAAGATTTGTGATGCCCTAATTTATTTTAAGTGTTTATCTTTTTTGACATTTTTTTTTCTATCTACCTATTGCCAAAAAAACAAAGTTACCAGCTGTTTGCATAATTATGCATTCTACCAGACTTTTAGTCTTGACAGGGAATTTGTCAAATAGGCTACCAAATATCCAAATTGAGTTCCAGCGATTAAAGGCAAAATTTTCACAATTGATTTCTCGTCACTTTAAGGGTGTTGGCTTTACAGAAGTCTAAAGCCTGGTTTTTACAAGTGATGGAAGCAGAAGCTGAAGCAACCTACACAC
This sequence comes from Telmatactis stephensoni, assembly GCA_029948255.1. Classification (NCBI taxonomy): domain Eukaryota; kingdom Metazoa; phylum Cnidaria; class Anthozoa; order Actiniaria; family Isophelliidae; genus Telmatactis; species Telmatactis stephensoni. The sequence goes on along the minus strand of JALIZF010001928.1, from coordinate 119,465 downwards.
TCAGTGTTTTGTTTCTTATCTAGGTGTGAAATTAGAGACAATGGATATCACATCACCGAGTCTGTATGTTGCTTCCGCTTTTGCTTCTGTCGCTCGTAAAAACTAGGCTTAATGCCCTATTTCCAGTTGGGACTTTTGTCTGACAAACTTGTAATTATAGAAGTTGTGATACAATAAATAGCCAATGATTGATAAATTTATCACTTCTAAGGAAATGGGAATATATTGATATGAGACAAACCCTTTGTTGTCAGCACGGTAGTTTCCCTTTAAAAGGGTATTCCCCTATAGGGGTTTCTCAGAAATTCAACCAATCATAACAAAGCACACACAGTGTTTACATTGCTGTTTAAATAATTGAAATACTAGAAAATACTGGATCGAGTCACAGTGATCAAATTCTATTTTCTCTTTCGTAATTTAAGGATTCCTTAGGAGAATCTAGAAATTGATCATGAGTAAAGGTGGTTTAGATCATTGTTATTGAAAGGAAAATTTGCCAGTAAAGAGTCAAAATAAAGAAGGGAAAAATGAAGCAAAGAAAGAATGAAAGAGAAAGAAAGAAAGAAAGAGAAAGAAAGAAAGAAAGAAAGAGAAAGAAAGAAAGATAGAAAGAAAGACAGACAGACAGACACACACCCACAGAGAGAGAGAGAGAGAGAGAGAGAGAGAGAGAGAGAGAGAGAGAGAGAGAGAGAGAGAGAGAGAGAGAGAGAGAGAGAGAGAGAGAGAAAGAAACACTTACTTACCATGTAAATCTTCAAGGAGAGCAGAATACACCAACTTTCTCAGCGTATGGTATCTGTCACTTACTGCCCACATTGCTATTGATGCTGCATGCATCAAACAGTTGCCATCTCCCAGCGTTAAGACAGGAATCATAGGAAACAAGCCTTCGCACCAATTTAACCTCCTACATTCTTCCAACTCTCGAAAAATGGCAAAATCAACCAAGTAGGTGTAAAGAAATCTTTTGAAATCCACGTGAAAGTCTTTGAAGCTTTTGAGCACAAACGTGTACTTTGATGTCGATAGTAGATAAGAATGTTTTCCTTCGTCTTCTGGAGTGACGATGTCTTCTTGTATATATTCTCTGACTCTTAAAGTAGAATCCAAATCGTTCAGAGAGATGCTTCGCTCGAAATTTAGATTCGAGAGCATCTTGGAATTGAGCAGTAACGGTCTGCGGAAATAAATTTTCTATCAGAACTTACGATGCAAGCTTTTGTTGAGAATTACGAAGAGTGCTATAAACGCCTTCGAGACAAATTATGAATTACTTTTAAAGCGAACAGCCATATATAAAACACTTACTCACTTTTTTAAAATTGAACTTCCTCGATAGCTATATAATTCCTTTTATATAAGTCTTATACCTGTACGCTGAATCGATAAGGGAAATTTCGTAGGAACTGGGATCGACTCAAAAAATTCCCTTTAGCCTCTATTCCACGTTGGTAGAATTTTAGCTTTCAAAAATTATATACTGACCAAAGTGATAATTCAAATTGAAGTAAGAGCAGAAAAGCGATAAACTCTTTTAGTATTCTTTCCACGAATTGTTAGTATTGTTTTGAACGGGATTTTTCGGGGGAATCCCCGATTTCTAAAATTAGTTTCGAGCTCTAGTTTTATCCAATGAAAACGCGTGGAAATATCACGTGACTGGAAAGTGAAAATACTTTAGCATGAAATGTATTAGGGGAGGGGCAGGTAGAAAAATGGTATCAGCAAAATGGTTCGCTAAAATTGTAAATAAAGACCACAAAAAGATCCAAAACTTTTGTCCTCACGAAAATAATTTGTAATTATTTTTGTATTTACAAATTCTCATCTCGTTTGCCTTACGAATGTTGGTAAAATTGACTTCCTTAAAACGAGCCCTCCCCTCCCTTGCAAAGGGTTACGAATGATCACGGAATTTCCGGTTAGGTTTCAGTTTCTTCTCTGCTTATACTAGCAACGCCTGTTGGAATTTGTGAAATCGTGCAAAGTTTCACACCAACTCTTTCCAACTTCTAATCAAGTTCTATTCTGTGTTCTGTTCAGATTTAGTTCTTGGTAAAAGTGTATGTTTGTATCTTATTATCGATAGCCCTTTGCTAAGATTACCAAAATTTGTGACCTTGGTAAAGGCGGGTAAAGTGACCTCATCTCCGGACGCTTTTGCGGGCGGTGACTTCATTCTGCACGTGCTTGTCATATGAATTGGAGAGTTCCCAAGGTTCGTTTTGGTAAAGTGAATCGGTAAGTCCACTTATTAATCCATCTACCTTGAAACTGTTATCTGATTAAGACAAACACTCAAATACATTAAAGTGCAAAGCTCAAAACTGTGACCAGTGAACAGTCTGAAGTCTAAAGTCTTTTGTCTCGCCATCCTCCAATTAGTGCTTAGATGGGAGATAAGATAAGAGATTCCTTGGATGCTGATTGGATGATTGCTCTTTCAAAAGAATGTGAATACATTATAGCTGGTCATACTTATGGGCTTTGCACTGTAATGGCATCGAGCAAATTAATCATTATTCAAATAACTTGAATATTGTTCATGATAGTTCCTCTATTAGAAATAACTATCTATTAGATATAGTACTATTTTCACATATATTGAGGCTTAACTTCAGAATACCCAGCCACTTTTTTGCAAAACAGTAGAACCATTTTGTATTTCTGCATTGTTTTCAAAGAGTGCTGTTCTACAGCTTCTGTGGTAAACACTTGTCGGTCTGTCTGTCTGTCCATCTATTCTTAAACAGTTGAACCTCCCATAAATGGATACCCTTGGGAGCAGAATTGGCGTCCGTTGACAAGAGGTGTCCACTTATGGGAGGTTGAAAATGTTGCTGTTCGTTTGCTGTCCGCTTATGGGAGATGTCTGCTTATGGGAGGTGTCCGTTCAAGTGTATCTCCTACCGACCATGACCACCATCCATTCATCCATCCATCTCTCTGTCCATTCATCCAACTGCTGATCCATCTACCAACCCTCCCTCCATCTAGCTATTCAATATTTTATACATGTACATTTGCTTATCGTGCAGTGTTTGACCAATTGTTGGTGATAATCATTCTACTTGGAATAAACTACCAGTGACAATAATAATGTCTGATTCTAAAGGAAAGGTTGCTATAATTGGAAGGTAAGACGATATTATGCCCCTGTATATGTTGTAGTTTGAAATTATTTTTGGGTTGAAAAATTCAATCCAGGTTGATTTTTATTTGCTATTGTCAGAGATTATAATTAATGATAATTTTTAAACCAATAAATAATTTCAGACCACCATATATGCACTCATCTACAGTGTGTATAGCTAGATTTGCACAAACAATGACCATTCAAAACATAGATGAGACCAAAATATAGGTAATTTGTTGATTAGTTGATTTTAAAGAAGTGTGTGTACATGGATGTTTCAAACAGCGACCGAGAGAAGCATTTAGTATTCCCAACATGATAAATTTGTGTAGCAAATTCATAGATAAAACAATATGAAAATTCATCTATTTCTAGTGTACCCAGGGGCCATTTTGGTCTCAGCTTCAAAGTTCAATGATTTTGAAAGGGTCAATTTTGTGCACATAGGTAAATAAGCATAATTATCAGAGGATCCAGGATTTTTAATAAGATGTGAAGTAGGCAGCTGTCCAAGGTAGAATAGCCCTCTGTAATTTCATTTCTGTTTGTGATGTGAAATGTAGTTACTGCATGGCAGTGAGAGGTGAAGTAGGTGTTAATAATTAACAATTATTGATACACCACTGGTATCCCAATGATCAATGGCGGATTGCTTTAATCCTGAACTAATTAGTTTGGGACAGGATGGATTTTGAACAACCCTGACCCTACCAATGCCCTCCCCCCTCCCTCTCCGCTCAATGTTGTCTTTCAGTTGGGACTGGGAAAGATGGGTACATGCCCTGGTAACTGCAACATTGTTCGGAGGGGGAGGGGGGAGGAAAAAGCAGAGAATCAATGATAAATAAATTTATATATTGGATGATGAAAAATACGGTTTTGTACTTGAATGTCCCAGACATTCTGACCAGAATTGTTGGTTACTTAATCAGGCCAAGAATAGAGTGGTTTTCGTATGAGTGGGAAACTTACAGCGCCATACCATGACTGTGTTACGTTAGTGCCGTAATGTCTATAAAAACATTTGAAATTCCTGCGGTAACCATGCCGTGCCAAGACTATACCACTTCCTTGTCATATTAAAGCTGCTCTATATAGAATTTTTATTTACTGAACAACTCTTTATATTTTATTTTCCTAGTGGTCTCATTGGGCGATGCTGGTCAACAGTAAGTTACTAATCTTTACAAAGAAAGATGTCATATGTTAGTTGGGCTTCCTGTGTAAGCTAGTGAGTTGGGAGCCACGTTGGTTCCAGGGTTGCGGTCAACCCTGTCATTGTCAATTAATAGTTTAACTTTATTTATATTTCCTAACGGCAATGACGAAGCTAATAAAATAAAATAAAAATAAAATAGATTGGTAGTTCGTAAAGAAATGGACAGTACACAACATTTGGCGACGAGGATGGGATGCATAGAAAAGCATAGAAAATTTCAGTATGAACACTATGTACACTAGTTTGCACATGAGATTCCAATAAAAAAAATCCCTTATGGTACGGTAGAGAGTAATACATCAAACAAACTCAATTCAATTATCCAAGTAAGTAGTTGAACACCTACGTCAGTAAAGACAGCTAGGTGCCAGGCAAGTTCTCTCACTTCTATGCCATTCATAGCATATGCCACCAATAGCTTAAACATTGAAGAACATATAGAATGTAATTTTATGCTTTTGAAACAGCTCTTAGCTAAGTAAGAGTTCCCCTTGCTTTAACCCATAATTGTGGACTCTAAAATACTTTGTTTTATTGTAGTTGTTCAGCAGCGCAGGATACCAAGTTGTACTATTTGATGCTGTTCTCAGTCAATTGCAAAGTGCTATGATAAGCATTGAACAGCAACTTAAACAAATGGAAGAGAAAAACATGATAAAGGGACCAATAAAGACTGCCGTTGAAGCTTTAAAACTAGTGTCGGTGTGTGGTAATCTAGAGGAGGCTTTAAATGGTGCATTTTATGTTCAGGTAACTAAAAGGGTATTTTTTGAAAGCATAAAAATAATCTGTACACAGTAATTTATAGTAACTATTGTTTGCCTTAAAGTGGGACTATGATCAAAATTGTCCGAAATTTAATTTAGCTGAAACTTCATTGAATAATTCCTCAGAGGTCTGATAATCACTAGTTAAAATTTTTTTATCAATATTACGAGGGGAAGTGCTATAATTTTAGGAATCGTAAGAGATGTCAGTACTGACGTCATCTTCTCAACCCAAACATTCAGCTCCATACATTTCTTGGTATTTTATGTATAGTATAAAGAACGAGAGAGAGTGTTTTAGCAGATATAAAGATCTGAGCCGTAGTCAAAATATCTCAACATAATCTACATGCATGATTGAAAACTGGCCAGGTCATGAATCTTTTCTTACAAGTAATGTAAGAAAACTCCTTCACACAAACTTTTAGCGTCAAATAAAAATAGTTCAAAAATCTAAAATAATACAAAGAAATGTGAGGAAAGTTGTGGGTTGAGTAGATGATCTCATTGACACCTCTAAAGATTTATAAAAATCGAAATAAATGCATGCTTCCCATTGGAATTTTGAGAAAACAAATTATCCAGCAATTATATGGCTCTTTGAGATTCTTTCATTGAAGTTTTAGCTAAATCGGATTTTGAATAATTCTGATTATAGTCCCACTTTAAAGTTTACTTATTGATAAAAACTTTCATCACTACTCTCACCCATGACCATAAAACAAAAGCAGGTTTGGGACAGGATTAACACTCATAGGTGACCATCTCCCTAAAGTGACCACCTTTAGGCGATGGCTTACAGGAGCTTTGACTGCATGCATACAAGTTGTGCTCAATGTTTCTGTACACAATGAGCTTTAAGTCTATTTTGTGGGCCTACACGACCCTATCACAGGACAAAATGTCCTTTCACAACTTGGAGTGTCCCTGAGTCTAAAATGGGAATCTGTTCTATTTTACATGGGAAATCTATAATTATACCCAAACCTGGAAAAATAGAACAGATTGCCGGGGAAATCCCATGTTTGACCCAAGCTGGGAATTGACATTTTTTCCTGTGTATACATACCAAACTAAGGCATCTAATAACAGAAAACCCTGATAGTTGCTATTGAGAAGACTTTCAAAGAAAACTTAATGTCTTTAGTAGGCTTATTGAGTGCCAAATATTGAAAATATTGAAAATGAAAATATTGAAAATATTGAAAATGAAAGTTTGTTTCGAATCGGTTTCACAAAGGATATTCACCTATTTTTGGTTGTTTTGCTTTCAAACTACCAACTGAAGTTAAACTAATGAAAATTAGGGGGCTACCCAGACTTGACCAATCAGCTTCTTTACCCAGTTCATCTTCACTTTAAATATTAATTGATGTAACCAGCATAGACAAATTATTGTCTGTAGATGCTCTATTTTGCATGAGACTCCTGACGAGCAGAAAAGTACAGGCATAGGGTGCACCCTCCTTCTGAGATGACTTTGGACCCTTTCTTCTTGATACTTCTCTAAAAATGCTCTCGGGGGGTTGATTTTGATTCTTACTATTAATAACACTGCATCCCCCTCCCCCATCCCTCCTGAAGATAATCCTGGAACCACCTCTGAACTGGATAACGTCGCACTGTCTCAGAAGATGCCATCCAATTGGTTTATTACTCAACTAGAATCTAAACAAAAGAAATAAAACAACTGGCAATTTAATAATAACAATAGATTCTTTTGTTGCAACGAACCAATGGGAAAAGACATTCTGAGCAAGTGAAGCTCTACTGTCTGAAGTTAGCTACTATTGTCCACAAGCTACCACCATTGCATGTCATATTCATTTCCCTATGGTATAACTTTATTGTGAGTCTGCTTCTTCTTTCCAGGAATGCATTCCAGAAAATGTTGACCTTAAAAAGAAAGTTTTTTCAAACCTTGATAAGAGTATATCAAATAAAGAGATCATTTTTGCAAGCTCTTCTTCATGTATTGTTCCATCAAAGTTTAGTGAGGAGCTCACTCATAGAAACAGATGTATTGTAGCACATCCAGTAAGTAGTATTTTGTTGTCATTATCAAAATCTGGCTTACTGTATTATTGCCGTCATTATGGTAAGCTGGATTACCATCATTGTTACCATGACAACCACCACCACCATCATCATCATAATTGTAAAAACCAATTATCACAGGTGCTGCCATCATTATCATCATTTGCATCATTAAACATCTTTTAGGGAATCTCAATATTTTAAACTGGAGGGTATCTTTGACACCCAGGTGGGACTACAGAAGGTTGGACAGGGTTCCCATTAAGTTTTAGAGTAGACGGCTAGGATGTAAAAAGTTATGCAGCAGCTTTCACTGTTCATTCAGTTTTGTTTAACACATATTAAGCCTTTTCACTGTAAAGCAGGCCCCAGTTGTTTGAAAGACGATTAGCGTTAACGCAGGATTAAATTATTTTAAAGAAAACCATTTATTTTAACCCAGGATTAGCATTAATCACCCTTCAAACAACCGGCCCAGGAGGCTCAAAATTCAAAGTAGCTGGTTTTTTAGCTAGTTGCCGACACTAAATTGATGAGAGTCCTGGTTTGAGTTATGCAAGACAGATGGATGAAGTCATCTTCACCGCCACTCAATGTAATTGCCCAGTGTACAGCTGAAAATACACCCACCAAACTTCCATTTCTTGTTGTTGTTTTGATAGGTTAATCCACCAAATTACCTCCCTCTCGTGGAGGTTGTCCCAGCACCATGGACAGACAATTGTGTAGTGGACAAGACAGTCAGTCTAATGAAAGACATTGGACAGTCACCCGTAGTGGTTAAGAAAGAAGTTGATGGCTTTCTTCTTAATAGACTGCAGTATGCTATCATTGCAGAAGCATGGAGGCTAGTGGAGGTAATCAAGATTAATGATGATCATGATTGTGACAGTGGCATAGTGGGTGGGGGGGGGGGGCAAGGGGGGCTTGAGCTGTTGTCTGAAGGATGATGTCAGTGATATCACTTTTAATTAAAGTTTTTTTAATTTAACTCACAATATTTAAATTTTGTCTCAAGTTTAATCCATACTTGGATGAAGTTTGTTTTTGTTTCTTGATGCTGGACAAATTCCCACGTGCTTTTGTCTCAAATCATTCTTCCTTGGGAATTAATTAACATATTTTGGTGGGAACTTGATCTCAAGAAAATTGCCCCCCCCCCCCCTTTTGTTTAGGCCTTGCTACACCCATGGATGGCGATAAATAATCTCTGGGAGGGGGTGGAGAAGATGCCCATATATTTTGTTTGGGAATGATCAGGAACTTTCACCCTAAAAGGTATCAATATTGGTGTGACTCAAGCTATTTTTACCCCTGTAAGGTAGCAATAAAAGCTTACAAAATCTCAATTTAGTACTGAGTTCTGTAAACAGGGTAGCAAAGGGGTTTTGTGTGATGCGTGAATAGAGTGAAATACATGAATAAATCAATGAATAATGCATGATATGCTATTTCATGACAAGTATCAGTGTGTGATTGAATAAAAATTTCCATGCATGATTGATACCCCTCCTTTGCTACCCTGCATAAAAGAACCAGTGTCTGACCACAAGCACTTATAGCTTATGTGCCTGTGATCATTTCATGATGTAATAAGCACTTTACAAGTCCATTAAATTATTATTATATTACGATAATGGGTACCAAATCCCATGTTTTGACCAAAAGGTACAAAGCTCATCCCCATCCAAAATTTATGGGAGCTCTCCCTCCCCCCTGGGGAAATAATTTGGAAGTTTCTAAGAGTTGATTTCTGTTCTATTTTTAAGGATGGTGTTTGTAGTTCAGAGGATGTAGACACTGTATTCACACAAGGACTTGGTCCAAGATATGCTCTGATTGGTCCATTTGAGACAATGCACTTGAACGCAAATGGTGAGCTATAAATCTGCTGTCCTTAGGGCCCCAGAGCGAAAGGTGAGGGGGAGGTGAGGCAAGGCAAAAGTTTACCCTTCCCTCCCTCCCTCCTCTTCCCTCCTCCCCCTCCCCTTTCTCGCAATAATCACGGGTCCCAGAGGATGTTTGGTAACGCGCCTTAGGATTTTTAGATTTTGTGCGCTATATAAATAAAGTTATTATTATTATTATTATTATTATAACGCAATAAAAATCTATAGATTTATAAATACTGCTTAACCGCTTAATGGCATTTCTTTCAGGGGTCCGTGATTATTGCGAGAGGTTTGGGGCGAACATTGAAAGGATTTGCCACGAGCAAGGAAGTCCCAGACCTCTCAGTGGAGCAACGCTAGACAAACTCGAGGAAGACTTTAATCGAACCGTACCTCTTGACAAAATTGATGAGCGCCGAAAATGGCGGGATGAGAGACTCGCGGTCCTTTCAATTCATAAACTGGAGCAACAGAGGAAAGAAGAAGGAAAGAAATAGGTTATAAATGAAAAATAATAAGAAATGGGATGATAAAGTGTAAAACAGAATTAAAATGTGAAAGGGAAAACATAGGGAAAAACAAAATAGAGAAAGTTTGGAGGATAATAAAGAGGAAAGGGAAAGAAAGGGGAATAGAAAGTGGGTGGATTAAATGAAAAACGGGATTCAAGTGAAATTCAACGTACAATTGACTGTATTTGCATTGATTTTTATTTTATTTTCACAGTCTAGTTTCAATTGTATTGCAATGTCTATTTTACAGTGATTCTTGTTTCGTTAAGTGTTTGTTAAAGTACAATCTTATCCCCATTTAGAATTCGGTCATCTTGGTCTGGTACCCGGTTGTTTCGCTCCATGGTCGTTTCGATCCAGGTCGTTTTGACTACATCTGACACATTCGATCCACCTTAAACCTTAACTATATATTCGATCTACACATATAAACAACTTCAAACATGTATTTTTAACTAGTATAAGAGTGTTTAACTTCACAATAAACATTAAAGTGCATGTTTTGGGAGTATATTAACAAGTCGGGAGGGAGTTCCTGTCTTTACACAAGGACTTGGTCCAAGATATGCTCTGATTGGTCCATTTGAGACAATGCACTTGAATGCAAATGGTGAGCTTTAAGTCTGCTGTCCTTAGAAGGGGACTTGTTTGTGGGTTTGCTAAGTTCAGAATTTATTTTCCCGGCCTAAAAGAATGCATTGGTAACGTAATGGAAATCTATAAATTTATAAGTACTGCTCAACTGCGGTGTTTCTTTCAGGGATCCGTGATTGTTGCGAGAAGTATGGGCCGAGCATTGAAAGGATTTGCCACGAGCAAGGAAGTCCCAGACCTCTCAGTGGAGCAACGCTAGACAAACTCGAGGAGGACTTGAATCGAACCGTACCTCTTGACAAAATTGATGAGCGCCGAAAATGGCGGGATGAGAGACTCGCGGCCCTTTCAATTCATAAACTGGAGCAACAAAGGAAAGACGAAGGAAAGAAATAGGTTATAAATGAAAAATAATAAGAAATGGGATGATAGTGGGATAAAACGTAAAACAGAATTAAAATGTGAAAGGGAAAACAGAGGGAAAAAACAAAATAGAGAAAGTTTGGAGGATAATAAAAGGGTAAGAAAGGGGATAGAAAGTGGGTGGATTAAATGAAAAACGGGATACAAGGGCGTGAAATTCAACAATTGACTGTATTTACATTGATTTTTATTTTATTTTCACAGTCTAGTTTCGATTATATTGCAATGTCTATTTTACAGTGATTCTTGTTTCGTTAAGTGTTTGTTAAAGTATACTGATCTTGTCCCCATTTAGAATTCGGTCATCTTGGTCTGGTACCCGGTTGTTTCGATCCATGGTCGTTTCGATCCAGGTCGTTTTCATTACATCTGACACATTCGATCCACCTTAAATACACATTCGATCCACACATATAAACAACTTCAAACTGTATTTTTAACTGGTATAAGAGTGTTTTTAAAACTTCACAATAAACGTTGTTAAAGTGCATGTTTTGGGAATATATTAGCAAGTCGGCCCGTCGCAAGCATAATGATAGAGAAGGTTCTATTTCCACCATATTCTGCTTGGATAAGGGAATGCTTCAGAATGACCTGTATAAGTATCAGAGGTCCAGCTGGCCTTTGGAGTGTGGAATGAAAATTTTATTAGATAAATATTTTCTCAGGGATTTTGTTTCACTAAATTACGCAAAATTTGAAAGCATCAAACTAATGTAAAGAGTTTATGTAGTTTTATTCACGGAAAACCAAAATTTTAAGCCAAGAAAATTTAGAGAAGAAAAATAGAATCCATTAGAAAAAGAAAAAAAGAAAAAAAAAAAGAAAAGTTGTTGGCGCAGGCAGGACTCGAACCCTTAACCCAAAGAAATTAGTATGCTAATTTTATGCAAAACCTATAAAAAATCGGACCATGCATCCAGACAAATCGCTGAATCATCGCATGTTACGTATAGGATGGAGATTTCGGCCCCTTCCGCGCTATCCGGTAGAACGCAGCAAGCTTCGCGGTCAAAGAGGGAGGAGACAGTCGGATCCTAGGCCATAGATAACTGCACCTTACCACTAGACTAACTGGTCTACTAAGGGATTTGGAGGACAAAATAACCTAGTGTATCCTTTGAATTGGCTATCTATTGTTGTGCAAATTACGCGATCCCGTGGCGCAGTTGGAAAACCCTTGAACTGTGAAGCAAGTGAGCAGATCAAGAGCCGGGTTCGAAACCGGCTAGGGGTATTTTTTTTCCTTTTCTTTTTCTTTTTCTTTTTCTTTTTTTTTTTTTTTCTTTCTTTTTTTTTCCTGCCTCAAATTCAAAATTAGTAGTTGAATAAAAGAGAGAGAGAGAAAAGACAGAAAAAAGCAAAGGATTATGAAAAAAATATATATAGAAATGTTGGAAAATACTACGTTGTTAAAACTAAAAAATCGTTAAAAATATATAGCTGTAGGTCGGGGTTTTGAAAAAACCATAATTCACCAGCATTCACCAAAGGTTCATTTAGAGAGAAATGTAACAATGTGACTGTAGATTCTTAAACGAAAGTACTAGTAGCCTAGCCTAGCCTGTGGGAAGGGAGGGAGGGGGATCCGTTCCAACCACGTAAGTTTACTACGAGTTAAAGTGAAGTGTCGGCCGGAGTTCGAACGAAGAACAACACCATGAAATAGGTTTTAAGTAAGACTTCGACCAATGAGTTATAATTTACAGTGAAATTGATGAACTATATATCTTATATAAACAGGTAGGCGCTGAATAGATTCTCCATGACTCTCCGTTTTCGTTTTGGGATACCCCTGCCACTCCGACTATCCTTCGCGTATCCGCGGATACGCGTGCAAGCGTATAGACGCGTACCCACTACAAATAACTTTTACATATAACCACGACAATTGAGACCCAGTTCCTCTCGATCCTTTTGATGCGTGCATGCGTAGACGCGTACCCACTACAAATAACTTCGTTCCTACATATAACCACGACAATTGAGACCCAATACCTCTCGGTCAGTTTAACGCGTGCATGCGTAGACGCGTATCCACCACACTTTCACATTACAATATACACAGTTCTTTTATGCGCCGTTTTCAAAAGACAAAATTATAATTTATAATAAGTCAATTTCCCCCAATTTTTTCGTGTAGCCATGAATTTTAATAACCCTCACTTCGCGTGCCGGTGTATTCGCAATTCTGCAGTTGCTCCCCTTTTTGGTCAGGACAATGGATGACCGACCAAGATAAACTGCCAAGTTTGTACAAGAGACCATAATACTAAGAGAGCGAAACTCAGTATTGATGTCTGTGCGATGTTCGTGGCGCCTAAGGCTATTTTTAGTAATTTCGCCATCGCGCGAGCAAGGCTCTTAAACAATAGAATTCAAACGGTCCCGTCCGTGCGCACGTCAAAAATCAAATTCTATTGGTTGAGGGCCTTGCGCGCGCGATGGCGAAGTTACAAAAAAATAGCCTTAGTCGCCGCGAACATCGCACAGACATCAATACTGAGTTTCGCTCTCTTAGTATTATGGTCTCTTGGTTTGTATGGATTGTGTCGGCTCTTAGGCCCGTTCACACGAGACAAGGTGCCCCTATGTAGTAGGGATATAACTTTTGTTTTCTTTTCCCTGGGGGACACAAAACAAAAGAGTTATCCCTACTGCATAGGGGCACCCTCTCTCATGTGAACAGGCTCTTAATTTCAACACACGTGAGCCGCCATCTTGGAAGAACATTGCAACCAAGAGACCATAATACTAAGAGAGCGAAACTCAGTATTGATGTCTGTGCGATGTTCGTGGCGACTATACTAAGGCTATTTTTAGTAACTTCGCCATCGCGCGCGCAAGGCTCTCAAACAAGAGAATTTGAATTTTGACGTGCGCGCAGACGGGACCGTTTGCTTTCGGTTGTTGCAACACAAACGGAATTAAGTAAATGAAACGGAAGTAAAATCATCACACTCTCCACTCTCACGTGTCCAAAATGGTACGATGACCACACCTTGCGCAATGGGTACAGGGCAGGTTGTCAAATGTTAAATAACGACAAACAATGGAAAATTATGGTTTTTATCCCAAATCTCGCAGGAGTGTCTCAAGAATTCAAATTGTAGCTGGATCGGCTTGATGAGGTTTGAATAGACCAGGGAAGCTCAGTTTTAGCTCCAGTTTCAGTTTGCCAATAACATAGCTATACTAATCCAGGCACGGATGATCAGCGGATATTAACAAGATATTCAATTTACAATTAATGATCTGAAACGATCTACAGACCGTGGAAGATAAGGCATTCCATACACAAGAATGGGTTCTTACAAAAAAAGTATTATATGCATCATCGAGATGTAATTGGAAGCTCGACATTTTCACTCTAGGTGTTCTGTGTAATCTTTATGGTGTATTGTCTTTTAATCCTTGTCAAGTTCCTTTATGGCTGTGAGATTCACATGAACTATTACTTCCAGATCAAGAGTTGCTTTACCTTTATTTTTCATCTTCTTTTCAAATGTCACGTTTTCTATACTTACGCCAGGTTCATTCGTTTGGTATTTTGGTTGTGAACCATACATAACTTTATACTCAGCCGATGTATTGAACAGTTCTGCTTCCTGTACACAGAATATAGCATTTTTGAACCCTTTTCTGAATTTTTCGTTAAAAATTACATACAAACACGGATTTATGAATGCATTAAAGTTGCTGAGATATGCTGTTACAGTCAATCCCCAAAATAGACCATTCACGGACATCGTATTCTCGTCAAAAAACCGGATAAACAGGTAAATCTGGACTGGTAGCATGCAAACCGCAAAAGAAATGACGACTGTCACCATCATCTTGGTAACGAGACGTGACGTATGCAGCACGTGATCCTTGTAGATTTCATTGCAGCTTGGAAGGTTGCGCTTGCGTAGTTTGAACCCAACGATAATGTATAAAACTGCCATAATTAAGAGTGGAAGTAAAAATGTAACCACAAATCCTCCGAGAATGTACGCTTTTCCCATCGAACCAGCTGCGAATGCCGCTGTGCAGTAAACATCGCCGTTGGCCATTGTTATCTGTTTGTAGAAGCTCATTGGTGGAATGCAAATGAGTAACGATAGCAACCAAATGACACAAACAGCCCATGTTTTCTTGTGCGACTTGTGACGTACTCGTCGCCGTAAGGGATGGGCGATGGCGTAGTACCTGTCTATTGCTATGGCAACGAGGCTGAGTGTTGAACAGGCTACTGAAATCAAACGTGATGACATCACGGCCTTACACGTGATCAGACCAAATGTCCCGGCATGCCAAGCACTCCCAACATATAGACGAATGGTCTGGAAAAAAGAAACAGTTACAGTTGGCGGGGTGTGGCAGTATTGATGATTTTCTACTAAAGCTCAGTTTCCATTTTATTTTAGGTGCGCATGCGCGATCAACTAACTATGCAATTTTCAATAATATTCCCAAGGCTTCGATTCTGATGGTTCTTTGGTCTTATTGAGACTAAATGGGAAGCACGGGTGACCAAGCGGTGAGAGCGCCAGTCTGTCACCTCTGTGGTCCCGAGTTCGATTCCCAGACGGGGCATCACATGTGGCTTGAGTTTCTTGTTCGTTCTCTCCCTTGCTTCGAGGGTTTTTCTCTAGCTTGATACTCCGGTTTTCCTCCCTCACTAAAAACGAACTAGTTTCGATCTACGCTGTGCTCCGTGATCAGACATGGGTCAATGACCAAGAAATCTCAATTAAACCCAAGCAACTCACACACAATCTCGCCTGCAGGGGACGAGCGTCGCGATCAATGTTAACAGCTGCTGCTGTTTGCAGACAAACATTGACTCTGGATTTGCATTAAAATAACAATCAAACAGGATCTGCTGTTGTTCAAAAAGCGATTCCCGTTCATCGTGGATTAAAATCAATGCAGGCCGGGCCTTTTTCTCATAAAGGATCAAGAGAAAGTATTCTTTAGTCATAATTACTTTCTTGAAATCTTTTTGAACTTGACAATCTCAAAGATATTTGCTCTTGTTCACGCTGAAATATTAATTTAGTTATTTTGGATTTGTGGCCTGTAAAGTCACGTTAAGTCTGATAACTTTGCTTTCGAAACCCGTTAAATGTATTATTGCAAATAAATATTTTATGTAGAGATTGAACTTGTATAAATTTGTATATTCCATCCCATGATGCAATGTAAGGCAATAGGGTGGTCAATTTATTGAACCCCATTGCTGATGATGTCAAGTGATGGTGTGTAATCCATCTCAACTGACACACGATCTGCCCTTTCACCCACCCCTACCCCTATCGCCAGCCTTATGGCGTTGTTTCCTATGCCCTCACATTCGCTTAGTTGGCAAGAAGGCAATTAGTGTAAGCTATTTTTAAGCTTGTTTTTAATGTATTAAACCTGGTTACAGTATGTGTTAATGCACATAGCCATATTTATTCCACACCTATGTCCCAGTCATTGCCACAGCGAACATAGCTTAGCACAGATTGCATTTTGCACCTCAATAATGATTATTACTGTATGTGGCGAGATCCTTGCATAAATTTTCTTTATTGCACGAAGTAGAAGCCTTAATTCAGCTCTCTACTCTAATACTAATTTGCAATATAAAGCAAAATTTGTTGCACACAAGATGGTAATACACGAAACGTTTGAGCAAGCTCTGCACCTTGCAACACAACAATTCTGCACAGCTTTTGTCACGATTTTTTTTCTCGTTTTACCGCACCGTACCGATTTTGAAAACTGGTTTTGCAGTTTATTATTATTATTTTTCTCTCTCACCTGTGATGGAATAAAGATCAGTGCAATCAACAAATCTGAAACGGCCATGTTCATGATTAAGATATTGGTCGTTGTGCGCATGCGTAGATTGGAGTGCACCACGTGGATTACCAGTATATTTCCTAGCAACGCTCCTAGCAACAGCAAACCGTTGCATATCGTCAAGATAATTTTAACTGTCGGTTGAACATTCGGTGGAAGAAGATAAAAGAGATTTATGCTTGTTGCTGTAATCAACCATACAATCAATAAAAAGTAAATAAATATTAATTACATAAACAGGAACCAATGATATAAATCAATTAATATATGATATTAGTAAATAGATAAACATAAGTGACAGAAATATATAATTATGTTAAGTTAATATCAGTGCATAAATTAAATTTGACTAAGGCCTAGTTCAATCGTTCAAACGTGTTGAATTCAATGCAAATAGACCACTTTCAAAATTTGCTTGACAACGAGGCTAACATGACTAAACAAAAGAAACCAGCCAGCAATGAGCAGCATTTCTTTTAGTGTTTTATCCCAAGTAATTTTGAAAGTGGCCTATGAGATAATAACGATTAGAAACAAAATATTTGACCAATTTGCATTGAATTTGGCAATCATTGAGATGCAACGTTTGAACTAGGCCTAAGCGGTAAATATATATCATGCAATATATTGATATAATATAAATAAAATAAATAAAGTAAATAAAGTTTTAAGTCAGTGTTATATTAAATACAGACATTTTCATTAAATATTTAAGTTTTAAAATATAAATGAACTTTTGTTCTAGTTATGCTCATATCTGACAAATATCAATAAAACCTTATAGTAGCATGTCAGTTTATATAATCCTTATGGAATAGACGGAGTTTGTTTATTTTTGATTCAATTAGAACTGGTTTGAACGCTTAGAATATCTCTATTCTGATTGGTTGAGCGGAGTATTTTTACTTCAAATAGTACAAGTCCAAATTAAAGAAGATGAAATTTCGACGAACGGATGTAGCTCTTAATTTTCAAGCCTTGTGCAATCAAATGTTTTGGTTGTAGGTTTTGAAAAACAATGCCTGCATGAAAGAGGCAAGCGCTGGCAAACATCAAGTGGCTCGCACCCTACTTGATTGAAGAGATACTTATAAAAAGGCTTAAATGACTTTCTGAAAATGTTCATGTTTTCCAGGGACCGATCTCCTGTGCCAAAATATCAAGTGCCTTCTTTCTCTCTCTCTCTCTCTCTCTCTCTCTCTCTCTCTCTCTCTCTCTCTCTCTCTCTCTCTCTCTCTCTCTCTCTCTTTCTTTCTTTCTTTCTTTCTTTCTTTCTTTCTTTCTTCCTTCCTTTCTTTCTTTCTTTCTTTCTGTCTTTCTTTCTTTCTTTCTTTCTTTCTTTCTTTCTTTCTTTCTTTCTTTCTTTCTTTCTTTCTGTCTTTCTTTCTGTCTTTCTTTCTTTCTTTCTTTCTTTCTTTCTTTCTTTCTTTCTTTCTTTCTTTCTTTCTTTCTTTCTTTCTTTCTTTCTTTCTTTCTTTCTTTCTTTTTTGAAACGTTCTTTTCGTTTAAAGCGAGCTACCCAGTTTTGTGATAACTTTGTTTTCTCGTTCCGAAATAGCTCTAATCGAATTCGCCAAATAGCGCGCTCTTGAAAACTTGGTCATTTGCGACATATTTATATGTGTCCTTTGATGTTGTTTTTGCCTCCTGGTTTATGAAGTAACTCTTTCCTCTATCAAGTCGTTCATTTGTGTATGTCTGTGTTCAGTTAATGGGATATCTCCAGTCGAATTTCTGTTTTATCCGGTCTATTAAGAATCTTTGTCTTATATTTTTCCTGTTATTCATTTATTCTTTCACCTCGTGTTTTAAGTCAATTTTTCACTCTCCATCTTGATTTCCGATTCTTAATTCTTCAATTAATCTTTTCACTTCACTGATCAAAGCCATTTTCGTCTTTATGATATATAGTTGTTTTGATGACTTGTAGCAACATGCTAGAACATGCGTGCCATTGACTCGATACTGAATTATCTTCGTAGAATTAGCGACATTTTTTATTCTTTTAGAAAGTTTTTTTTTTCTTATTAATATTGTTGAGCAATAAAGAAGGGAAAATTTTAAATCTTAAGTGAATTCAGTGATAATTTAGAAAAGGATACTTCTTTTACTTCATGCAGTTATGCCCTCAATTTTCTTTTGAACAATAGTGCGGTCTCTCTCTGCGTTGTTGAAAAAACCACGGGGGTTTGACCAAACTAATTCTTTTTCACACATTATTAAGACCAAATGTTAAAATACGCTCCACGCAAAAATTAAGAGAATGAAAGATTTAAAGTTTATGGCTAAAATCCTAGGAAATATTGATTGATTATAAAATATACACTGTTCAAATAAATGTAATCAACCCTATATATACGGACACTTACCGTTTACACTAGTTGAATTTCTTGGTAAAATCACTGCAGTTGTTACATTTTCGGCATCTCCTCTCATTGTAGAAAAGAAAGAGCAAACAAATATCGCTAGAAACAAACTCCAAGGTGCCATGATTCTTTTGCGCGACCGACCTTAGGATGTCGTGAACCCAAGTGCATGCACTGGAAGTAATTTTTGTCTGGGAAAACTAAATTATATTCAACCAAGAATTTGATGGGTCTTATATAAGCAAACTATTTGCTACCTTTGAATCGCCTGTTAGGATTTGGGAGACGTCAATCGAAAAATTCTACATTCCACTTCAAATCGCCTTAAAATGTCTACACTTGGTTCGAACTTGGTACAGCTGTTTACACAAAGAAGCGGACAATTAAATGAGATATAGCGCCGCCTTACCGGTGGGATTTTATGGACGAAAAAAATTCAGAGCGACAAAAATTGATAAGGAAATTACTCCAAGCTAAAACAATACAATTATTTCTAATCAAAAAATGAATTGAAGTTTGAAATTACTCGCTAAAAAAATACAATTTTAATAAGAAAGTGAATTGAAAGGGCCTAATTGAAGTTTTTTAATGAGAAAAATATGGGAAACCAGTTAACCTTCCCGGCTCCTTGCTCAACGTAACTGCATGATTCTGGGTATTTCGCAATCTTCAGTATTTAAATAATCAAAATAAATATGACTGGTAATTAGTGAGTTTATCTTCTTACTATCTCTCAAATGAAAACAAGAAAACTTGTTCGTTAACTGTCGGAATTAGCTATCAAAATTTCCAGCTTAAAAACCAACAAACAAGTTTACACAGTCTAGCTAGTGACAGGAAGAAAACTTTGTTGCATTGGCAATATTTGGGGAAAGAAAATTGATATGCAAGGTAAAAAAACATGGCAAACTGGAACAAACTGATGAATAAAACATTTTTTCAATTACACAAAACAATTCAGTTGTCCTTTTTATTACGTTTATTCGATAAAAAACTCGAAAAATATTTTTTTCCTTTGATAAAAACTGAAGTCAAAATTTGATTTACTATATGATTGATGGCTAAACCTAGTATCATTACTGCAGGTGCCGGTTGGTCTTGACTTGTAGTCCTTTTTAACTTTTTCAAACAGGAAATAATTTGTCGTTCGACCTTTCTCATAATTCCAGGTGTTAGCTTCTCATCTAAACACTCTTTTTCGCTCTTAAGCTACCGAAAAACCGAACAAAAAAGTAAAAATAGTCACAATTTCACGACATCTCTTGATTTTGTTCAGCCGCATATTTGTTTGTTTTTCAAAAACAAAGTTGTCAGCAGACAATCAAACAGCAAACAATGATATGACGTAAAGAAATATCGTTTATTTTTAAGAGACACCTCGGAAAATTTATTGAAACAGGTCTCTAGAGTGCACTGTTAGCTCGAGTGTCAGTCAAACCGTTTTTTTTTCTTTTCATTTAAAAGTCCATGTGTCGTTTTCCCATATATCTTATTAATTTCAATATGAGTTTGCTCCAGAGTGTCAGGCCAGGCATAATTTTATCCACTGCATGATTATTTATTCTGTTTATCAGTAATATTAGTTTTCTTCGCTACATCGGCTGGTTCGAATTCTGGTCAATTCTTTCAAACAGAAACCTAATGAATATTAACTGAAAGTAGTAAACATGCATGCAATATTACATGACAGAACAAGAATCAGTTCGTCAGTTGAAATCTGTTCAGAGGATTGTTTGCTTGTTTGTGTTTACCGTGTTTGTTTGTTTGTTTTTTTCTATCATTTTTGTTTGTATGCCCCAAATTTAGAGAACGCGTATTCTGAAACTTGTGAATTAATTAACTTGAGTTAGTCAAAAACTGCTAAATCAGGATTTATGAGCTCATAAAATCCTGCTATTTTCTCCTAATACTTAGGATATCCATTGCGAAATAATCGCTGATAGGTTCAATTCCAGCGACTGTACTTGATAAAAATTGCCATTTGACAACTCATGCACTACTAGGTTGATCAACGATTTTTCAATGGTTCATTTCCGAAATATTTTGTCTTTATCCCCAATGCAATTCCTAATCTTTTAGATCTTAAATGGGTGGGTCGGTCTTAGTTTGCATGACTATACAGAAAAAAAGGAGAATTGCTCGTTCTAGATGCCGAAAAAAATTAAATCAGCTTATGCCACGAATGTACCCTACCTTGCCAACAGTTAGGATAAAATTATGTATATTGAGGACAGAAAAACGACTAGAAAAAGTCTAGAAAAATAGTATCAGATCCAGACTAGAGCGCTAAATATTTTGAAAATAAGTTACCACAATATTTTCTACTCGTAGCCTGCTGTTTACAGCTTTTTGAGCTCTGTTACAGGACGCTATGTTTATAAAAACGTTCGTGCGATTCAAATAGCTCCTTTAAACTTCTACTAGCTTTTCCAAATACCACGTTTTGCTTCTCAAAATAGCCTATTTTGCTTTTGTGTCTTAACGAAGCGATTTTAAGTCCATTAAAAAAAAACCTTTCAAAATTTGTCTAAAAGACATCAAAAATTAAGTGGCAAAAATCGCGACAGAATTCGAAGTTGCAAACCGCGAGTGCGCAGGGCCAGATGTTTCCGCACTGAAATTATTTATGCAAAAGCACAAAAACATCAATTTTTGTTGACAAGAACACTTTTATGTTGCCAGTTTTGCGTTTTTCTGAATTTGCCTGAATTTCGTGACATCTCGTATTTTCCCCTAGATTTTGAAAATAAGGATTGTTCAGGCGATGCCATGGGGAAACGAAAAAAAGTGAAGATGGCCACCAGCTGCAACACCTAATTGCTAGGCCCACAGGAAAATAAAAAATACACCAAGAAAAACACAAACAAAAACGCTTTTCAGGCCATTCCCAAAATATTCCAGAAAATATAAAAATCACGATAAATACCAAGAGAAATAGAACAAAATTCGATTCTTTATTTACACATATAAATCAATGTGACACAGTATAAACAATATTTTCAAGAGCTTGTTTGGTTTCTGAGACGGGAAAATCCTTCAAGGCTGACAGTGCTTTATGACTGTACTCTGTCATCATGTTTTCAATAACAACAACACAATCCTTGTCAATCAGCTCATGGAGGTTTTTGCTAAGTTCTTCATAAAGTTCAAAATTGTCCTCTGATTTTAGTTTTAGCAAAGTTAATGCCAGTTTTTTGGTGTCTTTATTATCCATGGATAAGACAACTGGAGTACTTGTGATATTGATGGGAGATTGTTGGTTTTGGAGAGACTGAAGTTCTTCTTTTAACTGATGTGCAAAGGCAATATTTTGTCCAAATTCAAAGGCTTGTTCTTGTAACTATGAAAAATAAATACCAAAAATGTAAATAATAAGGAAAAAATGAATACAAACCTGGAGAATAACTGAAAAATGCATAATCATAGTGTTGTATTTTGACAGTGAAACACAGCATCAACACCATCTTGCATTTTAATCATCATCATCATCATCATCACAATATCATTAACATTGTCAAAATCATCAAAACACCATCATTCCAGGGAAGTTACTCAGGCATAAAAGTGACAGAGGTGCAAATCAAGATAAAAACTGTGAACCCCCCAAAAAGCCAATGTAGCTGAGACCAACATCTCCCTCCCTTCTTTAATACTCATATTTTGAGTTCCATGTTGCTCCATGTTTAAGCCTTGATTGTATTCTTGAGCATGCAGGAAGGCAAGGACTACACATGAATGGACAAAGCAAATACTTTAGAATTCCATTAGTTTTTGCTCACATTTATGAATAGCTTATTAATACTTGGAATCCTGATAACGCTGAGCAATAGAGAACTCTGAACAGGAGTATTCATGCAAATCATCTGACCACAGGGATACCACCCACACCATACTAACCTCATCCGAATGGTTGACAAGTTTCAACACCGCTTGACAACTATTAGCCAATAAGCTCCCCTTGCATTTATAAATGAGTTCATGCCAGAAGTCAAGAGATAAGCTATCAATATCGCAGTGATTTTGCATAACCTGTCCCTCCATCAAATGTCCAATACTTTTAGATATCATGTCTACAACAATGGTGTTGTTTAGTTGTGCTAAACCAGTGCATGCATTTGCAAGAAGAAAGTCGCCTGTCAGTACAGACATCTTGTTGCCAAATTCCATGTCTTTGAATGTCTCTGGTGGAGAAATTGATTCCAGGTTCACTACACCACAATGAATAAGATAAGCTGGAAAATAATGGAAAAAATTTAGATATTAGTGAATTGATAATATTTAAATTGTAGTTGTCCTTGGAATATAGAGCTTGCAAGCATGCATGTTATATTCCATCAACCTATGAGTCTGAGCTATTGTAGGTGGTGATCGAGGGTTGGGATGGTATTATGGTGTCTAGGCATTGGACATTTTAGGAGAGCTTTTGGTCAAAATTCCCCATTTCTAGACAATAATGGTCAAATGAGCCATACATTTACTGTTACCATCAATGTCCTCATCTGGGAAGATATGCAGATCTAATAATTTGTAGATGTAATTACAAAGGTATATAGACTCTTATCCCTCTGGGCCCGGTTGTGGGAAAGACGATTAGCATTAACCCAGGATTTACTCTAAAGAAAACCATTTACTTTAACCCAGGATTAGTGTTGACCAACCTTCGAACAACTGGGCCCAGGATGAAGGAGAGAGATAAAAGAGGTAAAGGATTGCTTGCAGGGTAACAGAGGTAGCACCTTGTCAGTTATGTAAAGACCCTGATTGTTGGTCAGACAGGAATCCCCCTAACCCCTGCACAAAATGCCAACCCTCACCCTACGGAGCCAGATGGCAGTGCATACTGATGATCACAATTCCAGGCACACAGTAATATATACCTGTATTAATCATTTCTGTTATCTCTGCAAGCTGACGTTGTCCAGGGTATATACCCGACACAACTTCTTGTCCAATACTAACAGCATTACTAGATAAACAAGGAACTGCTGCCTTGGCGACCAATAGTACTAACAACCCTCTAGTCTGCATGCTGTATTGACCATCATAGACAAATCCACGGGCTGTCTTCAACAATGGATGTTTACTACCGACTAATCTCTTCATATACATCGCTACATTAGAAAGTTCGTCGCTCAAAAGACACCGTAGACTAAGAAAAGAAGTAGGGTAGCCAACTAGCTTTTCTGCATCTGATAAAGCTTGTTTGAAATCGTCTTTTCTTGCAGCACTGTCTTGGCTCCAAAGGCATCTTGAAATCAGACTTTGAGAGGGTACGAGAAATCGGGGACGAAATTGAACGATCTGTTGTGCAGATAGAAGCCTCATCACGAAGTTAGTGAATCTGAATCGGAAGAATTTTCATTTGTTCTAAAATGGCGTAATTATAGCAGTTTTTGGTTAGGATTTCTTGCAAAAGTCGTGAAAACAGACCACCATGTTGCATAAGAGTGAGCCAGTGGTATGAGAATCCAGCAGTTTCACACAACACAGGAACCCCAATTGTCAATTGAACAACAGGAAAGAAGTGAAAAGGAAAGGAAAAGGAAAAGAATGAAGGAAGAAAAGACCCAAGAAGTGTAAGATAATAATAGAAAATAGAACAAGATAAAAAAGGGGAAACCTAGACAGAAAGAAGACAGAAAGATAAAACGACAGACAGACAGACAGACAGAAAATAATAAATAAAGAAAATAAAAAGAGAGAAAGAAGAAAGGAAGAGAGAGGAGAGAGAACAAGAAAGAAAGAAAGAAAGAAAGAAAGAAAAAAGGAAGGAAGGAAGGAAGGAAGAATGAATGAATGAATGAAAAGAGTGGTGAACTCATGAGTAAGCAAAATTTAAAATCTTACAACAGAAATTACAAAAATAGCAACATCAACACATAAAAAATCCGATATTTTTAAAATATTACGTCAATTTCCTTTCTCTCCTGAACTTAAAAATACGTCGTTATGATATTGATTTCGGACAAAAATAAACGCAGTCCAATATACTTACCCATCCCCTGTGAAAATTTCTAGACTGACCCCTCCCTAGTGAAGTCCTAAATTACCGCTGTTTACTATGTGAGCCTGCAGTTCGGCGCGTAAACTGAAAAAACTAAACACAGAAAAAATGCCAAGAAAAGATCACTTTGTATTCCTCAAAAACGTACTTTCTACGACTTTAATGATTACTTAAGTATTGCTGAATCCAAGGATTCATCATGCCAGTAGCAAGAAAGGAAGAAGAGAAAAAGAGCGAGTTGCGTTCCAATGTTTCTACGTTAGACTTGTCAGGTAAAAACGTCTGTTCAAATTTTTACTGTTGACTTTCGTTGCCTTTGAATTTTTAATGTGTTAAAGACAGTTTATGTCTCGATCGTACTTGGTAATACACAGAAATAGCATTTGTAGAACTAGAAACCCTTTTTGGATGGTTTTAATCTGTTTCTTTTGAAGTGCAAATGATCAAATTATCCCACCTGGGAAGTGTATTTCACCTTTTTTCAAGATTTTAGCTATTAAGTTTAAGTTTAAGATATTTAAGTATAAATCTTGCTAAAAACGTTAACATTTGTTAAGTACGATTTGACATTTTTGGACATCCCTCCAATCTAAATCTAAATCTTCATGTGTAACTACTATTTTCTGTCACAGAAGTGTTGTTGTTGCTGTTGTTGTTGTTGTTGTAGCTATAAATAATACAATAAATTGTTTTAAAGTCCATTTCGGAGTTATGCCTGACACCTGCCATGTATGAAGGAAATAGAATGAGACTTATGTCAGGAAAGCATAACAAGGAAATGGAGACTCTATCCACGCCCTAACAATATTCTTTGGCAGCTGAATCGATGTCACTGTTGGACCTCATATTCAAATGAGTTATTTTTAGAACTTAATTCAAGTGCTCTCAGCACTCGTTGAATGCAAACGCATGGCAAATATTTAAAGAAAGTTTCATTGTGTTTGACTCAGAGTGGCTGGTGATAAAAAAATGTCAACATGCTGGGCAACCCGTCACATCATGTGACACATGTGTCTCAGTTGAAGATCCTGATTATACAGTATAATAGAGTATAGAGTCTCTCCTGGCTGCTTGCATGAAGACATGAAACTTAGCTAAATATACCCAGAGCCTAGTCTAATGATTCCTTTGTATGTGGCTACTGATCATGAAATATATATCTTTTATTGATTTAATGAATATTGAATGTTAATTTTTTTGCATCCATCAATGGTCCCAGGAAGGGGAAGAGGGTACATAGGTTATTTCTAGGAAATTGACATAACCAGCTAGGGTCCCCAGGGTGGGGAATTTGATATGGCTGCCATCTTGAAAAATCAATGAATAACAAGAAATTTTAATGTTGTAATATTTAGAGAGAGGTCTGCGTAAAATTGAACCATTACCTGATGGTATATCACCACAGACAGTGTTATATAACCACAACAACATATCAAGCATTTCAAATCTACAGTATTTTGCTCACTTGCAACAGGTGGGTTAGTCTCCTTCGCAGCCATTTTCTGTTTCGGGATTCCTGTTCTCCCTGCCAATGGAAGGGAGCACAGGGATCCCAAAACAGAAAACGGCTGCGAAGGAGACTACAGGTGGGTATGCACTTTGGTTTAAGCAACTCTGGGCCAATGTACAGACAAAATAATCACTAGGGCCCGGTTGTTTGAAAGATGATTAACGTTAACCCAGTATTAAATCTAAAGAGAACCATTCTTTTTAATCCAGGATTAGCATTAATTGCCCTTTGAACAACTGGGCCCAGAGGAGAAAGAGGTGCTGGCTGAATTTTGTTTCTTAATATGAGCAAAATTATGTCGGTCTATCATTATTATGACCTTGAACATTTTTACAGGACTGTTTCAATTATTATTGGTGTAAGTGTCAATCATTTGTGTTCGGTCTTAGCTCTCTTTAGCTGATAACCATTTAGTGGACATGAAAGGCATCTCACAAGCCCAAGGATTAAAAGTTCTTGATTTGAGTAACAATAGCATCATAAGTATTGAAGGTAAGTTTAAAACATACAGGGGCTGATTTTAGTGAAGGGTGCAAAGTCTGACCTGGCCCCACTCCCAAGACAACTTTATCATTCCAATGTTCTTCTCAATACTTTTCTAAAATATCCTCTGGCTCTGGTTCTGGCTCTGGAAGGTTCCCAGGGGCGGATCCAGGGGGGTGTCCATAGGTGCACCGGACATCCCCTAGCGCCGTACGAGATGACGTCTTCAGATTCCATTGTTAGGAGGCCGCCATCTTGGATGTGACGTCATCTCTCAAGAGGCCTATTTGGGACACCCCCTTTGCAAAATCCTGGATCCGCCCCTGCTTCCTGATGTATATAACACTGGACAACTCCTCCAAAGGATAATGCTGGATCCTCCCCTGTTAGTGCCGAGGTTTAAATAAAATAAATCACTTTTAATTATTTACATTGTATATAGCATCGTACCACTACTTGTTCATAGGACTTTACAAGGCTTAACACACAAATATATACAAATGAAAATAATGAAATAATACAAATGAAATAATAAATATGGAAATGAAATAAACATAAGTGCCTAAGAATCCCATCTGGTAGGAGGCAACCAGTAGGCTATATACAAGCATGGTTGAGAAGCTGAATTTGAACTAAGGACTTCCTGGAACAAATTCAGCTTCAGCTAGTGGCCAGAGTGAGTCTTGAATTCAGGAACATTAGATAGCGAGGCTGATGCTCTAACTACTCAATCATGTTGCTTCCTCCATAACTGAGCTTTCAAAATTCCTGCTGTGACCATGGTAATTGCCATTTTTGACAGTCATATGGAAACTTCCCTAGAAGTTAGACTATATAGTCAAAGCCCTACTTAGCTCCATTTGACTTTTTTCAATAATATATTTGTGATTGAAGGACTGACTTATCTGCGAAGCTTAGAGTGGTTGAACTTATCAGGGAACAGCATAAAGGTACCTGCCTGGAAGATCATTATTTATGTGAAAATGTGAAATTCATTGGCTTTATTAGAAATACATGATTGTAGTTACACAATGGTTTGGTTCACATTTCAGAGGATGCAAAATCTGGAGAAAAATATCAACCTCTATCATCTTGACTTGTCAGACAACAGGTAAAAAAAGAAAGTAAAAGAAAAGAAGAGAAATGAAAAAAAAAGAAAAAGGGAAGGGAAAGTCAAAGGGAAACGAAACAAAAGACAAAGGGCAATCCGATACATGTACAGTGGTGCACATAAGAAATTTGGCTAATCTGAGATGTATTTTTCAGCATTGTTAAAGTCTGCAATTTGAAAAATC
Source organism: Telmatactis stephensoni (assembly GCA_029948255.1). Lineage (NCBI taxonomy): Eukaryota > Metazoa > Cnidaria > Anthozoa > Actiniaria > Isophelliidae > Telmatactis > Telmatactis stephensoni. The sequence goes on along the minus strand of JALIZF010001928.1, from coordinate 91,389 downwards.
TCACCAAGCTCAAGGTAATAACAACACTGCTAACTGAAGTAAATAATCATCATTTACCTCCATTTAGTGACCACCTCACTCTACATTATATAAGCAACCACTTTTTCAGTTATTGCTTTTGTATTAAGCTTTAATTTCTGACAGTCATGTACCCTGGGTTGCACTTACATGCAGAGGCTGTCAACTAGTAGAAATATACCAGATGTGAAGGCTAATATACACTGGATTAAGTCCGTACTATATAAGATATAATTGCCAAGTATTACATTGATTATTTTGTTTGATTTTTTCTAGACACTGCTTCTCCATAGCAACCTGATATCTTCACTCAAAAATATCACTGAAAATATCTATGAATCAAGTCTAGTTACTTTATCATTAGCAGAGAATGAAATCTCTGATCTGAATGAGGTGGGTGTTTGTACATTTAATGCAGTACATTTTGTAGTTTAAAATATATATTAATTGAAGGGAAGCAAGGGTTGTTAAGTGATGAGAGTGCTGGACTGTGACCTCTGTGCTTACATGATGGGGCATTTATCACATTTTGTTATAATGGTGACTTGAGTTTGTCGTTTTGTTCGCTACCTTTCTTCTTCAAGGGTTTTTCTCTGGGTCCTCTGGTTTTCCTCTCTCAGTAAAACCAAACTTTATTTGTGAGTTGAGAGTTGTGTTCATAGAATATTCAAAAGAAGTGGTAGTGTTCTGTGAGAGTTTGTTGTCAACCCATTTAAGTGTGCTAGGACACGCTGGACGCTAAACAGTTTTGACTGTATTTTTATTCATTAATTTTATTTACATTTCTAGTTTTGTGATTGTTTGTGTTGTAGATCACCAATCTGAAGGTACTTTCATCACTGGAGCAATTGTCTATTGCTGGAAATCCCTGCCTTTTAGCTCTCTCTAGTGTCATGTATCCTTATGCATGTAGAAATTATTAATTAATCAATTAGTATAGGAAATCGCACGATCTTGAGTACAATTCGGAATTAATAGGTACGAGTAATGTTTTGAAAGTTCTCAAAATAGGACGAGCCTTTAGGCGAGTCTTATTTGAGAGTTTTCAAAACATTACGAGTAACTATTAATTTTGAATTGTACGAGAAGATCATGCGATTTTTTATTTATAATACACTATCGTTGCCATAGCGACTTAATAGGTACTCTACAGAGTACAATTAACGATATAATTGTACTCCTCTTGTCCAATCAGAATCGAGTAATTTTGTATAGTGTATTATAAATTAATTAATTCTTAGATAGGAGTCCATCCATTTCTTAGAAGCTAGTAAGAACACTTACCATCAATATTCTATGTACAGAATAATAGAAGAATAAAAATGTAACAACAACATACTAGTCCCAGTCCTTTGCTAATGGCTGGGTATATAACACAGGTAGCCCAGTTCCTAATATTCATTATGCTCCAATTCTAATTCAGCAACAGTCCATCAAATTTAATCAATTGATTGTGTTGATGCCTTAACATTTTAAACAGGGGGTTTAACTACAGGCCATTCATGTTGTTTAACTGTCCAAAACTACGCAATCTTGATGCTCATCTTATCTCACAGACAGACAGGTTTGTTATTCATAGTGTATGCATACTTACAGACATTAGAGAACTTTAGATCTGATTACGTGCATAACTAAAACCATGAGTTTTGTGTTGCACATGCTACTTTGTTGTTATAGCTGTGCTAGCAAAATTTCGCCACACCCCTTTTTTCCTTAGTTTATTTTCTCCGAGAGATGATCTACTCTCTCCAGAGACTTTTTTCTGTGAGAAAGAAAGCTTGAGCAACTTACAACTATAGTTTGTGAGGATGAGTTGCAGCAGGGCTTTCAAAATTATTTGAACTAGATGGTGAAGCTAATAAAGTAGGGGCCTGTGTCTATTAAAGGTCAAGTAAAAGATTAATTATATATTTTTTATATTAGTCGGCGGTTAACTATGAAGCAACCACCGGAACTCTGGAGGCCGCCGGCTTATTTTGAAAGCCCTGTGCAGACTTTGCTTGATCCCTAAGTAAAGGCAAAAGGAGTACAATAAAATATGGAGTACAGTGCAGAGTATATTGTGTAAATGGCTTTTGTGTTCAATCAGACTCATATAAACCCTAGAACTTGTCTTTTTATTAAATATTGTCTGGTCAGACTTGAATGCGAAAGGTTAAAAAGTGAGGGACAACTTAAAGCATTCTCACCTGGGAGACACCTACAATTGGTGAAATATCTCACTCAAGCTACACCGGTCAGAAAGTCAAAGGTAATTTGTGCATGACTATACATGACTTACTACTGCTTTAATGCATATTTGCAACAGAAAAGAAAATTTAAATTTTCAAGACAATAGCAATAAAATATTTTCTCATAAATGTTTTCTCATTTGCTCATATTTTCTTTCTCTTTTAATTTCTTCCCATTTCTTGAGATGGAAGCTCTTGTGCCTTTTCCCCATTTTCCCCTCCCTTTCACATTTCCTTTCCAACCTTTTTATTCCTTTCATTCATTCTTTCCTGTTATCTGTTCGATTTTCCTATTTGTTGTTTTGCTTTACATATACTTCATTTCTTCTTTCCTCCCTTTTTTGTCATATGCTGTACAGTAGAACCCAAATTTTTTGAAACCTCAGTGTCGCAAACCATCAGATAACTCAAGTCATTATTTTCCCCATGGATATGTTTCACTACAGTTTCAAAATCTCCTGAATTCTTGAACCAATTTTCATTTCCCTTGGATGTTCGATCGAGAAATTGGGATTCTACTGTAATTTTCTTTGTACATGCTTTCTACCATTTGTCTTGCATTCTTTCTTCTCCTTGTCTTTCCTTCCTAATCAATTATTTAGAGCAGTTTTTATTGTGAGAATTCACTTTCAAAAACAAACAAATATATTTTTCCTTTTTAACGTTCTAAAAAAACTTCATTCACTTTATACCTTCTCTTGACTTGGAAAGCCAATTTGAAGTCAGCTCATTTGTTGACAAATCATCGTTTGTTTACATATAATGACAGCCAATCATCAAGCGAGAAACGTTTTCTGTTTCTCCGCCCGCTTTTCTCCGCCCTCATTTACATATTGATCAAGTACGCTTAAAAATGCATTTTTGTTTATTTTATAATTCGCATATCAAAACTTATAAATTACACAAGTTAAATTACACAAGTTTATAATAATCCGGAGTTATTTTTTTCGTGTGAATTCACTTTCAAATACAAACAAATTTTCCTTTTTTACGTTCTAAAAAAATTTCATTCACTTTGTCTTTGACTTCCAGGTTCTCTTGACTTGGAAAGCCAGTTTGAAGTCGACTCACTTTTTGACCAATCATGGTGTGTTTAAGTAGAGACAGCCAATCACCATGCGAGAATTACTTTCTGTTTCTCCGCCTTCTTTTCTCCGCCCTAATTTGCATATGCACTCTCTAAACTAAAGCAAAACATTTTCATTTTTGTCTCTAAACTTCTGAGTTAAAAATTCAGGATTTTGTACATTCAACAAAAACATTGAACAAAACTAAATAATTATAAACTTGTGTAATTTATAACTTTTGATTCGTGAAGCTACCGACACTGATAAACAAAATTGCATTTTTGAATCGTACTTGATCAATATGCAAATTAGGGCGGAGAAAAGAGGGCGGAGAAACAGAAAGTAATTATCGCATGGTGATTGGCTGTCTCTACTTAAACACACCATGATTGGTCAAAAAATGAGTCGACTTCAAACTGGCTTTCCAAGTCAAGAGAACCTGGAAGTCTGACAAAATTTTCTAGAACATAAAATAGGAAAAAAAATATATTTGTTTGTTTTTGAATGTGAATTTAAATACAATGAATAAACTTTATTACAAAATTCACAATGGAAGACTATTTACAGATCAATGATTTAAAAAAACATATATGTATAAATATTAATAATAAGATATTTGAATGTGAATTCACGTGAAAAAAAATTCCGGATTATTATAAACTTGTGTAATTTAACTTGTGTAGTTTATAACTTTTGTAATTTTCTGTGAGTTATAAAACTACCGACACTGATAAAATGCATTTTTAATTGTATTTGATCAATATGCAAATGAGGGCGGAGAAAAGCGGGCGGAGAAACAGAAAACGTTTCTCGCTTGATGATTGGCTGTCATTATATGTAAACAAAAAAATGAGCTGACTTCAAATTGGCTTTCCAAGTCCAGAAAAACTTCTGAAGACAATCACAGCAGCCAACCAGAAAACAATGTGATTATAAATTTTTGAGAACGTCAAAAAAGTAAAAGTCTTCACAATACGTTTTACAGAACAAAGCGGAATTAAAGTTTTATGAAGTTTTTGCTTTCGTACGCGTAAAAGCAGATACCTTGTTCCTCGCTCTTCTCTAAAATCATAAACTAAATTGTCAGTTTTCGGCTCAGTCCTGACAACTACGAAATTCACTCAACTGCTTTTTGAAATGAGCAGTCTATCGACTTGCGAGCTCGGAATGAATTTGTCACGTCAAACTCGATTATTAATCGGAAAAATACGAGCATTTCGATTAATAATCACTTTCCAAAATCAATCTGACTGTCCAAAAACAATCTGACTCCTGTTTTAAGTGATGTCTGATCAAACTTTAAGTTCTCCTGAAAAATCTTTCAATTCCAAAGGAGAATCCAGGGATTGATCAAAGGACACTTATTCCATTATTGTATGGATGTCTTCAATTCTTGCTGTGATTGCACTGCAACAGTGCCATTTAAGAACTGCCTCGATAACATTCCTTCCTCAGACCCCTACACCAACCATCGACAGCATTTCCTCTAGCACTCAAGCTGACAGATGGTCTGAGCCTGTACTGGATGACAAACCATCAACTGAGGATAGGGATTTGGCACTGGAAGATGTTACAGAGTCTGGTAAGCCCTATTTATGATGGCATAATTTTCAATCAGGAACCATCAAGAGGGAAGTGATGGAAGGCCTAAATTGCCCTTATTTTTCAGAAATAATGTTATCAATTAGGATATTGTGGCACTTAGCTTCTATAAGTGATAATCCTGGTTTGTTTTATTTAGCTCCACAACTTTTGAGCTTGATCTGTGATCCCTGTGAATGATTGTAATAATAATAAATATTAATAAATAATTTTCTACAGCAGATCCATGTAGTGGCTATTCTTCTGCTGGCACTCACACTCACTACCTCTACATTAAATATTTTGCATACATCACTCAACTCACATGTTGATTTTTGCAAATTGTAATGTTGAAATTTAACGGAATATTAATGATTAGTATCCATTTCCACCTCTAGAGTTTGCAGATGACCAGCTGCTTGTTTCAGAGTCATGCTACTTGCCCATCACTGTCTCTTCTATAATGTCAGCTCCTGGAGAACACGATAGTGGTAAAATTTAATTTTTTTGTACATAGAATTGGTAAAGATACATATAAATTGATTAAGTGATAACTCCACGCATCCGTCTAGTTAATCGGAAGGTCGTGGGTTCGGTTCCCACCTGGGGCTCAGATTTTTTCTGTAGTGGTTGATGTTGTGTTGTAACGTGGAGTTGTCACTTAATAAAGTTTTTGTGAAATAAAAAACCTTTCTCTAGTAAAACCATTGTAACTTTTTCTTTTTTCAAATCATTGCAGATAATTATAACCTGGAAGACTGGTATACTGCAGATGCACATAGAACAAGAAGTATTGCCCCTTGCAACCAAGAAAGCTATCATGAGCATGATGTCATGCCAGATGAACGGAATGTTGGGAACTCTGTGGGTAGAGTCCCGGATGAGGAGAAGAATGGAACTCAACCAACAAACGCTGAAGGTTGGTGAGCTTTTTTACTTGGTGTTCTGCTCTAGAGAAGATTGAGTCTGAGTGTGTAAAATGGCACCGCACGGCACGGTTTCGGCAGGATTTTCAAATGTTGTTATAGACATCACGGCACTGATACGGTCACGGCACGGTTACGGCAGGATTTTCAAATCGGCACGGCACAGCGCGGTCCATTTCACAATCATACGAAATCTGCTCTATCCATCAAGTACCAAGGATGGTTATTTATGGATGCTGATAATAATGATGATGATGATGGTGGTGGTAATGATGCTGATTATCCCAGGTTTGAGAACTGATTACAACTATTCTTTTAGGAATTACTTATGAAAGCAAATGTTTTACTATCAGTCGGAACGGGAGAGGGAGGGGGGAAGGATGGTTACAAGAAGGGGATCCAGAACCCCGGAAATCTACCCCTGGAAGTTGACGACGACGGCGGCGTCGATGATGATGATGATGGATGGTGATGATAATGATGATGATGATGATGATGATGATGATTGCTCAGTTATATCTTGTCATACAGTTGTTCCTGGAAAATACCAAGAAGACGCTGACACACCACTTACCGAAGAAGAAGCCCTCAACCTTATTCACTTGGCAGCCACCATCATTCAGTCTCATGTACGAGGATTCTTGGTACGCAGGAAACTCTATTTTTATGAATATCGACACAAGAATCAATCAGCCGCGTTAATACAAGCTGTTTGGTAAGATTTCCTCGGCGCAATAAAAGTGAATGGATGGATAAATGAATGAACAGATGGGTGGATGGATAAATTAAGGTGGCCCGTACCTATTGATTTGTTTGTCGGATCGACATGAACAAATTAACAAACAGCGCAAAATCGCAACTTCTAAGGACTAAATTGGCGCAATACATACTGTGTGTAGTCCTCTATAACTTTATACTGGATTAATGAAATAGGAAACAAATGTCATCTTAGATTTTTGGGGTTTATGACCAATTTTTCTCAAAAAGCCATTTTTTAAAGATCGTCTGATATCTCGAAATGTTTGACCCAAATCGCAGAGAAATAATTATCGGTGCAAATTTCTCACAAATCGGACAAGGTTTTGATGATTGTAAAGGGACTCGATTGAAATTCATGTCTGACAAACAAATCAATAGGTACAGGCCACCTTAAAACTCAACGGACAAATAGATCAGTATGAAGTCATGCAGAGCAAAACTAAATAAACACGGTGCTGCTTCGTCTCCCTCGCAGCCGTGTTTAGCCTCGTCACGCGGGAACGTTGCGCGACGAGGCTAAACACGGCTGCGAGGGAGACTAGGTGCTGCTAATTCGAGACAATTTTCTGGTTTTTTTCTGGGTTTTCTCGCGGGCGCAAGTTGACTTTGGTCCGTTTGTTTCTTAGGCGTGGGTACAGAACAAGAGCTTATAACATCAAAGTGATTACAATAAGGAATGAGATAAGAGCTCGTAGATTAACAGCACATGTAAACCACCTAGCAAGCCTTGTTGTACAGTGAGTACATCACTATATGAGTTTTGTCTTTATATTTGAAGGGTTGTTTGCAAGGGTTGTTCACCATAGTTTGACGTCATCTGTGCATCTATTAGAGTACAAACGCACCGAAAATGGAATCTCATTGTTAACGCATAAATCAACTGCTCTATGTCACTCTTTACTTTGACCTTTGGGGACGAGATAGTGAGGCTATGTAAAGGCCCAGGAAACGATGTACCCTTTTCTGCAACATTGCGCGCAACACAGTTGCACCGTGAGTCCATCCCTGCAATGTTACGCGCAACACAGTTGTACCGTGAGTCCATCCCTTCAATGTTGCGCGCAACACAGTTACACCGTATGTCCACCTCTGCAGTGTTGCGCACAACACAGTTACACCGTGAGTCCACCCCTGCAATGTTGCGCGCAACACAGTTGCACCGTGTGTCCACCCCTGCAATGCTGCGCACAACACAGTTACACCGTGTGTCCACCCCTGCAATATTGCGCGCAACACAGTTGCACCGTGTGTCCACCCCTGCAATATTGCGCGCAACACAGTTGTACCGTGAGTCCATCCCTGCAATATTGCGCGCAACACAGTTGTACCGTGAGTCCATCCCTGCAATATTGCGCGCAACACAGTTGTACCGTGAGTCCATCCCTGCATTGTTGCGCGCAAGAGGTAGAAGTCGATCCTAAATCTGTAACTTTTGCGCGCAAATGTTGGAGGGTTGGACACACGGTGCCACTCTGTTGCATGCATCGCTCCATGAAAAATTTGCAAGAAAACTTGCATCGTTAATCCAGGCCTTAATTCCTTGAAAGTCTGAAAATCTAAAAATACTGTTTGTTCGTCTTGAGTAGATGCCAAGAGCAAGCGTCCAAAGACAAACGTATCATGGCTAACGCCATTAAGTGTTTGTGGAGCGAGCTGGAAAAACAAAACTCTAGATACGTGGCGTGGCTAGAAAACCAACAGAATCGTGCGGCCTTGAAAATCCAGCGGTACTGGAAGGGCTACAAGGCCAGAAAGGCGTATCCACACACTAAATCTAGCAGCGTGGCGTCTTACCAGTCTCTTGCAATGCTTTGCCAAAATTTGCAGAAACAGGTATTTTATGATTGTCTTAGTGTTTTAAGAAATATTAGTGAACTAAATGCCTGTAATGTTTTTCTTGTTAACCCAGGTTGAACTTTTGAGGAAAGACATGGAGGAGCTTAAAATAGGTACGCATAGTGATTATGGTGCGTTTCACATAACTTTTGACAAGTGAGTTCGAAATTCGTTTCGAAAGTTCCATGACGTTCAAGTCGTACTTCGGAAGTTCACAGTGAACTTCGTTGGCGAACTTTGAACTCGCTTACCACGCAAATTCAGAAATTCGTTAGAATCGTGTTTCTTGATTCAAGCTAACCATGGAAGACTCCGTTCTGATGATTAAATTACAGGGGCGGATTTAAGGGAGGGGTGCAGGGGGTGTGCACGCCCTCCTGAGACGACATTGAGTCCTTGTTTCTCAATATTTTTCCAAAATATCCTCTCGGCAATTTCCATTTTATATGATGGTGCACCCCCTCCTGAAGATAATCCTGAATCCGCCCCTGAATTGCAAACTACTTTAGTCAAAGTACTGCTCTGTTTTGTGATGAAATTCATTCTCAGTGCAAACCCGGATTCTAAAGTATTTCCAAATTTACGTGGGAAGTAAGTTCGAAGTTCGTTGTGAACTTTCGAAGTACGACTTGCGTTCCGGAACTTCCGAATAAATTTCGGAACTTCCGAATATACTCGGAACCCGCTCGTCAAAAGTTATGTGAGACGCACCGTAATGTTAGAAACTACTTATTGCTAATCTACAGACTGAACCCCTAAACTTCCTTTTACTCTCTACTACAGAAAAGTCAAATCGTGATGACAAAAGCTCTGCCGAGGAACAAACAGATTCCAGCAAAGACGACCTCTCTCAACGATCTATCCCAGCCATACGCGTCATCCGTCCTTCCGTTTGCATTCTACCAGAACTAAAACTCGACGAATCAACAAAGGAACATCTCAAAAAGCGGGAAGACTTGGAATCTGTTTTAGATGACGTCGATGTAGAAATCGAGCCGTTAGACATTGGACAATACGAGGACAATGATCAAGAAGTTTGCAACAAAACTTTTGATGTTGAAACTTCGACGTTTGGATCCAAGACGAACAACAAAGAGGCTAAAGTGGTTTGTGATTTAGAAAACAATGACGAAGACGATTTTACTGAAAACTTCGATGCGTATTCAAAAGATTTTGTTGAAAGCAAGCCACTATCAGAAGACACACAGCAAAAAGTTGACGCAGAGAAAGAGGAATGTTTTGAAAATTCGCTTTCTCTTGACGAACAAGATACGGGTCCAGAAAATAATGAAGCAAAGTCTGAGAAGCCAAAAGAACCTGACCCTACCCCTGCTAAGGAAGGTTTGCCTAAAAATGAAGACGAACTGGAGCCCATTAGTAGTTATGAATCGGAGGGCAACGAAGAACTTGCAAGTACAGTTAAAAAAGTTGAAATTGCTCCGTCAAATGATATCCTTCCAGACAATTGTACTGACACCACAGAAGAACATAAAGATGTATCCGAGGTACAGGCCGATGGTGACGCAACACCTGACATTATTGGTAGTAGTAACGCTGATGACGTTACCAAAGACGATTGCGTGACCCTTGGACGGGAGGTGGCCGTAACTCCAGACGATCAGGGTGAGAAAAGAGATTCCATTTCTAAACAAAAAGAAGGGGATAACGACTTCAGCGAGACAACTTCGCCTTCCATCCGAGCAGATGTCTCCTCGAGTAGCGATACATCATTATCTGATTCGTCTTTTTCACCTTCTAAAACTGGCAGCAGTTCCGGCCGTAAAAAGAAAAAGTTACTTCTTAGGAGTACTACATCCACTGAAATCATGCCTCGATTACGGGCGCTGCATTCGTCGCCCTCGTTGGACGCGCAGCAACTGAGTTCGTCACTAAACTTTGACACTCGGCTCAGCCAGAGATCTGCTTCGCTCTTACGCGAACTGAGGACAGAAATCGCAAGTTTGACGGTTCGACAGCTGTCAGATACAGACTACTTTGATGGTCAAAACAGCGAGGAAAAGAGCGCAGATTCGACTGAGAACTTAACGAAGAATCAAACGAACGAACAAGAATCTAACTATCCCACTTCTGACACCTTTGGGTCTAGTTCTCTCATCCCGCGGGATGAACCCGAGACTCGGGATGATTGTAAACCAGAAGTGGCTTTAAGTGGAGAAGAACCTGTTGGAGGGGATATGGACAAAAGTAGTGAAAGCCAAGAGAAAGAGCAAGGAACTCCAGAGTTTGAAACTAAAATTGATAAAGAGAATGCATTAGAAGATCATGCCAAAGTTGAAGAGAACTCACAGCCATCTACACGACAAACATCATTCACTCTTCCTGCATTTGAGGACGTTGAAGCATCATTGTCAATGGAAGACTTTATGGATGATAGTTTAGATGAACATAGTGACGATTTGTAGCTGTTGATTGAAAACTCCAGGGGTGGTGGGACTCTCATATATTTTAGATGGGGATGATTGTCAGAAATTTAAATTCTTACCCTAAAAGATGCCAAAAATGGGCGTTGCTACCCCTAAATACCAAAAATCGATGTGGCTTGATTTTTTACCCCTAAAAGGTTACAATAAACACACTCAAGATTTCTTCAAATAATGGTGCCCTTAAGAAAATTTCCAACAGTTCAGCCTGATTGTTTGAAATCTCTCCCAAGGTACCAATTTCTGTAAGTACCAATTTTACCCATCCAAAATAAATAAGACTCTCCTCTCTCATGGTTGCATTAACCCCCTGCCCCCCCCCCCCCCCCCCCTTCATTTTGAACACTCAAGAAAATGCTTATTTTCAAAGCATCAAATCAAGATTAATGAATTATTGAAACGTGTAACAAAATGCAAGGTAATCAGGGAAATCGTTTGTGTCCAAGATGGAGATTGCTGTTTAATCTACAAGGTTTTGTATGTTGTACAAATTCATTGTATTTAGAAGAAAAATCTTGTAGTTTTGTATATTATAAATAATGGACATTTAGCATCCAAATATTGGAAAGTAAGATGAAAATAAAGATATATACATTTTCAGAAAATTTGAAAGTGTTCATCTTATTTAGTTTGTTGAAGTTGTTGAAGGGGGGGGGGGGGCGTTAGCACTATCCCTAGGTTGAGTCTGAAGGTTAGCACTCACCCATCTTCAAGCAACCACACCCAGATCCCCTCCCCTGACCCTACTTGCAGGCTAACACAGAAATGAAGCAAAACAATCAGTAATTGAGAAGCAAATTTATTGAGTTAAAGCTGTACAGCAGAATTATCGTTTGCCTCCAACGCGAGCCTTTTGGGATGCCACTTGTTTGACAGCTTTCTGTTGTTTTTGTCGAAGAGCAGTTTGTTGCTGTGACTAGTTTATAAGAAAAACTAACATTAGAATCTACACACTACTATAGTCCATGCAAACAGTTAAAATTGCTTGGGGGTCTTTGAATACAAAGTAAAAGCAAATCACAGTACAATCATGCCATATCTAGCTCAGTTATCTTGAACAAAAACCCTTGGAGCTCCTTTTCTATTATCAACCCCCATGATCTTGAGTAGGTCTAAGTTAAGCTTGGTAGTTCAAGATAGAGGAGTTCTACTGTAATATCTGATCATACACTGTGTCCACATTAAACTGGAAAAATTTGAAAGCATCTTTTTGTTACAGATAGGCCAGAGCTCTTCCACACTTGTTTAAGAACTTGCTGTTTCAGAGTGGTCAATGAAAAGGGAGGAAAAAAGGATGTTTCCAGTTAATTGGGAATAGTGTGATTATATCATTTAAGTTCATCACTTTTTAACAAAAACTTGTCTCCAATCATACTAACCTTGACTGTCTTTTTCTGTTGTTCCTTGGCTCTTTGCTTCTCCTTTGCTGCTCTAAATGCCAGAAGAATAACAGTACTATTAACTAAAATTATAATATGAATGGCATCTTATACAGGGGTACATTATAGTAGTAGACCTTTCCCCTAATCTAAACCCTTGGGGATGCTGGCTAATAATTATTATTATAGCCAATTATTGGCTCAAGATTTTCTCAGATTGTATTAGTCATCACTGAGTTGACCTCAAACAATGTAGGTAGAAAAGATCATCATTGAAAACCTGGCCAACGTATAATGTAACAAATATTACCAATAGTGCACAGATTTAAGCAATAAAATTTTAATGTTCAAGTTTACATTGTGGCTATAAATGCCACTAAAGGCCCGGTAAAATCGTGCAACTTGTCACTCAATGTTGCTTTCTAAGTTGCAGAGCAAATGTTGCTCATATTACCACCCCACTCGCAACAAATTTTCTTTGTTGCATGAAGTAGAAGCACTGTCTACTTTTTGCAACAAAGAAAATTTGTTGCGCGCGGGGTGGTAATATGAGCAACATTTGCTCTGCAACTTGCAATGCGACAATGTTGTGCGACAAGTTGCACGATTTTGTTGCTAGTATTTCCGGGCCTTAAGTCAAGCAGTGCATCTCCAAATGACTAATAATGTGCAACTAGCTGTCTTCCACTAACGGACATCTCCCATAAGCAGACAGCAACCCTCGTTCCCTTCTCCTAACAAACTATATTTTTTTACATCTCCAATAAGCAGACACCTATTGCAACCAGACACCAATTGCTGGTCCCAAGGGTGTATGCTTATGGGAGGTTTAACTCACAAGCTTGCGCTTAGGAAAACATATTTCAGCAGCAAAGAGCAAGCCCAAAACTGACCACTTTTAAGGTGCCGACACTGTATATTTCACCATCATCCAATCATTTTTTAGATCAGAGGTGAGACAATCGTCTGGATGGTAGACAATCCCCATTAGATGATAGCCCAAATGAGAATATCAAAGATGGTCATTCTTGGGTTTTGCACTGTAAATCAACTTCATCATACCTGATAGCTTGTTCTCGTTGAGCTTTTCTCATCTCAGGCTTCTGGTTTCTCTTGGCTAAGATATTCTCCATGGTCGTACCCTGGACAGATCTTTGGAACTTGACATTACGACGAGTTCTCTTTTTAGATATCTCCTCTTGTGTACCCTTCTTGTGTTTACGTCGATAGAGTACTGTCCATGGGACCTTACGTGGGTTACGGCGCATAAGGAGTGCATTGCAGGATCTCTTGTTCAGAAAGTTGAAAACCTGGTGATAAAAATCACTATAAGTCTAATGCAAAATAACAATTAACATGACTATACAAGACTGCAAAAGTTCCCCTTCATACAAAATCTGTTTATTCTCATCAATAACACTCATTTTGTACAATGGGGGCCTTTACAATATTATATATTGGTTGTAAGGAGCAAGGTTCAAGTGTGTTTAGAACAGAATAAATACCTTTCCATCAAGTCGTACATAACGCTTCCCGTGGCCTGGGTAGATTTTGTACCCGCTGTAGTTACACAGCTCGAGCCTGATACAAAGTGTACATTAGTATGTTATGAGCAAATGTCTACAGTAAATTAAACTATACCAATACGTGACTAGATTTCAAATAAATGTTTAAGGATCACCCAAAAATACTAGTTTTTCAATCCCATGCAGCAAAGAAATATCACAATTGATTGCGGATAATTTTAATATTCTGAAAATAGCCGGCGAAGACACCATATTTTGAGTCTTTAGTAATTTCGAACGATTCAACACAAAAGCAATTTATCTTTCGAAATCCAATGGAATTTAAAAAATAACAACGCTAATGTAAGGAATATATATTGTTTTATATTTAAATTGAGTGTTTCGCCTCGATGGTATTTTATTTTGCAAAGGATTGAGACGGATTGAAAGCAAACTTACTTCATCTTGTCGAGATGTTATTCGGGTCGAAGAGAAAGACTCACTACCACGCATGCTCCATTACAGCCCACGGTGCGCGTTGACTTGTGGGTAATATTCAAAATGGCGGATGTTATGGACGCTGCAAGAAAGCTTTGCGAAAAAGACTCCGAAACTGAGAGAGATTGCTTTGGAGAACTTTTGCCATGTAGGAAGATTTCACCGCTTGAGCCATTCATTAAGCTGGAGGAGTATTTTATGCTGGAGCGAGACACGGGAAAGTGTGAGTCCAAAAACTCATTTTCGCGGGAAATTATAAACTAATTTTAGTGAGGTCCAAAGTTCGGTGGCTGAGCATATGTGAGACGTTTGACTTTTGTGTGTTTATATCCTGTTGTATTATAGCTATGTCGTTTAACAAATATATCTCCTTTTCCCCATACATATAGATCTACTGTACATGGCTGCCATATACAAAGCCATATCAGATATCATAGCCTCAAGATCCAGCAATGATAAGTTGCCATTGAAGTGCTTTGTGCTGGGCCCAGGCCTTGGGAGGCTGGTTCAATATTGTATAGACTCAGCAAGTCAGCATGGGATACCTGTGTGTGTTCACGTGATGGAGGCCAATCCTGTTGCTGTTGAATTTTTAATGAAATCATTTAAGAAAGAAATTGATGAAAAGGTAGATAATAATGATGATGATGATGATGGTGATGATAATGGTAATAAAAGTGAAAACTGGGTATCTAATCTGTGTACAGGGGTTTCATTATCTTTTTGAATAAGTATCTGAGTGATTGAAGTAGGTGCCTGTGTCCCAAATGGGGCCACAATCATATTTATTAAGTAAGACACAAAATAACTGGCGGTAAGAGGTAAAATCGGTGGCACTATACTGCCGGTAGCCGCCTATTATTGAAACACCTGGTGTAACTTCAGGTACAATCAGCTTTCACCTTACAGATACTTTGCTATTATCCCTCTATATGACATCAATCAGTATACATACTTTGAAATTAGTGGACATTGAAATTGCACTTCAGCGACTTTGAACAAAAGGTTTTGGTTGAGGCTTTTGGGCAAGCTTCTGTATATTTCTTGTTCTTTTGGCCTGATAGCCTTGAATTGAAACCTTTGTCCAGAGTTATTTGAGTATATCATCAATATTTTTACAAACACTATAGCAAAAGTGACGCCTGCTACTGCAGACTCACACTATCGGAACAACAATTTCAGTCCCTAGTACCTTTCAGGAATTAACTTGCTTGTTAAGTTTGATTTATTGTTACAATTTTCAGATTGTTGTCTTATATGAAGCTTCTACCTTTCATCCTGAACTGAGTAAAAGTGGCCTACCATTGGAACTACAGAAACACTGTGGAACATTTGATCTGATTCTATCAGGTAAGGCTGGTCTAATGTTCACATGCAGATACTATTACTGTATATAAGTTGTCATATCAATAAGTTTAAAATTGCAAAGTTTCCTTGAGATTGTTTTAAAGATGGAAATATAATTTTTACAAAGAAATCTATGTTGGATGGGAAGTATACATTGCTTTAAAGCAAGATGTTTTTGTTATCCAGAACTGCTGGGTTGTTTTGGAGATGATGAATTTTTACCTGAACTAACAGCAGCTTTGTACAAACTTTTTGCAAGACCAGAAAGTGGGGTAATGATTCCAGAAAACTGGACAAACTACATGGTGCCAGTGTTCTGTCCCAGTACTTATAACTACTTATATAGTAATAACAAGTGCTTAAATGCTGGCTACACAATGGGACTTCCACAAGATTGTACTTTTTTATCCAACACTAAACCTACTTGGTTAGGAGATTGTAAGAAAGTGGAAAAAGAATATAGTTGCAAAGTTGATTTTTCACTAGATCCAAAACTTTGGGCTACTGCTTACTCTCTGGAAGATGGGAAGAACTTTGAAGAGAGCAGTTGCAAGATCAAATATAACAAGTCTGAGCCTTCTTATGATAGTATCTTAGCAACCACAGAAATGAGCTCACATGGTGATAGGAGTGACTTGGTAACCATTGGTTGCCATAGTGATGAGAGTAGCTTGGCAACAGTAGGTGTGTGTTGCCATGGTGATAACAGTAACTTAGCAACTGCAAGTGCAAGTTACCTTGGTGATGAAAGTAACTTAGCAACCATATCTAGGCAATCCAGTAGTTGTGGAAGTACAATTAACTTAAATGAAAACAGACAAACAGATTGTAACATTGCAAAACAAGAATTTATTGAAGATAAAATTGAACATGGAGATTGTGTGGGACACACAGACACTAAGTCCGAGACAGACACCCACCTCCATGGCTTTATTGGCTACTTTACATCAACTTTATATAAAGATATAATGATTGACACTCGACACACTGGAAAAAACAGGAATTCGTTCCATTGGGAGTGCTTCTTTCTTCCTGTTTTGCAACCAATTGCTGTCGAACGATACACAAAAATTCAGCTAAACTTGACTAGAAAAACGTCTAAAGAGCTTAACGGTTCAAATATGAGACTAAAGCTTTGGTACGAGTGGAAAATGGTAGTTGAAAATGGACGTTCTAATTGTAAAAATGGACCACAAAAGAGGGCGTGCCCTCCTGCTAAGAAAGTCAAAACTACATCCAATAGTAAATCTACTTCAACTTCACTTAACGTTGCTAAATGTAATACAAGAATTGAATTTGAAAATCCTAGTGAGGCGTTGCCCCAATGTTCTATAGAATATGGCATCTATGGTGAAATATCTAGTGAAAATGCGAAATATGTTCGTGAGTTTCCTCTTCAGAACAAGGACGGTGATGATGACGCCGTGTTTTTGTCGTGGGCAATTAAAGACTTTGTCTAGAATCCATCGAATTTCTAACTGTTTTTCTTCTTGTCTGTAAGACCTTGTCAATCAAATCGCAGGTCGTTCACATTACAGTAAAACCCATAAAGCGATGACTGATGTAAAACGAACCATTTCTACACTCCATCAAACAACTGCAATGCATAGTTAACCACACAACGAATTTCAGTAAAGGCAAATCTCTTTTTACAGTCTCTGGTTTCTTCTATTCGAGTCTGTAGCCAGTCACCACTATAAAGTATGCAACCTTGTGACTTAATCTATATACGCTTTTTAAGGCGTGGTAATACATGCAACAAAACCAACTTCTCTTTCTACTCCGTGTGTAACAAACTTCTTTGTAGCACGAATTGGAAGCCCTCTCTGTTCTTTGCAGCACCAAAAGATTGTTGCGTGCTTGCTAATACTGTAGTGAACTTCAGATTTGACGACGAGGACGAGATTGAGTACGAGTACGAGTTTTTAAATTGATCTTGTGTGGGATGTTGATACCGAATCATAGCCAATTTTCCATTTCTTACAATTAATGTTTCAATCTATGTATAGGACTACAGTTCAGTATCAACAACTCACGCAAGGCCAATTTTAAAACTCGTACTCGTACTCAATCTCGTACTCGTTGTCACGTCTGAAGTTCGCTACTAGTGGTAATACGAGTTACATTTCCATACCGCGTGAAAAGTTGCACGCTTTTGTTTTCCGTATTCCCGTAGCCTGCCTCACATCTAGACAAAACTCTCGAAGTCTATCTGCGTAAAAGCAACACGGATCTAACCATCTTTCTGATTTCGAAAAATAACTTGTGATTGGCTTATATAACGCTGCTTGCCATTGTATATTTACTTAGAACCAGACGCTCACACCCAACAAGAAACAGCGTTAGAACGACCTTCACAATTGAGCCAATCACAAGCGTCTTTTTAAAACCAGAAAGAACGTGGGGGGGGGGGGGGGGGCTGTTAAGCAGACGGAGTAAATGAGAGTTTTATATGACGCAGGATATGCTTGTCTTTCCTAAAACCTGTGAAATAAAGACTACATCGAGTATGTGTATGCTTACTTGTGCTTATGCTTATACCTGTAGGCACTGAAAACTAAGCAGAACGACACGGGTGAAAAACGCACTGCGCATGCTTGAAAATTTGGCGGGAATTCATGGACGCGTTCGTGTTTACAAATTAAAGTACCGTCCATTCAACTGTCGTGTATTATGCGAATTTCTCGTGTATTATTTAACCACGGAAAGAGAACAACCAAAGCGATGTTTTAGGAAAAAATAAGCACTAACTTTTCACGGACAGCCTTAACTTTCAAGATTTACTAAACCTCAATGGTTATATTTACAACTTTCGTGTATGCGCAATCGTTTTTCACCCGCGTCAAACGGAACAACTTCGGCATCGATTCCGCAAGTATAAGTTCTTTTGTTGGAACACTCTTTGCATTGAGAGTGACTTCAAATTGCAATATAGGTTCTAGTATTATTTATATAGAGTTTACGGGGTACTCTGTTGGGGGGCTTAATTTCTGATGCAGTTATATGCATTCAACGCTTTCTAACATCATGGCTTGATTGCTTGGAGTTTTCTCATTAAAATACACAAAAATTGGACGGCAATCCCTCTAAGTGCAGCTCTTACGATGGCAAAATTCCTCATCTCTCATCTTTTTTCACTTTAAAAATATCGCCGTATGCGGGGAGGCTTGCTTCTTACGTAAGTAATTGTGCCAATTATGTCCTTTTTGGTGCCTGTGGCGACCTCTTTCTTCGCTGTTGTCTTTGGTTTAGGGTTTAGCAAAAGTTTACAATCATCTGTAGGGTTTTTCACGCAGCTAACGTATTTTTTGACATGGTCTTCAAAGTAGCTCAATGGCGCAGTTCCTTGAGACAAAACCTGATAGTGAAAGTCCTTCAAGTTGAATTTTGATCCCAGTTCTTTCTCGGCATACGTGCGGATTTTCATAAGATGTTTACGGCCGATCATATATGATACTGCTTGCCCGGGGACACTTTGGTACCGGGTTATTTCTTTAGTGATCTGATCCCCGGTAGTCCAGGTGTATTTTTCAAACATTTTGATTGCTTCGGCTCGTGTCATGTTTCTGTAGTGAAGGCCGCTGTCGACAATGAGGCGAAGAGCCCTCCAAATCTAAGTAGAAAAATAATAATTAATAAGATGGAATATAATTAATTTAATGTTTCATTGATGAGTAGTTTCCGCAAATTAATCTGAGCATGTCCGAAAAATTGGCGGGAAAACTTCTGACGCGTCTGCTCGTTTCGGAAAATCTTTCACAACATTCTCGCAATCAAATCACTTTCAAAGAATTAAGAGATCGCGGTTCTGCGCATGTTCAAAAAATTGGCGGGAAAACTGACGCATCTGCTCGATCGGGTAAATCTTTTACAACATTTCCGCAATCAAGGCACTTTCAAGGAATTGAAGAAGATTTCGTAGTTCTGCGCATGTCCACAAAATTAGCGCGAAACTCCTGATGTGCACATCGCCTTAGTTTTATGCACATTCCTTTTTATTTGGCAAGTGAAGTATATCGCGCAAGTCAGCTATTTTCTGGCCGATTTTGCGTGCACGTACGTTTTCCTTCTTCGCAGTACCTACCTGCCATTTCAACATGCCATATTTATAGAATTGCTCGTTCTCGTATACATTAGTTTCATTCGAAATCAAAGGGTTTTCAGCATATAGTCCCCAGCCTTCCACAAACGCCGTGAACGAGTCAATCGTAGCGGACTGGATCCATGCAACATTTCCTTCACAAGAATCCAAGAAATTTTCGATGTTTCCTTGATCCTAGAAAATGAATATAAAATGCTTATAATGAAATACAATGAAATATAAGCGTGAAGATGATGTTACACAACTTTTAGTGCAACATTCTTGCGACAACACGTTATTTGAACGAGCTTCAAAAACACACCATTGTTGACATCAATTTCTTGCAGGTAATCTGTACCTCCTCATAAGATGTCATCTAATTGGTTTGATAAAACAAAAGAATTGTTGTCATAGTCATTTTCAACAGTTTCTTTTGTTTAGATTCTCGGGTGGTCCACCAATTGGATGAAATCTTCCGAAAAGTGCAGGTCGCCCCATTTCGTGCAGCCATACAAGCCATGTTATACTACTCAAACTTTTAATGCAACAGCAGTGTTGCGCTTAAGGTAATGGGCTCGCGCAAATTTTACCGATAGATTTTCCTGAAATTTTGCATATAGATAGTTTTTGAGATGGGCAAAACATAACAATAACAAAAATAGGGGGTTACCGATATAGAATTGGCGCTATGTTAGCTTGAACACGACACTCTCCGTGAGTTTAGAACAAAAACAACGCTTCTCAAAGTATTACGTCTAGTTTAATTCTGGTGGATGTAATATGAAAAAGAGAAGTTTTTAGGGGTACTGGAGTAAATACACTTTCTTAAAAAACAGTTTATTGTCACAAAGTTTAGAAAAAATGCTACGTTTTGACTTCTCCAACTTGAAAAACAGTCGAAATTACGTGCGAATGTCACGTCTTTTTTAGGTGATTTTTCACGATTTTCTCCGAAACAAACCGATAGATTTTTTATTTTTTTCGATATGTACTAGTTTTAGCTAAAAGACATCGAATTCTGGAAAAATTAGGATAGGTCACCGTGCTAGATTTTAAGTTATAAGGCTTTGAATACCGTTACGTGGCGTCCGCCATATTGAAATATTTAGAACACAGGAAGCCCAATCAAATTCGATATCAGCGCGCGCGTTCAAAACATGCGCAAACGTTATGCGCACGAATGCGCGAGCGCATTACCTTAACAGTTGTCTAGTGTAAATGATCATCACCTTGAGCGATGATAGTCTTGTCTTTGGCCCTTCACTTAGGGAACTTCCCTTGGTATATGTTTGCTTATTCTATATTTAAATTACGTAACGAGCGAATAAAACTTAATAGTAATAATACGAAAAAAATTGAAATAGATATTTCATGGGATTCCTGTGGTCAAGACGCGGCCGCGCGTAAGCCCGCGAAATTTGGCGCATGCGCAGATATTTAACTGCAGTGTTGGCACAAGGTACCTGTAAGTGGTGTCCAGGCATAACTTCATGTGCGTTGACACTCCATTCTTCGTACTTTGGTCCAGGTCTTGCCATGAAAAAAGGTATATTATACGAAGCCGAGTGCGTGCATCTTTCGTCACTGCGCATGTAGCTCTGCGCACCACTTTCGGGGTTAAAATCCGGTTGAAGCTCCGCTGGACAGCTGGGCGTGGTTCTTTTGTTGCCAGTGAAGTAGAACATGTTGACAATTTTGCCGTCTAGTTTGGTCATTGTCTGAAAAAATAATCTCACCATTACAAACTAGTTAAGGCCAATTTACACGATACAATTTTTGCCTACAACTTGTGGCATGCAACAACCCAACAACTTGCTTACAACTGTTGCGTGCGACAAGAACAAAAGGTTGTAGGATTTTAAAACATGTTAACCTTTTGTTCTTGTCGCACACAACAGTTGTAAGCAAATTGTAGGGTTGTTGCATGCGACAAGCTGTAAGCAAAAATTGTATCGTGTAAATTGGCCTTTATATGAATATAACTATATATAATCATTTTCTGTATCTATACATGTACCGTATAAGTGTAGCAGTTTGCTAGGAGACGTGCTAGTAAATTAATCTCAATCCCAATAAATCCCAGTTCCACGGATTTTGGTCTCATGACTATTAATTCCATATTTAAAGCGTTCCTAGATTCCGGAATCCATTGCCCTGTGTTGCATTTCTCTTGTGATAACAAATATATCAAGATCACCATACCTGTCTTGCGTCCGCAAACCACTTGCGCATCGCTTTCCATCGAGTTGGACAGTGTTTTCTAGCCGTTTCCATGGAGACGCATAGATTTTGTGCTTCCTTGCCTGACTCGTTCTTTGGTATAGAATTGTTGATGTAGTACATGTCGGACTGGTTGATTCTTTTGGTGAATGCGTCCTTGGCTAACATGTCGTTCGTTTGTCCAGTAACTTTACGTGCTATCTCAATTGCCTTCAAAAGATGAAGAACACATTTTTTACTGGAAGGTTGAAAGGCCCTTAAAGGACCTTATTTTACGTCAGTAGACAACATTCGTCGGATTCTAAACCCCCTCCTTGTAATGCTTGCAAGGCCGCATGCTTGCCAACTTCTCGTCCAATAAGGCCTAGCTGGACACATCTCACGCCCATCCCCTTTAACTACCTTTTACCCCTTGTCACTTCTACCCCTAGGCTTACGTACCTTTCCCCCACGTAACTTGGCGCTTGGCAACTTGATCCCGCCAATAACACCCACACCTATTCCCGAAAGTACCTTCTAACCTGCGTGCAAGGGTGTCATGATCACTCCTTGTCCAATAAGACCTACACCCGACCACACCTATTCCCCCTAACTACCTTCTACCCCTTACGTACCTGTGGATATAATTGATTAAGTTCTTCAAGTCCCATGTCGTAGACTTCTTTTGGAGTCATTTCGTTGGTAGTAAAGAATGACATAATGTACTCATAGGCCTTAGAGCCATTTAGTTTCTCTCCTGTTGGTAGCTTGCCTGTGGTTTGTTGAGTTATATCGGGTGTTCCATTGACGTAGACGAAGGGCAGGGGCAGTGTGGAGAAACCGCTGGACACTGTACTAGGGACGCAGTGTGTTTTGTATTCAAACTTTAGATATCTGGAATAGAAATATTTATTGTTAACGGTATCGTTAGCGTCGAGTTATCATTGTCGTTGTTAGTAGTTACTGTTATTAATTGTTATTGTTATTGACTTTGTCATTATTTTCGTTATTGTTTTTGCTATTGTCATTTTCATTAGTGTCGAGTTATCATTGTCGTTGTTAGTAGTTACTGTTATTGATAGTTATTGTTATTGACTTTGTCATTATTTTCGTTGTTTTTGCTATTGTCATTTTCATTGTTCAGTTGTCTTGTAATGTTCTTAAAGTGCGGTAATACGAGCAACAAAATCATGCAACATTTCGCGCAACATTGTTGCGTTGTTTAATTGCAGAGTAAATGTTGCTCGTATTACTACCCTGCGCGTAATGAATTTTCTTTGTTGCACGAAGTAGAAGCACTTCCTACTTTATGCAACAAAGAAAATTTGTTGCGCGCAGGGTCGTAATACGAGCAACATTTGCTCTGAAACTCGCGCATTCGTTTTGTAGTGACGAATATATATGTACATGTACTATGAACTTACTTGAATAACCTATCAATCGGTCGACCCAAATACTGCAGTACAAACTCGCGTAATGATTCATTAACGGGTTTGCCGTATTTTTGCCTCCATAACATAAGCTGCTTAATGTCGTCTTGCATCTTTGATAGAAACTTCTTATCCAATATAGACATGACCATGTATTCTTCGAAAATACCTGAAAATGAAGCGCAGAATAATCTTCTTTGGGTGTGTTTACGCAGGCGATTATAGCCCTAGACCGGAAATCACAAGTGTAAACACACCCTTAAGGACAATCGCAGAAAACCGGCTGCGCATGCGCGAGTTTTCGCGGGCTTATGCGCGTCCTGACCACAGGAATCCCAAGCAATATCTTTCAAATTTTTATCAATAGTTTTTTTTTCGTATCATATCTTTCAGCTTAATTTTAAGCATAATAATTGGTGCAAACAGGAAAGTATTTGGTGCAAAAGGCAGGCGATAGAATACACTACAATGTCCTCAAATTTTGATTGTTTGGGGACCAACTGTGGCTTCTGTGCCTTAGTTTTCGCCGGCAAATGTTTTCATCGGGATCGTTTTATAAGTCGCGCATGAGTGGTACATTTTGCCGCAATGTTCCCTTAGGGAGAGGACGATGATTGGTAATCGAAATAATGGCGTTGTACCACCATCATTTAGCTGACCAATTAAAATACAAGACATTGAAATTTCCTCTGGAAGTTTTGCTGATTAGCAGCTGATACCCTCAGTGAGACTGGACAAAAATATACGATCCGCTATTAATAAAATTGCGAAACAAATTTATAGAGACCGTTATTTTCCTTTAATTTGTGAGACGTCCAGAACCTGAAATTTACTGAAAATCGAGATTTCGGTACGCATTGTATAAACACCAAGATTTCGAGACGATCTGCAAGACTCAATTTGGGTCTTCGAGCTCAGTTATCGGAATCGCGCCCTGTAGTTGAGGAGGTGTTTGTTATCTCTTCTCACTGTGTAGTTAAAGCTTTGTGAATAAAAAATAGAATCCTAAAGACGACTCGATTTATCATCCTTAAATACATACAATTCTCAATATTCACTAACCCTTTTCGCCTTTTCTGAACACCTCCGGGTAGTTAGTGCCAAGGGCGTACAGCCCAGACTTGCAACTTTCTTCCGGAGGAACCATCCCCGCTTTAACTCCAAGTTTAAGATTCTCAATATATCTCGCAAACGTGTTGTTCAAATCGATCAATTTACTTCTAAACAACTCCATTCCTTCTACGGTTGACGGTTGAAAGTGATGAAGATTGCCCGAGACTTCATAGCTAACCCAACATATAGGTTTGTAACAAAATTGATCGGGTCCCATCATCCAGTCGCCCGTATAATAGTTACTGTCATATCCAGTAATCGCCATGCCGTACTTTAAGAAGAATTTCATTTGAGAAAAAGCCTTTTTCTCGCGCTGTTTTAGTTTATGAATGTCAAATTTCATGTTTGACATTTCTTGGTAAAGTTTTCTAGAAACGTCTGTTGTTTGCTTGATTTTTTCAGGTGAATAATCCAAAGCTTTATAGCGTTTTCTGATCTCTTCTGCTGTAACGCCTTTTTTGCCGTATAACTGGTCCGGAAATTCTCGATAAAATGCGTCTTGAACCTTTTGGATCCGTCCGTCGAGTCCAATTCGTTTAGCTTCATCTGAATAACTACACGGGCTTGAGGTACTTGGGATGCTTGTTGACTTTTTGCCTCCATAAACAAAAAACACAACTCCAGCAATCAAAAATGCCAAACTTAGAACGCCAACAATTGCTGCAGCAATTAAAATCTTTTTCTTGGTCATTTTGGGAGCTTCAAGCCTAGAAACAGTAAATAAGTATGTATTCAGTACTAGTGTTTTTCAATAAAGCACCGCATTATTAGATGATTTAAATTTGATGTTTTTTTCAATTAGTATCGAGCCCCAGCGGGCTAGGTAAATCAAATGAATTCTTCGACTTGTTCGCCTCCGCAGGGCTTCTTATTTTGCCTAATAAAGCGGTATGGCGGCTATTTTGAGGTAATCAGTAATAAAAGTATTAAGACTTTCAGTAACTTTGCTGCAAAATTACTGCAGGCTTTATAAATTTGTATAAAACAAATCAGTTTTGCTATACTTAGGGAAAACGGTTTTCAAATATAAACAATCTTTGATACTGTCGAAGTTTCAATAATTGATACGCTCAGCCACGATTTACAATCGCGAATTACAAACAGCAAAGTAATACTATTCTTCGAGAAGATATATTTTGCTTAAATGCCTCGTGTGATTTCACTAATTTGAAAATTCGCGAAAATTTTTCCGCAAATTTGCGGTTTCACAGTTAAATAGCCATCTAATTTAGCTAATAGCTCTCTTCGCTTACCCATAACTTCCAGACTTTTTCATGTCCTACAGTCAATTGGCTTCTTTCAGCCGATTTGTATATTGTCACTTTCGAATAAGGCCTCCCACTTTCAAATTTCTTGTCAACAATGTCAAGATATGCCTCAAAAAACGTAAAGTTCTTGAAGTCCATTTGAAAGCTCAAGTGTTTTCATACAGTTAATGAATTTATGACGCTCGACATGATATTTGATGAGGTTTTGTGAATGTTTATTTTTGGGGGTCAGCCGGAGATGACAGCCAATGATTATACATATGAACTCAGTTGAATCAAGAACAATTCAATGGGCGCTGTTTCGTTATTGTGCGCATGCGTGCATCGCCGGTTTGCGACTGAAAAGCTTTTGTAAAGGCGCTGTCACATGCTGGAACTTTTCTCTGAAACCTGCCTTAATCGCCGTTGCGAGACAAGTTTCACAACGCATTGCACCGTGTAACGTCGGTAAGCATGGTCATTTAGGTGAAACTTTCCCCGGGTCGGTTTCACGAGATGGTTTCACGAAAAGTAGAACTACTTTCTACTCTTGCAACAGAAACGTGTGTCGCGAACAAGTTTCAGGACGAAATTTCAGCGTGTAACACTCTTATGAAACTCGTCTCGCATCGACGATCGACACAAGTTTCAGATAAAAGTTTCAGCGTGTAACACTGTTCAGTCTTTCTATGTGTTTTTCTATCTTTCCTCCTGGTCGTTTCATTGCTTTATTTCAATTATTCCCTTGAGAATAAAAAACTAAAGAAACCGTTGCCAAGTTGGATTCATCCAAGATGGCTGCCGTGACGTCATTCCCGACCCAGCAATAAAATTGTTAGCTTGATTATATTACATATCTTCTTTGACTTTGTCATTTTGTAGCTAGAATTAACAATATAATCCATGGATTAGTGTTGATATGAAACCTCTAGTTTTTGTTTACTTATGCTTAATTAATAAAACATCTCCAACCGTGAGTATCGCGGGCGCCGTCATCAGCGGCGTCTATCGCGGGCGCATAAAACCGGCTCGACAGCTTATGAAACTGAGTACTAGAGATTGGGCCATTAACTTCAAATTTAACTCAACATGCAGTATATGTTTCACCTGATAAAAGCACTCGATTTCCAGCTGCAATCATTGCCAAAATTTGTTGACACGGTAGCATTTTGAACACTTCTTTGGGTATCTAACCATTTTTCATGTTTGCAGTCCCCCACACCCCTTTACAATGCTGTGGTTTCTAGGGTAACCAGGAGAGTGCGTTTAGCGGTTCAGACGTCGCTGGTGTCATGTTTTCTAACCCTGCATTGATTTAGGGGTGCAGGGACAAGAGAGAAAGTTTGGTCATTGATTACGCATGGATTATAAACACTATTCATGCCAACAATTTTGGTAACGATTGTGGCTATCATAGATCATGTTTTGAACAACGCATGGCGCGGTTACTCAGATCTATGTACCCAAGGGATCAAGTACAAACCTAAAAGGCTATAAACTAACAAATACCGACAAGCGTTTTAAGTTTCCAAATTTTCAATTTAAAATAATATCCTTTAGGGTTACTTAACTTTAATGCAAACTGCGCATTGTGGATGCAAAATGGGATCTATCGGTTTCGAACAAAGCATGGCGCGGTTACTCAGATCTATGTACCCATGGGATCAAGTACAAACCTAAATGGCTATAAACTAACAAATACCGACAAGCGTTTTAAGTTTCCAAATTTTCAATTTAAGATAATATCCTTAAGGGTTACTTAACTTTAATGCAAACTGAGCATTGTGGAAGCAAAATGGGAGACATAAATGCATCGATGTTTGAGTCTTCGTGTTGGCCATTGGCTCAAAACGGTCGATGCTTAGAAAAACTTTGGTACAAAAGCCGGAATGGTGATTCGGTTGCGAAAAGCCGCTAGCGCTATACGTTTAAAACGTTCATTAGTATTTAGTAGCTGAATTTATAGGATAATTTCATCTTATCCACTGGATAATAAGGATTTATCAAACGAATAGCAACAAAATTAAACGTCGCATGTTGGATCTATTAAGGAATGAAATGCACTTCCTCAAGGCATTGTTAATTCAAATTCGTTCCTTGATTGAATTTGTAGGATAAGGCAATAATTTTATCCATTGGATAAAATTTCCAAACGAATAGTATGTCTCATATCTGCATGTGCAATCGGATGGATCCTAGAAGGCAAACACGAATTGGACATCTTAAATAAAGACAGAGAGTTAAGTTTGTACTGTTTTTGTCAAGCTTGTCAGACAACATGGCGGATTTTTTTGTACCATGTAACTTATTGATATAATTCGTTAAGTGTATCCCATAGCTGCCAACCCCCAAGGCTTTCGTATCTGGAGATCAACATTTTTTCCTTAGAATTGGGTCGATTTTCACGCTCAGTGGGGAGGGTATAATTGGTTCGATTTTCACGCTCAGTGGGGGGGGGGGGGGGGGGGGTTATTGGGTCGATTTTCACGCTCAGTGGGGGGGGGGGGGGAAGACGATATTTAAAGAAAGATAGACGATATTTCAGTTAAAATGGCCGCAATTTTAGGATTCGAGCGATTATCCGGGAGATTTGGGTCTTTATCCGGGAGACCGGGAGACGAGGCCCAAAATCTGGAGACTCCCGGATTATCCGGGAGGGTTGGCAGCTATGGTATCCTGTTCATAAAATGATTATTGACGCGCTTTGTTTACTTGTTTATCTCTGTATCTTTCATTCTGATTAACTGTGCCGTAACGAAAAACTGTAAAATGTTACTGTTGTCATATAACGCCGGCAAGACGCATGTATTTTTGACATCAAAATGGAGATAAAAATGTCATCGTTGAAGAAATGGCTTTTGACAAACAGCTTTTTTCTGATACATGCATAATTTTGGTATTTACTTTAACGATAAAAATGTAAGCATTTTTGGCGCCAAAATAAATATTGTCAAGTGCGCGCGCGCGTCGCCAAATTATTTGCATGTTATAATTGGCTGATTTGAACAGTGTCGAAAAGTGTCAATTTCCCGCCATACCGGACGCTTGGCGTCAAAAATCCTTAAAAACAAAGATAGATATCCAAGATGACAAACCTTAATGGCATTTTAATCAGTGATCTGATCATGAAACGATTTTTTTTCTTCTGTCTGTTTAATATCTCTTCTGACAGGAGCCGTAAATAGATTTTCAAAAATGCAAAACCAACACCGAAATGAATGACCAAGAAAAAAAAGTTGAAGAGAAGCCTAGAGAAAATTAAAACTCAAGTAAAAAGGATTTCTATAATGGGGTTTTAAAATGATTTTTCCCTATAACTTCGATAACAGATATTTTTCTTATACATCCGACCCTTTTATGTGATTTAATGGACTGCTCTCCGGAATTGGTTTCGTCGCATCTTTTTTATTCTCACTCTTGGAGTATCATTATTGCAATTTATTAATGCCGTATATCTAAATTTTCGGCAAATTCAATTATATAATTCAAAAAATAACTAAAATAATGGATCATAAATCTTAATATTACCCAGTTAAGTAGCTTTCGTTCGCCGTTTGCGGCCAGTGGAATCGCTTTTGCCCCCGGATACAAACACCAAAACAGCGCGTTTATTTATCTCCCCATGGGTGCAGATTCACAGCCTTTCTCGATATTCACGTTAACTATAGCTAGTGAAAAAAAATCACAAAAAGATCAAAATAATTGATTTTCAAATATTAATAAAATTCAATCGGGTCAAAGGCTTTTTAGTTTTCGTTTTTTAAAAATTTAATATATTTTAAAACAAAGATATTTGCTCATATTTCTTCTGCGGTCAATATTTTAAATGAGGTAAATAAGCTTTATTTTGAGAAATCTATGAACATACAAACCTGTTCGACAAAAACCGGGCTAAGATTTCTCTAAATTAATCTACAATCAGTTTTTCAAATATCTATTTCCATTACAGTATCCTAAGATGTTAAGATTACAATCTTTGCTCCGTAATAAGCACTATAATTCGTCAGTTTTTGTTCAGAAAGTTGTCCTTTAAGATAACTGTAATACAATAATTTTCTATTATTTTGAAACAGCAGTGAGAGTTTAATCCATTTTGAATGAGAGAGATCGAAATTCAAAAATACTTTTGGCAAAAATATCCTTTGTTTTCCCATTATGCATTAAAAAATAAATGAATAATAAAACAGAATTTGAAGTTTTGAACAAGTAATGTCACTAAACCTTGCTCAATCCAAGCCAAACTAAGAGCTTTGGCAAGAAATATTTATTGCTTATCTAACTGCTCATTTGTCCGCCGCAAGCAAAATGAGTCTTAAAGCATATTAAAGCAAAGTTGAAATTATTTAAGCTAGATGTGTTTACCTCTCAAACGTAACACCTGGAAATCGGCGAAACATGGTTCTGTAATTCCCTGCTTGCCAGTTTCAGTTAGTGTCTTGTCCTTGCATGTATATTCTATACGTGTAGGTAACTTTACTCCGATAATTTGTCTACGTTATCAAATTTTTTCCCCGTATAATTTGTGTATCATTGTATTAAAATGCTTGCATCGTGAGAGAGCTTTTACAGAGTGTAGTTTTACTGTCTTAAATTGAACACTCCGGGGATTGTTTATCTGTTATATTCGAGTTTTGACAGATAAGCACGTCGTAAAATCCCCAATAGCTCAGAGTACCATCGAAATTAAAGCCAAAGGAGATTCAAAATTGTAAGTTATAATGAGATGTCAGTAGCTCGAATCGACTTAAATAACATTTTGGAATGGAGAATTCCTTGTTCTTTTCGGTGGAATAAAAGTGATATATTAAATTAAATAATTATGCCTTTCAAAAAAGTCTAAATGCCCCTTTTAAATGGAATTTCCGCAAGCGAAGTAATTCCCTTGGGCCTCCCTGGGGGGCAAAATTTCGTCTTTATTCAAGTCTCCACATTAACCAATCGTGGCACGCGTTACTTTCATCAGCCAATCATCACTTACTTGATACTGAGCTAGAAACCAATGGCCAATCACAAAGCCACTTGAAATCATTTTAAGCCAATCAGACTTAAGCAAGCAAATTAGGCTTATCCTTATCAGCCAATCAGCTTGGAGCAAATGCTATCATCAACCAATCAGTCCTCGTTCAAGTAGGGTGGCAAATGGGGCTTCTTTAAATGTTGTTATACACATTAAGGAACCATTAAGGTTTTACTTTCTATAAGTATGCATTTGAACTTCTTTGAGCCAAAATATGGTGAGTGAAAAATATCTGTCAAATGTCTTGGCTTTTACTGGTTCTACTTATATAGTAATTGGTAATTGAAAAAAAAAACTATTCAAAACAGGACCGGAATCGTCTGAAAATCCTTCTTTCTCATTGCTTTATTCAATAACTAATTCTAGATCTTTCTATCTTAACGTTAACGCCGGTAAAACGTATAGAACAACAAATTCATGGCTAGCTGTTTTGCAAAGTGATGAGAATATATAGGATGAGAACTCAGCTTGGAAAGCATTTTCCAGGGATTGTATCGTAATGCGTTAAAATTGCGAAAAGCAGCTAAAACTAAAACCTGGTGTATCCTCTGCATTCCATTTTGTCTATTTTCCATTTTTTCATTTGATTTGATTTTAAGAGGATTTGAATAATTTGACAGCAAAAAAATTTGAAGACGGATAATGACAGCTTTTTAAGAGACTGACGAAGATAATAACTAATACTCGAAAACGTATGCAATTCACAAATTCAGTCTTTTTGGTGTTGCTTCACATCTCAATTTACCGGCCATTGTATGCATATTAGAGACCTTAGGCAACCACGACGACAACGGGACGTCAAAAAGGGTTTAAGGGAAATATTCAACGCAATTTTTTTGCTTTTTTATTTTGAATTCCCATTCAGACTCAGATTTTTTATATGAGTGACAATGAAAGAAAAAAGTTCTGGCCGAACGTAAAATATACTGGTTTACGTCCTCAGCCCCCTTCTACAGGGCATGGAATCAAATCTTGACTTTTCACGTTGTACTTTTGCAGAATATGGTTGGTTAACGTTTCTTTATACATCTGGAGCCGGTTGTACAAAGCCTGGATAAGCGCTATATCCCGGATAAAACCCTATCCAGCGGACTGATATAATTTACAGCCCTCATCCGATGGATGACTTATCCAAGCTTCGTACGTAACTAGCTCCTGCTCATTTGCACGTGAAATTATTGTATTTTGTAATTAGGGTCATTGTTTTATGCCGTTGTCGTCCTCGTAGCCGTCTTGGTTGCTTAAGATCTCTATTAGCAACCAAGACGGCAACGTACGACGGCGACAACAACGTAAGACATGATCTATAAAGACAATGGTCGTCATGGTTACTTAAGGTCTCTATTATATCGATGAACCCTTGGTTAGATATTTGCCAGATTGATTCTTCATTTTTACTTGGCGAGCATTGACAGCCGAGTAATAATATGCAGTGTTTTGTCAGTCACAAACACAGGACAGGTCTCTACAGCGCATCAGCCGAGAAAGGTCAAACGCCTGCCGAGTGAACACTAAGATGAGTGTCTTGTACAGCGCATCAGTCGAGAAAGGTCAAACGCCTGCCGAGTAAACGCTAAAATGAGTATCGCATCTGTGCAGTAGTGTCAAAAGCTCGCCGAATGAACGCTAAAATGAGTGTCTTATACAACGCATTTGTGCAGTAGTGTCAAACGCCCGCCGAGTGGACACTAAAATGAGTGTCTTATACAGCGCATCAGCCGAGAAGGGTCAAACGCCCGCCGAGTGGACACTAAAATGAGTGTCTCGTACAGCGCATCAGTCCAATAGTGTCAAAAGTCCGTCGAGTGAACGGTGAAACGAGCGTCTACTTAGCTTCATATAAATTAATTACTAATTATATGAGTATATTGGTCGAACGATTTCCAAAGTGCAATATCTCATTTAAAGAACCGAAGTGCCATAGTCTCATACATAAAGATGGCAACATAATTAAATCGTAAGATTACCGACAGATTTAGACTTTTTTTCTGCGTACAATCCAATATCTTGCACGGAAATCGATGTCATCGCAAGTAAAGCTTATTATTATAAACTTTACACGTACGTAATATTTCTATAAAGATTACGCTGATCTTTCAATGCAAACTACATGGACTTCGCCGTCTAATCCTAAAGAACACTAGACTAATTTTCAATCAGTTTTAGATCTCTTTACTGCTGTAGGATTGTTAACTTTGAGTTCCACAGTGAAAATGTATTAAAGGCGCAGCGACTTAGCAAATCATTTCCTAATTCAACTTTTGTTAGAAATCTTTGTTTTTTCATTAAAGAGTGTAAATATTTTTATTTTGTCACCGTAAGTAATACAAAATTAACTTGTTTCCTATATTATTAACCATTCACAACACTCAGTTTCATTACTGTTCTCTACGGGAAATTTCCTCCGAATCGAATAGAGCGTCGTAGGAGCTTGAGTTAGATAGTTTGAATACTGAATTACAGAAGCATAAACTTAGTCCCTTAAATTTTGCGTAAGACTTCTATTCTTCATTCCAAATTGAAGACCAGATATTTAAAGGAGTTTTTTCAATTGTTTAGACTCAGCATTCGCCCATTTTGAAACGAAATTGTGTCTGTAACCGATTTTGTTGCCTTCGTAACAAAATATGTATGCTTCATGCCTATTTATGAAAATGTCGGCTGCTCGCTTTAATTTTAATAAGCTCAGCTTGGGTGAAAAGGAGGATTGAAAGACAGAAATTAAGAAATATCTTGAAAAGCAAGTGTTGTATCTCTTGAGAAAAATCACGTTTTATGTGAACAAGCTCGTATCGTTTGACTAGGAAGAAGACAAGAAAGCGAGAGACCGAAATAAAATATTTAACGAGAAAAGAAATGGGTCCAAATTGTTGAAAACACGAAACGTTAAGAAAATTAAAGATAATTTTAACTCTATCAGAGAAACAAATAAATAACACAAAAACACCGAAAAAATTAAGAGCAAATTACGTACCAAATATAGCCAGATTATTTCGCCAGAATGTGCCAGGGTGAGTAGTTCGACATGTGACTTTTGTTTTAGATCAGTTCAAAAATTGTAAAGCATTATCTTGAAGGAAATGAATTTCGACATGAAAATTGGTAAACATAGAAAAGACCATTTCCATGTTCTTTATTTGCTGCATAAACATGATAATTATGTGCAATTTTCCCTAAATTTTTTACTTAAACTTCAGTGTTTTATTGTCGATCAATTTAAGTAGCGTATCCAGTAAAACTTGTAACGCTGCTTAGCAATATTTCACAATGACAGTTACTATGAGAGTTGATTTAACTTTCTTTGAGCTAAAAACAGTGGGCAATTCCGTTAAGCGAATAGAGTATTTTGAAAGCTACCTTGGCAGACGTAACAGATATGCGGCGTGTTATTTCAGTTTTATCTGCTTTTTAGCTATTTAGTATAAACTAAAATTGGTGCTCCAGCTTCCGGAGGAGCTTTCTTCCCGCCTCTATTATTCTTTCTTCATTTGGATTCACAAATATCTTGTGTTTAAATAGACAAAATAAGATTCTTCCATTCTTCTTGTAGTCAAAGAATGGGCTGTCTTCAGTTCATCGTTCAGTTCAACTGAAGTTGAAAAGCGGTTTGATATTTTAGAAAACTATTCTAGCTTTTTGGCCTTCGGCAGCTAGAGTCTTATCGTATTTCAAAGCCTAGGAAAATATTTCTATTTCCTTCAAATCAAATTAAATTCAGGTCATTATCCTAATTCGTTAGTAGCCAGGGTCAGTCCTTATAGATGTGAATTTTCACTCTGGTTTTGGAACAATATCACATAATATTGGCTTTTACAGTTTGTCAATGCCTTCGTGCCGATTTGAAAATCAGATTTTGTAAACTAGAGCATCATTGTACAGTGAAGGTCAATTGAATTTAAATCTGCTAAAACCACATTGCAAAACATTGAAAATGTATTAATCTTCAGTGAATATAGTACTTACTGTAATTATAGAGGTGATGATTTTGCTCAATTCAGTATAAAAGAGAGTTTCCCAATTCGAACGATAAACAATGATTCTCCTTCGGTCATGTAGTTTTCCAAATACACCTTTTCGCTAATTAATCAAAATTAGAAAAGTTTCATCTTTCATGCGCACACATATTCGCGCTTAATTTGTAATTAATTTAGAAGAGAGAAACTTTACGCCGATTTAGCGGACGTGTAGTTATTGTCAGTAGACCAGCTTGAGTAGTGGACGCTTCGCTTTTAGAATTGTCATCTATATACATATGTATGCAAGATGCATTTATCAAAGGGCAACTTCCCCATTTGTTAAATCGTGTTAATCTACGCCTCTGTTATAAACTGTACCCTAGGGCGCTATTTTTGTTTTCTTTTAGATGCATTTAGGATATTCCTAATACAAACTGCCACTAGGTCTAATATCTTTGAAATAGCCATTTTGTAGCTCTTTTAATTACAGTTTGAAAGTCATTGTAAGCGTTTATGAGAGCCTCATTGGGAACCACTTCTATGTGTAGGAAATAAACACTTTTGGAAGTCATTTTTTCCCATTTCTAAAAAGTGCCTTAATTAGATTCTCTTTTAGGGAACACTTCCTGAGTTCAAACGTGTCAGCGCAATAGTTACAAACTGATCCGACAAAGGGAAGTTGACATTGGTTTGACAGCTAAGATTGTTACTCTGGTAAGAGCACTGTACTTCGACAAAATAGACTGCAGTAGTCGATATATCGAAGTGAGAGTGGGTTCTGAGACATGCTATGTCTATATACTTGATTTCAATTCATAAATCATAGGTATTACTGTAAAGAAAGAAGACTAACATTGATAAGATAACATTGTACAGTATTGACATTGACACTGGTAATTAAGGTGATGTGAACTGAGATAACGAATGAATAGTAATGACAAATAGAGCACGATCAAATAAAGATTAGACATCCAGGGCGCTGTGCATTGTCCTCGGGAGAGGATATGATAAAATCAATTAATAATGGTATTTTAATTTAGTTCTTATTTTATGTAGCAATGAGGGAGAGTTAAAAACTGATGGAACAGTAGTGTCGTCTGAAACTAATGCAGATATGCAATGATAGTGCGTAATTTAACAGATTCCATTTTTGCGCGCGTGCTTGTGTACTCTAATTAGATACATAGATGGCGTCAAAATGTGGTGAGAACATAAAATTAGCCTGCGTTCAAAACCGTGGTTTAGTCCGACAAAATAAACCAGGGTTTGTTTGTTCAGCTGTAACGCAGGCTACAAAAAGTACCGCGCCACGAGGTCGATTGTTAACAGATTCCATTTTTGCGCGCGTGCTTCTGTACTCTATAATAGATACATAGATGGCGTCAAAATGTGGTGAGAACATAAAGTTAGCCTGCGTTCAAAACCGTGGTTTAGTCCGACAAAATAAACCAGGGTTTGTTTGTTCAGCTGTAGCGCAAGCTACAAAAAGTACCGCGCCACGAGGTCGAGACGCGAAAGTCGAGTGGTGCCGTCGTTCTTTTTGACGTCTTTTGTGCGCGTATATAAAGAGTACAGGCGCAAGGGAAAATGGAATACATTTGTTTCATATATTTTTCGAAATATTTCAGCCAACCAGACGGGTTAGCGCTACGCTCTCTCAAATACGGTTTGATCGAGGTAATTTGATCCGAACCTAAATGGAAACGCTCGCTAATTTCCTCCCATCATCCTTTGCAGACCGCAATTTTCAAAATTTGGTGTTTTTTACATACATTTCAAAACATTTACTTGACGAATTGAAATTGTAAAGAAGTAATCCTTACTAAATATTATCGTCTATGTGGACGTTGCTTCTTCATATCAAATTGAGATTGATTTTAATATTATCATTTGGATGCTCGGCCCAATTTTCTTTTTGTCATGCGATAGCAACGCCTGGTCAGTTTCTACCTTCAGCCATTCCGCCAAAAGTGAAAGCAAGTCTCCAGTGAAAATTCTCAATTTTTGCTTGAGTTTTGGACTAGAATCTCCTTAAAATGCCTCCTAAAGCTAAAGCAAAGGTTAGAATTGATTCAAATTATCTCTGATTAATGTTGGTACCTGTTAATTTGCTTTGTACCTGCTCAATAGTTTAGACTACGAAGACCCTCCAAAATTTTTAATACACTTCACTCGTAAGAAACACACTAAGTTATTATTATTATTGTTTAAATATTCCCTACCTTTCGTGTTTTACTGCCATGTCTTTATATGATGTCTTTTTGGTGCATGAAAGGTACGTTTTCTTGCACAATCTACTGTTGATGTTTTGAAGCTAAAGTGCGTGACTTGCCGAACACAGTAATCTGCCATTCATAATACAACAATCGTAATTTATATTAAATGAAGTCTATTTTATCTAAAGGACCGAACTCCATTTCCAATTATTTTGCAACCAAATTCAATTACGTTCGAGGTTCTGTATAGTAATCCTTGATTGGAGATCGTAGTTTGACAGTTGCAAAATATAATTCGTATATCAATGAAAGATCAGCTTAGGCGATGATATCAGAGTCTAAATTTACTGATTTATATAATGATAAAAAGCTGGTGAATTCTCTCCCTCAGAAACCAGTCAGTCTTACTAAATTTACCTCAGGTCTTAAAAGCATGCAGTGCATCCAAAAATTTCCTTTTTTAAGGTT
This sequence comes from Telmatactis stephensoni, assembly GCA_029948255.1. Taxonomy (NCBI): domain Eukaryota; kingdom Metazoa; phylum Cnidaria; class Anthozoa; order Actiniaria; family Isophelliidae; genus Telmatactis; species Telmatactis stephensoni. The sequence goes on along the minus strand of JALIZF010001928.1, from coordinate 54,074 downwards.
GATTTCCTGATCTTTGCTTTTCTCTCCTCAATCATGTCCTCAAAACAGAGACCACGCGTAACTTGAAAATACCTAGGCACTTTTTTGAATAACAATAGAAGCTTTTGCATTCTTGCATTGTTTTCAAAGAGTTCCGCTCTAGAGGATGTCCAAGTGGTCAGAGCATTGGTCTCGCAATCTGGCGGTCCCAGGTTCGATTCCCACTCTGGCCACTAGCTGAGACTGAATTTGTTCCATTTTGAAATATGATGCTCGTGGTCATACCAAATAGCCTTACAAACCATGCTATTACCTATATTAATAACAATGAATTCTACTATTTGCAAGTGAGCATTGAGCATGGAGTTGTTTTTGGTTTGTTTAAGTTTTGAAACGAGACATCTGGTCCTGTTAGCAACGTTTATGGTCGTGTTTGTCAGAGTTTTCATGGGCAGAACACAGGTAGCCCAAGCTCACTGTTAGTGTTGGTTTGCTATAGAATATATGTGACTTAATTAAATCTTCATTTCTTACCTTGAATCACAATAAAATCCCTTGAAACTTGCATGGTGTCCTTTTGATGTACTGCATTACCGCCTGGCTGAGTGTGAGCAAGTTTCGTTCAGTTTAAGACAGCTTTCCCCCACCATAGATAATAGATAATAATAGATATCTATGGTGGGGGAAAGCAGAATGAAAGTTTTTGACATGTCTATAATTAGGTTTGGATGTGGGGAAAATGCATGTTTTCCCTTTATTTCATGTTTTAATTCATTTTGTTTCATTAAAAGCAACTAAAACCTGAAATAATGAGGAAAAGTGCAGTTCCCAACATCAACATCTAATTGCAAACCTGCCAAAAGCTTTTATTTCTGCCTCCGAAAAACTCTAACAAACACGACCATAAACATTGGTGTGGCACCAGACAACATCTTGTTTGAAAATGTAAACAAACCACAAAAAACTTCACACTCCACATTTGCTTGCAAATGGTAGTAATGTAAAGATGTTTGATTTGGAATAGCTCCAATTGATAATGGTGCCTGTCACATTGCTGTCATATCACAGGGAAAAAATGTCAATTCCCAACTTGGGGTTTCCCTGGGTCTAAATTGGGAGTCTGTTCTATTTTACTCGGGAAATCTGTAATACCCAAACTTGTAAAAATAGAACAGATTCCCAGCGATTCACTGGTTAGCCCCAGGGAAGCCCCATGTTTGACCCAAGCTGGGAATTGACATTTCTTCCTGTGATTTAAAATGTACAGAAATGGAAAGAGCATGTCAAACTTACTAATCACTGAAATGTTTGGATTATCATCTTAAAAATTGATGCAATGGTGAATTTTTGAAGCATTGACTTTTTTACAAAGAGAATTATTCTCACTGGTGTTTTTCAAATGAGGGTCAAAACCTGCCCCCCAGTGAAAATTATCCATACATTCTTTGTAAAAAACCTAGTGATTCTAAGATTCACCAGTTTTTCAATTTTTAAGATAGTCATCTGCAACTTTCAGTGATCACTAAGTTTGACATACTCTTTTCATTTCTGGCATTTACAGAGCTGCCCTAACATTATTTTTTATGATTGATATATAAAGTGTGATGCCTATTGATAGTAAGCAATAGTCAATTTTAGTTCTTAGTTGCTATTATTTTTGAAATATTTCATTCCTACCTTTCATGTTCCACTCCCATGTTTTTAAATCTAATGATGTAGATAATGTAGTTTTGTTGCACATTTTTGTTGAACACTGAGGTCACTTACTGTCAATATTTTGAATCCAAAGTGTATGTTTTTAACTTACTTGATTGAAGTTTATTTCATAACAAGGAAATACAATATATTTTCATTGCAAATTTCATCTTGTATCTTGTGTTGACTTCTTTCTAGTTGGTTTACAATATTGAATCCATTATTTTGATCAGTATTGTTTTAATATGTTTTTAGAGGATTGAGCTACAAAATCTAAGTTATATTTTGTTTATATTGGGGTCAAATTTTCAAAAAGTTCTGATATCAGTGTCTAAAATCAACAAATTATATTGATCTAATTTTTACAGTTTGTTTAAAAACCAAATAAACAATTGTGTTTTTTATTAACAGTTGAAAAAATAATACTGACAAATTAATGAAAACATGAGATAGTTTTTGAAACTAATATGTATTTCTGTACTTTACCAAAAAGTTCTGTTTAATTTATCAGGGAACTAAGAGAACCAAGAAGGATTCAGATGAAGAAGAAGCAACATCCAGTAAAAGATCTAAAAAGCAAGAAGAGTCTGAGTCATCGGAATCCGAAGAAGATAATGATACAGACTTCTCAAATGAAAAGTGAGATAAGTGTAAACAAGCAGGTTTTTCACCTTAGGGGGTTTGGTAGGGGGGTATTCTGTGAATACTTTGGTGGGATTCTGCCAGAGTGGGACTCTGAAATGTCGCACAGTCTATTCCACTCCATATTATCTGTGTAACAAATTATATATTCCATTGAATAGATCTGTGTGTCTGTACTCTAATAGATGCATGTATATTCATAGAAATATAATTAATATCACATAAAACAATAAAAAAAAACCTGTTTATTAAGTGTCCAAGTCTTCTAGCGCTTGCACACTAATTGGGGGACACTGTACTCTCACACACACTACCTCTACATTAAGTATTATGCAATTAATCACTCGACTCACATGTTGATTTTTGCTCAGGGAGGAAAAACCAATAGAACGACAACATATTTTATGAATATATTAAATCAACTGAGTGTTATGTATCCCATGCATCTATTAGAGTGAGAAAAAGTGAATGAAAAAGTGTGAAATCCCACCCCCACATTCTATCAGATTCCCTGCTAAATGTACATCCCTCAACAAACATGCATTAGAGGTTTAGAGTGCTTATCAAGGTTCGTGCTACTCCTTAAACTCCTTGAAAACTCCTTGAATTTCATTTATGTTTTCAAGGACACTTGAAAACACTTGAATTTCGGAAATTCTGCTCAAACTCCTTGAATTTATTATACTTTTAACAAAAAACGTAAGGGACTTGAATGGGATGGGAAAATTAGACATTCACTTTTTTCTTTTACGTGTAAGTGAGGGAAGAGGATGTCCTAGTATTTCAGTAAAACCATTAGTAAAAAATCGGGTAACACTACTCCTTGAAAAATCGTTTTTGGGTCTTTAAATACTCCTTGAATTCTCCTTGAATTTTAAATTCATATCTCAGCACGAACCCTGGCTTATACACATGTACTCACATATATACATTGTAAACTTTCCTCTATAAAATAGTATCAAGCAAAAGCTAGATTTTCCAAGGGCTTTGAATTCAACCCTAGTGGTTTATGCATACACTACAAAAATCCCACCCTCGTCTGACAATGATCATACTGTATGTCAGAATATTAACTTGTATATAATTTATATGAAAATTATTATTATTATAGGGAATGCAACTTTAAGATAGCTTCCTGGAATGTAAATGGTATCAAAGCATGGTTGGTAAGAAAATAATGGAGGTGTCACTGCCAGACTTGTCTTGGTCACTGCCAGAATTCTGGTTATATTCCCATTCACTTAGCAGAATTATGATGAAATTAAAGTCCAATACCAAATTTCAGAAAACATAGGAACAGTTGCCAGAATTTGGGCAGTATACCTGGCCAGGTTTAGGATTCGCTTTTTGCTGTATTGTTCTGTGTATTGTGAGATAACGATACATGTGGTAAATGCTCTTTGATTAACGTAACGACGATATGGCAATACAGCGATACAACAATACAGCGATACGACGATACAACGATACGGCAATACAGCGATACAACGATACGACGATACACCGATACGATGATACACCGATACAACGATATGACGATATGGCAATACAATGATAGAACAATACGATGATACAGCAATACGACGATACAGCGATATGACGATACGGCAATACGATGGTACAACAATACAGCAATACGACGATATGACGATACAGTGATACAAAGATATATATAACGATACGGCGATACAACAATATGGTGATACAACGATATGACGATACGACGATATGGCGATACGGCGATACAATGATACAACGATACGGTGATACAGCAATATGGCGATATAATGATACGACGATATGGCGATACACGATACAGAGATACAGTGATACAACGATATGGCAATATAATGATACGACAATGCAGTGATACAGGGATACTGCAATACAACGATACGGCAATACAACGATACAGTGATACAATAATTCAACGATATGACAAGACGGCAATACGACAAGACGGCGATACCACGGACGATACAATGATACAACGATATGATGATATGGCGATAAAGCAATACAACGATACAACGATACGGCAATACAACGATGCAACAAAAGGGCGATATGGTGATATATACAATAAAAGGGAATAAATTCCCGTATGTGAGTATACATACCTGGTGACCAGGCCTTCTTACCTCGCCCTAAGGCTTCTGGTGCTGCACAGCAAACATTGGATTAATGCACAGAGCTAAAAGAACTTCAGCTTCAAAGCATGCACAATCCAAAAAGTGAGGTAATTAAGAAGACCTGGTCACCAGGTATGTACACTCCCATATTGGAATTTATTCCCTATTGTCCTGGTACATGTACATATTGTTTCACGGCAAATTAGCATTATTCATTTTAGATTTTTGGCAAGTATTACTCATAAATATCGATTTTCCTGTAGAAAATCAATTTTTATTTCATTATTAATATTTTTTCAGAAAAACAAACCAAGTTCTTATGTTACCAGAGAAAAACCTGACATTGTGTGTCTACAAGAGATAAAGTGTGATGAGAAGGACTTCCCAAAGGTACACATCACTCAAATCTTGTCAGCTCTTAAGACCTGACACTTCTCTAGTACACAGGGATGGATTTAGGGGGTTGATTGAGTGGCTATCCACCCCCCATTTTGTAGCAAAATTAATGATAATTTGAAACCTTTCCCTTAAAATAATGTAATATTGCAACATTTTTTTAACACCCCATTTGTAATTAGACTCTAGGGGGTACGAGTACTCAATCTCAACAATCACAGGCTGGGGTAATGTGGTGGCGCAAGTAGAACAATTTGGACCCCACAGATTGATTAAAACAACTAACTTTAATGACGAACTGTTCAGTGTTCTTCAGTTAGATTGGTGAGCCATAGAGGAAGGTGTTGTAGAATTGTTGCAGTGTAGAAGTGTAGCAAATGTAATAGGGGTATTAATTTATTAATTTATAACAACTTTATTTGTGGGAAAAAAGCTACTTAAAGCCACATGGAATGGAAAGAAGTTGAAGCAAGTGTGTAACTTTGTGTTTATTGTGATTATCTGCAGGAGGCAAAGTTTGCTGGATACCATGTCTATGTAAATTCAGCTAACACCAAAGGATATTCTGGTACAGGGTAGGTATTTTAAAGATGATTTAATTACTTTGTTTTAGACCACTGTGTATATGACTGTGAAAGAGAATTGTACAGTCATAGTATGCTATGACTATGGAATCCTTTGATACATTGTACTGAACTGACAACTTCAATAGAAGTTGCTGGTACATACCTTTGGCTTTCACAGTCATGCATTCATGCTGTTTTAGTAACCAATAAAACAGCTTAGTTACTAGTCTTTTTATCTTTTGTCTTCCTTCCTTCCTCCCTCCTTCCCTCCTTCCCTCCTTCCTTGTTTCCTCCTTCCTGCTTCCGTCCCTTTCCTTCCCGTCCTTCCTTCCGTTTCCTTCGTTCCTTCGCTTCCTTTCCTTCCTTCCTCCCTTCATTCCTTGCTCTTCCTTCCTTCCCTTCCTTCCTCCCTTCCTCCCTCCTTCCTTCCCTCCTTCCTTACCTTCCTTCCTTCCGTCCTTCCTTCCTTCCTTCCTTCCTTCCTTTCCATCGTTCCTTTCTTCCTCCCTCCCTCCCTCCCTCTTTCTTCCTCCCTCCCTCCCTCTTTCTTCCTCCCTCCCTCCGTCCCTCCCTTCCTTCTTCCTTAGCACTGCCTTCTTTCTTTCCTCCCATCCACATCCCTATCTCCTTCTCCCTCCAGAGTGGGAAGTGCCCACCCTCCATTACTTCCTTCCATCCTTCCCTTCCTCTCTCTCTCTCCCACCATAACATCTTTTCTTTCATCCTTCCGCCTGCTTGCATACCTCCCTCCCTGCCTTCTTTCCTTCTTCTCTTCTGGGCTCTCTCCTCCTCTCCCTAACAAATAATATTGATATTGACAATTTGATTTTCATGAAGTCTGGAATAATAGGGAAATCCTCAAGTAATGTCTCTTCACAAAAGTTATAAGTTTTGATAGTGGATTTTAGAATAAATTCCTTGCCATTTATTTCAGCATGTTAAGTAAGAAAGAACCACTAGAAGTAACATACGGAATTGGTAAGTTCATGTACATATTTAAGCTAAGAAGTTAAGAATAATTTTTACAGAAAATCTACAATGTAATAGCATCATTATTGAAGGTAAAGGTATTTAAGTAACCTTGTTAAACATTGGTCACTAGTGCCAGTTAACTTCAAGAGTTACTGATAAACTTGAGGCCAAGGGCATGCTCATTTTACCCCCTCCCTCCATCAGTGCTAAGTTTTAAGAGTATTTTAAGCTAATTAAAGCTACATCAGTTGTTAAACTGGGATTGAGTCGGTTGTTAATCTGGTATGTGTTGAGTCAGTTGTTTATCTGCTGTTGAGTCAGAGGTTAATCACGTGTTAAGTCAATTGTTTATCTGGTGTTGAACTGAAAAGAAGTTGAAACTGAAAGAAGTTGAAACAAGGATGCGAGGTCACTGTATGGGGATCAAACTTGGGACCTCTCACATGGAAGGCAGCTCACTAACTAACCATGCCATCCTTGCTCCTATAGAGATGTAGCTTGCACCAAACTATACATGCATATTTAACTGCATGCAAATAATATGTATAAAAGGCAAATATAACTGCCTAATGTAACTGAGCTGCACGAGTCAGTTGGCAGTCTGTTTATTTCACTTTGTTTTCATGAATATTAATGAATTTGTTTTTGCTCAGGAATAGACGAGCATGATAATGAAGGTCGTGTCATTACTGCTGAATACAAAAACTTTTACCTTGTCAATGCATGTAAGTATGTAAAAAGGAATAAATGGAAATCTCTAATGCGATATAAAAAGAGGGTACTGACATTACTGCAGATATTGCAAGCTTTGGCCTTTCCTTAGAGTAAAAAGCCCTTTCATACTCCAAACTAATTAAGGCTCAGATACACTGATGCGGCCCAAACTTGTTTCTAGTTCTTATACATACTGTAAATGTAAAATGCAGTAATAGTTGCAACATCTTTCCCCTTTAAGTCTGATTTTATTTGAATGTTCATAGACTTCAAATATCAACCTTAACCTTGTAATAACTACTTAACTCTATCTTTACCTCTCCCAGATGTTCCCAACTCTGGTCGTGGATTACCAAGGTAAAGTACTTTAAAGTAGTTCCAGATCCTTTCTACTGTGCATCTCCTGTGTGCATTTTTGCACACTCACTTTGATATTGGCATTCTTTAGACCAGATTTTACATTTACATTACCATGACAGTGACTGCATGCATACTTTTTAAGCAAAATGCAAATACCTACTTTTACAACATCTTACAGCTTGATAACCAACATGGTGACCCCCACTTTTTTTCTCAGATTTTGACTTACTTAATGATCTTTAAATGACAGGATTTTAAAGAAAATTCATTGATGAAATCTAAGGCTCCTGTTAAACAGTAGTTATTAAGCATGATTATAAAATATTTGAGATATAACGCGCGCACTGATTCATGGCTGGCTACCATGTTTATATCAGAGGACAGAGACATGGCTCGCTCAAAAACGTTAAAAATATTTTATAAAAGCAATATAAAACGATCGCTTATGTCTCTGTACTGTGATATAAACACGATGGAAGATGTAGAGCACTCGAAAAGCAAGAGAAACACTCGGCTACACCTGACGTGTTCCTAAGCTTGCTTTTCTCTTGCTCTACATCTTCCATTGTGTTTATATCACAGTACAGAGACATGCGCGCGCATTTTATATTGCTTAATTATAAGGATTGTAAGGATTATAAATGATTGTTTGTGTTTAGGCTTGGTTACCGACAACAGTGGGATAAAGACTTCAGGGCATATCTCAAGAAACTGGACAAGAAAAAACCTGTCATTCTCTGTGGTGATTTGAATGTTGCTCATAAGGAAATAGGTACACTTTTTGTCTTCTCACATAAATGGTGCATTTTTGTTTTTACAATTAGAATCTTAAATGGAAATTTATGGAAGATACAGTTACCTTTATGCAATACATTTTACTATTCCTTCATTTCACTTTCCATTTTTTTTTCTTTTCACATTTCCCCTTTTCTTTCTCTCTAGCTTCCACCCTGTTTTCCTTTCCTTCGTTCCTTCTTTCCTTTCTTTCTTCCCTGCTCTTCCCTTCTCTTCTCTTCCCTTCCCTCCCTTCCTTCCTTTCTTTTTTCTCTCCTCTTTTAACCATTTTTCCCACTTTAGCCCCTTCACCTTATTTTCTCAGGCCAGTTTTTTTACACATTTCCTTTCCCATATATTTTTTCAATTTCAACACTTCTCATTCATGACTATTTTCTTTTCACTTGCTTTAATTGGTAAAACAATTAATATATAAATCATTCTTCTCATTCATTTTTCCTTCTAAAAGATCTGGCAAATCCTGGCTCTAACAAACGCACAGCTGGCTTTACCAAGGAAGAAAGAGATGGCTTCACTCAATTACTTAGTGAAGGTTTTGTAGACAGTTTTAGAGAGTTTTACCCCAACAAGAAGAATGTGTATTCATTCTGGACATATATGAGAAATGCAAGAGCAAAAAATGTTGGATGGTAAGTTTTGCTTTTGAAGCCAGAAGTGTAGCATGTAGTTCAGCACTTTGACTGCTTGTAATTAGTTTCTTTCATAATAAAACAAACCCCTTTATTTTTCTCTCTTTTCACAGGCGTTTGGATTACTTTGTGGTGTCTAAAAGGTTTCTCTCAAAAGTCAGTGATAGTGTAATCAGAACACGTGTCAAAGGAAGTGACCACTGCCCCATTGCACTTTTGTTGTCAATGTAGAAACAGACTTCTAGGGATGGACAGACAGACAGAAGGTGTAGACAGACTGAGGTAGGCCCACCCAAGGAGGTAGGCAGATGAGAGTTGTGTTGCTAGATATTTTTTTTATTTCCATTCAGGAAAAACATCCGTATTGAAGTTAATGTTTGCAAGAGCCAAATTGTAATTCATGTCAAAAAAATTACATTCATTTGAAAATGTGCTTCATTATTAAGATGTTATTTTAAAATGAAATTAAAAAATTGGCATTTGTGAGTCTTGATGAGCTATTGCTCTATTAAAGGATAAATGTATTTCATTTGTTTATCTAGTATTAGAATTTAAAGGTTTGAAACTGACCTAAAAATTAAAATTTTAAAAGCTGAATTTTCAGTTACTTGCTGGAGCCTTCTTCAGAACTATAATGATTACTTGCAAGAGCTTGTGATGATAAATTTGAATTTACCACAAAAGATTTGTAAACCCTTGGGACGTCTATGTGTTCATTAATTGAATCTGAGTCCCTATAATGTCTACGACTGACCGCCCTCACAGTATGTTTATCTAGTACTTACATTTGTATTTCACTATAATCTTGGATTTGCAAATCATTGATAATCCCAATGTATAGGTACAATAGGGCACAGCTTAACTGAAAGCATAGTATTAATATTTATTGTGTCCAATCAAACTAGCACTTGCATATTAATTAGGGGACACTGTATTCTGACTCACACACACTACACTACATTGACTGTTTTCAGCATACAACTCTCAAGCTCACATGTTGATTTTTACGGAGGGAGGAAAACCGGAGAACCCGGAGAAAACCCCTCAAAGCAAGGGAGAAAACAAACTAACAAACTCAAGTCACATGTGATGGCCTGGAAATCAAACCCAGGACCACAAAGGAAATATGTATGTTGCTAAATTTATGACTCTTTTAGTCCATCAATATTTTAGTTTTGGAAATGAATGAATGCAGCAATCAAAGTTGATGTTGTTGGTCTGTCGTCGATGATGACCAAGGACATCACATGTCTTGACAATGTGCATGAATTGGATTATAGTGAGGAAGAGATTGTTTAGTGTCATCAGCCTCACTTTCTCGTGGTAAGATGAAGTCAAGACAGCTGGAGATAGGTTGGGATGCTGGCAAGTACTAGCTAGGCTAAGTACTCATATTAGCTATGCAGAGGCAAGGTCGCTACTTCTTGAGAAGATCATATATCTATCGCAATCCAAGTAAGGAATACTGCATAGATAGCTGGTGTATTACTTGCCCTTATAACATAGCAACAATCTTACACACGCTCTGATTGGCCAGAAAGCTATGAACTATTTGCCCATGGGCTGTACTGCGCGCGCACTATCTTCGTCTTTTTCAAATCGTTCATTTTTAAGATGGCGACACATATAACGCACACTCTGATTGGCTGAAAAAGCTATGAACTATTTCCCCATGGGCTGCACGGCTCCGTTTTTACCATTCTAGGCTCTGTTATAATATTAATTAGACAACAGAAAGCCTCTTGCCCATTGCGTTATAGACACACTTGAGAAAATATAAAGAACTCTTAACAAACTAGAGTCGCACAGTCTCGGCTATGTGCCACTCATACGTTTGTTAATCGTTCTTTATATTTCCTCTCGTACGCCATGGGTGCGTGGCTTTCTGTTGTCTAATTGATAATTGGTTATCAAGAAGTTCAAATCCAGACCAATACATATCCACAATAAATTTTAATAATTTGTCCTTATCTTTGTATTGACTTAAAATGTTCTAAATATTTTTAAATCCCTATTTTTAGTATATAATCAATCTCTAAAAGGTTGTTACACAAGATTTGAAAAATATAATTTGTTGTGTATTGCATGCTGTAGTGATTTGTGCAACATGCTTTGCAATGCCGTTGCAAGATGAGCTGCAGAAAAAATGGTACTGCATACTCTATAACATAGTCCAGATTCTTGGCGCCTCTGCCACTGCTCCTCTTTTACATTTGGGCTTCCTGTTTCTGTGACACAATAAGCCCAAATGAAAAAGAAGAGCAGCAAGCGAGGGCCCAGAATCTGGACTAACTATAACAGCACCTTGTCCTGGCTTACAAAATATGCAATGATGGCAAATAGCAAACTGTAGATTAACTAGATACTAAATAATTTATACAGTCATATCAACCGTTATATCGATAATATTGCATTTCCCAACTCCAGCAACTTTCTCAAGATTGACTATAATATGTACATTTCATCAATCATAATTGTACATATATATCTATTCAAACTCATTTCTAATCTAAATTCTACAATTGCATACTGTCATACCAGTAAACCAGGACTTTCTTTAAATTATAACCACATTATAAACAAATTAAAGTTACAAAAATGTACAAAGTGTAATGGTCAAAAATTACTGCAACCTAAATCATGAAAGAGGCTCTTTATGTACTTCTTAGGAACAGAGCTGAAATGCATAATTTGCGCATAAAATGTTTTCAAGTAAACATAAATGTAGTACAACAACAGAAAAAAGTACACTTTTGCACATTTGTTGAAGAGTTTGTATATTTTCAGGTCTGTTCTTCTTAGGGAGGCGTTACTAGGAGTTAATTTCATGCCCTTCAAGGGACAGGTTGATAAACAATAAGTTCCTAATAATTTGCAACTATTATAATTTTCACTTCAGTCCATGCACTACCCTCTGTTGTCTTTTATACTGGACTTTCTGTGTCACTGCTTGAGTGAGACAAGTCGCAGTAGTCCCCTTCACAGTTCTCTGTGCCATCTTGAAAGGTAGCCATGCCTTTGCATCAAAGCGAGACAAACAGTGAACTCACAATGATAGAGACCTGTGAATAGCTGTCCTAGGTGTTAAAAAGGGTATCTATCATTGCATGCTCACCATTCGTCTCGCTTCGATGCAACGGCACAGCTACCTTTCAAGATGGTGCAGAGAATTGTGAAGGGGACTATTGTTGCAAACACAATCAAAAACAACCAAGGCAGGTAGGAATCTTAAATTCAGTGTAGTATCAAAGAAGCATGAAGGTTTTTGGTTCTATTTCCATTCTTACGACTTGCCATGGTTAACCTCTCTCTGACACCCTAATTGAACTCTCAGCCTGTACCTCCTGAAGTAGTTATTGACCTGACCTGACCAGTTATAATCACAACTCAACCTAATTTCCCAATAACATTTCTAACTGTACTTGTATTTATCAAAAATATTCACATTATCTTCAGTTGATCAGTCAACATTGATAGGTTTGTACAGTAAGGTGCTGACGAATTTCTCCCTGTATCGATGAGTAACACTCAATGCCATAACACCATCCTAAAAGATAAATAATTATATGGTATATAGTATAGTTTATATCGTATGGTTTACACAGTAGAAATTAGAATCCAAATTTAAGGTGACTGGTTTGTTTAAATGTGCCTAAAGAGATTGAAGCTGATATTTATATAATGCTTCCTTCCTTCCTTCCTTTTTCTGTCCTGCCTCCACCCTCCCTCTCCCTGCCTATCTCCCTGCCTATCTCCCTCCTTCCTGCCTGCCAACCTGCCTCTAGTCCTCCCTCCCTGCCTGCTCCCTTCCTTCCTTCCTTTCTTCCTTCCCCCTTCTCTTCCCCTTCTTCCGCCTTTTCTTCCTTCCTAGTTCCTTCCCTCTCTCCTTCCCTCCTTCCTTCATTTCTTTTTCTTTCTTCCTTTGTTTCTAACCATTACACAGGTGACGGGTATCTCACAAGTTAGAGCTATGCTTGATCTCGTAAGACCTTGGCTTGCTTGCAAGCAGACACTATCTAGACCTACCACACACGCTATTACTGAAATTCCTGGCACCATTAACAAGAACACTACCCTGTCCCAGAGGCTTTTCTTGTTTTTTATTTTTTACGATTTATTTTAGCTTTTGTTTTAAAGTCAAAACAAAAATGTCTCACTGCTACGCAGCTCATAAAATAAATTGTCAAAAACAGCAACAACAACAACAAGAAGGAAAGCCTCTGGGACCAGGGTTACTACAAGAATACTAACCTTGATAGATAATGCATATAGGTGGTTTAATGACACATGGTCAGGTTCAGGCAGTAACGATGGATCATCATGATCAACCACATCTTTATTTAGGATCACATGGAGTAAATGAGGGGGGAGGACAGGGGGGACACTTGCATGCATGCCATCTCGTATTATCACTGGAGTATTATGGGATGGAATGATTTGGCCATAGGAACCTGGTGGAGAGCTCCCTGACAAGGATTCTGGATAAAAGAAATGGAACATAAGTAAATAAATGTGAATGGAAGTGAATAAAATAGAAGTTAATATATGAGAATGGAAGTGGATTGAAGTGAATAATGACAATGGAATTGCATAAATGAGAATAGAATTGAAGAAATAATGGAAGTGAATAAATGAGAATGGAATTGAACAAATGAGAATGGAATTGAACGGATGAGAATGGAAGTGAACAAATGAAAATATAAAGATAGTTCAATTCCCACTCTGGCCACTAGCCCAGACTGAATTTGTTCCGATTTCGATTAGTTCAAATTCAGTTTCTCGACCATGCTTGTAATATAGCCAACTGGTTCGCCTCCTTGCCAGTTGGGATTCTTAATCCATTTATGTTTGATTTATATGATTTAGTTACAGCGCATTTGATCATTTTGCCATGGAAAATGTGCTCTAGAAGCTGACAAATTTATTTATTTATTTGACTTACTGACTGATCCTGAGCCAATACTAGCATTAGCATCCATATCTAGAGCATCAAATACATCCATATCTGTCTTCCTTACAGTGACCACATTATTCCTACCACCAAAGTTATCATTGGTTGTTGGCTGTTAGAGAAAAAAGGCACAATTGAAACCTTTATATAATGGCCCTCATTAATCAAGCAGCCATCCTCTAAATTAGCAGCCACTTATCAAAAGTCCTAAATAGTCTTTTGCTCACACATACACACTCAGTCACTTAGTACATGAGACCTTTTAAGTGGAAACAACAAGGACTACTCTCCAATTTAAGCCTGAATTGTGATGTTTTGACCCCCTCTCAATATACCAGAATCCTTTTCAAGTTAAGCTTTGTTCACTAATTAAAACTATTGTGTTTGTATCCTTGAAGGAATTTTGAATATGAAAGGTTTTTGAAAAGAATTCTGGTACATAGAGGGGGTCAAAACTACTAACTAAAGGGACATATTGAGTGAAGCGGCACATAGTAATGGCCTCGATCAGGGCCAGTTAAGGTGACACAATATGCAATTGCCCATGATAAAAGTCAAACTTCGTAGCCAGGACAGAACAAAACTACAGTATGTTAGCCTAGAAAGCCAATTTATTTCGTCTGGTTGTTGGTTTCTTCAGAGAACGAGTGTACGAGTAAGTAAGATAGAGTAAATGCCTTGAATGTGTATACATAATATGGGATTTATAGTTACTTACTAAATTAGGGTCATGAATCCACTTGCCATCAACACAAAATTTATACTCATGTTCTCCTTCAGGTAGTTCAATGATTGCAGTAAACTCATTGTGACTACAAGATAAGGTAAAAATAAATTATAGTAAATTGTTTTCACATTTTCAACACTGCAACAGTTTGAACATTTTATAGACTGATTGAAAAGTCTAAGAGCAAGCACTAGCTATCACACATTCAGTGCACTTGATGAAAAGACTACTTTCTATTTGTCTTTTCATTTTGTCTCAATTTTTCCCATTTCATTTTTGCTTTTGTTTTCATTTTTGCAATTATCATTTTTCTCTTCTTTCTTTTCAAATAAAGAATCTTACTTTTTTTTGCAAATTAGGGGATTGAAAATCCTTAATCTTAGTTGATGTTCTACCTGTATGTCATAGGTATTCTTGTCTTCCATTCATTGAAACTTCCAGACAGCAATATTTCTTGTCCACCATTTACCCATTGGAACACTGTTGGGATGGTCATCTTCTTAGGAGGCTCTGGTTCTAGAATGTCTTCATCTAAGCCAAAGTCAAAATCTGACTGCTGGTCTTTGTGAATCAGGTTAGCTATACAAAATATCATTTGAAATAAAGGTTAGTTGAAGTCTTCGAAGGCACTTATAGGTCACAATATAGTACAGCTTTGATAGAGCAGATTTCGTATGAGTGTGAAATAGACCACGTCGTGCCATAACCGTGTCAGTGCCATACGTGATGTCTATAAAAATGTTTGAAACTCCTGCTGTAACCGAGCCATGACCGTGCAGTGCTGTTTTCACAGTCATACAAAATTTACTCTATGACTGTGAAAACATTTGTACACTATGAGAAGTGAAAGTGATAAGAAGTTTAGAGATTGATATTGTTGTACCATATTGGAGGGGAGGGGAGGGGGAGGGGAATTCATTTACAAATTCCCTCCATGGTGGGGGTATGGATATTTTCTAGAACTACACATTGCAACTTGTTACACTCCAAACACTTTTGTCAAAGGTTTCGCAACATGTTTTTAGGAAAGTTCTAGTACATTTCTTGTACCATTAGTAAGAATTACTCTGTATAACTGCAAATACATCAGCTATTTTCTTGCAAGATTACATTTTGCAAATTTCTAATACATGTATGACCGTGAAAACAACTTTCATGGGCAGTTTTTTATCTGATTAAAATGTAGCGAGATGAAAAGCAACCAATTTTTCAATGCATCATGAGATTTTCTTGGTGATTTTCTATTGAGCATTCTTCTGAGTTACCTTCTCGTGCCATTTTTGCTTCTTCTTCACTAGGGAAAGTCTTCTTCCCTGTTTCAAACTCAAGTGTTGAGCTGGATTCAGATTTGCCATCCTTCAGCTTGGCTCCTTGAGAATTCCCCATGATTAAGATAGGACTCTTTCAATGAAATAAAACTGAATTTTGAAAAGAGAAACAAAAGAGAAAATAAGAAGAAAAGGGAGCAAGTGCCATTTCAAATGTTTTAAACAGTTTCATTCTAAAGAACTGCACCCTTTATTGCGGCTTTCAAAACTGAATCTAGGCTTGGACCAAACATTTATGCAAGCAAAAATAAGACACACCTTATATAGGGTGCAAACCTCTCAGTATAAACGGCACTTTTAGTCTAAGATGCACCTTATTGAGGAACAATGTCTTGAGCTGTTCCTTGATAAGGCTTGAATAAGGTGAATCTTAGACTTAAAGTGCAATTAAGGAGAGATTTGTGCCTTATATAATGGCATGCTTTAGATAAAAACAATGCAGTTAGTTTCTTTGATCAATGGCTTCTTTTATGTTTCAATAGCCACATTGATTTCACTTCTCTAATCTACATGTACTTAATCAACTAAAACAATAGTGCACAATACAATGACTTTACCCCGGGGGGGGCACTTGCATATATTTACTATACGGGGACGTGCCGCCCGTCAGGGTCGTGATTTTAGCTCCTGCGGTCTTAGACAGGGTATAGATCTTACGATAAATTGTCTTAAACAGGGTCAATTTTTTTCAAATAGTGTAATATTCGAGGCCAACTGGTGACGAAGGTATTGCTTGATGTTGGCATACTAGCGACGTAATTAAAATATTCAAAATGGACTAAAACCGCCTATTCTTTTTTTAATGTACAATTTCATCACAGTCTTAAATAGGGTCCCTAAAATGCCCTCTTGTCTTATATAGGGTATCGTTTTCGAGAATTTAGGTGTCTTAAACAGGGTCAGGTTTGAGGAGGCTGGGCGGCACGTCCCCATCAGATCCGGAACAAGTGCCCCCCCGGGGACTTTACGAACTTATTAAGTTCAATGGTGTCATAGTCTACAATACAATGGGTTGCATAGTCCTACAACACAATGATTTTATGAACTTATCAAGTTCAATGACCAATTAATTGTTTACATTGCGATTTTGGCACTTAAAAATAAATTTATGCATTTTAAAATTTTTTAGCTGTTTTACACAACTTCGAATTTGCACGCTTGGATTACTTTCTAGTTATTAAAAAAGCTTTGCATCTTTAAATTCAATGACCATATTAAGCAATTATTGGATGAGGTCGAGTAGGATATGGGGAATTATTAAGGACGAGGTTTGTGTTATCTGCCGAAGCCGAAGGCTGAGGCAGATAACACAAACCGAGGCCTTAATAATTCCCCATATCCTACGAGAAACGAATTCAATAATTGTTTTATTATTTTTTGAAAATAATTCTTTCTCAGTTGTGCTTTGTTGACAAGAATACATGTTGTTGTTTTCCCGCTTTTGGCGTGAACCGCATAAATGAGCGTGACGTCATACCGCAAGCTAATTTTCCATATTCGAGAAAATTACGTCATAACTTCGAATAATGGTTTTCAACATTTTCATAACTCCAAATTTGGGCAGCTAGTCGGCGACTATGGTAATTTATCCGGTGGCTCTTAGCCAATCAAAACTCTTGAATTATTTTCAAAATATAATAATTACATTTATATTGCTACGTGAAAACAAAAATACATGTACAGATCGACACGATTTATTGAAGTGAAATGAATATTAAAATAATTTTCTGGTACGTTGCAGTAGACCAAAGGCTCAAGACTTCAAAATATGTATTTTATTAACAGAGAGAGAATTATTTTCAAGCTTTAAAATCTAAGGAAAGATTTTACTACATTAGATTATGAAATATTAACTAAAAAGTTTATTTTGAACTGATGTTGAAGCAAATAGCGAACTTCACGAATTTGAAAGTTCCATCATTTATAAAGTACGAATTTTATCTATTCTCACTTTCAAAGCATTTTACCCCCAAAATACCTCTTAAACTAAAGAATTACAATACAGATGCGAAGGCAGAAGACAACTAAAAGAGGCTAATTGAGATAAGAAGTGGCAGTTTTGATAGTAAAATCTAAAATTGGAGAGGAATCGACCAGTTGTTTTTGTTGAGCTCACATATCGGTTGAATAGCTCCAAAAATATTAAATTACAATACAAATTTCAGGCATCATTGTATTCTGGGCGTTAAAGGAAGCAATCAAAACTTACCCAAACTTAAAAAATGCGAAGAAAAGGCAACACAACCGCGTGTTTTCTTGATTTACGTTACTGAGGTGCCATGACATCCCGCCATCTTGCCACAAAACACGCAAACCAACGCTGTAACACAGGAAGCCCGGTCATGATAGCTTTATTGTGAACAGACGGCATGAATGCTAACGAGATAGGAAGGAAAGAAAGGGAGAAAATAACTGTTGATTAGTGTCGCGTTCCCGATGCCGTGGACACCGGAGTTCGCCAGTAATAACCACCTTAGAACATGTAGGGCTGTAATGGACTACTTTATTCGTCTGACTATAGCTTCTTACGTGTGCTACTTGCGCTTACATGCACCTTCATGCGGTAAAAACTACAGAATAGATATACACAATTCTCTAAGCTTCTAAACGTTAAAGGCTTACAACTAGTAATTTAGATAAATGCAGATGAACACTTACGTCCGATCTTGACTCCTAGCTATTCCTGGGTTAAGAAACTTACTCCTTGACTGAATGACTCTGTTCAGAACTGCTAGTTTTGAAATTGTACTACTTCTTCAGTTAAATGCTAAGACTTTCTCCGCTTAATGGTGAAAATGTTCCTAATTATATATTACAAGGTTGAAATGACAAACTAGGTAAACCACAACTTTCTATAAAACAAAACAGTCTTTGTAGTCACATCTGGACTTACTAGCTCTTTGATGTATAATAATTTTACATTTAAGCTAATTTACAATGCAAACTTGACAATTAGGGCTCCCGACAAATTAGTGGTTGTGAATTTTAAAATTAATTAGTTAATTTATATATTTTTAATTTTATTTATTTATATTACTTTTATCAATCAATTGATTAATTTAATTTCGTTTCATTATTTTGAACTCAGTGGAAGTTTAATTAATTAATTGATGGACTGACTGACTGACTGACTGACTGACTGACTGACTGACTGACTGACTGACTGACTGACTGACTGACTGACTGACTGACTGACTGACTGACTAACTAACTGATTGATTGATTGATTGATTGATTGATTGATTGATTGATTGATTGATTGATTGATTGATTGATTGATTGATTAAACTTCCACTGAGTCCAGAATAATGAAACGAAACAATTTTAAAAACTTAATAAGAAAACGATAAAAACTCAGCGAGGGATAATCGCGACAAAGCAAGGACCATCAAGGTGAAAGAACATAAAATCAATAAAAATCGATCAATCAATCCATCAATCAATCCATCTATCAATCAATCAATCAATTAATCAATCAATCAATTAATCAATAATAATGAACAGATATATTGCATCTACACATAAAAGACAAGAGCGTTGCATAAAAAAGGTGACGTCTGTTCGATCGTTCGTTCTAGGTTGTTTGTTTATTTGTTTGTTTGTTCAACGTTCGCTTGTCCGTCCGTCCGTCCGTCCGTCGGTCGGTCCGTCCGTCCGTCCGTCCGTCCGTCCGGCCGTCCGTCCGGCCGTCCGGCGTCCGTCCGTCCGTCCGTCCGTCCGTCCGTCCGTCCGTTCGTTCGTTCGTTCGTTCGTTCGTTCGTTCGTTCGTTTGTTTGTTTTTGCATGAATAATGTATGTCCCCCACCCGTTGTCAAATTTCAGAGGCTCGATAAATCAAAGTAGCACTGAATCAGCGCTGAACATATATGTTAATACAAGCGGGTTGTCCAGTCAGTAAGCTTTTGTTAACACCCACGTATATTGACGTTGTTTGTAATTTGTGATGTCTTTGACAAAACATGCGAAGCTCTGTACCAGGAAGTTGCTGATTGATTGATGAAAGCATGACAAATCGTGTGAGAGCCGATTACAAAGAAGTGATTGCGACTTTGTGACGCGGGATGCACTTTTTACGGCTTCCAACCTAATGAACTAAAATAAACTGAAAGTTACTATTAATGAATGAATGAAAAACGGGAAAGAGAATTTAATTGAGGAAAACAGAAAAGAAATCAGTTGAAAGATAAAACTGTATTCGAGAGGCAAAAGAAAAAAGGACGAATGAAGAAAGAAAACAGCTTAGAAAAAGAATGGAAAAGAAAAAGAAAAACTGAGAAAACCAGAATTTCGCGTTAAATCCAGAAAACCATGTACAGAAGTTTCTTCCACCGACAATCTTGTCATGACTGTCTGCTAAAGTAATACAGATTAAATACTTCAAATTTCGCCTCGAAATTCTCCAAAAACTCGTCACTCACCGAGTGATATCGTACGACCCGCTTCATATTGAAACTTACTCTTGTTACAGCTCTCGATTTTTCAGCTATGCTGCGATGCTTAGAAGTCGAGTAGATTTCCATTTTCGCCCGTATTTTTCCAAGTGTATTGTTTTGATCAACGAGTATTGCTCTCTGATTCAATCACTTGATGATCATACGTCACAGTGGAAATATTTCAAGTATTTGGTGTCATGCCATTGCTATTGAACAGATCTACTCAATGGGAGCCGACCGGCGGAAGGGGTAGTGGGTATTACGTATTCAAAACTTCAGAAACTTTGACCTCCGAGACCAGCCTTGGAAGGCAGGCATATGAAGTAATAAAACCAAAAAAGAAAATTATTCACAATTTTATAAAATAAAGAAAAAAGAAAAGAAAAGAAACAGAAGAGAAAAAAGTTTTATTTTCCGTGAGTATCAGTTGTTCAAAATAGCCGTGATTTCCAAAATGACGTAGTGGGCGCGTAACCAAAGAGCGTTTATACATGTTATACAGTAACTAACATGACTAATACAACTCGTCCCCACCTACCCATAGACACATGCGGTCGTTGTGACATTCCAGCTTGAGATTTCCACCAATCACAGCACTTTATTAACACAATGTTGTTATGCATTCGAACCCAAGAAGCCACTACCAGAGTTGGATGTCTTGTAAAAATGGCGGTTCTAAATCCTAAATAGGACTCCTTAAAACGAACTCATTTCGTACCCTCAAAAAGTCGGGAATCTACAATTATTGTTATGAAATAATTCTGCTAATGTGAGAACGTTATTTGGAGGCAATCAGAGAAATTATGGCGGAGATGAGGACGCGGTCAGAGGAGCTGCAAGACCTCAGAAGACTCATAGCGGAGTGGAACGCCAGTCGTGTAGATATCTTTGCTATAAGCGAACCGACCGAGGTAAGCCTAATGTGAGGATATTAAACTCTTCTGGTACCTTATTGTGGTGCTTTAAACCTAAAGTTTTCATGGGATGATTGTGCGGTTATGTTAATATGGCTCTAACCGTTCGATGGTTCCGTGTTTCTTGTAGGATTTGGAATACCGTGGCGTGATGAGATTTTGCTTTCAAGATTCCGGCTCTAAAGTAGCAACAAAATGCGTTCGATTCACTAGTAATGATAGTACTGAAGAAGTAACCAAGGTTTTAGTGGACAAATTTCATCCAGATATGAAGATGTTGTCGAATCCAACGTACTCGCTTTACGAAATTCACCCAAATAAAGGTGAGTTGTAGAATGTTTTTGAACTTTTTTCGTTTCGAATTTTTGTCTCAAATCCCTTGAAGACAAGTCTTTCCTTTTAATTAAAGTCTGGGATTTAATTCAATGAAATAATATAACAAAATATGTCATTTTTGACCCCAAAATGTCGTAAGAATCTCAATTCCATATGATAATGAACATCGACTCGGCATCTTTCAAATACACAATCACTTTGAAAATTTTATGCCGATTAATACCAAAATCAGTTCTATACACGTAATAGTCTTCGGTGTTTCAAAGTCTATTCTGGTGTTTCATACTTTAAATATCTTTGACCGGTTAACCTCAGAATACAATACCATATAGAGCTCTTAGCGATTTAGCATTACAATTTGTTCATAGTTACTGTTAACCATATTCCCTAACCATTTTCTAGCTTTAGATTAAAAATTTATATTATTCGGACACTTTTGTTGCTGGTGTCTCTGAGTACAGATTGAAAGTTGAGGCTAATTTAGCCGAGAGTTAGTTGATGTGGTCTCCAAAATGTCTGTTAGTAAGGGGAAATCAGCCTTGAATTTGAATATTTGAGGCTGTTTTGTCTCCTCAAGCAAAGCTCACCTTGACAAGCGACAGTAACGATAGCTTTCACGGGGTAATTGTATCATACCGAATGTTACTTAAAACTGATCGTGAAAAGCTTAGCTGGAAGAATATTCTCACGGAAGCCACTTGACTGCTGGATAATTGAAATGTACAAGAAATGGGGAATCGTATTTCATGGATCAAAACAAACTCGATGCTCTGTCGTGCTGCGAACTTTTTATGATTCACTGGATTTTTGTGTTATCTCCCGCCAGGAAAAATTCAAAACCTTATTCATTACAGTATTCTAGGCTCATAAAAAATATTTACCATTGATTTATACTTAATTTTTTCCCTTTTGCCTCGAATTTGGAAGTAGATTTCTGCCGATTTTGTGAATACAAAGTCTTATTTTTGTTAGATATCTTGCGAGCTGCATAACAATAAGTTGTTTTGATGTTGGAACGGAAAATCGATTCAGTTTTAATCATAGCTCTCTCGAAAGAACAGGGTAAAAATTTGGCACATTTGTGAGAACGCAGACACGTTTTTGATAGTAAAATACGTAGTATTTATTTGTTTACGTACTTATTGAAGTATAAGAGGGTACACATATATCAGACGTCTATATTCGTAGCTGTTATTACCTTTATCTCTACAATAAATGGCCTTGTTCACTTAGAAATAAACATAAATTACATTATACCAAAATAACACTACTTTAAATTATTCTAATATTCCTTCCACAAACATCAAATCCCATTCTAAATATAACATATCGAGTTGAACTTTTTCTCTCAATCATTTGTTTAAGTGTTAACTACCTGATTTCAATGATATCAATATTTTATATATCATATTGAGTAATGGAATTGATTAGTTATCAAGTATCTATAATTATATACAAATATATGTTGATTTATGGTTTATCTAGTTAGAGTAGTGGCCATATTTGAATTACCAGTCTATAATATTTCTAAACTACAACAATCTCCTAGGAGATGAAAAGTTAATGTAGAGCTATATTACCTGCAGAGACTCTGACAGCTATTTTGTAGTCTTTTCATTGTATGTCAAATTCTGCTGGGAGATTTCAAAAGCCATTGAAATGTTTTGTCGATTTTGATGGCAGCGTCACTCTTAAAGCCCTTCCATATTAGTACATTTTCTGTTATTAATTTTTTTGTAAAATAATTTTTGTTTGTATGGATGAGAAAACTTGACCAAGTTTCATATGTCAAATGCAATGCTAATTCAATAGTTCTCAAATCGTAGTCTATGGATGAGTTTTGAAATAATTGTCCCCTATCTTCACCACTTAGCTAACATGTAGCTAATTCAATAGTTCTCAAATTGTAGCTTATGGACCTGAGTTTTGAAATCATTGTCCCCTCTCTTCACCACTTGGCTAACATGTACAGTAGCTAATTCAATAATTCTCAAATCATAGCCTATGGACCTGAGTTTTGAAATCACTGTCCATAGATGGATAAAAATCTTTTTGATGTCATGAAACAGGCCCTTAAAAAATATACATATAGGTTATTGGTTGACTAACCAGATAATACAGCTGTGTATTTTTACAAGTCATGCTATAAGGTGAGCCAAAATGCAAGTGACAAGTAAAAATTCACAGCTATATTCCCTGGTTAATCGACACTAACATATTTATTATACAATTCTGCAAAAATCAGTACAAATAATGTCGTTTTTATTGCCACTTTTACTTTGATTAGCGCACGGCTTTGCACTGGGAAGCCATTCAAATGTTACTAACCTAATACGGTCTCATATTTTTCACATTCTCGCACATATTACATGTATTCTTTTGAGAATTGTATAATAAAGAGGCTTAAATCTGAGATCGTTCAAGTCTTTTGTGAATGTTTTGTAGCTATATGTTTTGATGGTGATCATCGCTCTTACATAATACCTTTCTGTTTCTCTAATGAATGATCGAATCAAGCTATAATTCTACAATTTAAGTTATGCACCGTACCTGTAGCTTAGAAACTTTAATTTAAAAAAAGGATGGAGAAATGCCAGCCAAATCACTTGATCCTAGGTGGCTAAGTAAGAAGTCATTTTATTGCCTGAGGTCATATAGCCTAAAGGCCATCTAAAAACTATTAAATTAGTCAAGGAGAATCATGTAACTAACTGCCTTGTAGTTCCCTCTTAGTGGTGTTTTTAAACATAGCTAAGAATTAAAAAATCTCTGTCAACCATAGCACTTTGCACGCGCATGTTTTTTATTTGGGAATCTGAAGTTTTCCAACCTGCGCAGTTGATCTTAACGCAGCCTCCACCATTTTTTGGTATGCCAAAAATGGCTGCCATAATGCGTCAAGCTTGCAAGGGACTGTGGTTGACAATGATTCTTCAAGGAGGTAATTTAAGAAGTATATTTGCTGAGGCTTTTATCATGCAAGCTGGACATAAATGTCACCTTTATGCAAATGTGATGTTTCGTCCTTGCTTTCCGAACATCTAAAAGTTTCCTTTTCAACTGAAGAACATACTATCACTACAACTTACTTTCTTATAACAAAAAAATTCATCAAGTTCTTACTGGCTGTTATAGATTATTCTTAGGCTTGACGATATGCAGATTATGGAAATCATTGTCAGTATTAAATGGTTTAATTTAATGCCTTAATCCGAAATGGTGACAGCTGCAACAAACAATAGAGGAAAGTGAAACCTAAATTCAAGGTTTATTTTTATGCAGAGTAAAGTGAGACTCCAGTACTTGACAAAATTGGCAGCTCTTGGCTTGTCTAAGTGCTATTTTCCACATATGTTTTTAAACAAAAACTTTGGCTCTTGATGCTTCATTTTCATATTATCATAAGCAACAACCATTTTAGATGAACAGTTAGCTGTTTTATATATAAGATTGATTTTTTTCATTTTTTAAGAAAACATCATCTATTATGGATGCTGTAATAGTCTGGCCTTCAAAATGCCAACTAAACACCCCCCTTCATGATGGACAAACATTCCTTAATTAATGCAATAAAAAATAATTTTTCAAGGGCAGCATTTAGGGGAGGGGTGTAGGGGTACTCGCCCCTTTCTGAGATGACTTTCACCCCCCTTCTTCTAGATACTGTTCCTAAATACCCTCAGGGATGGCATGGGTAGCCTCATGGTTAAGCCACTTGCCTCTCACTGCTATGGTCCGGTGTTCAAGTCCCGACTGGGACGCTGGATCATATGTGAGTTGAGTTTGTTTGATGTGTTGTTCTCTACCATGCTACAAGGGTTTTTCTCCAGGTTCTCCGGTTTTTCATCCCTCAGCAAAAATCAACTTGTGAGTTGAGTGTTGTATGTAGAGTATGTCGAATGCAATGGTAGCAAGTGTGAATGAGTCTTGAATATATTAATGGTAATGCTACTCTTAAATCCGAGGACAAACCAAAAGATTTGATTTGATTTGATTTGAGGGTCCTCTGGACATTTTCTGATGGTTTCTTACTCTTCACCCTTTTCCTAAAGGACAAAACTGGATCCATTCCTGCTTTTTACTCCCCCAAAAGGGAATTAATTTTCAGAAACAGTGATATCACTCCACAATGACTACCACTACATTCAGTGTCCTACATATACACACCTGCACCACACTCAACTCACATGTTGATTTTTTGCTGAGGGAAGAAAAACTGGAGAATCCTGGAGAAAATACCCTTGTGGATTCTGAGAAAACAACACATCAAACAAACTCAGTTCACGTATTGCCTGAGCCAGGGATTGAAAACAGGCCACAGAAGCGAAAGGCAGTAGTGAACCACTACCCCACCCATGCTTCCAAGAATACAACCCCACCCCCTTTTTGCACTTATCCAAACAATGCTGTTACCCCAAAATTTTGCCCCCCTCCCCCCTCCCCCCCCCCAATTGTGCTGTAAAATTAAAGCCTGGTTTTCACTAGCAACACTATTGTTTAATTAGTGCTATTTAGTGCTAAAATAGTACAAACTATGCACACTTTAAGTGTTTGTATACTCTGTCGCATTTATTACGTACGTGTGAAAAAAGGCAAGCACTGTTATATTGAGTCTGTGTGTGTTGCTTGTGCTTATACATGTATGCTTACGTCACTATTGAAATCCAGGCTTAAGAATGGTATTCAAAACAATGACTTTAATTCAACTAATAAGCTTTAATCCCATGGTAATTAAACAATTTGACCGTCTAGACATGGTTATTTGTAAATGTTATGACATAATGATCCGGCATCCATTTCAGCAAGGGATATGCTGTGCATTAATTTAATTCCTAAAGAATTTTAGCTATGATGAGAATATGTTGTGAAGACTTTTTGATGTACTTTTAACTCATCAAAAATCATTGAGATACGCTGCTGTATTTGTCGTAGTAGTTTAAAGGGACAATTCAGTTCTTGTTGTTTGTGGTTGTTGTTGTTTGTTTTCAAAATGAATATTTAGCTTTTGAACCAGTGCTTTTGGAATTTGCTGTCAGCCATCACATTAGACAATAATTGTCTGACATTTGTTGTCAGGCAATCACCCGTCCAATCTGCCTTGACTGATAATGAATATAACACAGTGCTAAATATCAGACCGGTTACGAAACATAATTTTGAATCACATCATATACATACTTAATAAGAAATGTGCTGTTAAATTAAAATCGTGCAACTTGTCGCGCAACTAGCCTCCTCCGCAGGCAACCTTTTGAATGCTGCTCGTATTACCATCCTGCGCGCAACAAATTTTCTTCGTTGCACGAAGTAGAAGCACTGTCTGCTTTTTGCAACAAAGAAAATTTGTTGCGCGCGGGGTGGTAATACGACCAACATTTGCTCTGCAACTTGCAACGCAACAATGTTGCGCAACAAGTTGCACGATTTTGTTGCTCGTACTACCGGGCCTTTACGTACCCATGCGACAAATTACTGTACTATAGAGATGAAGGCAACATCTAGTCACACCCTCAAAATCTGCGTATATATATATCCGTAAAACGGAGCACTGATGGAGAAAGAGGGGTAAAACGCACACCACCTCGGGCTAACTTTTATGAGCGACTCCCAAATTGTTTCCTCAATTCTTTACTTAAAATTCAGAATTTTAGACGAGTAACTCTTGATATTCAACGTTAAATAGTTTCCACTCAGAATATAATAATTAGTTGCCAGTTTTGACCGATTTTTATCTAATTCCGAACTCAGCTCTTTAACCTTTTGTAACAAACCTTAATTGTTAATTTTTTTCAGTGTTACAAATTGAGGTATATCCTTTATTTTCATATTTTACTCGACTGATAGCAAAATAATTATTTTCTTCTTCAGATGTCAGAAAGCTCAGACCGGATGAATATCCACTACGTTTACAGTTAGAATGGCAGAAAAACGACAGAGAAGGTCGCTTTCTTCTACAGAGTGACAGCGATAAAACCGCTCACTCAAAATTATACGAGACGACAGAAAATGCTGGAGAGGGGCTAAACTTAAAGCGAAGGCTCTCAAAACGAGAGAAAAAGCAACTGAAAAAGAAGAGAGAAGAAGAGGCGAAGAAAGCTGCTGCAAATGAAAAAGCTGGCAAAGACGACACTGCAATTGCACAACATCTGTACGATGAACTACCAGAAACAAGCTTCACAAGAAGTATTTCAAATCCGGAAGCTGTCATGCGACGAAGACGACAGCAGAAGCTCGAAAAAAGACTCAATGAGTTCAAAAACAAGGACAGTCCCGCTGGAGGGACACTTAAGATATTTGCCACAACTTTAAAACCAGAAATCCCATATAAAACCCTTCTTGTCTCAGTTGATGACACTACAGCGCATGTCATAAAAGAAGCTCTAATTAAATACCAAATGGAGAAAGAAGACCCCGAAGAGTACTGCTTAATTATGGTGAATATCCCACCAGAGGGAGCTAATACAAGTGCTACACTTGGAAAAGAAAGAGTTGTACACGACGAAGATTGTCCTCTCAAGATTGCAGTAACATGGCCGCCTAGTAGAGGAACCGTCGTGTTTCATTTAAGACGGCGAGCAAACTTGCCACAGCATCGTCGTGAAAAACGCAGATCAAAGTCCCCAGTGAGAAAACCCTTAGAAGTTTCGCCTGAAAAAGAGGTGGGACAACGGCTCTCACAGACGTCCTTACCCGAACATCTTTTACCCTATCTCCTCGAACTACCATCAGATGATACAGATGTCAACTACAAACCACGATTGCATCGCTTACAAATGAATGTCACCGAAGTTGGCAGTGAAAAGTCAATGTCTGCAGGAGGCAACTACCTTGTGCTCCATGCGCCACATATTCTTCAGCGTCATTGCGTCATTACAAATATGGATGGGATAGTGTCGGTTACTCCCAGTACCGGAGATGCTGAAGTGTCAATCAATGGGAAAAGAGTTTACGAGACAACTACACTGAAACATGATGATATTGTGAGAATAGGGCGGCAGCACACATTTAGATTTTGTGATCCTGCCTTTGAGAAGCCATCAAGGCACAGCGCTCCCAGTTCGTATGACCGAGGAAGTTTAAGTAGCAACAGTGACCTGGAGGCGCCGAGAAGACCAAGGTAAAGATGAATTTTACAATCAGTTTGTAAGACGAAAGTTTAGACCTACCCACCCATGGCCCACCCATAGCTTGCAAAGCTGGTATTCTTTGGGGAGTTTGGAGATTTGGGATTCCTGTTGGAAAATTGCGGGGGCGCTCGGCTCCAATCTTGCGCATCCATAATTTTCCCACAGGACTCCCAAATCTCAAAACCCCAAAAGAACGCCTGCTTTTCAGGCTCGCCCACTACACCCAGATGCGTTTTCAAAACCATCACATGAAGCTTAATCTTAAACGTGTTTTCTTATTCCATCTTAGACCGAATTCTGTTGGTCCTCCTGTCCACAGTCCCCATAACAACTACCCTAGCAACCATATAAATGATGCCATTGACGTAGATATGAACAATGAACAACCCGCTGGTATGTTTGAAACAACGTTTGACGTCACTGGAGAAGTGACAACATACACTGGTGGACACAGGGAACCCGTAAGTAAACGTTGATAGAATCTAACTACCCTTTTCTTGAGAAGATTATGTAAGGGTCTCCATTGAAAGGTTTCGTTTAGATTTCCTTCATTCCTTCCTTCCTTCCTTCCCTCTTTCCCTCCTTCCTTCCTTCCTTTTTTCCTTCTTTCCTCCTATCCTTCCCTCTTTTCCCCTTTTATTCGTTTGTTTATTCTGTAATTCTTTCCTTCATTTTCATTCAATCAATCTTAATTTCTTTCCTCCTTCCTTTCTCGTTCCCTCTTCATCACCATCATCATCATCATCACTACGATGATAATAATGTTATAAATAATCGTTTAACGTGAACACTTATAATTCTAACAGAGTTATTTTCAATATCCTTTCAAGGAGCCCTACGGCACCAGACCACCACGAACACCCACACAAACAACATTCGTCCACGAAGATCTCTACGACGATAAGCTCCCCGCAACGTTAGAATTCCTAGAAACGGGAGAAGACGCGTTCTTTGCGGCGGTCGTTAGTGAAGTTAACGGTCAGGCCGTCCATTTTAAACTCGCTCCGACATATACATTGTATATGTGTTCGCGGTATCGTATGTCGCCTGCTTATAGACCTGAGTTGATGAATCATCAACGGGGTGAAAGACTTGGGGTAACGTTATTGAAGATAGCAAACATGGCTCGATCGACTATTAGGGTATGTAGTCTACTGCTTTGAAAATACACCGACTAGAACCTGGTATCTCTAACTTGTAAAGGAGACTGTCTCAGACATATTTTGAGATAAAGCGGTGTTGCTTCGAGGGTTTTTCTCCGGGTCCTCCGGTTTTCCTCCCTCAGTAAAAACGAACTAGTGGGCTGAGAGTTGTATGCATAGATACTGGAATACAGTGGTAATGTGTGAGAGTACAGCGTCCACCAATCAAGTCTAGAGCATACTGGACACTTAAAAAACAGTTATTTTTATTTTTATTTTATGTACTTATACGAGTTACCGGGGTCCTTTAGTTTGTGATAAGATGCAGTCGAACCGTAGCTACCACCTCTGTTTGACGACCACCCTCTATTTTTAACAGCCACTGTATGATATTAACTATTTGATTTTGGTGGCCAATCAAGTAGCAAATAATACGTCTGTTAAGCGACCACTCCCATTAAGCGGCGCAGTTCGGCCGCTTAATACAGGGTTGACTGGACATGTAAGGAGGTGCTTTGGGGGCAAGGGGAGTGTTCCTGTGGTGATAAAGTAAAAAGTTGCGTTCCTGTCTACCTCACTCACACCATGGGAGATCTTTGTATGCCGTTAAGTGGGAGAAAATATTTGGATTATTCAAAGAGAATTTGAATAGAAGAAGTTTTAGTTCAATCAAAAAGATTAGAAGACTCAATTTTTCTCTACTTCATCAACAGGAGAATTCTGAAGTCCCCGGAAGTCTTGCCTTTTGGATGGCCAACTGCTCCGAGCTCCTCCACTTTATCAAACAAGACTGTGACATCAGTCCGTACACCAAAGATGGCCAACCCAATGGACAACAAGTTTTGGCCCAATCCGTGCACCAGGCATTCCGAGACTTTGTCCGATGTATTCAGAATGAACTACGGACTGTAATGGCCGCGTTTATTGATCCTACAGATGGTGCAGATTTGGAGGACAGCGATTTGGACTCTTTGAATGAAAATGATAGCGATCACCTCTCGGAGCATTCTGATAGTAGAAGTTATCATGTTCATAATAGATATGGTCCTGATGGTAGACCGCTGTCTGGTGGGGACAGTTGGTTTGGTAAGTCATTATCATATTCTATGTTTAGATGTTTTTGTTGGAACTTATGATGGTCATCCTAACGACAAACCTAGACGAGTAGAAAGGTACAATCGTTGCCAAGAGTGTTGGCACGATTGTTTTGGATGTGCGCGCAGTGGATTTTATTGGGACTGGTCGCCCCCAACCCCTTTACGGAACCCTTCCAACTATCCCTTGCTTCTATGAAAATGTGAAAAATGATGGAATCTGCAAAGTGTTTTTAAAGTCACCCTTGTAAACAATGATTGCCAAAATTGTTGGCACGTTTGTTTTCTGATGCGCGCGCAGTGGATTTTACTAAGAGTGGTTCCCCCCACACTCCTTTATAATGTTTGTGGAAACTCCGGTACTACTACCATGAAATCAGTCGGACAGAATTTATGGCTGCCAGCAACATTGTATAGGGGGTGAGGGATCCAACAATATGGGCACTATGTGTAGAATGTACCAAATCACGCTGAATTTCACATCGTGCCAACTAATTATGGCACAGAAAAGTTGTCATTGTAGAGGTGTTCATTACATGAAAGAAAAGTGGTCATTGCATGTAGAGAGGTGGTCGTCGTGGACAGAAAATCAATCTTTGAAAAGAGGCGGTCACTAATGAGTGTGCTTTGGATTTCTTCTCCGTAGGCGGTCGTCGAGGTACTGGACGTGCCACAGTCTCCGAGGTCATCAGCAATCTCTCGTCCACCATGTCTCTACTTCGTCGTTGTCGCGTTAACGCAGCGTTAACCATCCAAGTGTTCTCTCAACTTTTCCACTTTATCAACACGTGGTTGTTCAACAAGTTAGTCCTGGAACCTAAACTCGGTCTATGTACAAGGGACTGGGGCAGACGTATTAGTAAAAGACTTGCACGAGTGGAGAAGTGGGCCGAGAAACAAGGCCTTGAGCTTGCTGCTGATTGTCATTTGTGTAGAATCGCGCAGGTGAGAAAATGCATCATCAAGGGATGTAAATGTGAGAGAAGTTCCCTCTGTGTGGGAACTCCAAAGCATACACTTGTATGGTTACGGTGCGCACGGACATCCGTTACAGTTTCGGTACGCACGGACAAACCGTACGGTAACCGTTACGGTACGCTCGTACATACGGTAAGGTTATTTATGGTTACGGTACGCACGAACATACGTACGATTACCGTCACAATCGATAAACACGGACATACATTACACGTACGGTGGCCATTACGGTACGCACGTACATACGATACGGTCGCCGTTCGAAACACACGAAAACATCAACCAATGGGAGAGTCGATGTCAACTTAATGGTGTAATTACAAATTACATCAAGAAATAAAACGCACCGTTTCTCAGATGATATGATTTTGAAAAAGTAGCATTTTCAACTTTAATCCTCATTACGCAACATATCAAAATTCGCTGACACACTTTTGCTGGAAATTTATCTTAGAGCCAATATAATTTGTTGTACCGTAAACTCTAACGAAATACGAGCGTTTTTCCGAGATGAGACCGCGAATCTTTGTTTTTGTTCCAATATTTCCATGTTTCTATTGCAGGCTGCCCATCTTCTTCAGGCACCTAAGAACACAAAAGCCGATACTGACGCTGTGTCGTCATCGTGTTTCAAGCTGAACTCACTACA
This sequence comes from Telmatactis stephensoni, assembly GCA_029948255.1. Classification (NCBI taxonomy): domain Eukaryota; kingdom Metazoa; phylum Cnidaria; class Anthozoa; order Actiniaria; family Isophelliidae; genus Telmatactis; species Telmatactis stephensoni. The sequence continues at coordinate 21,515 of JALIZF010001928.1, read as the reverse complement.
AGTACGAACTCTTCTTGATAACTACAGACCAGCACCTGATGAGTACATATCTCAGGTAAAATCCTTTCCCTTATATGGAAACCTATTTCCTTATTTGGAAATAGATTCAATTTCTTTATTTGGTATGCTGCCAGTATTTCCATATTTGACGAAAGAGCAAATAATTTTGTGTACGTAATAGACTAGAACTCGAAAACCTCGCTATTTCGAACACAAACCCATTTCCCTTGAGTCATTTTTTCAGTCAATTACTATCGGTTATCTCCAAACCCCGCTATCTCGAACACAAACCCATTTCCCTTGAGTCTTTTTTCAGTCAATTACTATCGGTTATCTCGAACCCCCGCTATCTCGAACACAAACCCATTTCCCTTGAGTCATTTTTTGAGTAACTTCTATCGGTTATCTCGAACCCCCGCTATTTCGAACAACTAAGCTTCCCTGGAAATTCGAGTTTGCGGAGTTCTTGGTACGAAATTGTGCGCAAAGTAAGGTTAAAAAGTAACGACGCATCGCGTTTTCATTTCTCCCCTCCCTCATTACACCGCGCGCTTACTAAATCCACCCTCAACTCCCGCATGAGACAAGGCACGAGTAAGAGAAGCCAATTAAATGGGTCTGAACCCTGTCGTAATTTTCAACCCACTCCTGACAGGATTTAGTTGAAAACATGATCTTGGACGCGGAAGAGAGCGCTGACGAAGTTGCTCGCAGTAGCGGACAAGAGATCCAACTCGAGGAAGACTGGGAACTACAATTACCATTCCTCCTCCCTGAAGATGGCTACTCGTGTGAAGTAATAAGGGGGGTCCCGCCTGGACTTAAGGGCTTTCTAGAGCCTTTGGCGGCTACTGGTTTATGTAGACTTACTATCCAACCTGAGACCTCTGGGTTATGGACGGTGTATTTGAAGAAGTACGAAAAAATGAGTAAGTGCCACAAATTACTGATGGTGTAATTTTCTTTGTTTAGAATAAATGTATTTCTTTTGGCATACAGCTAGAACGAGATCTTCAAACGATTTATGGCAAATTTCGACCGCGGTCCGGTGGCCGACAACTTCAAGTTTCAGCTATTCTTCTTATTTTTATTTTTTTTCTTGTTCGTTGTTGGGGGCAACCTTGCCGGGACCCTTTGAGTCCGTTAGTTGCTCCCTCACTTAGTTTCAAATGTGTTATGATGTAGTCGTGTCTTATCAGTTCCTTTTTGTTTCTCTCCTGTTATTGTAAACTCGCGAACTAGTGGAAGCTTCTAAATAAATTTGAATTTCTAATCTTTTTTTTTTCAATTTGAAGGTTTAGATCTGTCTAATTCCCAGTCTCCTGAGGTCCAGGAAATCTCGTTCAATAAGGGGCGTGGTGGTATGGGCCTTAGCATTGTCGCTGCAAAGGTATATTTATATTTTGAATTCTCTTTACGACGGGACTTTTTTCAAGACGATTGCAAGTTGTTTATGTACGCACATCAGACAGACAGACAGACAGACATGTATATGATGCCATTACTAATCATAGTCTTAAACACAGGGAACCCGTCAAGATAAACTCGGTATATACATCAAACAAGTAGTGAAGGATGGACCCGCATCGAAGGTAACATTTCATCATTAGTACAACTGGGATTCCTTTGCTCAGCGTGACCACAGGGTACCCGTGATAGTGAAAAATACGTCTGCCCGCAATTTTCGTTGTTGAATATGATTTATCAGTGTGGTTTTAAGCCCATTTTTTTTCAATTTTATTCAATTAGGACGGGAGACTTCAAGCAGGTGATCAAATCTTGTCTGTAAATGGTGAAAGTCTTGTTGGAGTGACTCAGGAAAGGTAAGAAATACAGTAGTTTAACTCCTCTATAGCGACCTCTCGGCCATGAAATCAGTAAATGTCCGTCTTAGAGGGGTTTCCGATAAGTTTTCTGAAACCCATTCTTCCAGTATTGTGTGGCTAAACAATTTTAGGTCAAGTTAAAATCGAGTCGTGTTGACCAGCGGTCTCTAGCTTGTATGTGCGGGGTGCCCCTAAGCCATGCAAGACCCTCACATATTGTAAAGCGCCATTGAGCTGCCGCAAATGGCGCTATATAAATATTTATTTATTGTTTATTATTATATGGTCATTTTTGCCCATCGTTGCGAATCCATAGCTTGCTTGAACGCTGCAGCTCAATTCTTGTTTAACCTTCGTTTTTTCTTCTGACAGGGCTGCTGAGGTTATGGTGAAGTCTGGAGCCAACGTTTCTCTCCAGATTTTGAAGCAAGGAGCTATTTATCACGGTTTGGCTACAATTCTAATTCAAAGCCCAACCAAAGGTACGCCTAGTACATTAGGAAAGCCTAACCGGGAAATGATATACGGGCATCACATGATTTTACGGGTTGTCCCGCATTTGTCCCGCATTTGAGTTTTACTCCATCAGTTACTTTAAAATGTTCTGAAAATGCTCTAAAAATATTCGCTCGTTTGTCTGTCTGTCTGTCTGTCTGTCTGTCTGTCTGTCTGTCTGTCTGTTTGGTTGGTTGATTGGTTGGTTGTTTTGTTTGTTTGTTTGTTTGTTTGTCAAATTGGAACTGATTTTTTGGACCCGGCTAACTATTCACGGGGAGGATAGAGTCGCTAAAATCTCACGACTTTCTATTTGCTTCCCAGAGCAACCACAAAGGCTAACACCTCTGGAGCCAGAGCCAGAACCGCTGCAGTCATCCCCCACTCTACCAGATGATAGCATCCCTTCAAGCCAATGGGTGCATGACCGTCGTCATGACAGCATGACAGATGACAGATTAATTGACGATCGAAGAAGGGCTGAAGCGGAAGAAAGAATGAGAGAAGAGGAGAGACTTAGAGAAAAAGAGGAAGAAAGACGAAGGCAGGAAGAAAGGTTAAGAGAAGAGGAAAGAATTAGTGAAGAAGAAAGAATTAGAAAGGAGGAATTTTTGCGAGAAGAAGAAGAAAGACGAAGACGTGAAGAAGAAGAAGAAGAAAGAATACTAGAGGAAGAAAGATTGAGACAAGAAGAGGAAGATCGGCTTTACGAAGAGATACGCCGAAAGGAAGAAGAAGAACGACTAAGAGAGGAAGAAGATAGGAGAAAACTCGAAGAACAACGTCAAGAAAGGATACGTCTTCAAAAAATAGAAGACGAACGAAGAAGACGAGAAGCAGAAGAAGACGAGAAGTTTCGTATACAAGAGGATCGGATTCGTAAACGGATGGAGGAGGAAAGAAGAATTATTGAAGAAGAAAGAAGAAAACTTATGGAAGAAAAGCGCTTGCTGGAAGAAGAAAGGAAGAAAGAAGAAGAGAGGAAACGTTTCGAACGACAAAGACTCCAAGATGAGCAGAAAAGACTAGCTGAAGAGAAACAACGGATTGAAGAAGAACGTAGACGAATTGAGAATCGTCAGTCGATTGATATAGAAGAACTTCGCAAAGCAGACGAAGAAAGACGACGTAATGAAGAAGAGAGACGTCGAATTGAAGAGGAAGAAAGACGTCGCATTGAAGAAGAAGAGAGACGTCGCATTGAAGAAGAGGAGAGACGTCGAGTAGAGGAAGAAGAAGAAGAAGAAAGACGAAGACTGGAGAAGGAACGCGAAGAAGAAGAGCGAGAACTCGCTGAAGAGCAACGTAGACGAGAGGAGATCCGAAGACGTGAAGAAATCCGAAGACGCGAAGACCAACGAAGGCTTGCCGAAGAACGACGACGCGCCGAAGAAGAAGCACGACTCCAAGAAAATGAACCCCAACCGCGAAGAGTCCGTAAGATTCGTTTCGAAGATGAAGTCATCGCTCCTGCTAACGCGCCAAGAGTAGAAAACGAAGCACCAGCTCAACAGGAAAAGTTTCTGAAACCTCCCGAAAACATTCCGAAGCAGGGCGAAGTCATTGAAGAAGAACCAGTTGTGATCCGAGGCAGACTTACCGAAGCAGACGTTGCTTCAATGGACGCTGTGTTCAAAACTTTAGAGGAAGATACGGCACCTCCACCTCCACCAAGACCAACCAGTCTTGGCTCAGTCAGTCGTCCTAAAGAGGTAAATTTTAATGTAGTAATACACCAATGAAGGCTACACAAATACATTTTCATTCAAATCATAAGAAGACCCCGTCCTTGCAGTTACTGTCATCTGAGAGAGTCATAATGACTTACTCCCATTAATCCCATCTTTGTTTTTTTATTCAGGATCAGCCCAAAGACGAGTCACCAAAAAGTCCCATACGAGTTGACAGCCGTAATACTCGTTATGGACGCGCCATTGTTATAACGCAAGGTGTTTTACCATCTGCTCTTTCGCCTTCGTCGCCAAACAAACCCTCAAAACCAGTCTATAACTTTGATCAAGTACCAGCACAACAGCCTAAACGACAAGAGTACAAGGAAGAGGACGAGTTTGAACGTTGGCAAAGACAGCAACGAGAAATTGCAGAAAAACGCGAACGTGAGGCTGAAGAACGAGAAAGACAAGTGCGTGAGCGTGCACAACATGAACAAGAGGAGCGTGAACGTGTACAGCGTGAACGTGAACGCGAAGAACGGGAACGTATACAACGTGAACGTGAAGAGCGTGAAAGACAGCAACGACAACAAGAAGAACGGGAACGAGAAGAGCGTGAACGAAAATTACGCGAAGAACGTGAACGCGGAGAGCGTGAACAAAAACTACGCGAAGAACGTGAACGAAGAGATCAAGAACGAAGAGAACGCATGCAAAGAGCGCGTCTTGAACGCGAGAGAAGAGAACGGGAAGAACAAGAACGCCAAGAACGATATGAAAAAGAAAAAATTGAAAGAGAAAAACAAGAAATGGAACGACTGAGAAAAGAAAAAGAAGAAAAAGAGCAAAAAGAAAAAGCTGAACGACAACGGGAATTGGAAAAGCAGCGTAAAGAACAAGAGGCGGAGAAAAGGAGACAGTCGGAATCCGAAGAAAGATCTCCTTATATGGCAAGAGAGCGTCAATTTCTTTACTCTGATGAGAAGGCTGGTAACAAAACGTTGGATTACATTGAGTCCATGTCAGCTGACGAAGTTGAGCGCGAGTTCCAACGTCGTCTCGAAGCCGAAAACAAACGACGTCAACTGAACGAGGATTATGAAGACAGACGTGCTGGCGGTCTTGTGTCTGTTGCTCGAGTCACTTATCACCCAGATCGTAGCGATCAAAGTGAAAGAAATCGAAAGTTACAAATGATCCATCAAGAAAGTAAAATTCTGGAGAAGCTCGCTGAGGAACATAAACAACAAAGACTAAGTCAACAGCGAAACTTGGAAAGAAAGATCGAAGAACAAAGTATTTTACGGGAGAAAGAGAACGAGGCGCGAAGGCAGCTTCTGGAAGAACAACGCCTTCGTTCTGCTCGCGGAAGCACGAGTGAGCCCGGTCACGTGATGGAACTCAAGGAGAGAGCACTCATTGATTACGAACGCCGGCGAGCACTTATCGACCAAGAAATAGCTCGTCAACAAGCTCAGGTGAATTTTCAAGAGCAAATGCGACAAAAAGAAATGGATGACGCCAAAGCAAAATTAGATCAAAAACAGCCGGTTTCAGCGTTAAAAACAACCAATGGCAAAAAATCAAAAAAGCAGGTTTCCTTCTCACAGATGTCAACCGAGATCCGTGAACCGGCCTCTCCAACATACGTGGTAGAATCGTCATCGGGTTACACAGCCAAGATCACGCCATCAGCGAGTGTTCGGCTCGTTGAGACCCGACCTCCCGCAGAATTGGACACTCCTCCGAGTAGCCCACCCGATTCTCCTCCAGAATCTCCAATAGACTCTCCACCACTACCGCGTCCTCCACCTCCAGAATACGATGAATACGACCCACCTCCTCTTCCTCCGCCCCCATCGTCAGACCATGTAAATGATGACGAAGACTTGCCTCCACCTCCCAAGTCAGCGTTCTCGACCTCAAGCTCGTCAGGTATGAGCTCGAGCGGTCCACGATCTCCTATGGAGACGAATTCCAAAAATTATAACGATGTTTTTCCTGCGGATTATCCGTATCCACGCCCTGGCAGCCAAAGGAGCTCAGTTGGTTCGGGATACGGGACATACCCTCGGGCAGCTCGTCCAGTGTCGTATCCCACTCCAGCAGACCTCGATAGCATTCAGTTTAGTGATTCCATGCAATACAGTGGTTCTAATAATAATATCGTTGGGATGAATTCCCTAAGTGGTGGGATACGTGGAACGCAATCTCTTGGAAGAATACCTTCAACTAATTCAGCAGTAGAAATAAGCAGAACAAAAATGGCACGAATGTCACTGAAAGATGAATCAAGTAATGAAACTCCTCCTCCGATTCCCAAGAAACCCGAGCACTTAGCGTTTAAAGATAAAATGAAACTCTTCAATCAAGATTCCACTCCTAAAAATAGATCCACCGCGTCAAGATGGCAGCGAGATCAGCTTAACGTCAACGGTGATGTCACATATACTTAACGCTAGCTCCTCGATGGATGCTGTGGTGTTCCCCAAAGCTCGATGCTTGGACCCAAAGTTAGTAGAGTGGAATTTCTGAATATATGAAGAGCGCCAGACCTTGCTTCTTTATGGATGGTGGATATGAATGAGGTCTTTCAAAAGCTCGATGCTAGGACCCATTCCTGGATCCAATTTTAGACACGTTGGACACGTGTCCCATATTATTACTGGAGATGTAGGTTATTTTGTACGCTTATTTAGTAACACATGTGAGGACATTTTGCTAAAAAAGCAAACACGTATGAATTAGCTTTTAATTTTACAACAATCGGACATTCTTCTTAATATGTCAATCATTTCAAGTTGTCACAAAACACTTAAAAGTGGTTACCGGACGGACATTTTGAAAGTTAGAGGCCACGTCATAATGCCAAATTACTAAGGCTTGTTTCTAACTTGGAACAACTTAACAAGCGCCCAGACTAACTTCTTGAATTAACACATCCCTATTTTCTTTCAATTTAATCACATTGATATATCTGGGGATCGAGGTATGAACTGGGCCTTAAGATACCTCACTTCCAAGATGGCCGCCGTGAACGACATTTTAAGCGTACGTTTTACATGTACGAATGTATTTTAATAATTCATAAACTGTAAATTTTATGTTATCATAGAAAGTGACTAAAGACACTTTTCCATGGATCATTTTGATGCTTTTATGGAACCATATATGCGATGGCATATTTTTAGAAATTTTGTACTTACAGGAACATTTCATTGGCTTTCTTGTCAGCCAATCAAATTCATCTCATCCGTTGTCAATGAAGCATAGTTTTCTTTGGCAATCAAACCACTTGGTATTAACGTCATTTATCATGGTTTTCTCTGTCATTAAGGAGCTCATCACTGATCCAGAGTGTGTTGCAGTGTTTATATGTTTATCCTACGGTTGAAAATTGCGATAAAAGTCTTGTAATATTTCTCTATTACCGCATTTTTGAAAAGGTTGACCGTTGCGATCAGAGTTTATACGTAGAAAGATAAATATCGAGAAAAGAGAAGAGAAGAGAAGCCACACGATATCCACTTTTTCATAACACATTCGTTCAAATCAAAAAGCCCAGTGGGCCGTTCAGCATGTTTACCATGTGGACTGTTCAGCATGTTTTAACGCCAGCCTTTTTAAAAATCCTTGACTGAATATGTTAAGGAGGTGTTACACGAGACGATTTTTAACGACAATTTTCCGCGCAACGTTGCAACAACTTGCAATATTTTGCCTTGCAAGTTCCTGACTTGGATTCAAAAACTCGCAACGCGTTGCAGAAGCGAAAATTGCAAGGAAAATCGTTTCAAGTGTCATGTTACACGAAAAAGATTTTTAACGCAACGCCGTTGCGCTGAAAATCGTCGTTAAAAATCGTCTCGTGTAACACGGCCTTTATGGTTCAATTTTTTCACCAGTTTGTGTTTGTTTCTAAGGATAGTTAAAGTTAGGTATAGGGTTTAAACCTGAAAATTAAACCGAAAAAAAAAATTGTTATGAAAAGCAAAACGTCCTAAAAAATTTAAACCGGCGATGAAAAATTGAACCATATAAATACAATAACTGAAAACTCTTAGATGACTGATCTAGTTTTCTAGTTTAATTTAACTCGTAAAGAATTTAATATGCTATGGTTTTTAGACCGAAATGGAATGTACATAACTTTAGAGGAATGACATATTTGTATCATCACTTCGTTGTACAAAGAAATTCAGTAGTTTCAATAAAACCTATATTTGCGTTATTTGCAGTTTTTAACTCGTGGATTGCAAATCCACGAGTTGTAGTGAGGGGTCGAAATATGCAAATGAGTCAATCCACGAGTTGTAGTGAGGGGTCGAAATATGCAAATGAGTCACTCACTCGAACATTGTTAAACTATGTTACTGCGCATGCTCGACGTGAATGAAGGCAGGTCGAAAGTAACGAGGGTTCTGGGTACGCAGCAACTATCGTGCTCTAGCTCTTTTATTGCGGGACTTTTTGTCTCCTTACATTTACATCTTTAAATGTATTATCTCTGCCTTTGACTTTGACAATAATTATGCTGATATATGAACAACATTTGGACAGTCCAAGAGTTGTCATGCTGCTTTGCTTTTAAAATAACTGAATTGAAAACAAGAAATTGTGATTTTGGGGGTTAAAATAACGCATCGAATAATTAAGTTCCGTTTATACGAATTTCTCCAAAGCCTTGTGTGTCGTTTTAAAAGTTTTGGTCGAAAAACGCATAGAATTGCTTGAAATCTAAAATGGTGACGTCATCGTTTCATCGCTATGGTAATCCCCATGTAAACAAAACACATACCATTAAAAACTTCAGTCTTTATGTAGTAAGTGGACGAAAGTTCATAACTGTGGGTGCTTTCATGTAAGAACTACAGCCGTTTCAAGTTGACCGGTCGAGTTCTTGGACAAGTATCTACCCATGATCCCTATCGGCCCAGTATATCTGCGCAGACTCAGTAGATAGACATCTCGTTAGAAAAGGATACGTACGTTCACTAACAGCGTGACCACAGTTCCTTTCGGAACTGGCGCAATCACCATTCGCCCCGTCAACCTTTTTGAAATAGTTATACATTGCACACCTTAACAGCGCCATAACTAAGGTAATTTCTATTCAAGAACAGGGTTCCCAGGGGTCAGGGAAAAGTCAGGGAAAAACACAGTCAGGGAAAAGTCAGGGAATTCTTTATTTGGTCAGAGAAATTGAGATTTTCACTTCAAGTTAGGGAAAAGTCAGTGAATTTTGTATAAATATCTAAAAATATTTCTTGTAGTTACTATTATAAGTATAGAAAAAAACTTTCAAAGACAGAATAAATTATTTGGAATATTTAACAAACTGGTCATGTTAGTTACACCATGCAACATTTTCTATTTTTTGTCTTCTGTGGAATAGTCGTATTATGATAAAAAAAGGCCTGGACACAACTAAGGCAGCCATATTGGAAGTAACTGACAAATTGTTGTGTTTGTCTTGTGCAAAATAGTCAGGAAAAACCGAGTTTTACTCAGGGAAAAGTCAGGGAAAAGTCAGGGAAGTTAATATTTCAGAATGGCTGGGAACCCTGAAGAATATTCTAATGAGTGCATATGACATTTGTAATCAATAACAAAAATCGTGTCCGTAATGCACATAAAGTTTGAAGACTTCGGAAAACTCACTTCATTTTTTACTTGGCTTTATTTTGTAAATAATTCTTTAGCTCAGTTTTGCCTCAACTCTCCCTCTCTTAATTATTATATTTTCCGCCAGGAAGGGAAACTATTGCGAACTAATATTATTATCCACTAATAGTTCGCCAATAAGAGTCGAGATTGTAGATAATCCACGATTTAATTGCACGACGCGAGTCTGCCATTTTACAAATTAAGACTCTTACTCCATACTGACCTCGCGTGTACCAATATAATATTCTTACATAAAAAATTAAGTTGACAAAAATTGCATAATACTTCTAAATAACAGCCCTCACCGAGTTCACGTGTACAAATATAATATTCTTACAAAAATAATTAAGTTAACAAAAATTGCATACTGCATGATACTTTTAAATAACAGCCATTTATAGGCATCAAACCCAGTAAACCGATCGAAGCAGGTAAAATTCATTTTTGTTTTTTTCATTTGTTCGTTCTTTTCATTGGAGTTTCGCATCCCCTGCACCTCTTCAAAATCCGCCCCTGCCTGCATTCCATTTCATAGAATGAGTCTGAATCAATAGAGTATTATTCTAAACAACTTTAGAAATCAAAAATTAATAACATCGCTTTTCGTGGGTTCGATGCCTCTTTAGATAAGTAATGTTGAGTTTGTGTTGAGGAGAAGTTTGATGAACTTTGGCATTGTCGTTAACTGGAAGGCACAATCTTGAATTGAAATTCTCTTTGAATATCATGGATGTAAAAACAGAACTAAGTTGTTTGATTTGGACACTTTTGCTTTATTCCATTCCAATTAATGGTCAGAATAACGAGATTATCCACATCGATGTAGCCAACGCGACTTCTCTACGAAACGGAGAACTAGCCTTCGTGAGCTTTGACAAACAGGAGAACAAGTATTTGAAAGTCACACCCATCAAAGTCCTTCAAGTCAAGACAGAAAAGGCTTGCTCGCTAGGCTGTACCTCTGAACTCCAATGTGTGTCTTTTAACTTTGCTATTGTCCCAAGTTCAAGTGCAAAGCGTCAGTGTGAGTTGCTTGCAAAAGACATTTTCACTAACTCTAACAATGTACGCATCAACACAAGCTCTCATCACTTTGTTATACAGGTGAGATCAAGCAAAATTGTTGCTATATATTTAGTACGTAGTTTTTGAATTCGTCTTTGTTTTCTTTCGTTAAAAATCAAGACCAAATGCTTGTCTTTACCCTGCAAGAACAACGGAGTTTGTATTCCAAACTACAGCAGAGACACCTACATCTGTAATTGCCTAGCAGGGTTCTCGGGAGAGCATTGTGAAAATGGTGAGTTTTAGATATATCTTTTTTCTCTAAATCTTTTCTCTTTCTTTTTCTCCTGTTAAATAAACCCAGGAGTTGCAGAATAATAAGAAATAAGCTCATTTCAGTGAATGAATTGAGATACAATTGGAAAAACAGTCATTACTGGCTTCAATTTTGAACTAGTACAAAAACAAGCGATTTCCAGCTCTGGTCCAGGCATCCATCACTGACCCAAAATGTACATTGTCCAACTATTTTCAACAACTTTTAACTGACAAAATCTTTGAAATTACATTGCTTTAACCGCAATTATTCAAGTGATTTTTGTTTGAGACTAATTCGCATGAGGCCTCTCAGTTTCAGGTCCATATTTATTCCTTTGTTGTCCACAAAGAAAACACGCGTTTTGCAAAATAATTTTTTACGTGAGTTTCGATATTAGTTTATTTGTTGTAGAAATAGAGCATTATTTGAATCACAATTGAGAGAAACTCAAAATGTAAAACGGCTAAAACTGAATAAAGTCAATTCTAATGCGACCAGGAAATTACCACGATATACTGCAATAAATTTTG